>CM034146.1:982939783-984139783 GCA_019776745.2 Taxus chinensis
ACATCTCTAGGTGGAGAACTATGTGTGGTTTGAGGCTTCTTTAGAGTAGTGCCAACATAGGGAATGTATAAATTGTGTTTTAACCTAGCCATTAATAATTATACATCGTTTCTATTAAATATTATAGGGTTTTAGGTCAAGTTAGTTGATTTTAGAGGGTTTTTGCACTTTAATATTTCATTGAGATCTATACACCAATCATTCATAGATGTTTTGGAAGTTACAAAGTGTCACTTATAACCCAAAAAAAACTATTTGGGAGGAAAAACTATTTAATAGTCTAGTCCTGTGTAAAACAATTTCATCCTTGAGCACAAAACAATTTGAGAACTAGAGACAAAGAATTCATAGAATATTTATATCTAATTTATCCCCTTGTCACACTTAGATAAGTTTCTAAACCAATCAAAAAGCTAAGTACAATTCTTTTTATCTATCTATATTCAAAAGTGTGTGTGTGTGTGTGTGTGTGTGTGTGTGTGTGTGTGTGTGTGTGTGTGTGTGTGTGTGTGTGTGTGTGTGTGTGTGTGTGTGTGTGTGTGTGTGTGTGTGTGTGTGTGTGTGTGTGTGTGTGTGTGTGTGTGTGTGTGTGTGTGTGTGTGTGCGTGTGCGCGTGTGTGCGCGCGCACACACACACACGCACGCACGCACACACGCACGCACACACACACGCGCACACGCGCACACACACGCACGCACGCGCGCGCGCGTGCGCGCGCGTGTGTGTGTGCGTGTGCGTGTGCGTGTGCGTGTGCGTGTGCGTGTGTGATATTGAAAGTCAATGTTTATATAAAATCCAAATGTACATTATGTTATAACCCTAATCCTGAATTTAAATAAGCAAGGACCCCATTCACACCTCTTTTTTTTATGGTTAGTCAATTTCATCTATTAGAGAATTGAATAAACTAATATTAGGCGGGAGTTCCCATTGAGTTAGGGAAGACATGATTAGTAAGATATATCATAATAGAAGAAGTCCAAACCCTAATAGGATTCATGAAACCAGATTTGAAATGAGAATCCAAAGGGAAATTAAATAAAACCCTAATTATGTGGGCACAAAACATTACTCTAACGTGTTCAAAAATTAAATTTAAATCGCCAAATTATAAACTTAAAATTAGGGTTTGATCTATTTATGGGAATTTACTATATGTTAAATGATCTAGAATTAGTAATACAAAATATACAATAAATCTACATATCCTAAATGCATGCAATGATGAAATTCAGATTTATAAAATCTATAACATCGATAATTCAAGCACGGGTTACGATTTGAAACATATTCACCCAAAATTGAATAAGATTAAGTGACCATGATCTAAATATGAAGAAATAAGTTGCACGAAATGTCATAAATGTAATTACAAAAAGCGGGGGATTTGAAATTAAGTGCAGGGAAGGTTTACCAAAATATGGTAAAAACATTTGGGCATTTATCCTCAATGGATATTTTTGACCATTGATAATCTGATTTGAATTTGGTGTTGGCACTTGATTTTCATGTGCTCTTGAGTTTTGGATATGTGATTAGATCTTCGTGATCACACTTATGTAGCTTGACATTGGCTTATCTTTGTGAAAACCATGTCTTTCTCCTTGCTTGAAGACCTAAAAAACGGGTTAGTTTGCACTGGTTGAGATTGCTCAACCCCTTGTTGAGTTTAGAGGTGCTTACATAGTAATACTCCGGAGAGGCGTCATATTGATGCAGTTCCTCCTAGTAGGTGTATAAATTTTTTGATATCAATGCAAAAGCTACACGACATTCCCTAAACATAGTGTCAAAATATGCAATAAGGATGCTTCAAATTTCACAAATAGGAGTAATGGACCTTGTAAGTTTGAATGTGCATTGATGTTGAGATATTAGCTATTGAAAGCAATCTTGTAATGAGTTCTAAAATGGTTTTAGGTGATTTTCTTATATATAAGGTTCAAACCTCAAATTTAGAACCTTTTGGTGTACAATCGACCTAATGTTAAATTTTAAAGATGTAAAAGTATGACGTAAAGATATTTATTTTTCACTAGTTTGAGTGAAAATAAAGGGAGGGTAGAAACATTGGTATATGATAGTGCAATGTTTGGGTATTTTTGCCCTTGTTGGGTGTTTATGTCCAGAACATAGCATAATTTGACATTTGATAAAATCCATAAGATGGGGATGCCTAGAAAACATGTGAAAACAAAAGAATGAATATCAAGGAAGTGGAAGAAATATGGACAAAGAAGGGTTTATGTGCCAGTAAGTGAAGCCTTATGTAGAAAATAACTTTAAAGTCATTTTAAAAGGGCATATTCTATTTTTGGGTATCTACACTGGATGTTCTTTATTATTGAGAGTTTTTTGTCCTTACGATTTCAAAAATTAAATTCGTCTTTTTTGGTGGAAAAAACTCTATTATATTAATGTTGTATACAATATTATAATCATTATCATATCTGTTATTATATTTTAATGCTTAAATTTGATCTCCGTGTTTTTCGGGCTCAATTTTAGAATATGATTTCATGATACTCATTTAAAAAATGTAATTTGAGGAGTAAGGTTCTTCTCAATCCGAAAAACAAATGAATAGAGACTACTTAAAAATTATAATTCGTTTTCCCCGTCAAAAACCAGGTGGAAGGATTGGACAGATTTAAGGTCGCGACTCGATCCTTTGAATTCAATCGCTTTAGCCACTTATAAACTAAATGAAGAGAATCAATTTAGTATAATAATATGGATGCAGACACGTAACATACCATACTCTTTGGCATGGCCCGTGAGCCATCAGATATTAAGAGTGGTTTACCCACGTACTTATTAGTTGACTGACTTCATGGAAATGGAGTCTAGGTACCAATCAAATTCATGTAATTATATCTTGAATTTTTCCTTGTTAACACCGTCAATATGACGCCGTCCCATTTTGTACGCATATATCTTTGAGAATACGCAAAGGCCTGCCTATATATTCTTCATCCTAAGCGACAAATGTCAATAATGACATTATATAAATAATAAAAAAACAATGGTATATGAAGTATATCATAAACAATTGACTTTCATTGGCCACCACTGTCGTGTCGCTTGTTTTGTGGGTCGAAAGAACCATGTCATCAATGGAAAGAATAACCAATATACTTTTTATCGTTTTGTCTCGTGTTTGGAAAGAAACATCTGCAAAACATTTTGGGGGGGGTATATCCACGGAACCACTCTCAATTATGTCATTACTTGGGCTACTTGCCAAAACAAAAAAAAAAACATCAACCTAACCATCTCGCTTGTCATCGTCGAAGACATTTTCGCAAAAACAATAAACAAGCCTTTTGAAGCGATACTCTAACCCACTCCTCCTTTTTTTTTTTTTTTTTCCCACAATTATTTCCGATAAACCTTAGTTGGGGTTGGGCCATTGATAAATACGGGGCAAAAATTAAAAAAAAAAATATTGCAATATATATTTCCGAGAGGGTGTGGTGTGGACCAGGTATCGCGCATGCCTGAGTCCTGAGTCCTGACCGCTTCTTATCTCTGCCGCCCGCCACTCCACTCACACATAAAATTGTTTTTATTCACGTGTCGTGTTTTCACTTTGTTACACTTGTTGTTGCACCGCCCGATCTTCTGCATATCTTCTGGCCTGCCAAATGCTATTTCCATGCCGCGTGGCGTCCATCCAGATACATTTCAATGACAAACTAACACACAAAACAATAATTAAAAAAAAAGTTAACCAACTGTTCTGAACGGGACTTTTCGAAAGCCGAAGTGAGACCCGTTTTGGTGGTTGGTTATTTTTTCGAGGATATAAAATTAAGTAAAACCAAAGTGTCACAGTTGTAAAATCCTCAACCTGCGGGAATGTCGTTTTCTTCCGAATAAGATTGTATTGCGACTCCGACGATCTTCTCCCTCTCACATGTTTCTAATTCTAAATATTAACGAAACTCGTTTTATCTCTTGTTTTCTCATCAATATTATCTTATTTTATATTCCTAAGTTTGGAATCATATTTTGCTGTGTTTACATTGATATGACCTTCGACATACAAGTTTTGTAATGCGAGATAATAACAAAACTAGGAGGTAATGTGAAGTTCTTGTTTATAGAAAGAATCTAATTAAAATCGTGTTTTTTTAATAATGTTGAAGTGAGTTTGAATTGAGATAAATTTGAGGAGTTAATAATTAAAGATTAATTTTAAATTTGACAATCTATTTGATTGTTTTATTTAAATGTAATGTATATTTGACTGTCATTTGAATTTTTTTCTCTAAAAAAATTGATCAACAAATTATAATATCTTAATAATACTTAGTGTTTGCAGCATGTTTTCTAATCTTTTGAAGAAAATTTTCTTGAGCTCAATGCAATGGTGCATCTAGATTAAGGCCACAATCACTCTTATGTGATATGTGACATATCATTAGTGTATTAACCTACAATAGCACTGAGGGTGTTGGTCGACTGTAATGTCTATGTCCGTAAGGTGTTAACAATTAATTTGGTTGATTTTAAATTTGAAATTCATTTGAAAGTTATAATTTTACTGAACATTTTACAATGACAAGGGAATGTAGCTAATGGTGTGACCATACAACTTTGATTTTCTACATTAAATTTGACATCCATTTGACTATCACTTTATAGTTTTTTAAAAAAACAATGAGAACTCTATAAATAAATAGTAATATCTTGCTACAATTGTAGCAAGGGATGGGATCTAACATTTTTTCAAATAGATATTTGAAAGATATTTGTACTAGTTTAATTCCAGCCTTAAATTTGATATCTATTTGACATTTGTGTAGATTATTTTTTTGTCTATTAATCTTAAATTTGATGTTTATTTAACATTTGTGTAAAATAATACACTTAAATTGATACCATCCATCACTACCCAATAAATTATTGTAACCATAATCTCCATAAAAACTTAGCTCAAGCAGTTTGCGTTAAAACATTTAGTCCCATAATTCTCAAATCAAAATTTTTATTATCTTTTAGATTAATTAAATATTTTTTCCCTCTTTAAATTTAAAATAATTTCAATCTTACAATATAACTATTTTCTTATCACTTTTTGAAATATATCGATTATTATATTCGATTCTTTTCTCAAATGATTATAATGATGGACAACTCATTATCCCATATATTGTGACCTACCGTATAATCCAAACCTAATCAAATATACTAAGTGCCGATTATAGTGAATTCAACAATTTCTTTCCTTCCCCTTTTCCATACAACATTTTAAAATATCATTTGCACATGAATAGTTTAAGTGCTTTTACACTTTACACTTTTAATTAAATAGTAGCGTCTCAACCTCGAAAGCTCCTTTCTATTTCCATGTCGCAAATTTCAAATTGCACTCCGAAGTAATATTTTCTCTGCTTTTGTCCTTTTAATTTAAAAAGAGAATTTTGGTAGGGAAGAAGTTTAACAGTCCTTCTCAATAGACTACATAAAAAAGGATTGCTCAAATAAAAATTTCAATTTCTACACAAAAGCTATTTGGAACCTTGGTACCTACCACATTAACCGAACCTTCCCAATGCATTTATTTAAAAAATAAAAACTATTTCTAATGTAAGTAATTGTTTTCTATGTTTCGTCAAGCGTACTAGATCAGCGGTAGCCCCTTGCATGGGACCGTCGTCTTAGGAAGAAATTTAAAAAAGAAGTTGAACAAGAGCAGAAGAAGGAAAGAGTCGGGGATGGAGCTTCCAACTGATTTTGGACGGACCCACTGTTCGCACGCTTAAACTCTACTTACTTTCCCCACTTCCCATTTCTCTTGTTCAACTGCAGAATCCTCGTGGTTGTTAAACCGTTGTTAAAAACACTATATTTGCCCTTTTTCTGCATTTGCTGCCTATCATGGAAGATAATTTTTGATTTTTGATTTTTCGTTCTTCACGGCCTGTAATAAAATAGAGTACAGCTCCTCAAATTATTGTTTATCATTTAAAAAGGATGAAAGTGAGCACAATATAGAAGGATCCATGCTCTAGTTTTCTCCTTCCCTGAGCTGTGGGAGGTTGAGGGATTTCACATCTTCTGCACCATTACCATGGTGGTCTGTAAATGCAACAAGGTGAGTCGTGTTTTCGTTTTTCTTTTTTTCTTTTTTGTCCTTGAGTGTTTCAATTGTTGGAGCTTTTTTTTAAAGCTTTATCTAACAACAGTTTTATTCGGAGGATTTTTTTTGGGGGTTTGTTTAAAAGCTCTTTCCACCCATACCCATTCTCATTACTGGTTCAAAACTGTAAATTTAGTGCTTCATGCAAATTGTTAGTAATTGATCAGGTAAAGTTGGTGTTTTTTGAAATTTCTCCCTATATCTTTCCCTGGTTTCCAAGTTGAGATTGTTCTATGCGCATCCTGGAATTTTTTCAAATGAAGGTGAAGATGATTTATAGGTCATCGTTAGCAACTTTACGATTTTCCTTTAATATCCGTCAATTTGCCTTTAAAAAGAAAAGAATCTAGTATTCTGGAATGGGTTGAACCACAACCCATGAAAGAGGGATAATGTTTTGAATTTTAATAAAGATTTTTTGGATTGTGTTTCGCAGGCGACACAGTTATTTTGCTCTGTACACAAGGTTGCTGTTTGTGGGGATTGCCTTTGCCTGCCTGAACACAGTATATGCGAGGTATGAAACTGACTCTAAATATACACGAAGGAGCTTTGGAAAACTTACAGTCGGATATACTCATTTTATATTTGGGCGTGAAAACTGCAGGTAAAAACATATTCCGACTGGGTTGTTGGTGGTGACGGCGTTCATGAATTCTCTCCTAAGTGTAGCTTGTGCACAGAGAATATATGCATAAGTCACCCTGTTATTCGGCTTAGCTGTTTGCGTAGGTTTTGTTTTCAATCTTCCCAGCTTAGGCATCTATCTCTATGGTAATGATCCTATGGCACATCACTAATCAAGAAAGTTCTCTGTTTCAGATATTTTGCACACACAATGTTTGCTGGATCTTTTGCAAATGCCCCCTTCTGCAACAGGGTATGCATGTTCTTCATGTGGGTCACAGGTAACTTCTGCTTCTCTGTTTCGGGGCATTTAGCACCAACATATCATGTTTAATGTTATGGACGGCCTATTGCACAAACATTTTTATGTGTTTGATTTGTATTCTTGCAGGAATATGCATCCATTTTGCAGATTTTCTCCTAGTTCTTGAATACCATGAAGTAAAACACTCTAAAGTTGACCAGTAAAGCAGTTCCTTTTCAGAACCTGAATAAAAGGTCCTAGGGATTAAATGACTTACAAAAAACAACTAAATAAGAAATTATCTGCCAAAATCTTTTTAATCTGATTTTTATTGCCCATCTGTCTTGAGAAATCTCCATGCACCAAAAAAATTAAATATCTTTAGATGTGTTTTGAATATTCGCTTTCATAGTGTACTGCATATTCAAAACTAGGGCATGAAATTAATCCTATCATATGTATCCTGTGAATTGCTACTTTAGAGATGAATCAAACTATTTTATTCAAGGTGGGGCTTGTTTTCATCAGATATGGCCTCCAAAGAAACATCTTGTGAATTCCAGCTCTGCACTCTGTAAGAGAATTGAGGACCTTCTTGTTAAGGTATGCATTCTAAAGATTATGCATCACAAATGGATAATGCCCTGGTCTTTGATTTTATTCCAATTCCTAAGTAGGACCCTGACGATAAAACGTTTTTGTTGAACAATGATTGATCGACATATATTGTTTAGAAATTAATCATGCCCATAGAGATTTTTTCAATTCTACGAGCTGTAATAATAAATTAAATGGTCTAATGTACTTAAAACATTCCTTTTATTCTTATTGCAGAGTATAAAGTTGAACATGACTTCTGAAGCATTGTTACCATTACCTTCAGAATCATCATTCAACTCAACAAACATTCCTAATGGTAAAATGTCTGTGGCGCCTATTTCACCACCTGATATGATGGTTCCTACTCCGATGACATCTCTTGCAACATTAAATGGCGACCAGCCAATACTCAAAATGCTAGTAAAACATAATATTCACAGCGACAGAAATTTCTTAGCAGAGAATGGGAAAAAATATATCAATATCAAGTAGAGTGATTGACATTGAACCTGCAAGCCCCTGTTCAAACGAATTTATTGCCAAGGCCATTGGAAGCCCAAAGATAACTGTAAGCAATCAAGTCCCATTGTTTCTTAGTTTGTATGTCCCCCAAGAGTTCTTACATGTAATTTTTAGTCATGGATCTAAAATTTTGTGTCTTCTCAACATTTGCAGAAAGTGTTATCCCGGAAAAGTTCTAGAAATGACAAGAAAACCAATGACTTTCGCATTGAAGAAGAAACAGACAGAGGGTCCAAGTATACACCAAAAGGTGAGTATGTTCTGTTCAGACGAGTCTTCAGTAAGCAATTGGAACTAATTATATTAGTTATATCAACCAATAGTTTTACATCTCAAA
This sequence comes from Taxus chinensis, assembly GCA_019776745.2. Taxonomy (NCBI): domain Eukaryota; kingdom Viridiplantae; phylum Streptophyta; class Pinopsida; order Cupressales; family Taxaceae; genus Taxus; species Taxus chinensis. The sequence goes on from CM034146.1 coordinate 982,948,263, forward strand.
TAAAATAACCTCTGTTGTTAAATGTGAATAAAATTTCTGAAGTAACTCTTTTGTATAGGGCAATCAAAGGGGGGCAGTTACAAAGTATATTTTGAGATGAGATTAAGCCTATAGGTTGCTAACAAATCAGAAACTTGTTTTTATGTTCAGCATGTTCACTAATGCATTTTATGAAAGATGCATTTCTTAAGATTATGCAGAATCTGTAATTAAAAAATATACATGGTAAAATCTCAAACGGATGGATTGACACATGAACATCCTTCAGTATTTCTATGTAGCATTGCTTTGGGGTATACATAGCTTCACAGCTCACCAATGAACAGTATAAAATGTTTTCACTTTTTTATTTGTTTAAAGAAAGACAGCCATCCACACTTATAAATTCATTTTGCAGGTCCACACACATTGTTTTTATGTTAAGCATGTTCACCATGCTTTGCATGAGAAGCATTTTTTAAGATTATGCAGAATCTGAAATTAAAAATTTTACATGGTTAAATCTCAAATGGATGGATTCACACACATCTCCTTCAGAATTTTTATGCACTGTTTCTTTGGACATACACAGCTTCACGGCTCACTAATGAACAAAGTAAAATGTTTCACTTTTTTGCTTAACTAGAGCTGTGCAGATGGCCATCCACACTTATAAATTCATTTTGCAGGTCCACATTCAGAATCCGTGGAATCTTTGTTTCCATGCAGTTTACCAAATAAAATGATTCTTCCCATAACAGCACCAACACCACACAAGGAAACTGATTCTCACCTGCACGATTTAAGTAATGGGCGGTGGCGCAGATACAGGCCTACTGCAACAATTGATCCTAGGAAAATACTTTTTATTTTTGCAACACTGTAATATTCTAACCTTTCCCTTTTGAGTTTTTCGTTCTAGTTAAGAAATTTAATTGCATTTACAATTATTGATTGGTCCACCTTTTACGCAAAGATATTTTCAATTTATTGATTTCTCCATATTTTAGATATGAAGCCTTTTTCAATTCACTGATTAGTCGATCTTTAACACATGAAGATTCATTGTTACACTTGTATTTTCTTCAAGCTATGCATTACATTTACAATGTACACAGTTCTGCCAAACAATCTTATGAAGAGAGATTACATATCTTGACAAATATTTATTAACATGCACTCTCATATATATTGCAACTTTCCTTCCTTTTACCCATATTGCATGATGAAGGCAATAATTTTTTTATAAATGTGGTCTTATGTCATACGATGCTTTGCATGCAATAGATTCCCTGATAGGAACATATTACCATCACGTTATTAAGATTAGATTGCGAGATCCGATAGGAAAATTCTTATCTCGCGTATCTTCTCTCTAACAATTTGCTTATAAACATAGTTTCTTGGCCATTTCCATCTCCTCTTAGGGAATCCCATATATCTGCGTGAGTTATATCATGAAACACTAAATCTTATAGCCTGCCCTTGTGGAACAATGAAAGACAATCTTTAAGGTATCATGCACATGAGTAGTTGTTGCAATGTTTGATCTGTTAGGTTGGTAAATACTACAGTCACGCCATGCCTCCTTTGACCACTGTCTTGTTTTTCTTTGGTGGTAAAAGTTGTTCAAGCTGCGTGCATATAAAGTGTGATCTTCTCAAAGACAAACTTCCTATTCTTGAATATGATTTTTCATGTCTTGTGTTTCTGTCATATGTACAAGAATCCCTATCATGTGCCTTCTATGTCTATGAAGAGTTTACAATATTATTGGAAGTCTAATAGACCACAAACGGTGCTTTATTTTCAATAAATAAGAGTGCCTGAGATTGGGAAAAAAGATACACACTGGCTTGAAGGACCAACAAAGTTGCTGGCTGGCTATTACCTAACATGAATCTTAAATCAGAATTTTCTTAAAAGTTTAATTATGTGGTTTATCTTTACTATGAGTACAACTTAGAAATCTGCTTTGTTATGGGATAACTTTTTTATTTGGAAGCCTCTCACTTATTTATTTTTGGCTTTTACAGCTCCTGCGTGGGAACAATAATACTTATATATTTAACCCTGACAGTTGGCAAAGCAGACAAATTTTTTGCACAAGTAGATTCCCAATGAAGCATTCTGAATTCAAATGCAAGAGCCACTTGAGCATAATAATTGTGAGCCTGCATGCATCATATGTTTTTATTATCCCTTATCTTGTACAGGTAATGCTCACAAAAAGGAAATGAAATCTACTAACATGATTCTGTGAATCAATGTACAGAGATGTTAATGTGGAAAATGAGCAGCAAAAGAGACAAAGCATGTATAACTCTGCCCACACATGACATACTGATTGTAACAATAAGCATTCCTTTGTGAAATAAAATTTAGTTCGTTCTCTACTGCAAAGCCATCCTTGGTCCAGGAGGCAAAAGAATATAGTGTTGAGTATTGTGGTTTTCTGGAATCTTCTCATTATTGGAGGAAATTCTTTTCATCTATTATCTGTCAAAGTAATGGAAATCAACACTAGTTCCCTGTAGAAAGTTCACAACATTTTCTAGGTCTTTATTTAATCTATCTACTCAATGAAAACATGTTGTATGGGCACCTTATATCTATCTAAATACAACTGTAATAATATTTGTATCATACGAACTATTAATCTTTAATCCTAGGGGTCAAAATACAACTGTAATAATATTTGTATCATATGAACTATTACTCTTCAATCATAGGGGTCACCTGCCTTGAATTAATTGTAATGAGGAGAAATATTCTTCTGAGAGAGCGAGGGATCCTATCCTCTAAGAGAAGGAAAAATGCACTGGGTGTGCATGGTTCCTGTGAATGGGAAGAGTGTATTACAACCAGAGAAGTCAACACAGATATGTGAGAGCCCTGTACTTGAAATGATACTCACAGTATGTAAGAAAACCCATTTTGTCCTAAATACCTAAAGCAACTCAGCTATGTAACTAATTTGCTTATTTACATTTCAAAAACAACAAATTGTAGAAATGCTAATTGGAGAGAACAGAATCCTAACAAGCTTTGTATATTAAAAAATGAAGATTTCTTTCCGAAAACATCGCGCTCCATTCAAATGATTACCTTGTAGTGCATATTCTTTTATCAGCGCATGATTTTGGAAACCAAGACAAGCTAACATGTTCAGACAATTTTTCTTAATGGAGTTGGCTGATTCTAGTTCGTTGTACAAGTCACAGCATAGACATGGAGCCACAGTATCCTATGGTTTCTTGTGCAAGACATGGATGCAAAGGCAAGCCGTAGCTTTATATGCGAATTACAAACTATCAATCCAATGACATTCATGGGCCACACTTGTATATGCATAAACGTGACGACACATTTGCAGAAGAAAATTGATAATTGCAGAATTCTGACTTCTGATTTGCACTGAACACAGATGATACATCGAAGTTCCCTTCTATGACCATAGTCTATTAAAGCCATTTAGACAATTCATGCAGATAAGTGAAGGTGCATACAACAGAAAGAAATGCGGTCAAATATTGCCAAGCTCGCTTATTTTCCTGTCTAATGTGGAATGAGGGGTTGCAGTTTTCATTTCAACTTCCAAACTTAAATGATTAGACAAATAATATCAGGAGTTCAGATGACCCCAACAAGGGAGCTTAGTTGACAATGGAAAATCAAAAATTTCAATTTCTTCTAATCTAATAGATTGTATGTATTCCAAAAGTAATGTTTCATGGTTTCACTGTATGACCACTTTTTCAGTGCATGCATAGTGATAGCAATATGTGGGGAAGAACAGAAAACAAAGAACAAAATAAGCACACTTGGTCTAAGTTGCCTCAATACATTTCAAAGGCTAAACAACATTTTAGCAAGGCGCTAATGTGAAAAGGAGACACCTGTGGTCATGAATTTAACTGAAATCAATAAATTTCTCACATAGTCTCTTATTTAGTCATGCAATGAGTCAGTTTGCAGAAGTGCTTGTTAAGGGATGTAACGTAATATGTTTTAATGCAGGTAAGAGTATGCTTATAAAAAATAAAGTGTATACAGCTGCTAGATTGAAAGGGAGGAAATTGATGACCACCACACTATAATAAGCTTTATGCCTCCCAACTGATTCACAATCCACTAAACATGTTATAAAATTTATTCACATGGTTGTATCCATGAATTCACTTTAGACTTAGGGTTAAACAGAGCATGCAAATTTACTTCCATGCAATGCAGTTTTTAAACCCATCAACTAAATCAAGGTCTCGTAACCATACATAGTGTATTTCATTCTATTTCCTATACGGTTGAATTAAACGTATAATTATCTTATATCAGAATTTCAATCCTATGCTCTTAGACACAAGTCATTTGCAAACTTTTTTAATATATTCATTTAATTTTAAATTTAAAGGATATAAAGTGGGAATCATGCTTTATCATTTTCAATTTTAAAAGGGAAAGGGATAAGAATTGCATGCACCAATTTTGTTCGAGTCATCAATTCGAATCAACCAATCATAGATAATCAGAGAAAGATGATATCATCAGTTAGTGCTGCGAGGTGTTGGGATGAGCCTCACTATGAGCTCGACCCTTGTGTTTAATTGTCATCATGGAGTTTGGAACACTGAACTTTTTACACGCATTAAACCTGAGTAAGGTAAGGTGAGGTGAGGTTGATGTCATCACACCCTTTACACTATGGGATGGAAATACCATTTCACACTACCATTCTATCTTTACATATCTATTTCCTTGTTCTTGAACCCACTCAGCTGGCAAAGTTCAGAGGAAAGATTATTTTGGATGAATGATCTACACTCTAGAGCACAACTCAATTTAGAAGTCCTATGTTTGAGTCCTAGCTGGTTCAAACAATTATAGTTTTATGTTTGACAAAAAACAATTTACAAATGTTTTGATCATGGTTACCAAATACAGTTGTTTGACGGAAAATTACTATTCTTTTTCGTTTTTTTGAAGCTATCACAGGTGCACACGCAGAATTCTTAGGTGATCCACATTGTGGAGCACAACCCAATTGGGAAGTCTTATGTCTGAGTCCTAGCTGGTTCAAACAATTATAGTTTTATGTATGAGAAAATGGAATTCACAAACTAGCATTGTCTTGATCACAGTCATCAAATACGGTTGTTTGAGACAAATTGTCATTTTTTCATTTTCTTGAAGTTGTCACAGGTGCATAAGTAGAATTCTTAGGCCTAGCTATTAAGGATTGAGGGGTTCCATTTCACTGAATTCGCACGGGGCATGATCTTGGCCTCATCCCTTATCACTTGGTATCTTTTAAAAGTTGTACTTTAGTGACATGACTAGACAATACCTTTTATGCCATCATACACACGGTTGGACTATAACCCATTTTAATAATAAAAGATGTTTATTTTACATATGTAAAATTATACTTCAATTTCATTAGAAACAGCTAAAAAATGTTCATAACAAACATATAATTTATTATTAATTTTTATTGAATTAATATTCAATTTTATCTTTAGCTGCAGCAGTTTAAGATGATATATATTTTCAATTTACATGTTACTTGGATTTTTTAGAAGGGCATTCTTCAATTTCTTTTTAATAATATATGTACAGTTAATGTCATATGACTTTTAAAATGATATAAGCTGTAATTGCTCTAAAATTATCTTTGAATTATTATATTTTTAAAATATATAATTTTTTTCATATGTATTATATTTTTTCATAAATCGTTTTTTCCCCATATAGAATAAATAATATGTTTCACAAACCCCGCACAATTGGCTCACGAGGCACATGCAGAAGAATGGATACACGGATGTCATTCCCGATTAAAAAACTCTGAAACAAATTACATTTATATTTAAAAAAATGCTGTCTTAACCATTGCTAATCTCATCATAACTCCCCAAAAGAAAAAGCCAAATTTGTTTTTCTATTACAGATAAAAGCCATTTTTAGATGACAAGTTTCAGATGAAATAGACTGTTCAGCAAGTGTGTTTGTAGATGGATGTTAGATTCCAGGAAAAAATTCATCATTGGTCAATTGTAATACTTTGGACATTCTTACTGATATAAAATTTTGAGCAGTACATTCTTAGATTCGATACAAGCAAGATTTTTTTTGTCCATGGAAAAGAAAAACATTATGTCCAGTACATTCGTAGGTTTTGATTACCTTATTTCGGTTGCCAAGAGGTTTGAGCCCTGTGCAGTTTCAGAGCCCCAAATACCGGGCACAGTAAAAACTTAATTTCCCTTTAAATCAATAATAAACAAAACAAAAAGGGAATTTCCTACACGAGGAACGATACTTTGTTGATGCTTTTACGGATTCCCGATTAAAGTGATTAAATTTGAAGTCCAGCTTTTATGATTCTTTTTTGAGGGGGTCTCTGTTTTCACGAGTTTTTTTTGGCTTGATTTGATGTGTATTTTGGTTGTGATTTTTCCCTCCTTTTTTGTGTTATTAACATTATACTATATATTTTTTGCTAACTAACAATTACACATAAAATGGGTGATGGAAATGCCGAAGGGGATGCATCCATGAAATTAAAATGGATGGAGCAGAATGTTGGGGGAGCAAGAGTGATGAAGAAGGGGTTTGAAGGAGGATAACACTAGGAATGGAGAAAATATTGGGAGAAACTAATACGTAACTCTTCTTTCTTATGACCACGCACATATGAACAATGTACAATTATTTTCAATCATCTGAAAGAGAGAGGGTTTGGTGTGCAAGTTGTTCAGGTAATGTACTTTTTTGATATCTTAGAAATAAAGACATGGTCGATGAAAACTTGTAATATAAACTTCCATATGTCTAAATCTTGAACTCTACCTATGTTAGATACAAAAACTCTATGTTTAGGGTTCCTTCTGTCATTGATTTCATACAAAATTTTTATTAGGGTTTCTCTTTAGTGATTAAGGTAGTGATAACGGTTTTCTCTCATCAATAGTCTCGATGATTTCATCCAACAATGATCACTAGCACAAAACCTCTTTCACAATGCAAAAATGTTCCCATAATGCACATGCCTAATAGAGGAGGCAACATAGTCTTGAAATGTCAAACCTAATTCCAAATCCGAGCACTTCGCAGGCCACTAAGGGACAATGATAACTCGTTCCTAAGAGGGTAAGCCTTAGGCCATTGACCTTGAAATCCACATTCTTCCCAACCTCAAATGCTTTGTAAATTCTCAATCACCATGGGCTTCAGAGAGGAATCTTGGATATGTTTTAGTATGACATGCTCTTTCCCTTGCTCGCCACGTCGTCTAGCTCATCCTCATCTTCCAATTTATCCTCTCCGATTAAGAGAAACATAGAATAAAAAAACTAATAAGTGTTGTCGTCAAAGTTGTGGATGTGTAAGCCCTTGATTCGATGCTCTTACAAAGAGGATATACCAGGTTTTCATTTTTTTGACAATTTTTTGGTTTTCCTTCCATGCTTACTTTATTACAAAACATAACAATGTGATTTCACTAATCCCTAAAAGTTGTAAATCCAATAAAAAGACGAGATTTTCAAGTTGGTGACTATTAAGATAGATTTAATGTTCAATAAACCTTACGTTAAATATATGATCTAGCTATAATAGGAAAAAATGACATGTAGTTCATACATGACTTATTAGGAATAATAATGGGAGATAGATGTATCTCCATAAATCAAGGACAGAGAACATTCCTTAACAACTAATCCCCAAATGTGTACGTGAGTAAAAAACAAATCACACAAACATAGGTGATAAGCCAACTAATCTAGTTATTCCCAATTGGAGCTTATTGGTGTGAATACACAAAACAAAATTAGGTAGAAAGTATCCCTAAACCGAGTTTGTGTATTCACACTTACATCAACACCCTCCCTTAAGTGAATGCCAGTGAGTGAAAAACAAGCAAGGGTCTTGACTACTATTCCAAATAAGGTATTCAAAATATGAAGAACTTATTCAGATCTTTCAAGTACAACTTCTTTAACCCCTAATAACTCTCGTAAACGAAAAAATGAGGAGAGAGAAGAGGTTTAGTAAAAATATCAATAATTTGGGAAGTAGTGGGCACAAACTCAAGACTAACAACATCATCCTAGATTAGCTTGCAAATAAAATGTATGTGGATCTCAATGTGTTAGGTCCTTTGATGCTCAACAATATTTTTGGTGATTTCAATGGCACTTTGATTATCACACCGAATCACAGTACGAGAGTCTTGAGAGAAGCCATATTCATCAAATATATGTCGAAGCCCAAGAGATTCCTAACCAATCTTGACTACATTTCTGTATTATGCCTCAGTAGAAGGTAGAACAACAACTGTTTGTTTCTTTCAAGCCTAAACAATTGGTCTTAAACCAAGGTAAAAAAGAATCCTGAAGTAGATTATCATGTATCTCCACATCCACCCTAATTTGAATTTGTATACCCCTCAATAGTAGAAGACCCCTGTGATGTGTATTGAATGTCATAAATCAAAGTCCCACGAATGTAACACAAAATATTCTTAACTAATTTCCAATAACTCTCATGAGGTTCATGTGAAAACCGAGATACAAGGTTGACAACAAATGTTATATCTGGACAAATATGTGTCAGATATAGCAAACTTCCTACCATATATCTGAACAAAGTAGGTTCAACCAACTTAGTTTTACAATCAAAAGTTAATTAAATATTTGACCGATATAGAGAAGGTAAAATCTTACAAGTAGCCATGTGAAACTTCTGAAGAAGATCTTGAGCATATTTCTATTATGCAATAGAAATTCCTTCTGTAGACTGATGAGCTTGGAGACCAAGGAAGTAGTGCAACAGACCCAAATTTGTCATGTGAAAATTTTCGTTCAACTTTTGTTGTATGTACTGAACCAAGGAATTTGAACTTCTAACATGGATAAGATCATCAACATATAATACTAAGATTAGTAAATCCTTATCAATTTTCCGAACATACACATAACGATCAGTTTCACAATGATGAAAGTCAACATTCAATAGAAAAATATCCATTTTTTTATACCAAGCTTTGGGAGCCTGTTTGAGACCATAAAGAGAATAACGAAGCTTGCAAACTAAATACTTATCCTGTACTAAACCTAGAGGTTGCTCCATATAAATATCCTCATAGATATCACCATGCAACAATGCAATCTTCACATCCACCTGATATACTAGATATTTGTGAGATGTAACAATGGAACGAATAAGGCTGCTACAAGATCAAAAGTTTTAGATTAATCTACGCCTTCAACTTTATAAAACCCCTTAGTGATAAGGCCAACCTTGTACTTGTCTACAAAACCATCAGCTGCATATTTTACAATTTTTCTTCCTTGAGGAATAGAAACCAAATCCCAAGTATTATTTAAAAAATAGATGTTTATTCTTCTTTCATAGCTTTATCTCATTTAAATTTACCACAAGATTAAGAAAAAGTAACTAGATCAAATGAAATAGCTCGACCTAATAATGTCATGTACCTGAAGGCATAGAGTGAGTGCGACGTAAATAAACATTACTAGAAATATGAGATCTGGTACGACATACATCACTTAGATCACCAGCCAAGTCGCCAACAATATGAAGAGTGGATTGAAACCATTTGGGAATTTGTTGTGCAGGAGAAGGTGGCGAAGGTGGAGTAGGTGGAGCCAATTCCACATCATCATATGGATACATAGACATGCCCTCCAAGTTAGGTAAAAGTGAAGGAGAAGGAGAATGCAGAGCATCATCATATGAAGGAGTGTATGTTTCATCAACATGAACAAATCTATGTATGTATGTATGTTTCATCATATGAAGGAGTGTATGTTTCATCATATACATATATACATACATACACACATAATATATGTATATATATATGTGTGTATGTAGTCTGTACACACACACATATGTATGTATGTATGTATGTATGTATGTATATATATAGATCTGTATGTATGTATATATACATACATACATACATACATACATACATATATGTATGTGTATATACATATACATACATACATACATACATACAGACATACATATAGATATAGAGATAGGTAGGTAGGGAGATATAGACATACATAGTGTTATATATATATATATATATATACCTACATAGAGACAGAGATCGGCCGACAGAGAGACATGGTGAGACGAGCGGGAGGGGAGGGCGAGAGAGAGAGAGAGACATACAGAGAAGAGAAGAGACAGAGACAGAGCAGGCGACAGGGACAGAGAGAGAGAGAGAGAGACAGTGAGACAGAGACAGAGCGAGAGAGACGGAGAAGAGAGGGGAGAGACAGAGAAGCGAAGGGAGAGAAAGAACAGAGGGGGAGAAGAGGAGAGAATAGAAGTAGGGAGAGTACGAGAGAGATGAGGGGGGAGAGGAGGACCAGAGAGGGAGGGAGACAGTAAGAGAGACGAGAGAGAGAAGAGAGAGGGAGAGTAAGAAGGGGAGAAGAGACGAGAGAGAGAGAAAGACAGACAGAGACAGAGAAAGAGACCAGAGACAGAGAACAGACAGGAGGGGAGAGAGACAGATGACAGATCAGACAGAAAGACAGAGAAAGAGACAGAGACAGACAGAGACAGGGGACAGACAGCAGGAATACAACATACATAATATAATATGTATATGTATATGTATATATATACACAACTATATATATGTATAAATATATATGTATATGTATACAATACATACATATATATGTATATGTGTATATATATATATATATATAAATGTATATATATATATATATATATATATATATATATATATATATTATATATATAAAAGGTATACACACACACACACACACACACACACACACACACACACACACACACACACAACTGAGGCGACCAAACCTCTCATGTCATAATTTACTCATAGAGTTTGAGTGAGAAATCAATGAAGATCTTGTAGAAGTCTCAAACTTATTAAAACAAATACAATCCGAAAGAATGATCCACTACTTCTATAACTACAATACCATTTGGCTCATTCAATTCATTAATTAGAATACCATGTGGAGAAAATTCAATAGTTTTTGCATCATTAGAATGAAAAAATTGATAATTTTTTTTTTGATGAGATATCAAGAACATGAAGAACTTGTTTTATAATTCTATTAGGCATATTGACAATGCCAACTTCTAAAACATCATCTGAAGAAGAGTTTCCTACCATAATATGAGAAGTGTTGCAAGTAGAAACTGAACTATTTTTTTCTTTCCAAAATGTGTTATATGATATGTAATACTAGAATAAAAAATCCACTTATCTTTTAATGGAGAGAAGTCTCGAGAAGAAAGAGATTTCCCTTTACCCATGTTAGAAGAGGATGAAGGTGGCAGAACAAAAATATTGTGTTGATTCAATTTCTATTCCAGTTCTTCAATTCTTACAAAACATCTAGATTGAGGATGATTTGTCTTACTACAATATGGACATGGATCATACACCATTCTTTTGATAGTCTTTTTCCCATTAATAGGACTTGAAGGCTTAGGAGTATTATAATTTTTAGGAGTATCAATGATTACAGGAGATGATTTTGGGAATTCTGCAGTCTTAGGTTATGATTTCTGCTTAGGTTTCTCTTTACCCTCAAGAACATTTGCTACTAATGTCTGTTTTGAGTTTGGAAAGGAATCAAGTGAATTAAATCTGATTATTCATGAAATAACCTATCACAAAATATTTTAAATGAAGAAATTTTAAACTAATATGCAAAAAATTCCATGGTGGAAAAGAAAGTAGAAGTAAATACAGAGAAGGGACTTTACGCACCCAAAAATTACATGGTTCAACACGGAAGAATGCAATAAGTATCCAATAATGAGGAAAACATTTTCGAGGGTAATATTGAAGTATCTCCTTTCCATGCTTGTCATGACTCAATTTGTATCCTTTTCCAAGTTAAGTAATTCATTTTTTAATCCGCAGGCCACTTTTTTCCTCTTTTGAGCTTTTTTGTTTGCGACGGTTGCATAACTGACACGATGGCTACACAACCGCCGCTATGCAAAATCGGTGGTTATATAACCACCACTATTGTAGAGCAGCAATTGTGTAACCACCGTAGTGGTTGCGTAACCGCACCTCTATCAATAGCTGAGGTCCTGTCGCCTTAAAACCAAAAGTTAAAACACACATTTTTCAATGTATGTTTAGATTTCAGGAGATTTTATCACTCGTTTTTGTTGGTCTGAAAATCTGTCGCTTGGACAGATCTACGGATAGACGAGCCAACAGTGTGCAGGGCATAGCCCCTCTTTGAGTTAGCAAAGCGAAACTGGTTTATTGCTATTCTACCAGCAGGAATCTGTGCAAGTCTCATAATATTCCGCCTTCGGGGGTTTGGGATCTCATCCCAGTAGGGTGTTTCCAACTGCGAAAAGAAAGGAATGAAAGAGAGGATGAAGGAAGAGCAGCTCCAAAGGGAAAAAAGAAATGAATTCCAAAGCAGAAAGGTCAGAGGGTTTATGTTTTGGGATTGGTAGTAAACAGAGCCAAACCTACTTACATAAACGAGCAAAGCAATACTAATGAATAAATGACAATAAAACAGAAGTAAATTCAACAGAACAAACACACAGATCTAATGTAAGAAATATCCAATGCAAATAACACATGTATTCAGCACAAAGTCTAAATATTGTATTAATAATTCTTTCTGTTACAAAAAGCTCAAAGTCTTTTCTCCTTACTTCTATTTTTCATCTGAAAGATATTCACTCATGCACACCACAACAAGTATTGGGGTATTTATAGAAGAAGGAAAGAAAAGAAGGCAAAAAGGAGCTAACCACCTATTTACAAAGATATTTACAAAATATCTACAAGGAGATACAAAATATCTTAAAGTCATGTTGAATTTTGACAACTTGATGGATGACATCATCCCATGGTGCAACATGGATGATGTCATCATTTGTGCCAACATACTTCAGATATTTACAAAAAGAAAGTCGAAGAAGAGAGAGAAGAAGAAGAAGCCACTATTCATCATCGTCATCCTGCAGCCGAAACGGAGTAGCCTGCTTTTGCTGCTCAGGTGATGAGATGTGGAATTGAGCGCGGTATTCCATGAACTTGCTGATCATGGGCCCTAGTTGATCCTGGGAAGGATCCTTGTGTCACTCACTGATCGCCTCACAAGTTTCCCTCTCATCTATGAGCTTCTCTAGGAGTTTGGAATATTCTTTCTCCGCTTCTATGAGGAACCCAATGAAGTCCCGATAGGCCAACAGGTTATTGATGGACTTTGCGTCAAAAGAGACCTCTGGCCCCAGCCCTCGTGACACGATCTCTTTAAAGATCTGGATGGTTTCATCGACTTTTCTTAAGGTGAAGGAAGGAGTAAGCAGCCCTGGAGATATGTTGAGAACGATTTGTTCCATTTGGTGCATCGTGTCCAGGGCTTCTTCCTTTACCTTATCGATTTTTTCAAGGACAAACTCCAGTTGATCCATCCAGTAGTCCAAAGTGGAAATGACTTTATTGAGGTCCCTGGGATGGCTGAAGATGCCGCACTTGACCAGATCTTCGACTGAACAGTCAAACATTTGTTGAAAGGTCTCATACTATAGCCTAGCATGGTCCAGCTATTCTGATATGGGTCCTGCTAATGCTTGGAGCTCTTTATTCGCCTTTTTGATGTTTAGATATAAATAAGAGAACTTGGCGATCACTCTTTCACTGTCTTTGAGGATCTAGCTCCTCCAAGCGGAAACTGCCATACCTTGCTCACCGATCTTTGCATATTCATTAATTTTATCTTGGCTCAGAGGCTCAGGAGTCTCGGTGGCAGTTGTGGGAGGTGCATTGCCCATCTTCTGTAAGGCTTGGAGCAAATGTTTGTTTTGCTCTTTCAATAGCCTTTTCTCTTCTTTTGTTTCTTGAAGCTTCTTGCAGAGGGCGTCGAATGCAGATAGGGCCTCTCCCTAAAGGCTTTCAGAAGACGTACCCATTGTGACCTGAGTCACTGTGTAATCTGTAGGAGACAGATCCTTTTTATCCTTGAGGGGATTGGGGTATGCAATCTCCATTACCCTCTCTCCCGAAGCACTCTGAGAGAAGTGTGTGACAGGCTTCTGTTTCTTTGCCCCTTTGGACGGGATTACAGAAAAGTCCATCGGAGCGATGGGAACTTTCCTTTTCTGCTGACTTAAGTGTTGGGAGATCCAGGTTGGACTTAGGGGAGAAGGGCCAGAAACAGAGAAGGGGACAACTGCAGTAGTAGAAGGGCAAAAAGTGGAGACACTTGGAGGCGGAATCGAGAGGGAGGCCGAAGAAGTGCTCACGAGAAGAAGATATACTGCAGGAGAGGAAGACATAGGAAGGTAAGGGAGCTCAGAGATGAGGGAAGAAATGGAGGGGAACAGATCTGCAAGAGAAGAGAAGATGGATGAAGAAGCGGGAGGAACAGTAGAAGAAGGGGGAGAAGACACGACCAAAGGAATGGTCGCTTGGGTTACTCGAGGAAGGGAAGGAGGAGAAGAAGAAGAAACAGAAGGGACCTCGGTAGTTGCAGCAGTGCCGACATCCTGAGTGGATGGGCCTATTGGAACATCTTCTTCCGTTCCTTTCTCTGGAGAAGTCAGAGTTATGACCTGTTCGGGTGCAGCGGAAGGAGGACTTTCAGGAGCTTCCTCTTGAGAAGTGCTGGACTCACCCTCTTTGCCTTTTCCTTTGCCTTTAGGCCGCTGTTTTGATCTAGGAGGTGCATTACCCAATGGAGAGGTTATGAAATTGCCCCCGAGGTAGATGAGTCCGTTCATTTGGCACCAATGCTCTGTTCTGCACAGAGTTTCCTTAACCCTTTCCTCAATTGTCTTAGGTGCTTTGTTTCTATCAATCACCGCAAAAGGCCAATCGTCCCCACCTGTATCAAGATATACTTGATCCACTTCCTCCTTAGTAGTTTGGTAGCCTTTGGGGACGATGGCTACCCCGTACTGGATGATTTCTGCCAAGGTCAATCGAGAATGGTCCTTCCTCCTAAGCTCCGCCTCATGATATAGGTCAATGTAAATATCCTTGATCTGAGGGATGTGGATTGGATCGAGCTTGGCCTTAGGAAGACAATTTCTTGGGTCGAAGGTAGGCCTGGCTGGGAAGTCATGTTTCAGATTGAGCAGCTCCAGCTCTACAAACATGTCCTTTTCCTTGTGGTGAGTAAGACATGTATATCTACCCACTGTGAGGGGGAAAGGAGTTCCACCTTTCTTTCTTTTTAGGCACTTTTCGTGATAAGTGATTAGCTGTCTTGATAGTTTTAGCAGAATCAATTTGGGCCCAGCATATCTTGGCAGTCTAGTTGGCTCTCCCAAGAAGTTAGCCGCTCTTAGATAAGTAAATGTGGGGAATTGGGTGAACATGCCCCCCCATTTCTCAGTGGCTGTCACGATGCTCTTGGTCGTGCGACCGCAAGTCATATTTGGCCTCAATAGGCAGATGATGAAGTAGAAAAATGCATCGTTGATCTTTGTAAATTGAGGGATACTATTTTCCAGCCTCAATTCTGGATAGTATTCATATATTTTGACCTGGGGCCAAACCCCACTCCGCATCAGTGCTGGATAGTCCCTTTTAGAAGCTGCAGCATAAACAACATAGGAATTCATGTAGAATCTTCCCGTTGTGGGGAATTATTGCAGCTGTTCTGATATCGTGCTGCTTATAATTTCTGCCCATTCGAAGCATTGATTAGGCACATTTTTGTTCATGGTTTCTAAATACCGCATCATCCATTTGTGGAAAAAGTGGGCGTCAGGAAGCCCAAACACCTTGCTCAGGAACGTGATGGTGTCAGTGAGCTCCTCCGAAAAATCACTGTGGTGAATGATTTGTGGCCAACGGGTCACTAATTTCTTGTTCTTCAGATAGACTTCATTCATCAGTTGCATGCACTGATCTTCATGGTCGTCCCAGGCTTTGATACAATCCTCTCGGCTGACGACCATAAAGTGCCGGTGATGAGGAATGCTGAGTATTATCTCAAAGTGGCGGGCGGTGAGGTTGATTACGACCTCGCCCTTCTCATTTACGACACATCTTGTGTCTTTGTTGTAGCACCGGGAAACCAACATCATGAATTCATTATTAACGGAACTGACTGGGATTCCCCCAACAAAGTGTAGGGCACTGCCTATCAGCTTGTCCATCCATGGACTTCTTGTGACCTTCTGAGTCCTGACCCAGAATTCCTCCATATCAATATGACCCAACTCTGAGTCTCTGATGTCCAGGTCACATTCGGCCTGGGAGTCGGGCATTTTGACCCTCTGATATTTATACTTCATTTCTTCCTCTGTGAGCTTGGCCTTGCCTTTGGATTTGGTAGGCCTCTTACTTAATGTTGACATATGTTCTTCTGAGTTTAATTGCTCATCTGCAAGAATAAGATGTGAAACCCAATCGAAGAAAGCCATGTCAGCTGCTTGATTTTCCATTGAAATGTGTTGGTCGTCAAATAGGACTTTTAAGAAAAGCAACTGTCAGGGGACAAGAAGTCCCTCCTCTTTAATGGGAGAGGTTCCCTTATTCAGAAAGGAACTTATTTACAAATATACAAAACATGATTTTATGGTTGAACTTGAATATTACGAAAGTGTTTTCCACAAGGATCATCAGTTACAAAAGGACTGAGGAAAGGGAATACGAGGGTGAGCAGAAGAGCAACATGTAGAATTATAGATAGCAGAATAATCCTTTATGTATGCGAAGTTGCAGTGAATTTAAAACAAGATCGTTTGCATTGGATGAACAAGATGAGATTACCAGACACAAAGTTCTATAAATAACCTTCTTTAGATTCATTAATCAAGGACACAAAGTTCCTTCTTGGTTGTACAAGATCACTATACTCGCAATATTTGAAAATATGCAATCAGTGAGACTAACGAACTAGAAACAAATGATCTTCACGAAATTAAATGAAAACACAGAGATAACAAAGACTAGATAGACAATGAATGGAAAGCCCTTTTGTATTGATTTCTCTCTGATCTATTTACACTTCCAGAAAATATGCCAAGTTCTTCCTCCTTTGAATGGCGTAGAAAATACCATTATATAGCTTACAAGTCAGTTACTTTTTGTAACCGTTTCTTTTAACTAAAGAATAGTTAAGGACTGCCAACTCACAGTACCTCAACCTATTACAAAGAAAACGGAAAAAGAAAGGGAAGAAGAGAAAAGAATGGGGAAGAAGACAGGTGTCCGATCACTGAGAGGGACCCACTGACTTCAGAATCCGCTGTCTGAATCTCTTCAATGCCTCAGCTATGTCTTTGCCACGGGGAACTGAAAGCTTTGCCGATGAAGTTTAACCCAGCAACAAGCATGTCTTCCACCATGGCTTCAATAGCTCTGCCATAGACAGAATGCTTGTGCATATCTTTAATACTCTGCACTTCATCTTGGCTTAGAATTACAGGAGGTGGGAGAGCAGTCAAGGGGGTAGGGTCCAAAACTTTGTCCTAAGACAAAAGGGACTTGATGAAACCTGTGAGAACTTGGGCCTGTTCTTCCAACTGTTCAATAGTTTGCTGGCCTTTTTCTACCCTCCCAATTACTCTTGTGACTGTTTCCTGGAGGTTGTGAATTTCACCTTCAGGGGTAGACTCTCCCATTGGGATTCTCGAGAGCTCCAAGTCAGATGCCTGCAAGTCCTGCTCTGATTTATCTATTGTAGGCTTGGCAATCTCCAGGAATTGCTGACCTTGAGCATCAGACACTATTCTAGAGGTGACTTTGGCTCTCTTGGCACGACAAGGGGTGGTGCCCAACAAGGCTGCGACAGCGTCAAAATTTGATCCCGAGCTTTGAGAGGAGAATTTTCTCTTCTTTTTGTCGACCAAAGGTTGCACCCACGCAAAAGAGGAAGAGGAATCAGCAGGAGGGGCAAGGGGACCAAGAGACAGGGAGCTCATGACGCTCAAGGTATGTGCAGCTGTTGACTCGAGTTGAGATGTGAGCGGGGCATTGGAAGCAATTGTGGTAGAAGGATCTACAGCATCTTGGAAGCTCAGTGCTCTAGCACTTCTTTATCTCTATCAGCTGGGTCTTCAGGAGCATTTGCAGGGGTTGGCATTTCACTTTCTTCACTTTCACTAAGAACAATGATGTTCTCTAGCCCTATAGGCAAATTTTCCTATTTTTCCTGGAGATCTTCTTCCACAGGTTCTTTCTTTACTTCTTTGAGTTTCTTCTTATTTACCTGGGTGGATGAGGAAGGAGTAGATTCTGTAGGTCCCTGAGTTGATGAGGTAGGAGGGGTCTTCACTGGTGTCTCAGACCTTGGAATAGATGCTTCTCTTCTCGGTGTTGAAGCGTCCTTAGAAGAGGATTCTCCTGAATGCCTCCTGAACTCTCGAACTTTCCTGTCAAACCAGACCCTAGTCCTGACCAAAACTGGAGCAAGGATCTCAGCCAGGTCGTCCCTCTCTTTCCTGTTCCAATCCACATCCTCTAAAGGAGTGTGCATAACCACATTTTCATACTCATACGAGTATAGATCAGAGTTGTCATCCTTTAGCCCTTCAGGAACTTGATATAGGCCGAGTTCTTCAATTAATTGCAAGGAGAATCTGCCATAGTGCCTCCTTCTAGCCTCAAAATCATCAGCACAATCAGCCCAATAGTCTTCTGTATCAACTCTATGATGATAGACTATTTTGATGTTCTGCCCAATGAACCTCTTCAAGTCGAAGCAAGTCCTTGGCTTGAAGAAGTGAACTGTGATGGGAACAAGGGCTCTTTCTACATTCTGTGCATCTAGGGCTGTTTTGCAGGTATAATTTCCCAAAGAGATGGGAAAGTGTAAACCAGTGATCCTCTTATCCCTGCAGGTTCTATGCAACTTGTCTAGTTGCCTGCATATCTCTATCAAGGCCATTTTATCATTACAGAACATGGGCAGTCTCAGAGGGGAGCCCTCATAGCCGGCTAACCTGATATAAGAGAACTTTCTAAACTGGATGAAGTAGGCACCGTAGTGCGATATCAGAGTCATAGCTTCATCAGAAAACCTCCTGGCAGTATCACCTTCGAGCATCCTGACCACGTACATGGTGAAAGCGTCGTTGACCCTTCTGAAGTTACGATTGCTGGTCTCCAGGGTGAACTGCGGGCAGTATGCATATATTGGATCATCTTTGTGTTCATCTATGTAAGAGAAACCAAACCACTGCCTTGATGCTGCCAGAGTGTACATCAGGTACGAAGTCATATAGAACTTCTTCATTTGCTGCACGTTGGACAGTTGCTCCGCCAAATTCATACTGATGATCTCTGCCCAGTTGATGTTCTGCATTCCTTCGCACACCATACTGATGAGCGGACACATCCAGAAATGGAATTCGTTGGTAGTGGGTAAAACCCATAACCCGAGCCAGCAGAATTATGAAATCAGACAACTCTTCATTGAAATCTACCCGCAAGAGGGTTTTGGTCAGACGAGAAGCTCCTTTCTTAGGGTTCTTCAGCCAGGACTTTGCCACCCGTGCTTTGTATTTGTCACTGTCCTGATTGAACAGGGCCTATGCTTGATCCTGGGAAATGACTATGGCATTATCCATCTTTGGGATTCTCAGAGCAGTGCTAATGGCGGCAGCATCTAGTTTGGCAATGAGTTCCCCGTGTATATTGGTTAATTCGCTCGAGGCGGGGTCGAAATGAGCTCCGCACGAAAGCACGGTATCAGCACACTGTACCGAGATCGGGAAACCACCAGCAAAGGCCAAACCACTGTCGTGAATCATTTGTGCCATTGGAGTAGGGTTTGCATTCTGCCATCCTCACCCAAAAATCGCCGAAATCGAGATGTCAAGCTTCACTGTCTCCGATGTTGAGAACGGCAGACTCTAGTGGTGAAACTTGCTCTTGTCCCTGGAATTTGATCTTCATACTGATAGTAGCTGAGAGAGAAATGCAATCTAGACTCGGGAAGGAATTGCAGTAGGGAACGGGTTTGTGCGCAGGAAATTAGATTACAGGGGTTCGAGCAAAGAAGCAGTGTGAAAAATGTAAAAGGGGGTCTGCCCATTATATAGCCATTTTGGAGAGAGAAAGGGAAATCAATGCGCATTAAATTCATATCTACCAATTTTAAAGGCAACATATTCGCAGGAAAAAAAACAAGTATGGATAGCCCTCGGTTCATCTGGGACATGTGAAACGTGAATGCGCGAAACACGCGGCTCGGGCGAAGCAGGAAGAAGGCGCATAAATGCATTTCAGGACTTTTGGGACGAAAACGCGCGAAGTACGCGGTTGGGGCATTTCGGGTGAAAATGGAACAGAGCGCACTTTTGAAATTGGGACATTTGGGACAAGAAAGCGTGAAGTACGCGGTTCGGGTGTTTCAGGCGAAATTGGAACAGAGCGCACTTTTTTGACTTGGGACATTTGGGTCAAAAAGTTCTGAAGTACGCGACTTCATCAATCCGGGTGAAAACGTGACAACAGGTCCGGAAGTGTTTGGGACATTTGGAACAGAAATGCGTGAAGTACGCGGCTCAGGCGTTTCGGGTGAAAATGCAACAAAGGGGGCCCGTTTGAAACTGGGACATGCGGGACAAAAATATGCGAAGTACGCGAGAAACACACAGAATGACCCAGGAATGCAGATCTGTTACAACTTCTTGGCTTTTAACATTTCAAAGACAACATAGAAGACATTCAATACTCAAAATTTTGAAAATTCACTTTTAAGTGCGGGGAAATTTTGAGTGGACAACAGCTGGCTCCTTCTGGGGATGACTTGGCATAAATTCAAGGAATGAGGCAAGGCAAGAACTTAGACAAAATCAGGGGAGCAGACCAATACCTTATCCATTGGGCAACAGAGTCAAAAAGGACACCAATACAGAGGGCAACACACCAAAACAACAAAAGGAAAACACACCAAAAGCAGAGAAGCAAAAACACTGTACAGAATATACAAAGGACTTCCTAGTCACCTAGGACTTGAACAACTTGAGGTACTGCCCACTATAAGGAAGTGGGAGGGGAGAACCATCCATGTAATCAAGATAGAAAGAATTCTTACCAGCAAAGTGCCTGATCTTGAAAGGCCCGAGCCAAAGGGAATCAAACTTTCCATGGCTGCCACGAGGTTCATGTCTTTTATCCCATAGCAACACAGTGTCTCCAACTTGGAAATCTCTGAACCTAGCTTTCTTGTCAAACAGGGCCTTTACCTTTTGCTGGTGAACAGATATCCTATCAGCAACCATCAATCTGTCTTCATTCAGTTTGTGCAGGTACATAATTCTCTTATCCAGAGCATCGCTGAAACTAGTATCCTCAATGGCCTTCATTAGGTGTAAGGCTGACAGTTCCACTGTCACTGGCAATTGAGCCTCAACTCCATACACCACTTGAAAAGGGGACATTCCAATGGCTCTTTTAGGTGTGATCCTATCTGCCCAAAGAGCATCATAGAGCTTCTTGTGCCAGTTTTGTTGAGACTCATTGACCAACTTCCTTATAATTGTCACCAGATTTTTGTTGGTGGATTCTGCTTGCCCATTTCCCTGGGGGTAATAATCTAAAGAATGAGCCAGTGAGATGCCATACCCGTAGTAGAAATCCATTATCTCAGTTGAGGAGAAGTTTGAAGCATTATCTGTTACAATCTTGTTAGGTACACCATACCTTACCAAGATGTTCTCTTTGATGAAGCTGTATACCACTTCAGAAGTGGTGCTCTTGACTGGAATAGCTTCCACCCATTTGGTGAAGTAGTCAGTGGTAGTTAGCACATGAGTGTGACCAGCACTAGAAGCAGGATTAAGTGCACCAATGAAGTCCAAACCCCACTGTTGAAATGGTTCCTCAATCACAACTGGCTTGAGAGGCAACGACGCCAGTTTAGGTCTTCCCACAAAAGTCTGACAAGCCTCACATTTATCCACCCACTTGGATGCATCTCTGAACAAGGAAGGCCAGTAGTATCCTCCACGGAGTATCTTGTGAGCAGTGACCGTTGATGAATAGTGCCCTCCACATGCCTGATCATGAAAAGATGAGAGCAATTTTCTCTGTTGTTCCTTGTCCACACACTTCAAAAATCTCCCATCTAAGCCACGCTTGAACAAAGCATTTTCCCATAATACATATTGCGCTGACCTCAATTTAACAGTCCTCTTTTCCTTGGCAGTTAAATGAGAGGGGCATTCCCCATAGGTGAGAAAATGGGCGATGTCAGCATACCATTCATCGACTGAGCTAAGGAACAGAACAGTAGGAATGTCAGCTTTCTCCTCCAGCAACTCATGTTTAGCTCCTTCAGCAATGAGCTCACAAAGACCTTTTCCACGAACCAGCTTGGTCGGTTTGATATCAATGTCGTACTCTTGGACCTTAGCAACCCAGTTCCCTCTCTTAGATCCAAATTCTTGTTGTGTGAGGATCGACTTAACAGTTGTATCTGGAACCAGCACCATGGAGTGAGAGTTGAGGATATAAAAACGAAACTGCTTCACAGCTTTGACCACTGCAAAAGCATGCTTCTCCATCATGGTGTATTTCAACTCGTGATCCTTTAGAATATAGCTCATGAACGCAATTGGGAGTTCATGCTCATTAGAGTCTTCTTGAGTTAAGACAGCAGCCAGGGTATTATCTGTAGCATAGCAATAGATGATGAAATCTTTGCTGAAATCAGGACAGGCCAAAACTGGAGTTTTAGCGATAGCTCTCTTGATACCCTCAAAGGATTCCTTTCCTCTAGAAGACCAACCAAATGTTTGCTTCCCTTTCATCATTTGAGAAATATTCAAAGTTAACTCTGCAAAATCAGGGATGAACCTTCTTAAAAAATTGATCTTACCGAAGAAGGAGTGCACACCCTTTTTACTGGTTGGGAGAGGAATTTGCTGGATAGCTTGTACTCGTTCAGGGTCAATCTTAATACCATCCTTGGAGACAATGTGCCCTAATAGTTTTCCCTCTGTGACACAGAAAACAGATTTTTTAGGATTCAAAGAAATTCCATGCTCTCTGCATCTTAGCAGAACTGTCTCCAGGTGATCAAAATGATCCGCTCTTGTCTTGGAAAACACTGTCAGGTCATCAAGATATATGACAATACACTTCCCTTTCAAGCTTCCAAAATCTAGATCCATGGCTCTCTGAAAAGTGGCACCAACGTTAATGAGCCCAAAAGGCATCCTCTTGTAAGCAAAGGTGCCCCAAGGAGTAGTGAAGGCTGTCTTGTGTTGATCTGCAGTATCAACCTCTACCTGATTATATCCAGAAAATCCATCAAGCATAGATAACATTTCAGATCCTGTTACTGCTTGCAATACTTGATCCATCATAGGCAAAGGATAATTATCTTTCAGAGAAGCCTGATTCAGGTTCCTGAAATCAACACAGATGCGGATCTCACCATTCTTCTTCCTAACAGGCACAATATTTGCAATCCATGTTGAATGGTGAATGGGAAAGATGATTTTAGCCTTCAACAACTTCTGAATCTCCTGAAAGATGGTGTCAGCTATTTTGGGATTATACTGCCTCTGTTTCTACTTGAAAGGCTTAATTCCAGGCTTAAGAGGGATAGAGTGCTGCATATCTTTTGGCTTGAAGGCTTTTAGATCCTCATAAGAGTAAGCAAGAACATCCTTATACCTCCTTAGAAGATCAATTTCTTTTCTCCTCTCATCTGCTGTGCAACATTTTCCGATATTCACGAGCTTGGGGTCAGTAGAACTTCCAATATTGATTTTGTCATGTTCAGCTGATTGTTGAGGCCCAGAGGAAGCTCTAGATTTCACATACCTGTCATGTTTATCAAATAATTCCTCCAAACTCACCAAGCCTTTAGGAATCTTGTTTCCTTTGAGTTTAATGCACCCTTCCTGATCTGTTTCTTCTCCTTGGGTGACAGCTTGGCCAAAGGACACACTTTCACGAGGCAGGTTGTCACTTCCCTCAAAATACAGTTGTTCAAAATTACCTTTGAGTTCCAGGAAGGAAAGAAAATGCTGATCATTATTGAAAACGTGCCAGTTATTGGTGTTGTCAGGTACACTAGGCCGATGGACCATTTCAATGGTGAATTTGTCCTGAGAGAAATCAGGATGAGGAATCAGCAGTGACCCTGAGACAGCTAGTGAATCAGCCCTGCTGTTCTTTTCCCTAGGTATTGCTTCAATAGAGAAAGCGTCAAGGAATTCAATGGAATCCCAAACCTGATTCCGGTAATGCTTCAGCCTCCCATTTTTTACCTGAAAGAGGTTTCTGACTTGCTTTACAATCAGCTCTGCATCACCACGAGCCAGGAGGTTCTTTACACCTTGTTCTTTGGCCACCTGCAATCCGAGAATGAGAGCTTCGTACTCTGCTGTGTTATTAGTATTCTCGAACTGTAACTTGAATGAAAAGGGGTGTAGGCTTCCTTCAGGTGACACTAGCAGGACACCAGCTCCAGAACCAGCTGAGGAACAACTTCCATCAAATTCTAAAATCCAAACCCCGTTAGGATCTCTAGGAGACACTTTGGGGGGTGGGATTTCATCAGGGGACATAATCATGTAATTACCATGACCCATATCCTCATAGAGTATTTGTGCTTTAGGATCATCCGTCTTCTGCACAATATACTCAGATTGTTTCTCAGGCAGCAGCTTCTTCATTTGTCCATTAACCGGTACAAGGGCATGTGACCAATCCATTTGAATTTCCCCACCCACATCTTTACAAAAGTTCCTACTTAGCAACATCCCGTATGAAGGAGGGATATCTGCTACTAAGATGGTAGCCAACACTTTCTTTCTCAGGCAAGGCAACAAAAGCCACTTGTGCATCTTTAATCCTTCCAACCAGAGGCACTTCCTTACTCTCCATAGAGTAGCAAGATCCATAAGTACGAGTGAGGGTTAAGCCTAAAGCATGAGCTACTTTAGCTGGCATGACATTGTCCGAGGCTCCTGAATCTATGACACAATTACTGAGTCTATGGCCAGCTATGAGAAGTGTTACATAAAATGGTTTAATTTTGTCACCAGGCGAGGTGACAGCAGCTACCAGACTGGGCTGTGGTGCAGAAGGAGGAGTAGGTAAAAGGCCTTTAGAGGTGGTCTTGGAATGGGAATTAACAAATTGAATCATCTTGGCAAAAGCTTTGGGATGGGTCTGATAGTACTCAGCTTCTGAGATTTGGACCTTGGTCTTTTTCAGGTGATCAACAATATCAAAAGACCCAGAAGTGGATGGGCCATCATCATTTGAAATTCTAGGCTTATCAACTTTAGGAGAAAAAGAAGAAGCAACTTTGGTAGCAGGATTGATAGGACTCACCTTTGGTGTAGACGAAGTAGGGATAGGAGATCCTCTTTTTGCAATCACGGGAATGGTTGTCGACTGCTCCTTGGATTTCTTGATAGGCTGTGTCACTTTCTCCCTCTGACGTGTCTGCTCTCGAGTCATGACAGCAAATGATTCGCTATTCATGTCAGCTACCACTTCATCATAATCATCTCCATCATCAATACCCTCGGTGGTAAAGAAATTAACTCGAGATCCCTCAAGTTCTTCAGCCTCATCATCAAATTCCTCCACAAATTCCTCACAAGCTTCATTAGCCTCATCATCATCCGGCTCTTCAACTTCACAGGTTGCATTCACAGGAACCTTAATAGGAGGTCCTTCAAGTGCTAGTCTTGTTTGAGAAGCAGGCAAACGATTCCTGGGCTGGAAATTTCTTCTTGGAACATCTGCATAAGGGGCATGCTGAGCCAATTGTTTCTTTATAGCAATAAGATCATTCGCAAGTTTCTGAACTAATGGATCAGTGTTAGGTCCAGGGGTGGAAGAGGAAGAAGCAGCAGACTTAGATTTGGGAGGGTCTCTTCTCAACTTCCCTGACATGATCAAGTCATCTTCGACACTAACAGCCAGTTCTTGATCTAGAGCTAACATTGCGAGATTAGCCCTTCTTAGTGCATAACTAACTTTAGGTGATTGGGCATTTAGAAAGAAACATTTTTGAATCTGATCAACAGGTCGAGTGTTTGTTGGAATTTTATTTATCAACCTGTTGAACCGGGCCACAAATTCTCTCATGGGCTCTTGTGAATCTTTCTTTATCTGAGAGATTTGGGCTAGCAAGGCATGGACATCTTCTGCCGGCTTGAAACGATTCTCGAACTGGGTTCTCATTGTATCCCAGTCGGTTATAGCACCAGCCGGAAGGTGAAAGAACCAATCAGCAGCATTATCTTGTAAAGTCTCCATGAACAGTCTTACGGAGACGTCCTCATGTTCAACTCCCAAAACTCCACATGCAACTATGAAGGCTGCAATATGTTCATCAGGATGTACTTTGCCATCACCTTTGAATTTTGGGAAGTTCTTCCAGTTACCTCTGGGTAACTCATGTAAAGGCTGAGTAAGGGCCAGGGGCCCGACACGTTGACCCCATGGTAATGGTGCCGCCATTCTTGGAAATATGGCTTGGAGAGGAACTGTAACACCAGCGAGGATCAAAGCTCGTAGATTGGGACTAGCAGGCTCTGAAGGAATACCACCCGTAGGACTTCTATCTTGAACAGGTGGAGTGCTTGTCGAACGAGTCCTTCTATCTCTTGTTGAAGTTGAAAGGAAAGGAAAACCTTGTCGCTCTAAAAGCTGAAACTGAGAATCTTCAATACCAAGGGCCCTTCTCCCTCGAGTGAAACGTGGAGTCGCCAGATCAAAGGATGATAAAAAATTACAGAACTGGAATGCGATTTTCCCCAGCGGAGTCGCCAAAAACTGTTGGTCATCAAATAGGACTTTTAAGAAGAGCAACAGTCAGGGGACAAGAAGTCCCTCCTCTTTAATGGGAGAGGTTCCCTTATTCAGAAACGAACTTATTTACAAATATACAAAACATGATTTTATGGTTGAACTTGGATATTACGAAAGTGTTTTCCACAAGGATCATCAGTTACAAAAGGACTGAGGAAAGGGAATACGAGGGTGAGCAGAAGAGCAACATGCAGAATTATAGATAGCAGAATAATCCTTTATGTATGCGAAGTTGCAGTGAATTTAAAACAAGATCGTTTGCATTGGATGAACAAGATGAGATTACCAGACACAAAGTTCTGTAAATAACCTTCTTCAGATTCATTAATCAAGGACACAAAGTTCCTTCTTGGTTGTACAAGATCACTATACTCGCAATATTTGAAAATATGCAATCAGTGAGACTAACGAACTAGAAACAAATGATCTTCACGAAATTAAATGAAAACACAGAGATAACAAAGATTAGATAGACAATGAATGGAAAGCCCTTTTGTATTGATTTCTCTCTGATCTATTTACACTTCCAGAAAATATGCCAAGTTCTTCCTCCTTCGAATGGCGTAGAAAATACCATTATATAGCTTACAAGTCAGTTACTTTTTGTAACCGTTTCTTTTAACTAAAGAATAGTTAAGGACTGCCAACTCACAGTACCTCAACCTATTACAAAGAAAACGGAAAAAGAAAGGGAAGAAGAGAAAAGAATGGGGAAGAAGACAGGTGTCCGATCACTGAGAGGGACCCACTGACTTCAGAATCCGCTGTCTGAATCTCTTCAACGCCTCAGCTATGTCTCTGCCACGGGGAACTGACGTGTTGGCTGCAGACTGAGTCCAAAATCCCAGACACTTCTCCATCTCTTTATCAAACTCGACATGAGTATGATAATATTTATTTGCTTCTTCGATGGCAGATTGAAGAGAGCAGATCTCCTTCATTTTTTCTTTGGAGATGGAGCTTTCCTTGAATAAATTTTCTTTTACAAAAGCTCTGAACTGAGCTTTGATCTCTTGTAAGGAAAGGGGGGCACCAGAAGTTTCATCTTGAAGATGACAGTGTATATCCTTGAAAGCTGAGACAACCAATGTCTTGAAGGCTTCGCCCTTCTGCCAGCTGTTTTTCATTTCTGCCAAAGCCTCCTCCAAGACTCTGATCTTCCAATCCACACTGTAGACCCAGGACTTCGACAGATTGTCCTTTGCATCATCAAAAACTTTATTCGCCAGCAAAATGTTCTCGTCTGTCTGTCCCATAAGGTGAAGGTCTACTATGCAACTGCTCCAGATTTTGAGCTCTTTATCCATGGTATTGATAGTGGAAGAGAGCTTCAGTTGCATATTGCTCACCTTTTCGTGGAGTTTGAAACCTTCGTCGATGAAGTTTAACCCAACAACAAGCATGTCTTCCACCATGGCTTCAATAGCTCTGCCATAGATAGAATGCTTGTGCATATCTTTAATACTCTACACTTCATCTTGGCTTAGAATTACAGGAGGTGGGAGAGCAGTCAAGGGGGTAGGGTCCAAAACTTTGTCCTTAGACAAAAGGGACTTGATGAAACCTGTGAGAACTTGGGCCTGTTCTTCCAACTGTTCAATAGTTTGCTGGCCTTTTTCTACCCTCCCAATGACTCTTGTGACTGTTTCCTGGAGGTTGTGAATTTCACCTTCAGGGGTAGACTCTCCCATTGGGATTCTCGAGAGCTCCAAGTCAGATGCCTGCAAGTCCTGCTCTAATTTATCCGTTGTAGGCTTGGCAATCTCCAGGAATTGCTGACCTTGAGCATCAGACACTATTCTGGAGGTGACTTTGGCTCTCTTGGCATGAGAAGGGGTGGTGCCCAACAAGGCTGCGACAACATCAAAATTTGATCCCGAGCTTTGAGAGGAGAATTTTCTCTTCTTTTTGTCGACCAAAGGTTGCACCCACGCGAAAGAGGAAGAGGAATCAAAAGGAGGGGCAAGGGGACCAAGAGACAGGGAGCTCATGACGCTCAAGGTCTGTGCAGCTGTTGACTCGAGTTGAGATGTGGGCGGGGCACTGGAGGCAATTGTGGTAGAAGAATCTACAACACCTGGAAGCTCGGTGCTCTGCACTTCTTTATCTTTATCAGCTGGGTCTTCAGGAGCGTTTGCAGGGGTTGGCATTTCACTTTCTTCACTTTCACTAAGAACAATGATGTTCTCTGGCCCTATAGGCAAATTTGCCTATTTTTCCTGGAGATCTTCTTCCACAGGTTCTTTCTTTACTTCTTTGAGTTTCTTCTTATATACCTGGGTGGATGAGGAAGGAGTAGATTCTGCAGGTCCCTGAGTTGATGAGGCAGGAGGGGTCTTCACTGGTGTCTCAGACCTTGGAATAGATGCTTCTCTTCTCGGTGTTGAAGCGTCCTTAGAAGAGGATTCTCCTGAATGCCTCCTGAACTCTCGAACTTTCCTGTCAAACCAGACCCTAGTCCTGACCAAAACTGGAGCAAGGATCTCAGCCAGGTCGTCCCTCTCTTTCCTGTTCCAATCCACTTCCTCTAAAGGAGTGTGCATAACCACATTTTCATACTCATACGAGTATAGATCAGAGTTGTCATCCTTTAGCCCTTCAGGAACTTGATATAGGCCGAGTTCTTCAATTAATTGCAAGGAGAATCTGCCATAGTGCCTCCTTCTAGCCTCAAAATCATTAGCACAATCAGCCCAATAGTCTTCTGTATCAACTCTGTGATGATAGACTATTTTGATGTTCTGCCCAATGAACCTCTTCAAGTCGAAGCAAGTCCTTGGCTTGAAGAAGTGAACCGTGATGGGAACCAGGGCTCTTTCTACATTCTGTGCATCTAGGGCTGTTTTGCAGGTATAATTTCCCAAAGAGATGGGAAAGTGTAAACCAGTGATCCTCTTATCCCTGCAGGTTCTATGCAACTTGTCTAGTTGCCTGCATATCTCTATCAAGGCCATTTTATCATTACAGAACATGGGCAGTCTCAGAGGGGAGCCCTCATAGCCGGCTAACCTGATATAAGAGAACTTTCTGAACTGGATGAAGTAGGCACCGTAGTGTGATATCAGAGTCATAGCTTCATCAGAAAACCTCCTGGCAGTATCACCTTCGAGCAGCCTGACCACGTACATGGTGAAAGCGTCGTTGACCCTTCTGAAGTTACGATTGCTGGTCTCCAGGGTGAACTGTGGGCAGTATGCATATATTGGATCATCTTTGTGTTCATCTATGTAAGAGAAACCAAACCACTGCCTTGATGCTGCCAGAGTGTACATCAGGTACGAAGTCATATAGAACTTCTTCATTTGCTGCACATTGGACAGTTGCTCCGCCAAATTCATGCTGATGATCTCTGCCCAGTTGATGTTCTGCGTTCCTTCGCACACCATACTGATGAGCGGACACATCCAGAAATGGAATTCGTTGGTAGTGGGCAAACCCATAACCCGAGCTAGCAGAATTATGAAATCGGACAACTCTTCATGAAATCTGCTCGCAAGAGGGTTTTGGTAAGACGAGAAGCTCCTTTCTTAGGGTTCTTCAGCCAGGACTTTGCCACCCGTGCTTTGTATTTGTCGCTGTCCTGATTAAACAGGGCCTGTGCTTGATCCCGGGAAA
This sequence comes from Taxus chinensis, assembly GCA_019776745.2. NCBI lineage: Eukaryota > Viridiplantae > Streptophyta > Pinopsida > Cupressales > Taxaceae > Taxus > Taxus chinensis. The sequence continues at coordinate 982,978,684 of CM034146.1, forward strand.
CGACTATGGCATTATCCATCTCTGGGATTCTCAGAGCAGTGCTAATGGCGGCAACATCTAGTTTGGCAATGAGTTCCCCATGTATATTGGTCAATTTGCTCGAGGTGGGGTCGAAATGAGCTCCGCACGAAAGCACGGTATCAGCACATTGTACCGAGATCGGGAAACCGCCAGCAAAGGCCAAACCGCTGTCGTGAATCATTTGTGCCATTGGAGTAGGGTTTGCATCTGCCATCCTCGCCCAAAAATCACCGAAATCGAGATGTGGAGCTTCACTGTCTCCGATGTTGAGAATGGCAGACTCTAGTGGTGAAACTTGCTCTTGTCCCTGGAATTTGATCTTCATACTGATAGTAGCTGAGAGAGAAATGCAATCTAGACTCGGGAAGGAATTGCAGTAGGGAACGGGTTTGTGCGCAGGAAATTAGATTGCAGGGGTTCGAGCAAAGAAGTAGTGTGAAAAAGGGGGTCTGCCCGTTATATAGCCATTTTGGAGAGAGAAAGGGAAATCAATGCGCATTAAATTCATATCTACCAATTTTAAAGGCAACATATTCACGGAAAAAAAACAAGTATGGATAGCCCTTGGTTCATCTGGGACATGTGAAATGTGAATGCGCGAAACACGCGGCTCGGGCGAAGCAGGAAGAAGGCGCATAAATGCATTTCGGGACTTTTGGGACGAAAACGCGCGAAGTACGCGGTTGGGGCATTTCGGGTGAAAATGGAACAGAGCGCACTTTTGAAATTGGGACATTTGGGACAAGAAAGCGCGAAGTACGCGGTTCGGGTGTTTCGGGCGAAATTGGAACAGAGTGCACTTTTTTGACTTGGGACATTTGGGTCAAAAAGTTCCGAAGTACGCGACTTGATCAATCCGGGTGAAAACGTGACAATAGGTCCGGAAGTGTTTGGGACATTTGGAACAGAAATGCGCGAAGTACGCGGCTCAGGCGTTTCGGGTGAAAATGCAACAAAGGGGGCCCGTTTGAAACTGGGACATGCGGGACAAAAATACGTGAAGTACGCGAGAAACACACAGAATGACCCAGGAATGCAGATCTGTTACAACTTCTTGGCTTTTAACATTTCAAAGACAACAGAGAAGACATTCAATACTCAAAATTTTGAAAATTCACTTTTAAGTGCGGGGAAATTTTGAGTGGACAACAGCTGGCTCCTTCTGGGGATGACTTGGCATAAATTCAAGGAATGAGGCAAGGCAAGAACTTAGACAAAATCGGGGGAGCAGACCAGTACCTTATCCATTGGGCAACGGAGTCAAAAAGGACACCAATACAGAGGGAAACACACCAAAACAACAAAAGGAAAACACACCAAAAGCAGAGAAGCAAAAACACTGTACATAATATACAAAGGACTTCCTAGTCACCTAGGACTTGAACAACTTGAGGTACTGCCCACTATAAGGAAGTGGGAGGGGAGAACCATCCATGTAATCAAGATAGAAAGAATTCTTACCAGCAAAGTGCCTGATCTTGAAAGGCCCGAGCCAAAGGGAATCAAACTTTCCATGGCTGCCACGAGGTTCATGTCTTTTATCCCATAGCAACACAGTGTCTCCAACTTGGAAATCTCTGAACCTAGCTTTCTTGTCAAACAGGGCCTTTACCTTTTGCTGGTGAATAGATATCCTATCAGCAACCATCAATCTATCTTCATTCAGTTTGTGCAGGTACATAATTCTCTTATCCAGAGCATCGCTGAAACTAGTATCCTCAATGGCCTTCATTAGGTGTTAGGCTGGCAGTTCCACTGTCACTGGCAATTGAGCCTCAACTCCATACACCACTTGAAAAGGGGACATTCCAATGGCTCTTTTAGGTGTGATCCTGTCTGCCCAAAGAGCATCATAGAGCTTCTTGTGCCAGTTTCGTTGAGACTCATTGACCAATTTCCTTATAATTGTCACCAGATTTTTGTTGGTGGATTCTACTTGCCCATTTCCCTGGGGGTAATAATCTGAAGAATGAGCCAGTGAGATGCCATACCCGTAGCAGAAATCCATTATCTCAGTTGAGGAGAAGTTTGAAGCATTATCTGTTACAATCTTGTTAGGTACACCATACCTTACCAAGATGTTCTCTTTGATGAAGCTGCATACCACTTCAGAAGTGGTGCTCTTGACTGGAATAGCTTCCACCCATTTGGTGAAGTAGTCAGTGGCAGTTAGCACATGAGTGTGACCAGCACTAGAAGCAGGATTAAGTGCACCAATGAAGTCCAAACCCCACTGTTGAAATGGTTCCTCAATCACAACTGGCTTGAGAGGCAACGACGCCAGTTTAGGTCTTCCCACAAAAGTCTGACAAGCCTCACATTTATCCGCGAAACACGCGGCTCGGGGGAAGCAGGAAGAAGGCGCATAAATGCATTTCGGGACTTTTGGACGAAAACGCGCGAAGTACGCGGTTGGGGCATTTCGGGTGAAAATGGAACAGAGCGCACTTTTGAAATTGGGACATTTGGGACAAGAAAGCGCGAAGTACGTGGTTCGGGTGTTTCGGGTGAAATTGGAACAGAGCGCACTTTTTTGACTTGGGACATTTTGGTCAAAAAGTTCCAAAGTACGCGACTTGATCAATCCGGGTGAAAACGTGACAACAGGTCCAGAAGTGTTTGGGACATTTGGAACAGAAATGCGCAAAGTACGTGGCTCAGGCGTTTCGGGTGAAAATGCAACAAAGGGGGCCCGTTTGAAACTGGTACATGAGGGACAAAAATACGCGAAGTACGCGAGAAACACACAGAATGAACCAGGAATGCAGATCTGTTACAACTTCTTGGCTTTTAACATTTCAAAGACAACAGAGAAGACATTCAATACTCAAAATTTTGAAAATTCACTTTTAAGTGCGGGGAAATTTTGAGTGGACACCAAAATGCTGATAGAATAAAGAGTTAGCAATTTTGAGGCTTCAGGGGACATGGCGCATGAATATTACAGATTGCAGAGCTAAATAGGTAAGGCACACAGGAAAAGGGGGTTGTAGGAGATAAATTAGCGCCAAAGGGCGCATAGCACATAGATACTGCATGATGCATTTTGTGTAAAGGATGCACGAAATCTTTATGTTACACGGGAACAGGATGCGCCCATGGCGCATGGATCTTTCATGTTGCACAAAACATCAGTGCGCTAAAGGGTGCATATAAAGTTTTCGTAACGTGTGCTTTTAGTGCGCTTTAAGGGAAATTGGCGCGGCGCATGGAGGGTTTGCACAACACGATGTTGTTGCGATGAGGAACGCGCCTGCGCCTTGTATAGCTTTGCACTTGGCGCATGGGAAATGACTGTTGCACGGATGTTGGGTGCACCAAAGGGCGCAGGAATAAGCAATGTTGCATCCAAGTTTGATGCACTAAGAGGGCGCATGGAAAGCATTTGCAGCAAGTGAGAGAAGTGTGCCATTGGTGTGGCTTTTCATGATGTAACGGGGGCGAAAGGTGTGCCAAGGGCGTGACTGTTTTTGATAATGCATGGTGTGCCAATGCGCCAAAGAGAAAAGAAAATGCGGGTTCCTTTTCAAGGCTTTAATTCTTCAGAGGGTTTCTGCATATGGCTTAGTTCCTTCTACAAGGCTCATTGAGGTGATGAAAAGGTTTAAACAAAGAGGTTTCATACCATCACTTTTTTAGGACAGAGCTTCCTCTACCAGCAGATTTGGAAAGATGGGGAAGAAAATATGGAAAAGACAGCAAGGGGGGGGGAAACACATGATTTTATTCTTTTCAATCCAAATCACCCACAAACAACCAAAAACCACAAACACGAAACAGAAAGGAAAGAGGACCTCTTACCTAGCTTTTATAACAAAGAAATGCACAAAAGGGGTCCACAAAATGATTCGAAAGCGACGGGGCTGGTGCGCTGACAAGTTCAGAGAAAAATCACGTGTTTTGCATCGGTGACAATGATAGCGTAGATGCGCTTATATATAGGTGGGGCAGCAATAAATGCGCCACAAACTTTTTAAAGGGGCGCACCAAATGAGCTGTCGACATGAAAAAACATGCGCCCTTTGGCGCACCAAAGCACTTTTCAACACGAGGATATGTGCGCCATGGTGCATCGGAAGTGGTGTCGACAGAGGAATATGTGTGCCTTTGGCACACCAAAAAGTGGTGCAACAAAAGATATGTCGACAAGAAGGCACATGCGTCTTGGTGCATGCAGGGAAGCCTCAACATAGAGAGGCACACCAGAATGTCTGTTGACACAAGAAGACATGCGCCAAAGGCTTTAAAGGGGGGCGCATCAAAAGTTGATGTTACATAGTCATTCCATGCGCCTGGCCAAAAGACCAAAAATGACTAAGTTCGGAAAACCAGATTTCCCGGAAAGGGATTTTGCAATGTTCTGAATGCAAGATGTCCCTAACGAGGGATCAGAACAAAATTTCAGTACGGTTATCCGTAAAATTTCCTTTGCCAAATTTACGGGATAACAACTGGCTCTTTCTGGGGACTATCCCTGAGCAAACTCGGGGGTAGAGAATCCCAGATCTCATGTGCCTATCCATTGGGTTGGTGAGTCAAAAAAAAGGGTGACTAGAGGGAGAACAAGGGGAACACACAAGAAATAGAAAGCAAACACACGATGAAAACAAACACACAACTAAAGAAAACTGTACAAAGAAGAGAGCAAGCTCTACTTCCTGAAGATTTTCAGATGCTGCCCGCTGTAGGGAAGCGGGAGTTCGGTTCCATCCAAATATGAGCGATAGAAACTATTCTCTCCATTGAGCTGCTTGATCTTGAAAGGTCCTCTCCATAGGGAATCAAACTTTCCATGCATGCCTTTTGGCTCTCTTCGCTTGTCCCATAGAAGGATGAGGTCCCCCACCTAGAAATTTCTTTGCTTAGCTTTTTTATCGAACAGTCTCTTGACTTGATTTTGATGCTTGGTGATCTTGTCGACCACTCTTACTCTCTTTTCTTCGAGCTCTGTCAGATACATGATCCTCTTCTCAAGAGAATTTTGGAAAGTTTCATCTTCAATAGCTCGTGCCAAGCGCAGAGCAGGGATTTCAGCAGAAATGGGAAGCTCGACATCAGTGCCATATAACACTTGAAAAGGTGACATACCGAGAGACCTCTTGGGAGTAATGTGATCTGCCCACAAAGCGTCGTATAAGGACTTGTGCCACATTCGTTGATTCTCATCCACTAATTTTCATATGATGGTCACCAAGTTCTTGTTACTGGATTCCGCCTGACCATTACCCTGAGGGTAATAATCCGAGGCATGAGCCAAAGTTATCCCATATTCATAGCAAAAACTAATAATTTCTCGTGAGGAGAATATAGAAGCATTATCAGCAACAATTTTGTTTGGGACGCCAAACCTAGACAATGATGTTTTCTTTGATGAAACTACAAACAACCTCAGAAGTGGCATTCTTAACAGGTATGGCCTCCACCCATTTGGTGAAGTAATCTGTTGCTGTCAGGACATAACTATGTCTGAATCTTGATTGTGGATTGAGTGTACCGATAAAATCAATTCCCCACTGCCTAAATGGTTCGTTGACAACAATCGGCCTGAGGGGAAAAGCAGCCAACTTGGGCTTGCCGATGAACTGCTGGTAAGGTTCACACTTTGCTACCCAGGTGGCTGTATCTTGGAAAAGCGTCGGCCAATAGTACCTGGCTCGGATGATCTTGTGTGCCATCACGGAGGAGGAGAAATGGCCTCCACAGGCTGAATTATGAAAACTTTCAAGTAACTTCACCTACTGTGGCTTGTCGACACATCGCAAGAAGACACCATCTATCCCGCGTTTGTATAAACCATCATCCCAGATGACATATTTGGCTGCCCTGAGCTTTATAGTGCGTTTCTCCTTTGCAGTCAGGTGAGCTGGACATTCACCGTAGGTGAGGAAGAAAGTAATATCGGAATACCACTCATCATTGGTTGCAACAAATAGGACCAGAGGCAGAGAATGGGCTTTCTCCAGCTGACTTTGTGCTTCATTGGTGTAATCATCCTTTTCCTCAGGGACTTTCTGAATCTTTGTTTTCAGCCATAAGCTGACATAGGCCCTTGCCTCTTACCAGCTTGGTTGGTTTTATATCCAGGTCGTACTCCTGGACCTTTGCAATCCAATTCCCTCGCAAGCTTCCTAACTCCTGTTGAGTTAGAATTGATTTGACTGCCGTGTCAGGAACCAGCACCACCGTATGAGAGTTTAAAATGTAATACCTGAAATTTTTTACGGCTTTGACAATGGCGAAGGCATGCTTTTCCAATTGAGACATTTTTAGTTCGTGAGGCTTGAGGGGAGAGCTCATGAACGCAATCGGAGATTCAACATCCTCCGAATTCTTTTGCATCAAGATGGCAGACACAGTATGCTCAGATGCATAACTATACATGATAAAGTCCTTGGAGAAATTGGGACATACCAGGACTGGTGCGTGAGCAACGGAAGCTTTTATTTCTTCAAACGACCTTTTTCCTTCCTCGCTCCAACCAGAAAGTTGGTGACCCCTTCATCATGTCCAATATATGACGAGTCTTCTCAGCAAAGTCGGGAACAAAACGCCTGAGAAAGTTCACCTTTCCGAAGAAAGAATGAACGCCAGTCTTACTTGTAGGCAGAGTAAGGCTCTGAATAGCCTTGACTCTTTCGGTATCTATCTTCGTTCCTTCCTTGCTAACAACGTGCCCTAGCAACTTTCCTTCCGTGACTCCAAAAATAGAATTTTTCGGGTTCAGGGAAATCCCATGTTCTTGGCATCTGGCCAATACTTGCTCTAGGTGATCACAATGATCACTTCGTTGTTTAGAGAACACAGTTAAGTCATCTAGATAAACGACAATGACTTTCCCCATCATACCTTTGAACGCCAGGTCCATGGCCCGCTGAAAAGTGGCGCCAGCATTGGTTAGGCCAAAAGGCATCCTGCTATAGGAAAATGTACCCCAGGGAGTAGTGAATGCTATTTTAAATTGATCTTCAGGCGAAACTTCAATCTGATTGTAGCCTGAAAAACCATCAAGCATGGACAGCATTTCTGATCCAATGACTGCTTGCAGAACTTGATCCATTATAGGAAGGGGGTAGTTGTCTTTCAAGGAAGCCTGATTCAGGTTTCGAAAATCTACGCATATGCGTATTTCACCGTTCTTCTTGCGCACTGGCACAATATTTGCTACCCAAGTACTGTGATGGATAGGAAAAATGATTCTCGCATCCAACATTTTCTAAATTTCAGCCTGGATAGTACCTGAGATCTTAGGATTATAATGCCTCTACTTCTGGCGAAAGGCTTTAACATCTTCTTTCAATGGGATGTCATGCTGGACGTCCTTTGGCTTAAAAGACTTTAGATCGGCGTAGGACCATGCCAATACATCCATGTATTTCTTCAGCAGTTTGACAAATTTTCCGCTTCTCTTCTGGCGTGCAACATTTTCCAATGTTCACAAACTGCAGGTGTTCTACCGAACCTAAATTGACCGGTTCGGTTTCTGGGGATGAGTCAGGATCATCTCGCCTCTTCTTTTTCACAAAATGATCATGCCTGTCGAACAGCCACTCCAGAGAAACTAGGCCCTTCAGAATTTTATTTCCTTTGAGCTGACAAATGCCGTCATTCCCTTTGGATTCATCGTCTTGATCGGTGACTGATTCACGACAAGTGGAAGTAGATCCTTCGAAATGCAATTCCTTAAAATTTTCCGCCTTCTCTAGAAAGGCAATGAGTTGATTGTCATCGTTGAATACTTGCCAATGCTGAGAATTGTCTGGCACGCTCGGGCGGAAAACCACCTCAATGGTGTATTTGTTTGTTTTCAAACCTGGGTGAGGTAGCATGAGGGATGCTGAAACGGCCAATGAATCAACCATGTCATTTTGGGCTCTTGGAATGGATTCAATTGAAAAAGCATCAAACTCTTCAATGTTGTCCCACACTGCGTTACGGTAATGCCTGAGCCTTTCATTCTTCACTTGATATATCCTTTTAACTTGATTTACAACTAGCTCCGCATCACCTTGTACTCTCAGATTTGTAATCCCTCTCTCTCTCTTGCTGCCTGCATGCCGAGTAACAAAGATTCATATTCAGCAGTATTAATCGTGTTGAAAAACTGCAACTTGAAAGAGAGAGGAATAACCTCCACTTCGGGAGATATTAGCACGGCTCTGGCACCACATCCAATGGTTACACAGCTGCCATCGAACTGCAAAGTCTAGATCTTATTAAGATCTTCTTCTTGAACAAGGACGACCATTTTGTCAGACTCGGTAGACAAGAAATAGTTCCCCATTCCTGATGATTCGAAAAGAATTTGTGCTTTGGGGTCCTCAGAGTTAGTAACCAAGTACTTCTTTTGTGATTTTGGCTCCAAAGTCTGCATTACACCTTTGACGGGGATTCTAGCCTTAGACCAGTCCATATGAATTTCCCCACAAACTTCGCTGCAAAAGCTTCTTCCCGAGAAAAATTCCGTAAGCTGCTGGAATATCAGCAACAAGGATGGTCATCTTTACTCTTTTCTCTGGGAATGCTACAAATGCAAATTGTGCATCTTTGATTTGACCAATCAACGGAACCTGTTTGGTTTCCAAGGAATAACACCTACCAAAAGGCCTGGTAAGGGTGAGACCCAAAGCATGGGTGACTTTTACCGGCATGACATTATTAGAAGCTCCGGAATCAATTATGCAGTTACTCAACTTGTGACCATTGATTAGGAAGGAGAGATAAAAAGGTTCTATCTTTCCTGATGCAGATGTTGAGGCAACATTTATGTGGGATGCAGGAGAAGTGAAAAGGATTCTTTTTGGGGAAACTTGAATAGATATAACAGCTTGACTTTGGATATACTTAGTCAATCTTATAAGCTGTTCGCGATTTGACTGAAGGTACTCGGCTTCAGACATTTGGATCTTGGTCTTTTTAGCATGATCTATGATATCAAATGCAGCCAAGGGTTGTGCTAGTGAAGGAATGAGTCCCTCTCTTCGTGATGGTGGAGTAGGATTACTGGTCTTGATAGGAATATGAGAGGGCTGATTTGGAGGAGAGATGGGGGGAAAAGATTTCCCTGTAAAAGACTTAACAGGGGGTTGAGTAGGAAGAGGATTTCCTCTTTTAGCAATGGTTGGAGGTGCGTTTGACATGACCTTCTCCTTCTGCACATGGGCAGCGACCTCTACTTCTTTTCCTTGTGAGTGGATAAAAACAGCATATGATTGTCCGCTTGCATAGCCCTAGGTACCCTTTTCTTCATCAGATTCTTCCTCATCAAATTCCATATACCCGATAGTAGAGTCGCCAGTCGGCTTACCGGTGTCTTGATCATCTTCCGCCTTGAGACGAAGGTTCTTCATAATCTTGTTCCTCTTCTTCGATTTCGGCTAGAGCGTTGACCGGAGGAGCCTCAAGCGCCAACCGCGGAGCAGTTATGGCTAAGCGCGGCCTTTGAGGAATATTGTTGGAAATGAAGTTCCTCCGTGGAGTATCTCGGTATCAGGAACTGGGAGAAGCTTGGGCCAACTGCTTCTTTAATGCAAGCAAGTCGTTCGCCATCTTTTGAAAGGCTAGATCAGATGAAGTATTGGGTGAAGGGCCCAAAGATTTAGGCTTGGATGATTCCCTTTTTAATTCGCCAGATATTATCAAATTATCTTCAATTCGAATGGCAGCGGCCTAGGTGAGAATCAGGGTAGCCACTTATTCTTGCAGGAGCAAGAAAATTACTTTCGAGCTCATAGCGTTCACGAAGAAACACTTCTAATTTTCTGGTGTTGGAAGCATGGCAACAGGGACACGGTTGATTAATGCATTGAACCTGGCAATAAAATTACGCATGGTCTCATTGGCCTCCTTCTTCAGGTGAGTGATCTGTGATAATAAAGCAAACGCATCTTCCGAAGGCTTGTACCTGTCTTCAAAAGCGTCCCGCAAGGTGGCCCAACTTGTAATAGACCCGGCCGGCAAATGCTGAAACCATTCAGCTACAGGTCCTTGTAGAGTTTCCAGAAAAAGGCGAACTGACACATCCATCATGAGTTACATCCAAGATACTACACGACATGATGAATGCAGATATGTGCGAATCCATGCTTTGGTTTCCGCTCCCATTAAATTTGGGAAAATTCTTTCTGTTTCCGTGAGGGAGCACGTGAACAGGATGTAATAATGCGAGAGGACCCATAGCATTTCCGCATGGCACCGCCATCTGGACAGCTGGAAAAAGAACGCGGGCTGGGAGTGCGGTTCCACTGAGCAATAAAGCACTGCAAAGGGATGTAGAGGCTCCTTGTGAAAACCGGCTCTTCCGTGGGGGTGAGGCGCTTTTGGTTGACCGATCAGCTGAACTTAGTGATGAAAAGCGCACCGGTGCTACACTGAAATTGTGCCTTTGAAGCCGATCGAAAGTAGGATCGACTTGTCCACGAGCTTGCCTGCCACGCGTAAATGGCTCACCTGCCAGCGTACATTCTAGATCTGGAATGCTGTGGTGCAGATTTAATATTTATTTTTGGTTGTACTTGCTGATTCTCTGGTTTTTCTGACAAAAACCAGCAAGCATGTACTTTTCTAAATATTTAAAAACTATCCTCTTTTAAAACCAATTGCAGTTAATGACAAATAACAGTGAGGATAAAAGGATAGTGAAGATTAGCAAGCTGATTTTCGGATCTAGAGCTGACTTTTGAAGAGTTAGAAAATTTTTGATAAACTGTCAAAAACTCAGATCTACAGCAAAACACAAATTTTTGTAAGAACTCATCGAACTAAAGATCTCCAACTAGGCTAGATCTATGGATCTCAGAAGAAAATTTTCAATTCGGAGCATCTTTGCAAAATTTTGGATTTTTGACAAAAAAGTTAAAGTTTGCAAAGAGATAGTGATTTTTCTGATTTCTCTGATTTTCTATCCTACCACCATCATAGATTTGATAGATCTAATTCAATCCCCAGCGGATTCGCCAAAAAATGTTGGCCTGAAAATCTGTCGCTTGGGCAGATCTATGGATAGATGAGCCAACAGTGTGCAGGGCATAGCCCCTCTTTGAGTCAGCAAAGCGAAACTAGTTTATTGCTATTCTACCAGCAGGAATCTGTGCAAGTCTCACAATATTCTACCTTCGGGGGTTTGGGATCTCATCCCAGTAGGGGTGTTTCCAACTGTGAAGAGAAAGGAATGAAAGAGAGGATGAAGAAAGAGTAGGTTCGAAGGGAGAAAAGAAATGAATTCCAAAGCAAAAAGGTCAGAGGGTTTATGTTTTGGGATTGGTAGTAAACAGGGCCAAACCTACTTACATAAATGAGCAAAGCAATACTGATGAATAAATGATAATAAAACAGAAGTAAATTCAACAGAACAAAACACACAGATCTAATGTAAGAAAGATCCAATGCAAATAACACATGTATTTAGCACAAAGTCTAAATATTGTATTAATAATTCTTTCTGTTACAAAAAGCTCAAAGTCTTTTCTCACTTCTATTTTTCATCTGAAAGATATTCACTCATGCACACCACAACAAGTATTGAGGTATTTATAGAAGAAGGAGAGAAAAGAAGGCAAAAAGGAGCCAACCACTTATTTACAAAGATATTTACAAAATATACAAAATATCTCAAATTCACGTTGACTTTTGACAGCTTAATGGATGACATCATCCCATGGTGCAACATGGATGATGTCATCATTTGTGCCAACATACTTCAGATATTCACAAAAATAAAGTCGAAGAAGAGAGAGAAGAAGAAGAAGAAGAAGAAGAAGCAACTATTCATCATCATCATCCTGTGGCTGAAAGGGGGTAGCCTGCTTCTTGCTGCTGCTCAGGTGACGAGATGTGGAATTGAGCGTGGTATTCCATGAACTTGCTGATCATGGGCCCTAGTTGATCCTGGGAAGGATCCTTGTGTCACTCATTGATCGCCTCGCAAGTCTCCTGCTCGTCTATGAGCTTCTCTGGGAGTTTGGAATATTATTTTTCAGCTTCTATAAGGAACCCAATGAAATCCCGATAGGCCAGCAGGTTATTAATGGACTCTGCGTCAAAAGTGACCTCTGGCCCCAACCCTCGTGAAACGATCTCCTTAAAGATCTGGATGGTTTCATCAACTTTCCTTAAGGCAAAGGAAGGAGTAAGCAACCCTGGAGACATGTTGAGAATGATTTGTTCCATTTGGTGCATCGCATCCAGGGCTTCCTCCTTTACCTTATCAATCTTTTCAAGGACAAACTCCAGTTGATCCATCCGGTAGTCTAGAGTGGAAATGACTTTGTTGAGGGCTCTGGGATGACCGAAGACACCGAACTTGACCAGATCTTCGACTGAATAGTCGAACATTTGTTGAAAGGTCTCATGTTGCAGCCTAGCATGGTCTAGCTCTTCTGATATGGGTCCTGATAGTGCTTGGAGCTCTTTATTCACCTTGTTGATGTTCAAATACAAACCAAAGAACTCGGCGATCACTTTTTCACTGTCTTTGAGGATCTGGCTCCTCCAAGCGGAAACTGCCATGCCCTGCTCACCGATCTTTGCATATTAATTAATTTTATCCTGGCTCAAAGGCTCAAAAGTCTCGGCGGCAGTTGTGGGAGGTGCACTACCCATCTTCTGTAAGGCCTTGGAGTAGATGTTAGTTTTGCTCTTTCAATAGCCTTTTCTCTTCTTTAGCTTCTTGAAGCTTCTTGCAGAGGGCGTCGACTGTAGATAAGGCTTCTCCTTGAAGGCTCTCAGAAGATGTAACCATTATGACTTGAGTCGCTGTATAATCTCTCAGGAGACAGATCCTTTTTATCCTTGAGAGGATCAGGGTATGCGATCTCCATCACCCTCTCTCCCGAAGCACTCTGAGAGAAGCATGTGACAGGCTTCTACTTCTTTGCCCCTTTAGACTGGATTACGGAAAAGTCCATCGGTGCGATGGGAACTTTCCTTTTCTGCTGACTTAAGTTCTGGGAGATCCAGGCTGGACTTATGGGAGAAGGGCCGGAAACAGAGAAGGGGGCAGCTGCAGTAGTAGAATGGAAGAACGTAGAGACACTTGGAGGCGGCATTGAGAGGGAGGCCGAAGAAGTGCTCACGGGAGGAACAGATACTGCAGGAGGGCAAGACATAGGAAGGAAAGGGAGCTCAGAGATGAGGGAAGAAATGGAGGGGGACAGGTCTGCGAGAGAAGAGAAGATGGACGAAGAAGCGGGAGGAACAGTAGAAGAAGGGGGAGAGGACACGACCAAAGGAATGGTCGCTTGAGTCACTCGAGGAGGGGAAAGAGGAGAAGAAGAAGGGACAGAAGGGACCTCAATTGTTGTAGCAGTGCCGACATCCTGAGTGGATGGGCCTATTGGAACATCCTCTTCTGCTTCTTTCTCTGGAGAAGCTAGAGTTACAACTTGTTCTGGTGTAGCGAAAGGAGGACTTTCAGGAGCTTCTTCCTGAGTGGTGCTGGATTCACCCTCTTTGCCTTTTACCCTTGCCTTTAGGCTGCTATTTTGATCTAGGAGGTGCGTTACCCAATGGAGAGGTTGTGAAATCGACTCCGATGTAGATGAGCCCGTTCATTCGGCACTAATGCTCTGTTCTGCGCAGAGTTTCCTCGACCCTTTCCTCAATTGTTCTGAGGAGCTTTAGTTCTATCAATTGCCGCAAAACGCCAATCGTCCCCACCTGTATTAAGATATACTTGATCTACTTCCTCCTCGAGTAGTTTGGTAGCCTTTGGGGACGATGGCTACCCCGTATTGGATGATTTTTGCCAAGGCCAAACCGAGAATGGTCCTTCCTCCTGAGTTCCACCTCATGATATAGGTCAATGTAGATATCCTCGATCTGAGGGATGTGGATTGGATCGAGCTTAGCCTTAGGCAGACAATTTATCAGGTCGAAGGTGGGCTTTACTGGGAAGTCATGTTTCAAATTGAGTAGCTCCAGCTCTGCGAACATGTCTTTTGCCTTATGGTGAGTTAGACACGTATATCTACCCACTTTGAGGGGGAAAGGAGTCCCACCCTTCTTTCTTTTTTGGCACTTCTCATGGTAGGTGACTAGCTGTCTTAACAGCTCCAGCAGAATCAACTTTGGTCCAGCATACCTTGGAAATCTAGTTGGCTCTCCCAAGAAGTTAGTTGCCCTTAGATAAGTGAACGTGGGGAATTGGGTGAACAGGGCCCCCCATTTCTCAGTGGCTATCACTATGCTCTTGGTGGTGCAACCGTAGGTCATATTTGGCCTCAACAGGCAGATGATGAAGTAGAAAAATGCATCGTTGATCTTTGTAAATTGAGGGATGCTATTCTCCAGCTTCAATTCTGGATAGTATTCATAAATTTTGACCTGGGGCCAAACCCCACTCTGCATCAGGGCTGGATAATCTCTTTCTGGAGCTGTAGCGTAAACAACATAGGAATTCATATAGAATCTCCCAATTGTATTAAATTATTATAGCTTCTCAGAGATTGTGCTGCTTATTATTTCTGCCCAACAAAAGCGTTGATCGGGCACATTCTTGTTCATAGTCTCTCAGTACCGCAACATCCATTTATGGAAAAATTTGGGCATCAGGAAGCCCAAACACCCTGCTCAAGAATGTAATGGTGTCACTGAGCTCCTCTGAAAAATCACAGTGGTGAATGATTTATGGCCAACGAGTCACTACCTTTTTGTTTTTCAGATAGACCTCGTTCATCAGCTGCATGCACTGATCTTCATTGTCGTCCCATGCCTTAATTCAGTCATCTTGGCTAATGGCCACAAAGTGTCAGTGATGAGGAATGCCGAGTATTAGCTCAAAGTGGCAGGCAGTGAGGTTGATTATGACCTCACCCTTTTCATTCATGACACACCTTGTGTCTTTGTTTTAACACCGGACAACCACCATCATGAATTCATTGTTAACGGCACTGACTGGGATTCCTCCAGCGAAGTGCAGGGCACTACCTATCAGTTTGTCCATCCATGGACTCCTTGTAAATTTTTGAGTCCTGACCCAGAATTCCTCCAAATCGATATGACCCAAATCTGAGTCTCTAATGTCCAGGTCACACTCGGCCTGGGAATCAGGCATTCTGACCCTCTGATACTTATATTTCATTTCTTCTTCTGTAAGCTTGGCCTTGCCTTTGGATTTGGTGGGTCTCTTGCTTGATGTTAACATATGTTCTTTTGAGCTGAGCTGCTGATCTGCAAGAGTAAGACGTGAAACCCAATCGAAGAAAGCCATGTCAGCTACTTGATTTTCCATTGAAATGCTTGACAGAAGAAAGAGTTAGCAATTTAAAGGCCTCGGGGTGCATGGCGCACAGATATTGCAAATTTGCAGAGCTAAATGGGTAAGGCGCACAGGAAAAGGGACTATTGCAAGGAGTTAAATCAGTGCCAAAGGGCGCATGGGCATAGTATACACTGCAGGGTGCATTTTGTGTTGCTGTAAGGACAAGTGCGCCTGCGCCATGTGGATGCATTTTGTAAAGGGCGCACGGAATCTTTGTGTTGCATGGGAACAGGATGCGCCCGTGGTGCATGTATCTTTTACGTTACACAAAACATCGGTGCGCCAAAGGGCACATATATGGTTTATGTAACATGTGCATTTTGGCACGCTTAAGGGAAACTGGCGTGGCACATGGAGGGTCTACACAACATGATGTTGCTGCAATGAGGAACGTGCCTACGTATTTATAGCTTAACACTTGGCGCATATGAAAGGGCTATTACATGGGATGCAGGGTGCGCCAAAAGGGCAGGAAGAATTCTTTATGTTGCATCCAAGTTTGATGTGCCAAGGGGCACATGGGAAGCATTTCCAGCATGTGGGAATTCGCCATGAGGGCGCAGCTTTTTATGATGTAGCAGGCAGGGAATGCGCGCCATTGGTGCGGCTGCTCTTTGTGTAACATGGGCGAAAGATGCACCAAGGGCGCGACTATTTTTTGATGCTGCACGTGGAGAGCTCAATGCGCCAAAGGAGAAATACAGTTTTCCTTTCTTTTTTAGGTTCAGATTCTTTCTCCCAAAGGGGTTTCCACATATGGCTAAGCTCTCTTATAACAAGTTTCATTGTTGGATATGAAGAGGTGCTATACCAAAAAGGGGTTCCAAGACTATTATTTTTTAGGACAGAGCTTCCTCTTCCAGTAGATCTAGAAAGAGGAGGAGGAAATGTGGAAAGACAGCAAGGGGGGAAGGAAGCAAACTGATGAATTCTATCTTTCTTTTCAATCCAATAACACACCCACCTAACAGCCAAAAACCACAAAAACAAAATGCATGAAGGGCAGAAGGCCACTAACCCGGATATAAATGATGAAAAAGCGTGAGAACGGGTCCACAAATCAATTTGAAAATGATGGGGCAGGTGTGCTGACAAGCTCAGAGAAAAATCACGTGTTTTGCATCGGTGACAATGAAAGCGCAGACGTGCCTATTTATAGGCGACGCAGCAATAAATGCACCACCAACCTTTTAAAGTGGCACATGAAAAGTAGCTGTCGACATGAGAAAACATGCACCCTTTGGCACACCGAAAGACTTGTCAGCATAAAGATATGTGCACCTATGGCGCACCGGAAGTGGTGTTAACAGAGAAAATATGTGTGCCTTTGGCGCACCAAAAAGAGGCGCAACAAAAGTTCTATCGACAGGAAGGCGTATGCGCCTTGGCGCACGCAGGGAAGCCTCAACATAGAGAGGCGCATCAAAATGACTACTGACACAAGAAAGGATGTGCCAAAGGCTTTAAAGGGGGTGCATCAAAAGTTGATGTTGCATAGTCATTCTATGTGCCTGGCCAAAAAGACCAAAAATGACTAAGTTCGGAAAACCACATTTCCCGGGAAGGGATTTTTCAATGTTCCAAATGCAAGGGATCCCCAACGAGGGATCATAACAAAATTTCGGTATGGTTATCTGTAAAATTGCCCTTGTCAATTTTACGGGATAACAGCTGGCTCTTTCTGGGGACTATCTCTGAGAAAACTCAGGGGTAGAGAATCCCACATCTCATGTTCCTATCCATTGGGTAACAGAGTCAAAAACAAGGGTGACCGGAGGGAGAACAAAGGAAACACACAACAAACAGAAAGCAAACACACGACGAAAACAAACACACAACTTAAAGCAAACTGTACAAAGAAGAGCGCAAGCTCTACTTCCTGAAAATTTTCAGATGCTACCCACTGTAGGGAAGCGAGAGTTCGGTTCCATCCAGATACGAGAGATAGAAACTATTCTCTCCATTGAGATGCGTTGATCTTGAAAGGCTCCTCTTCATAGGGAATCAAACTTTCCGTGCATGCCTTTTGGTTCTCTTCGCTTGTCCCACAGAAGGACGAGGTCTCCCATCTGGAAATTCCGTTGCTTAGCTCTTTTATCGAACAGTCTCTTGACTTGATTCTGATGTTCGGTGATCCTGTCGACCACTCTTACTCTCTTTTCTTCAAGTTCTGTCAGATACATGATCCTCTTTTCAAGAGAATTTTGGAAATTTTCATCTTCAATTGCTCGTGCCAAGCGCAGAGCAGGGATTTCAGCAGAAATGGGAAGCTCGGCATCAGTGCCATATAACACTTGAAAAGGTGACATACTGAGGGACCTCTTGGGAGTAATGCGATCTGCCCACAAAGCATCGTATAAAGACTTATGCCACATTCATTGATTTTCCTCCACCAGTTTTCGTATGATGGTCACCAAGTTCTTTTTACTGGATTCTGCCTGACTATTTCCTTGAGGGTAATAATCTGAGGCGTGAGCCAAAGTTATCCCATATTCATAGCAAAAACTAATAACTTCCCGTGAAGAGAAGTTAGAAGCATTATCAGCAACAATTTTGTTTGGAACGCCAAACCGGACAATGATATTTTCTTTAATGAAACTATAAACAACCTCAGAAGTGGCATGTTTGACAGGTATGGCTTCCACCCACTTGGTGAAGTAATCCGTTGCTGTAAGGACATAATTATGTCCGGCACTCGATTGGGGATTGAGTGCACTGATAAAATCAATTCCCCACTGCCTAAATGGTTTGTTGACAACAACCGGCCTGAGGGGAAAAGCAGCCAACTTGGGCTTGCCGACGAACTGCTGGTAAGGTTCACACTTTGCTACCCAGGTGGCTGTATCTTGGAAAAGCGTCGGCCAATAGTACCTGGCTCGGATGATCTTGTGTGCCATCACGGAAGAGGAGAAATGGCCTCCACAGGCTGAATTATGAAAACTTTCGAGCAACTTCACCTGTTGTGGCTTGTCGACACATCGCAAGAAGACACCATCTATCCCGCGTTTGTATAAACCGTCATCCCAGATGACATATTTCACTGCTCTGAGCTTTATAGTGCACTTCTCCTTTGCAGTTAGGTGAGCTGGACATTCGCCGTAGGTGAGGAAGAAAGCAATGTCGGAATACCACTCATCGCTGGTTGCAACAAATAAGACTAGAGGCAGAGAATGGGCTGTCTCCAACTGGCTTTGTGTTTCATTGACACAATCATCCTTTTCCTCGGGACTTTCTGAATCTTTGTTTTCAGCCATAAGCTTACATAGGCCCTTGCCTCTTACCAACTTGGTTGGTTTTATATCCAAGTCGTACTCCTGGACCTTTGCGATCCAATTTCCTCGCAAGCTTCCTAACTCCTGCTGAGTTAGAATTGATTTGACTGCCGTGTCAGGAACCAGCACCACCGTATGAGAATTTAGAATGTAATACTTGAAATTTTTGACTGCTTTGACAACGGCGAAGGCATTTTTTTCCAGTTGATACATTTTTAGTTCATGAGGCTTGAGGGGAGAGCTCATGAACGCAATCAAAGATTCAACATCCTCCGAATTCTTTTGCATTAAGATGGTAGATACAGTATGCTCAGATGCATAACTATACATGATAAAGTCCTTGGAGAAATTGGGACATATCAGGACTGGTGCGTGAGTGACGGAAGATTTTATCTCTTCGAATGACCTTTTTCCTTCCTCGCTCCACTGGAAAGTTGGTGACCCCTTCATCATGTCCAATAAATGATGAGTCTTTTCAGCAAAGTCGGGAACAAAACACCTGAGAAAGTTCACCTTTCCGAAGAAAGAATGAACGCCAGTCTTGCTTGTGGGCAGAGTAAGGCTCTGAATAGCCTTGACTCTTTCGGTATCTATCTTCGTTCCTTCCTTGCTAACAACATGCCCTAGCAACTTTCCTTTCGTGACTCCAAAAACAGAATTTTTCGAGTTCAGAGAAATCCCATGTTCTCAGCATCTGACCAATACTTTCTCCAAATGATCACAATGATCATTTCGTTGTTTAGAGAACACAGTTAAGTCATCCAAATAAATGACAATGACCTTCCCCATCATACCTTTGAACGCCAGGTCCATGGCCCGCTGAAAAGTGGCGCCAGCATTGGTTAGGCCAAAAGGCATCCTGTTGTAGGCAAATGTACCCCAGGGAGTAGTGAATGCTGTTTTAAATTGATCTTCAGGTGAAACTTCAATCTGATTGTAGCCTGAAAAACCATCAAGCATGGACAGCATCTCTGATCCAGTTACTACTTGCAGAACTTGATCCATTATAGGAAGGGGTAGTTGTCTTTCAAGGAAGCCTGATTCAGGTTTCGAAAATCTACGCATATGCGTATTTCACCATTCTTCTTGTGCACTGGCACAATATTTGCTACCCAAGTACTGTGATGGATAGGAAAAATGATTCTCACATCTAGCATTTTCTAAATTTCAGCCTGGATAGTACCTGAGATATTAGGATTATAATGCCTCTGGTTCTGGCAAAAGGCTTTGACATCTTCTTTCAATGGGATGTCATGCTGGACATCCTTTAGCTTAAAAGACTTTAGATCGGCATAGGACCATGCCAATACATCCATGTATTTCTTCAGCAACTTGACGAATTTTTGCTTCTCTTCAGGCGTGCAACATTTTCCAATGTTCACGAATTGCGGATGTTCTACCAAACCTAAATTGACCAGTTCGGTTTTTTGGGGATGAGTCAGGATCATCTCGCCTCTTCTTTTTTACAAAACGGTCATGCCTATCGAACAACCGCTCCAGAGAAACTAGGCCCTTCGGGATTTTATTTCCTTTGAGCTGACAAATGTCATCATTCCCTTTGGATTCATTGTCTTGATCGGTGACTGATTCACGGCACATAGAAGTGGATCCTTCGAAATGCAATTCCTTAAAATTTTCCATGGCTCCAGCGCCACATCCACTAGTTGCACAACTGCCATCGAACTGCAGAGTCCAGATCTTATTAAGATCTTCTTCTTGAATAAGGACGACCATTTTGTCAGACTCGGTAGACAAGAAATAGTTCCCCATTCCTGATGACTCGAAAAGAATTTGAGCTTTGGGGTCCTCAGAGTTAGTAACCAAGTACTTCTTTTGTGATTCTAGCTCCAAAGTCTGCATTACACCTTTGACGGGGATTCTAGCCTTAGACCAGTCCATATGAATTTCCCCACCAACTTCGCTGCAAAAGCTTCTCCCCAGCAAAATTTCGTAAGCTTCTGGAATGTCAGCAACAAGGACGGTCATCTTTACTCTTTTCTCTGGGAACGCCGCAAATACAAACTGCGCGTCTTTGATTTGACCAATCAACGGAACCTGCTTGGTTTCTAAGGAATAACACCTACCAAAAGGCTTGGTAAGGGTGAGACCTAAAGCATGAGCGACTTTTACCAGCATGATGTTATCAGAAGCTCCCGAATCAATTATGTAGTTACTCAATTTGTGACCATTGATTAGGAGGGAGAGATAGAAAGGCTCTATCTTTCCTGATGCAGATGTTGAGGCAACATTTATGTGGGATTCAGGAGGAGTGGAAAGGATTCCTTTTGGGGAAACCTGAATAGATATAATAGCTTGACTTTGAATATACTTAGTCAATCTTACAAGTTGTTTGGGATTTAACTGAAGGTACTCGGCTTCAGACATTTGGATATTGGTCCTTTTTAGCGTGATCTATGATATCAAATGCAGCCAAGGGTTGTGCTGGTGAAGGAATGAGTCCCTCACTTCGTGACGGTGGAGTAGGATTACTGGTCTTGATAAGAATATGAGAGGGCTGATTTCAAGGAGAGATGGGGGGAAAAGATTTCCTTGTAAAAGACTTAATAGGGGGTTGAGTATGAAGAGGATTACCTCTTTTAGCAATAGTTGGAGGCATGTTTGACACGACCTTCTCCTTCTACACATGAGCAGCGACCTCTGCTTCTTTTCCTTGTGAGCGGGTAAAAACAGCATATGATTGTCCGCTCACATAACCCTGGGTACCCTCTTCTTCATCAAATTCTTCTTCATCAAATTCCATATACCCGATAGTAGAGTCTCCAGTCAGCTCACTGATGTCTTGATCATCTTCACCTTGAGACGAAGGTTCTTCGTAATCTTGTTCCTCTTCTTCGATTTTGGCTAGAGCGTTAACCGGAGGAGCCTCAAGCGCCAACCGCGGAGCAGTTGCGGGTAAGCGTGGCCTTTGAGGAATATTGTTGGAAACAAAGTTCCTCCATGGAATATCTCAGTATGAGGAACTGGGAGAGGCTTGGGCCAATTAATTCTTCAATACAAGTAAGTCATTCGCCATCTTTTGAAATACTGGATCAGACGAAGTAGTGGGAGAAGGGTCTGAAGAATTAGGCTTGGATGATTCCCTTTTTCAATTCGCTAGATATTATCAAATTATCTTCTAGTCAAATGACAGTGGCCTGGGTGAGAATCAAGGTAGCCACTCGCTCTTGAAGGAGCAAGAAACTAACTTTTAAGCTCATAGCGTTCACGAAGAAACACTTCTAATTTTTCGGTGTTGGAAGCATGGCAACAGGGACACAGTTGATTAATGCATTGAACCTGGTAATAAAATTGCACATGGTCTCATTGGCCTCCTTCTTAAGGTGAGTGATCTGATCATAATAATGCAAACACATCTTCCGAAGGTTTGTACCTGTCTTCAAAAACGTCCCACAAGGTGGCCCAACTCATAATAGACCCAGCCAGAAAATGCTGAAACCATTCAGCTACAAGTCCTTGTAGAGTTTCCAGAAAAAGGTGAACCGACACATCCTCATGAGTTACATCAAAGATACTACACGACATGATGAATGCAGATATGTGCGAATCCGTGGTTTGATTTCCACTCCCATCAAATTTGGAAAAATTCTTTCAGTTTCCATGAGGGAGCACGTGAACAGGATGTGGTAATGCGAGAGGACCCATAGCATTTCCCCATGGCACCACCATCTGGATAGTTGGAAAAAGAACGTGGGCTGGGAGTGCGGTTCCACTGAGCAATAAAGCACTACAAAGGGATGTAGAGGCTCCTTGTGAAAACCGGATCTTCCGTGGGGGTGAGGCGCTTCTGGTTGATCGATCAGCTGAACTTAGTTATGAAAAGCGCGTCGGTGCTACATTAAAATTGTGTCTTTGAAGCCGATCGAAAGTAGGATCGACCTATCTACGAGCTCACCTGCCACACGTAAATGGCTCACCTGCCAGCGTACCTTCCATATCTGGAATGCTGTGGTGCAGATTTAAAATTTATTTTTGGTTGTACTTGCTGATTCTCTGGTTTTTTTGACAAAAACCAGCAGCATGTACTTTTCTAAATATTTAAAAACTATCCTCTTTTAAAAATGATTGCGATTAATGACAAATAATAGTGAGGATAAAATGACAGTGAAGATTAGCAACCTGATTTTCAGATCTAAATCTGACTTTTTCAAAGAGTTAGAAATTTTTTGGATAAACAGTCAGAAACTTACATCTACGGCAAAATACAGGTCTTTATAAAAATTCAGCGAACTAAAGATCATCCAGCTAGGCTAGATCTATGGATCTCAGAAGAAAATTTTCAATTTGGAGCATCTTTTGCAAAAATTTTGGATTTTTAACAAAAAAGTTCAAGTTTGCAAAGAGACGGTGATTTTTCTAATTTTTCTTATTTTTCTATCCTACCACCATGATAGATCTGATAGATCTGTTTGATTCCCAGTGGAGTCGTACCAAAAATTGTTGGTCCGAAAATCTGTCACTTGGACAGATCTATGGATAAACGAGCCAACAATGTGCAAGGCATAGACCCTCTTTGAGTCAGTAAAGTGAAACTGGTTTATTGCTATTCTACCAGCAGGAATCTGTGGAAGTCTCACAATATTCTACCTTTGGGGGTTTGGGATCTCATCCCAGTAGGGGTGTTTCCGACTGTGAAGAGAAAGGAATGAAAGAGAGGATGAAGAAAGAGCAAGTTCAAAGGGAGAAAAGAAATGAATTCCAAAGCAGAAGGGTCAGAGGGTTTATGTTTTGGGATTGGTAGTAAACAGAGCCAAACCTACTTAAATAAACGAGCAAATCAATACTAATGAATAAATGACAATAAAACAGAAGTAAATTCAATAGAGACAAACACATAGATCTAACGTAAGAAAGATCCAATGGAAATAACACATGTATTCAGCACAAAGTCTAAATATTATATTAATAATTCTTTCTGTTACAAAAATCTCAAAGTCTTTCCTCATCACTTCTATTTTTCATCTAAAAGATATTCACTTATCCACAATACAACAAGTATTGAGTTATTTATAGAAGAAGGAGAGAAAGGAAGGCAAAAAAGAGCCAACCACCTATTTACAAAGATATTTACAAAATATCTACAAGGAGATACAAAATATCTTAAAGTCATGTTGACTTTTGACAACTTGATGGATGACATCATCCCATGGTGCAACATGGATGATGTCATCATTTGTGCCAACATACTTCAGATATTTACAAAAAGAAAGTCGAAGAAGAGAGAGAAGAAGAAGAAGCCACTATTCATCATCGTCATCCTGCGGCCGAAAGGGAGTAGCCTGCTTTTTTGCTGCTCAGGTGACGAGATGTGGAATTGAGCGCGGTATTCCATGAACTTGCTGATCATGGGCCCTAGTTGATCCTGGGAAGGATCCTTGTGTCGCTCACCATGATCACCTCGCAAGTCTCCCGCTCGTCTATGAGCTTCTCTGGGAGTTTGGAATATTCTTTTTCCGCTTCTATGAGGAACCCGATGAAGTCCCGACAGGCCAGCAGGTTATTGATGGACTCTGCGTCAAAAGAGACCTCTGGCCCCAGCCCTCGTGACACGATCTCTTGAAAGATCTGGATGGTTTCATCGACTTTTCTTAAGGCGAAGGAAGGAGTAAGCAACCCTAGAGACATGTTGAGAACGATTTGTTCCATTTGGTGCATCGTGTCCAGGGCTTCTTCCTTTACCTTATCGATTTTTTCAAGGACAAACTCCAGGTTGATCTATTCGGTAGTCCAGAGTGGAAATGACTTTATTAAGGGCCCTGAGATGGGCCGAAGACACCGAACTTGACCAGATCTTCGACTAAACAGTCGAACATTTTTTGAAAGGTCTCATGCTACAACCTAGCATGGTCCAGCTCTTCTGATATAGGTCCTGCTAATGCTTGGAGCTCTTTATTCACCTTTTTGATGTTTAGATATAAATCAAAGAACTTGGTGATCAATTTTTCACTGTCTTTGAGGATCTGGCTCCTCCAAGCGGAAACTGCCATGCCCTGCCTCGCCAATCTTTGCATATTCATTAATTTTATCCTGGCTCAGAGGCTCAGGAGTCTCGGCGGCAGTTGTGGGAGGTGCACTACCCATCTTCTGTAAGGCTTGGAGCAGATGTTTGTTTTTCTCTTTCAATAGCCTTTTCTCTTCTTTTGTTTCTTGAAGCTTCTTGTAGAGGGCGTCGACTGTAGATAGGGCCTCTCCCTGAAGGCTTTCAAAAGAGGTACCCATTGTAACCTGAGTCACTGTGTAATCTGTAGGAGATAGATCCTTTTTTATCCTTGAGAGGATTGGGGTATGCGATCTCCATTACCCTCTCCTCCCGAAGCATTCTAAGAGAATCCTGTGAGGGGATTTTGTTTCTTTTCCCCCTTTAGACAGAGATTACGGAAAATTCCATCAGTTGCGATGGGAACTTTCCTTTTCTGCTGACTTAAGTGTTGGGAGATCCAAGCTGGACTTATGGGAGAAGGGCCGGAAACAGAGAAGGGGGCAGCTGCAGTAGTAGAAGGCAACAATGTGGAGACACTTGGATGGTGGCATCGAGGAGGGAGGCCGAAGAAGTGCTCATGGGAGGAGGAGATACTGCAGGAGGGGAAGACATAGGAAGGGAAGGGAGCTCAGAGATGAGGGAAGAAATGAAGGGGGACAGGTCTGTGAGAAAAGAGAAGATGAATAAAGAAGCGGGAGGAACAGTAGAAGAAGGGGGAGAGGACACGACCAAAGGAATGATCGCTTGAGTCACTCGAGGAGGGGAAAGAGGAGAAGAAGAAGGGACAGAAGGGACCCTTGGTAGTTGCAGCTGTGCTGACATCCTGAGTGGATGGGCCTATTGGAACATCCTCTTCTGCATTCCTTTCTCTGGAGAAGCCAGAGTTATAACTTGTTCTGGTACAGCGAGAAGGAGGACTTTCAGGAGCTTCCTCTTGAGTGGTGCTGGATTCACCCTCTTTGCCTTTTTCCTTTTCCTTTAGGCTGACTATTTTGATCTAGGAGGTGCGTTACCCAACGGAGAGGTTGTGAAATCGACCCTGAGGTAGATGAGTCCGTTCATTCGGAACCAATGCTCTGTTCTGCGCAGAGTTTCCTTGACCCTTTCCTCAATTGTCTGAGGTGCTTTGTTTCTATCAATCGCCTGCAAAAGGCCAATTGTCCCCACCTGTATTAAGATATACTTGATCCACTTCCTCCTCAGTAGTTTGGTAGCCTTTGGGGATGATGGCTACCCCATATTGGATGATTTCTGCCAATGCCAAATGAGAATGGTCCTTCCTCCTGAGTTCCACCTCATGATATAGGTCGATGTAGATATCCTCAATCTGAGGGATGTGGATTGGATCGAGCTTAGCCCTAAGGCAGACAATTCCTCGAGTCGAAGGTGGGTCTTGCTAGGAAAGTCATGTTTCAGATTGAGCAGCCTCCAGCTCTGCAAACATGTCTTTTGCCTTATGGTGATTCAGACATGTATATCTACCCACTGTGAGGGGGAAAGGAGTTCCACCCTTCTTTCCTTTTAGGCACTTCTCATGGTAGGTGATTAGCTGTCTTGACAGCTCTAGCAGAATCAACTTTGGAGTCCAGCATACCTTGGTAAACTAGTTGGCTCTCCCAAGAAGTTAGCCTCCCTCAGATAAGTGAACGTGGGGAATTGGGTGAACAGGGCTCTCCATTTCTCAGTGGCTATCACTATGCTCTTGGTCGTCTGCGACCGTAAGTCATATTTGGCCTCAACAGGAAGATGATGAAGTAGAAAAATGCATCATTGATCTTGGTAAATTGAGGGATGCTATTTTCCAGCCTCAATTCTAGATAGTATTCATATATTTTGACGTGGGGCCAAACCCCACTCTGCATTAGGGCTGGATAGTCCCTCTCTGAAGCTGCAGCATAAATAACATAGGAATTCATGTAGAATCTCCCAGTTGTAGGGAATTGTTGCAGTTGTTCTTATATGGATGCTGCTTATAATTTCTGCTCCATTCGAAGCATTGATCAGGCACAGTTTTGTTCATGGTTTCTAAGGTACCGCAGCATCCATTTGTGGAAAAAGTGGGCATCAGGAAGCCCAAACACCCTGCTCAGGAACGTGATGGTGTCACTGAGCTCCTCCGAAAAATCACTGCGGTGAATGATTTGTGGCCAACGGGTCACTACCTTTCTTGTTTTTCAGATAGACTTCATTCATCAGTTGCATGCACTGATCTTCATGGGTTGTCCCCAGGCTTTAATACAATCCTCTCGGCTAATGGCCACAAAGTGCCGGTGATGAGGAATGCCGAGTATTATCTCAAAGTGGCGGGTGGTGAGGTTGATTATGACCTCGCCCTTTTCATTTACGACATACCTTGTGTCTATTTTTGTAGCACCGGGCAACCACCATTAGGAATTCATTATTAACAGCACTGACTAGGGATTCGTCTAGTGAAGTACAGGGCACTGCCTATCAGTTTGTCCCATCCATGGACTTCTTGTGACCTTCTGAGTCCTGACCCAGAATTCCTCCATATCGATATGACCCAACTCTGAGTCTCTGATGTCAAGGTCCACACTCGGCCTAGGAGTCAGGCATTCTGACCCTCTGATACTTATATTTCATTTCTTCCTCTGTAAGCTTGGCCTTGCCTTTGAATTTGGTGGGCCCTCTTGCTTGATGTTGACATATGTTCTTCTGAGCTTAATTGTTGATCTGCAAGAATAAGACGTGAAACCCAATCAAAGAAAACTGTGTCAGCTGCTTTATTTTCCATTGAAATGCTTGACAGAAGAAAGAGTTAGCAATTTAAAGGCTTCAAGGCACATGGCGCAAAGAATATTGCATAGATTGCAGAGCTAAATGGGTAAGGTGCATAGGAAAAGGGTGTTGTAGGAGATAAATTAGCGCCAAAGGGCGCATGGCGCATAGACACTGCAGGGTGCATTTTGTGTTGTTGTAAGGACAAGTGCGTCTGCGCCATGTGGATGCATTTTGTAAAGGGCGCACGGAATCTTTATGTTACGCGGGAACAGGATGCGCCCCGTGGCGCATGTATCTTTTACATGTTACATGGAACTTCGGTGTGCCAAAGGGCACATATATGGTTTGTGTAACATGTGCTTTTAGTGCACGCTTTAATGGAAATTAGTGCACGGCACATGGAGGGTCTACACAACATAATGTTTTTTGCGATGAGGAACGTGCCTGCGCCTTGTATAGCTTAACACTTGGGGCATATGAAAGGGTTGTTACATGGGTGCAGGGTGCGCCAAAGGGCGCATGGGAATTCTTTATGTTGCATCCAAGTTTGATGCGCTAAGTGGGCGCATGGAAATCATTTTTAGCAAGTGAGAGAAGTGTGCCATTGGTGTGGCTTTTCATGATGTAATGGGGGCGACAGGTGTGCCAAGGGCGCGACTGTTTTTGATAATGCATGGTGTGCCAATGTGCCAAAGAGAAAAGAAAATGCGGGTTCCTTTTCAAGGCTTTAATTCTTCAGAGGGTTTCCGCATATGGCTTAGTTCCTTCTGCAAGGCTCATTGAGGTGATGAAAAGGTTTAAACAAAGAGGTTTCAGACCATCACTTTTTTAGGATAGAGCTTCCTCTACCAGCAGATCTGGAAAGATGGGGAAGAAAATATGGAAAAGACAGCAAGGGGGGGGGGAACACATGATTTTATTCTTTTCAATCCAAATCACCCAGAAACAACCAAAAACCACAAACACAAAGCAGAAAGGAAAGAGGACCTCTTACCCGGCTTTTATAATGAAGAAATGCACGAAAGGGGTCCACAAAGTGATTTGAAAGCGATGGGGCTGGTGTGCTGACAAGCTCAGAGAAAAATCACGTGTTTTGCATTGGTGACAATGACAGCGCAAACACGCCTATATATAGGCGGGGCAACAATAAATGCACCACCAACTTTTTAAAGGAGCGCACCAAATGAGCTGTCGACATGAAAAAACATGTGCCCTTTGGCACACCAAAGCACTTGTCAACACAAAGATATGTGCGCCATGGTGCACCAGAAGTGGTGTCGACAGAGGAATATGTGTGCCTTTGGCGCACCAAAAAGTGGCGCAACAAAAAATATGTCGACAGGAAGGCACATGCATCTTGGTGCACGCAGGGAAGCCTCAACATAGAGAGGCATACCAGAACGCCTGTTGACATAAGAAGACATATGCCAAAGGCTTTAAAGGGGGCACATCAAAAGTTTATGTTACATAGTCATTCCATGCACCGGCCAAAAGACCAAAAATGACTAAGTTCGGAAAACCAAATTTCCCGGAAAGGGATTTTGCAACGTTCCGAATGCAAGGGGTCCCTAACGAGGGATCGAAACAAAATTTCGGTACGGGTATCCACAAAATTTCCCTTGCCAATTTTACTGGATAATAGTTTCTCAACCGTTTCGTTTATTTTTAGGCTTGTTGGATTCATATTGGAATTCTCTTCCTTGTTTACCATGTTTAGAAAGTTGACTTCCCCTCATTTGGATGATTTATCAATTCTTGATCGATAGTTGTCATTGGACTTCTTCTTTCCCAAGATTTTATAAAAGTCATGTGTTTACTTGTATGATGGGTTGGATATCTTACATTTTGGTGAAGTGTTATGTTGCAGAAATTTAGCGGGACCACACAAACAAAAAATTATTTGCTCTATTCTTTCTTGCTATATGCTCTCAGCCATTTCTTACAACCAAGCTAGTCACAACCATCTTCTTGCTTTTTCTTTTCCACGAGCCAATATTTGCACATCCCAGGATCAATTGGACATCAAATTTATTTTGAGCTTGTGGAGCTGAATTGCTTCACAAAGGAGCTTTTCTACAACTTGCATGTTTAAACAATAATTGACATCGATCAGTTGACTAGCGTCGATCACCTAACATACTAACCGACATTGGTTGGGACAAACCGACATCGGTTACCTATGCATGATTGTTTATATTTAAGTCATGGGAATTAGATTTAATATTTGTTATAAAGTTGATCTAATGCTTATAAATGAATGGCTTAAGTGCCCTAAGTTTTTATAGGCTTATATAAGCTAGGAAACTAGGGTTAGAGGTTAGATTGGGAGAATTGTAAGAAGGAATTCTTGGTGAGAGCTTAGAGAAGTTTGTGAGAGGAAAAGTACTGTACATCGTGTAAGGTGTGGAAGATTTCAGATATTCAATTGCACAACCTATGGAATAATATATTGACTATTTCTTGGTGGACGTAGCCCACACCAGGGGAACCACGTTATATCTTGTGTATTTTCTTATGTTGGTTATTTCCGTGTTTATTTCTTGTATGCTTTAATATGATATGTGTGTGTGTGTGTGTGTGTGTGTGTGTGTGTGTGTGTGTGTGTGTGTGTGTGTGTGTGTGTGTATCAAGTTTGGTCTAACCCCAACAAATGGTATCAGAGCTTTTATTGAGGGTTGTGTGTGTTAACAGATTTACTCATAGGGATTTCTGATTGAGTGGGAGCACAATAATGACAGAAGATAATAAATACAAAGTAGATAAATTTGAAGGCCATAATTATCAGCTATGGAAGATACAGGTGGAAGATTATCTATATCAGAGAGATCTATATTTACCATTGGATGAGAAGGAAAGGCCTGCAAAAGATGAATGATGAAGAATGGAAGATTCTTGACATAAAGGCTCTGGGATCTATAAGATTGAGCCTGACAACATCTGTGGATTCAAATATAATAGAAGCAAAAACCACAATAGAATTAATGAACAGCTTTAGCTAATTTATATGAAAAACCAAGTGCATCGAATAAAGTTTATTTGATGAAGAAATTGTTTAATTCTAAAAATGCAAGAAGGTGGATTTGTGTCTAATCATTTGAATGATTTCTGTTCTATTGTAAATCAATTAAAATTAGTTAATATCCCTTTTAAGGATGAAGTGAAAGCAATTTTATTCTTGTGTTCTTTACCAAATAGTTGTTTGGTAATGGTTGTTAGTAGGGTAAGTGCAACAAGTTGGTGGACAAAAAGGGGGTCATAAGTGGATGTTATATTGCAGAAAAAAATGAAATATCAACTTGTAGGGATTATTAGCAGTACGTGTACTCAAAATTAGAAAAATTTATATAAATATGAATTGTAGCATCTAGAATCTAGTTTCTAAACTACTATTTTTTTAAAAAATGGACAAGTTTAGCTATATTAAACACTCAAAATTATATGACTTGGTTTTTTTTTTTTTGAAAAAAACCTATAAGATTATAGTCCGTTTGCCCGCGATTTGGATGACCAAATCTTGTTATTTTTTTTTTTCATTTGGTGAAAAGTTAGATGTCATTGTCTATCTTGGGATGGATTTTATTTTGTTTTTTTTCAAGTAATTTTTTTTAATGATTTTTTTCCATGAAAGTGGTCTGAATTTTTTTAGAAAATGGAGCACTTTCCATTTTCCCACCATAACTATATCAAAAAATATCGAAATCAAATATATATATATTTAACTAAGTGTATAGAATTTCTCCACGCTTGGGATGGTATAAGTTTTATCACATTTTGATAAATGAAACAAAAGTTACAGTCTTAAACGTAGACATGAACATTCGCGGGGAAAAAATGTGTTAAAGACCTATTGTTAGTAAAAATTATAAAATGATATTTATCTTATTCTATTCACTTTAAAATCAATATTTCTATGAAGCTAACAGTCTCCCCTACGTGATGACACCATTTTTGTGAAATGTTTTTAGTTTTTCAGCATGGTTCAAGTTTGCGGAAGAGAAAATTTTAAGTTTTTTGACCTTTTACATGCCATAATGACCTCCCATAGCTTTGGTTGGGAAAAAACAAAGATTTCCTGAGCCTTAGGGTTGGATTTGATGATACAGATAGAACTGGGATCGTAGTTTGTAAACCGCAATCATGGTTTTGATAACAAGCACCACGATCACACTTTATAAACTACGATCACAGTTTATAAAGTGATCACATCAAGGTTCTTAAATCATATTTACACACATCCCAATGTTTGAATTACCATGTGATTTTTACTGTTTGACCTTACCGTATGAATTACTATGAAATTTTGTTACTTTCTACATGTTTTTCTTATTAGTGGAAGTAAAACATCATGGGAGAAAAGAAACAAAATCAAAAAAGGAAGTCATTAAGTAAAAAAATGCCAGACAAATTAGAGGCAAAAAAATTTCAAAATGTTGAGCGAATGCAGAATCTTTTTGAATCAAGAAGAGGTTCATCTTCAACCCCTACTATTGTAAGCAATGAGGAACCGAGTAATGTTTCTACTGTCAATGTTGAAGTTGAATTAAATACTCGTGATGAAGATGTTTTTACTGTCAATGTTGAAGAAGAATTAAATACTCGTGATGTAGCTGATGTTGAAATTGAAGGAGACAATGAAAATGTGAATAAGGAAATTCAGGTTGAAACTGTAGACAAGACAAAATTTGACAAAAACACCTCCTAGGATTTTATGTAAGAAACCTAATTATTTTATTGAAATTGATGAAAACATTTTGAAACCAATGTCTGACAAAATTTTTGAATGACAAATCAGAAGAAAAGCCACTGAAATTTGGCATAATCATTTTGAAATTTTAAATGATTCCCAAAGATGTCAGTTGTTGGTTAGTTTGATGAAATTGATTAAAATGAGACCTACATTAAACACCTTAGGATTGACAACATCTAATATATGTGGTCAAACCTCTACAATTGTTGAAAACCTTCATGATGCATACCACATTATTGGTGTCAAGAGACGCACTAGGGATAGTAATATTGTGCGTCGTGTACTTGCTACTAGTGTTGTAAGTGAATCAATAAAAAAGTAGCATTTGATTACGCAAACAAGTCGAATGTTGAAAGTTAATTGAAAAACTCTAATGAAAGCAATTGAAAGATGTAATATCCTTCAATCACTCAATAACACCAATTTTTGGGCATTTTATGCTAGAGCACCGAGTAAGGAAAAAGATAAATATGATGCTATAAGAGAAGTTACTATTCAATTTTGGCATGATAACACTAGAGTTTCACCTAATACAAGAGATGTTGTAAAATGAGAGAGTTGGTTCTACTAATCGCGAACCACATCCAAAGCATTTCTTAGATATGACTCAAACTCAATTTTTTCGTAAGTTTGAACAAGAGCATCTAGAAATTAAAATTAGTCAATATTTTTTTGAAATGTTGAAACCATTCTATGTGAAAATCAACCATGCTCGCACCACTTGTTGTTGTAGGAAACATGTTGAATTTGCTATGCATTATGCTAAATTTTTACGTATTTATTCTAATTTTCATTCTGAAACTATGTTATCAGAATGTGGTGTTCATTTTCCACCAATATCTTCCAGGGATTTCATACCTATGATATTTTGTGAAAGAGAAGTTGGAAATTTTTTTATAGTCAGGATTGTTTAGATGGAAGTTGTGGTACATGCGGCGGATTACCTAAATTGGAAAGTTGCATCCATGAGAAAATTGAAGGTGCAATAGGACATAATTTAGTTGAGTTTGATAAATATAAATCAGTACCATACCAGTTGAAAGATGGAAAGGAGTCTAAACGGTGTGAGCTAGTTACAAAACATATGCCTGTTTTTTAATTTATGAGAAAATTTAAGGATGAAATTGTTTATGAGTATGCTAGGCATACACACAGAGCTCGATGGTTGGATGAACAGTTCAAGATATGCAAGGACACATTTCCTATTGGTACTATTGTTTCAATGGTCAATTTTGTAGAGAATTACACATTGCAACCAAAAATGGAGGTTCAATCGCAATATTACAACTTAGTACAAGTTGCCATTTTTGTGCATATAGCATTTATACATTCTCCTGACAGTACAGAGAATGATCAATTTTTTTAAGAGAGTACCACTTTTATATTAGTGATGATCGTACTCATTCTACTGAATTTGTGCAAGGGTGTTTCCAGTTATTTTATGGAAACTTTTCTGATAGGGACATCCACTTCAAACAACATTATATATGGTCAAATAATTACACATGTCTCAGTTTAAGAATGCATGAATGTTTTATTGGATGAGAAGGATGCACGTCAAGATGGGTGTGCAACATATTTGGAGTTTCACTGAGGCTGGACATGGAAAAGGAGAGCATGATGGTGCAGGGGCATGTGTGAAAAGATCTCTTGCAAGAGAAGAGTTGAAGTACAAATATGGTGCTAAATTGAAAGATGCAAAGAGCATAGTGGAATGGTGTATTGATAACATGGCCTGAGGTTCTCAAGAAAATTCCACAGTTCACAGATATTTTTGGTTGATAGAGGAACAAAAAATTGCTAACTACGAGGATTGTATGACACTCACAGGGTCCAGTGATATGCACTCATTTTGTAGCTCAGACGCTACTTCGTGGGCCACATGGACAAGAAAGTTGGCATGTTTTTTTGCATCTTGTATCGAATTTGTCACTGCTGAGTGTGATTCACAAGAATGGGTGGATGGATGGATTTGTAGGCCTCTAACTCTGCTTCCCAGTTATCAACCTCCATAGGCATTACGACTTGTTTCTGCAGATGAAGTTGCAACATCCAAGGACTTTGACGAAATTTTGATTTTGGTGCGATAAGGTAAATGGTTATTTAAAATTTTTGTATTGAGTTATGTCCATTGAAATTTTAATATGTAATTTAAATTTGAGTTGAAACCTTTGTTTTTTTGTAGGACATGTGTTTGCAGTTATTGCGACAGAAGACAATGAAGAAGGAACAGACTATTTCTTATGTCATTGCATCGAGGAAAGAAAGAAGTTGAATTCTCCTGTTATAGATGGAGAAGATATTGAGTACCCTACAGGGTCAGTGGTAGTTACTGGAACTTGGCTTCGATGGTATCCATTAAAAAAATCCTCTGTTTGGGTGTTTGAAGACTTTGAGACACACAGGAAAATACTCTTATATTCACATCTAGTTCTAGCGACAAATATTCAGTTGTATAGATATCGAGGAAGGCCTAATAACAAGATTCTTTGGAAGGTTCGAGAGTCAGATCATGAAGCAATCATGTCTGCTATTCAGAGTAGATCTAATCCTGATGGTTCATTGGAATGAATTTACATGCTCACGTCTGGTATATATAATTTCTTTGAAGTGTTTAAATTTTTCAACCATCTATAATTTCTTGTATATTTAGTATATATCTAGTATTTTGTATAATAAGTGTTTAAATTTGTGTATTTTGTATATATCTAGTATACATGGTTTTGATTCAACTTAAAATTCTTTGACTAGTTCATTTTTATGCAGGTTAGTGGTGCCAGAAAAGCTTGGACACTTTCACATCCTGATGGTGAACATTGGAATGAATTTACCTGAGCTTGTCTGATATATAATTTTTCTTTGAATTGTTTAAATTTGTTAGTTCTAGATTCAAGTTCATATATTTTATTAAATTTGTGTATTTTGTATATATCTAGTATGGTTTTGATTTGAAACTTAAATTTCTTTGACTAACACTTTTATACAGGTTAGTGGTGCTAGAAAAGCTTCCACCTTCACATGGTTGGCACTGTTAGTAGAGAATTTTATATTCTTGAAGCTAAGATAAGATTTCATTGTTTTACAAGAAAAGAGAAGCAATTAAAACAACAATTTATGTACCTGTGGAGGGGGTTCTTGGCTCCAGAGGAGGTATCCCAGAAGCACTGGGAGCTTAGAGAACCAAAATGATGCCTCCCTAAGTGTTTACAAGACCATCCCTACATGTGTGCACATTCGGTTTGGTGCCATGACCCACCGTTTGCAAAATATAGCATTTGACAGCCTCACACTGGCTCAAACTGCACTATTTCACGCGTATTCAAACAATAGGGCAGCGAGAGCACCGATTGGAGATGAAAAAATCAAGAAAGATATTGTAGAGGGTCCCACACTGAGGTGTAGGATGTGATGAGACATCTCTAGGTGCCACGGAGTCTGAGTAGTCACCCGTCGAAGTTGAACAATTTTTTGGTCTCAGGGCTCTTAAGGGACTATGCCCGAATGAAGTAGCCCAGAAGCAATGACGTTGTCATGCACAAAAATGACACCTCCTCTAGCATTCACTTGGCCACCTGGATGTGTTGGTGTAGTTGGTTTGGTGCCACGACCCACCGTTTGTAAAATATAGCGTTTGACAACCTTACACTAGCTCAAACTACACTATTTCATGTTTATCAAACAATAGGGCAGCGAGAGCACTGATTGAGATGGAAAAAACCAAGACAGGATATTGTAGAGGGTCCCCATGCTGAGGTGTAGGATCTGATGAGATGTCTCTAGGTGCCACAGAGTCCGAGTAGTCACCTGTCGAAGTTGAACGATTTTTTGGTCTCAGGGCTCTTAAGGGACTACGCCTGAACAAAGTAGCCCAGAAGCAACAATGATTTGTCATGCATTTGGTGCCACGACCAAAATTACACCTCCTCTAGCATTCACCTCAGCCATTCAAAGAGATGTGTTGGCGTAGTGGAAAAAACCAAGGTTTGGTGCCACGACCCACCATTTACAAAATATAGTGTTTTACAGCCTTAGGGACTAGCTCAAACTACACTATTTCGCGCGTTTGTGCAAACAATAGGGCAGTTTGAGAGCACCAATTGGAGATGGAAAAAATGAGACATAATATTGTAGAGGGTCCCTATGCGAGGTGTAGGATCCAACGAGATGTCTCTAGGTGCCACGGAGTCTGAGTAGTCACCTGTCGAAGTTGAACGATTTTTTGGTCTCAGGGCTCTTAAGGGACTATGCCCGAATGAAGTAGCCTAGAAGCAATGACATTGTCACACACCAAAATGAAACCTCCTCTAGCATTCACCTAGCCACTCCAGACATGTTGGCATAGTCGGTTCGGTGCCATGACCCACCGTTTGCAAAATATAGCGTTTGACAACCTTACACTGGCTCAAACTGCACTATTTCACGCGTTTACAAACAATAGGGTAGCGAGAGCACCGATTGGAGATGGAAAAAACTGAGATAATGGATATTGTAGAGGGTCCCTACACTGAGGTGTAGGATCTGATGAGACATCTCTAGGTGCCACGGAGTCTGAGTAGTCACCCGTCGAAGTTGAATGATTTTTTGGTCTCAGGGCTCTTAAGGGACTATGCCCAAACGAAGTAGCTTGGAAGCAATGAATGTTGTCACGCACCAAAATGACACCTCCTCTAGTGTTCACCTGGCCACCCCAGATGTGTTGGCACAGTTGGTTCATGTGCCATGACCCACCATTTGCAAAATATAGCATTTGACAGCCTTACACTGGCTCAAACTGCACTATTTCACACGTTTCAAACAATAGGGCAGCGAGAGCACTGATTGGAGACGGAAAAAAATGAGACATGATATTGTAGAGGGTCCCTACATGCCAAGGTGTAGGATCTAATGAGACATCTCTAGGTGCCATAGAGTCTGAGTAGTCACCCGTCGAAGTTGAACGGTTTTTTTTGTCTCAGGGCTCTTAAGGGACTATGCCCGAATGAAGTAGCCCAGAAAGCAATGATGTTGTTGTGCACCAAAATGACACCTCCTCTAGCATTCACCTGGCCACCTAGACATGTTGGTGTAGTTGAGTTTGGTGCCATGACCCACCGTTTGCAAAATATAGCGTTTGATAGCCTTACACTGGCTCAAACTGCACTATTTCACGCATTTGCAAACAATAGGGCAGCGAGAGCACCAATTGGAGAGATGGAAAAAACTGAGACATATATTGTAGAGGGTCCCCTATGAGGTGTAGGATCTAACGAGATGTCTCTAGGTGCCACGAGAGTCCGAGTAGTCACCCGTCGAAGTTGAATGATTTTTTGGTCTCAAGGCTCTTAAGGGACTATGCCCGAATGAAGTAGCCTGGAAGCAACAACGTTGTCGCACAAAAAAATAAGCCTCCTCTAGCATACACCTAGCCACATGACGTGTTGGCATATTTGGTTTGGTGCCATGACCCACCGTTTGCAAAATATAGCATTTGACAGCCTTACACTAGCTCAAACTGCACTATTTCACATGTTTGCAAACAATAGGGCAGTGAGAGCACCAATTTGAGACGGAAAAAACTGAGACAAGGATATTGTAGAGGGTCCCTACGCCAAGGTGTAGGATCTGACGAGACATCTCTAGGTGCCACGGAGTCCGAGTAGTCACCCGTCAAAGTTGAACGGTTTTTTGGTCTCAGGGCTCTTAAGGGACTATGCCCGAATGAAGTAGCCTGGAAGCAATGGATGTTGTTGTGCACCAAAAAAAATGCCTCCTCTAGCATTCACCTAGCCACCCAGACATGTTTGGCGTAGTTGGTTTGGTGCCACGACCCACCGTTTACAAAATATAGCATTTGACAACCTTACACTAGCTCAAACTGCACTATTTCACGTGTTTGGAAACAATAGGGCAGAGAGAGCACCGATTGGAGATGGAAAAAACCAAGACAAATATTGTATAGGGTCCCTACACCGAGGTGTAGGATCTAATGAGATGTCTCTAGGTGCCACAGAGTCTGAGTAGTCACCTGTCGAAGTTGAACAATTTTTTGGTCTCAGGGCTCTTAAGGGACTACACCCTGAATGAAGTAGCCTGGAAGCAACGACATTGTCACACACCAAAATGATGCCTCCTCTAGCATTCACCTAGCCACTAGATGTGTTGGCACAGTCGGTTTGGTGCCACGACCCACCATTGCAAAATATAGCATTTGATAGCCTTACACTGGCTCAAACTACACTATTTCAGTGCGTATTCAAACAATAGGGCAGCAAGAGCACTAATTGGAGATGGAAAAAAACTGAGACATAGAATATTGTAGAGGGTCCCTATGCCAAGGTGTAGGATCTAACGAGATGTCTCTAGGTGCCATGGAGTCTGAGTAGTCACTTGTCGAAGTTGAATGATTTTTTGGTCTCAGGGCTCTTAAGGGACTACGCCCAAACGAAGTAGCCTGGAAGCAATGACGTTGTGTGCACCAAAACTATGCCTCCTCTAGCATTCACCTAGCCACCCAAACATTGTTGGCGTAGTTGGTTTCGGTGCCATGACCCACTGTTTGCAAAATATAGCGTTTGACAGCCTTACACTGGCTCAAACTGCACTATTTCACGTGTATTCAAACAATAGGGCAGCAAGAGCACCGATTGGAGATGGAAAAAACCGAGATAGGCTATTGTAGAGGGTCCCTACACTTGAGGTGTAGGATCCAATGAGACATGTCTCTAGGTGCCACGGAGTCTGAGTAGTCACCTGTCAAAGTTGAATGGTTTTTTGGTCTCAGGGCTCTTAAGGGACTACGCCCGAATGAAGTAGCCTGGAAGCAATGATGTTATTGTGCACCAAAATGACACCTCCTCTAGCATTCACCTAGCCACCTAGATGTGTTGGTGTAGTCGGTTTGGTGCCACGACC
The DNA here is from genome assembly GCA_019776745.2 of Taxus chinensis. Classification (NCBI taxonomy): domain Eukaryota; kingdom Viridiplantae; phylum Streptophyta; class Pinopsida; order Cupressales; family Taxaceae; genus Taxus; species Taxus chinensis. The sequence continues at coordinate 983,017,611 of CM034146.1, forward strand.
CACCGTTTACAAAATATAGCATTTGACAGCCTTACATTGGCTCAAACTGCACTATTTCACACGTTTACAAACAATAGGGCAGCGAGAGCACCGATTGGAGATGGAAAAACTGAGACAAGATATTATAGAGGGTCCCACATGCCAAGGTGTAGGATCTAACGAGATGTCTCTAGGTGCCATGGAGTCTGAGTAGTCACCCATCGAAGTTGAACGGTTTTTTGGTCTCAGGGCTCTTAAGGGACTATGCTCGAACGAAGTAGCCTGGAAGCAACGACGTTGTCACACACCAAAACGATGCCTCCTATAGCATTCACCTAGCCACCCAAACATGTTGGCACAGTCGGTTGGTGCCACGACCCACCGTTTGCAAAATATAGCGTTTGACAACCTTACACTGGCTCAAACTGCACTATTTCACGTGTTTGCAAACAATAGGGCAGCGAGAGCACCGATTGGAGATGGAAAAAACCAAAGACAGGATATTGTAGAGGGTCCCTATGCTGAGGTGTAGGATCTAATGAGACATATCTAGGTGCCATGGAGTCTGAGTAGTCACCCGTCGAAGTTGAACGTTTTTTGGTCTCAGGGCTCTTAAGGGACTACGCCCGAACAAAGTAGCTTGGAAGCAACAACGTTGTCGCACACTAAAAAAATACCTCCTCTAGCATTCACCTAGCCACCTAGATGTGTTGGCATAGTCGGTTTGGTGCCATGACCCACCGTTTGCAAAATATAGCGTTTGACAGCCTTACACTGGCTCAAACTGCACTATTTCACATGTTTGGAAACAATAGGGCAGCGAGAGCACTGATTGGAGATGGGAAAAAACTGAGACAGACTATTGTAGAGGGTCCCCACGCTGAGGTGTAGGATCCAACGAGATGTCTCTAGGTGCCATGGAGTCCGAGTAGTCACCCGTCGAAGTTGAATGATTTTTTGGTCTCAGGGCTCTTAAGGGACTACGCCCGAACGAAGTAGCCTCGGAAGCAATGACATTGTTGTGCACCAAAAATGATGCCTCCTCTAGCATTCACCTAGCCACCTAGACATTGTTGGCACAGTTGGTTTGGTGCCATGACCCACCGTTTGCAAAATATAGCATTTGACAACCTTACACTGGCTCAAACTGCACTATTTCACGTGTTTGGAAACAATAGGGCAGAGAAGAGCACCGATTGGAGATGGAAAAAACTGAGACAGGCTATTATAGAGGGTCCCTACACGAGGTGTAGGATCTGATGAGACATCTCTAGGTGCCATGGAGTCTGAGTAGTCACCCGTCGAAGTTGAACAGTTTTTTTGGTCTCAGGGCTCTTAAGGGACTACGCCCGAATGAAGTAGCCTGGAAGAAACGATGTTGTCACGCACCAAATGACACCTCCTCTAGTAATTCACCTAGCCACCCGAGATGTGTTGGTGCATTCAGTTTGGTGCCATGACCCACCGTTTGTAAAATATAGCATTTGACAGCCTTACACTGGCTCAAACTGCACTATTTCGTATTTGAAACAATAGGGCAGCGAGAGCACCGATTGGAGAAAGAAAAACTGAGACATATATTGTAGAGGGTCCCTATGCCAAGGTGTAGGATCCAAAGAGATGTCTCTAGGTGCCACGGAGTTTGAGTAGTCACCCGTCGAAGTTGAACGATTTTTTGGTCTCAGGGCTCTTAAGGGACTACGCCCGAACGAAGTAGCCTGGAAGCAATGACATTGTCACACACTAAAATGATGCCTCCTCTAGCATTCACCTAGCCACCCAGATGTGTTGGCGTAGTCAGTTTGGTGCCATGACCCACCATTTACAAAATATAGCGTTTGACAACCTTACACTGGCTCAAACTGCACTATTTTGCAAGTTTCAAACAATAGGGCAGTGAGAGCACCGATTGGAGATAGAAAAAACTGAGACAGGATATTGTAGAGGGTCCCTACACCAAGGTGTAGGATCTAATGAGACATCTCTAGGTGCCATGGAGTCTGATTAGTCACCCATCGAAGTTGAATGGTTTTTTGGTCTCATGGCTCTTAAGGGACTATGCCCGAATGAAGTAGCCCAGAAGCAACGACATTGTCGTGCACCAAAATGATGCCTCCTCTAGTGTTCACCTGGCTACCCAGACGTGTTGGCATAGTCGGTTTGGTGCCATGACACGTCTCGAGGCATGATTTCTCACTACTCACCTCCGTTCATTTCCTAGGACTACCTAGAAAAGGTAGTTTGTAAACAATTATGCCACGAAGGCTCAAGGAATGCCAGGAAGGCTTCGGATCGGGTGGTCTGACTCCAAACCAGGCCTCCCTAGATCCCTCCATAGCACATGAAGGCATATACCCCCCCAATCGAATGCGTTGGCAGTGATAGTTTGTTGGACCATGACCTCCCGGGGCATGACTTCTCGTGCTACTCGGCTCGCATCAATGAGATTGCAACAAGGTTAACACATTACCATGTAAATACTCTAATGATTGTTAAATGATATCTTTTTAAAGCATGTTAATACACAATAGAGTCTTAAGAATATTTTTTGCATATCTTGTGCCAACTAAGTTCTACAATGTTTCTGTATTTTTTTACAAGTGAATTCAAATTAGGACCTTATTGTTACACACATCAATAACAAGTTTAATTTGGACTAATACTTAACAAATAAATTGTAAGTACACTAAAAACATATAAAATGACTTGTAATAAATCCCTCAAGACCATTTTTAATTGTGTACATTTTTTCCCACTTTGGAGTGTGTTAACCACGTGCTTAAAATAAGAAAATTGATATAAGTCCACACTTGAATCTCTTGGAAAAAAATGATCTTGCACCCAAGAACCTTCAAAACCATTATATAACATAACATCATATATCATATATCATTTAACAATAACATTTCATATATCATATATATCATATCCATAATGGTCACATAATCGAGGCCATCAAATCAAATCAAACATATAGAACTAATATGGTTATGAAAACATACATAGAAGGATATCATGTGCAATGAAATCAAATCAAACATAGAAGTAATATCGTTATGAAAACCAACATGGATATAATGTATCAAACTAAGTGTGTTAGATGTGTCTCTGAAAATATAAGTTCATAACATGTATCGAACTAAGTGTGTCATACATATAGGACCACATGCGGTCACATAAGGCTATATACATGGACTATATGAAGAATCATGAACTAGGACCAGATGGCATATATATATCTATACATCTAGGTCCTATGAATCTAATCATGAAACATCTTCCCTCTCTTTGCCCTGCTAGAAGAAGCATGTCCATGACCTGGGGATGTAGTGGAGGGAGATGCCACTATGGATTTCATCCATGTGGTCCTAGGCATCTCTAAGCAGGCCTGTAACCTAGCCTGCACATTCATAAAAAAAAGTTTTTAACACCCAAATTTTAAAAATACATTCAAAATTTAGAAACTTAGAATTTAGTTAATGCATGTGAAATCTTACCGCAATCTCATGATCCCTATCAATTTGTCGTCGACGCATCGCAGGGTCAATGGTAGACTCACGAGGGGTAAGCTACATACAAATAAATAGTTCAAATTAAATATTTCATGTACAAAATTTGATATTGTAGATTTAAGTAATAAGAAAAAATTCCTCCAAAATTTAACAAATTTGAAAAATTGTACCTCAGTTAGTGGATCTACAGATGCTATGGCAGTATCTACAGCAACCTCCATAGTCTGCATATATGGAGGAGTCTCTCTGACAGTCATAAGCTATACAAAAAACATGTACAAATCAATATTAATCTACATGACTGCCACATAATAGACCCAAAGCATAATCGACACATAACAGACCAATACATATTAATTTGCTAATAGAAACGAACCAAGGAATCTAGGTTTAATGATCTTCTAGGGAAGCTTCGATGTTACTCGAGTCTCCAAAATTCCTACAAGAGTAGATACACAACTGAACTTCCACAATTAGAAACAAAGTGTAAAGAGAAACTAACCTACGTAAAATTCATGTGAGGCGTGCCAGTAGCCTCAGTGCCCAGAGCAGATGATGACCCGTCCAGGCTCCTGCGTATAAAAGACAAACATATTAATATGTACATGTACACGTGAAACATTATAATAATAAAAGTGCAATCAAATGAAATTTGAAATGTAAGTACAACTTGAAACTTACGTCTGTAACACGCCTAGCTACAGTAGCTAGCATGTCGATGCCAGATGTGTCCTTCACCGGAGCTCTTGCTGTTTAAAATAAATAAAAAATTAGTTTTTACATGTATGTACATGACGTAATCAAATACATATATTAAAATCTCAAATGAATTAAACTATGTATATAGTATATATATATATATATATATATATATATATTAAATATTTATTTGACATTTACCTGTGAAAGACCAAGATCATTTGCACCAGTTCCAAAAACATCCGCCATCATCTCATCTAGAGAAAATAAATCATGTGATCCAGCAAATGATGTCTCGCCCTTGCAGTGCATACGGCACCACATGATCCACAGTGGTGTGGTGCGCTAGAACTGTGCCTCCACCAACATCACCAGATGTAATCTGGTCACTATGTTGGGTCAGAGTGTCAGTGAGCTCCCTTAATGCATGTAGTGTGTCAATCTCCACAACCTCCTTCACTGTAGGAGGGATAACTGAAGGTAGTGGGGGTTTTGGGGCATGGGGGATCCTTGGTTGACCAACGTGCGTGCACTAGGTCTACTCTATGCAGAGCCACCTCCTCGCCCATAAAACTTAGAAAAGTCAAAATAATTTGGGACCTCATTAAGCACGAACTCACAATATAATTTCTTCAAAAAATAGAGAGGAACCTCATTGTTGTTGCATGGTGGATAATCAAAAACCATCCACCATCGGTCCCAAAAAATTATTCTTGATTCGGTCATCGTGGCACCAATGGATTGGGAACCGTTTGCAAGTAGGTATGGGGGGCATTGGTTCTCGGGTCAGTAAATAATGCACAAATGCAGATCTTTTGTAATTTTTTTATCTTTTACGGCCGCATGGGATAATTTATCCGCATACCACCACCTACAATCACCTCTAAAGGTATTCCATCTGTCTATTTGGTTGGTTGCGGAGTCAACTTCACCAATCAATGTTTGTAATGTGTTGGCTAAAGTCATGCGGGATGGATTTGTGGCATGATTTTGTCTTATAGTTTGAATAAGGTTCTCAATGGAAATTTTATTTTGTCAGATTCTTCCAATGATATCAGCTTGTGTTCCTGCTAGTTCCGTGGGGACAAAAGGAGCCACAGGAGGTGGATCTATGTTTGGAGGAGGGTTTTGAGGAATGTTTGGAGGGTTTTGAGGAATATTTGGATGGTTTGTAGGATTACGAGCTTTCCGAGCAACTGACAAAACAAAAAAATTGTATACATAAACAAAAAATTGAAAAACCCATGAAAATCACAAAAAATAACCTAAAATGCAAGAAATTTGATCAAAATCGAGGGCTTACCTCTTCATCTTGGTGACATTGTTTGAAACTTTCACGATCCAGAAGTCTGAGGAGTAATTTTCAGGGGGTATTCAAAGCTCGAGTGCCAAAGGTCTAGGAGAAATCGTGGTTCATAGGGAAAATGGGGGAAAATGAGGAGTCGTGGGTCTATTTTTTTGTCTCAGAGGACTGTGATTGCGGTTTAAAACCGCGATCATTTTTTAGATTTTAGAAATCACCAAACCTTTGAAAACAATTCGTGATTTTAGGTTTGGAAATCACCAAACCTGCGAATTACAATACAAACCATGATCGTGGTACGTAAATTTTGGGTTTTTATGTCCACTTAATTGTTTTCCCTTGCCCTTCTTCGGTGAAACCGTTGCCTTCTTTGGTGCCATCTCCTTGTTGGGTTACTAAAAATTCCTCATTGCTCCTTTTCCTTGCTCTGCTCAAATCTTTGGGTTATCTTCACGAAAATTCCCTTTACTCCGTGCCTTAGCTGTAGAACCCTAACCCTGGAAAGATCCTTCCTTCCACAAGACGATGTACCCTTTTGAAATCTTCTTCCCTATGCCCATGTACTTTATCCACTCTGGTTCACAAATCACACTAGTCACACACTCAACTTCTCACAAATTTTCCTTCACACAAATCTTCTTCGCGGATTCCCTAGTTTCCAAGATCTCTTCTTTATCACAAATGCAAGGTAATAATAATGTATCCTAACCTTCTACTTATTGCTTTTTATTCTCTCCCACGATAAATGCTATGTCACCTACCAACTTTCTTCTGCAATAAAGGTGGGATTTTCCACTTAGCCAACCTTAATCACTCTTACCCCCATGCCCAATCCTGCACAAAAAATCCTTACAACCTTTTGGCGTGAAAAAATACCTATTGACCTAAGATCCTCACGCACGCACTTGCAGTGCTGAAGGCACTTCTTTTGTCTTTACCTAATTTTTTCCCTCACCTACCTCATGTTTTTCCTGTGTTTCTCATCCTTTATATGTGGTCTTCGTAAATCTATCTTGACTCCAAAATTCCTTATGTCCACCTTTTCTATACACGCTCTTCCACACTACACACTTTTCATCCTTCAATTCGGGCCATCGAAACACAACTTCCACTACAAATTTCCATTTTACTTTGCATTACTCCAAAACACAAAAAAATAGATGAGTGGTCCTCTGTGCATACATAACCTTTTGAAAATAATAAGTGGCTACCGGTGCACAAGGTGCATAAAACAACAACACAAAGAAAGGAACAAGCAACAAGAAAGGGAAACACAAGAAAGGAAATGCATAAAAGGAAATCCTAGGCTAAATGGCATATACTGCCTTATTTTCAAACACAAGGAAGACTTATTAATAGTAGGGAGTTCAACCTAATCCCATAGAAATGGCCTAGTAACCACGTTCCATCAAGCGCTTGTAACTGTAAAGTTCCTAAATCAAGGATGTACAAGATGATATATGACCCTAACCAATGGAATTTCAATTTTCCTAGGATGGGGTAGAAACTTGGAATCATATAACAAAAACCATCTGCTCAACCAATCGAATTGTTTATTTTTAATATATCAATCATGTCCATGCTTTTTATCGTGCCTTTTCAAGTCTTCTAAATCCATATAGCAAGTGATCTCCTTTCATCTAACATAGATTAAATATATCCATGCACTCTTGAATTTCTTGTTCATCAGCTAACCCTCCTACGCATGCAATATGCAGTGATGGTAGTATAAATTCAATCTGGTAAAATAGCCTCTGTGCCAAACACTAATTGAAATTGATGTGGCCTTGTTAAATATCTTATAGGTTTGTCCTGTATGCCCATAGAATGGCTAATACCTTATCATCCCAATCCTTGTCTTCCCACATTGTAATTTTTTGTTAGTGTGTGACTCAAAATTTTGTTAAACTGCCTCAATAGTTCCATTAGCTTATGGGATGATATGGGGTAGTCTTATGATGGGCCACCATGAAACTCTGCCAACAAAATATTGGTTGTTTCATTGAAAAAATGTGTACCCCTATCATTAGTCAAGCTTAAAGGACATCCATACCTATTGATTATGTTCTCCCATAAGAATCTAGCAGTGGTCGTCATTATTGTACAATCCCTTATAAGCACTAGCTTCTACCCACCTTGCTAAGTAATCAATGCAAGTGATGATATAGAATGAACTAGTCCTTCACATGGTGGGTGAAATTGGTCTTGCAAAATCAATTTCCCATTTTTCAAATTATTTTGCACTGGCTATCGGCCTTAACAAGGGAATTTCATCCATTCTTCCTTGCTTGCTAAGGCACTTGGAAAGGGTCACATAGCACTTGTAAAACTTAATGCAATCCTTGTATATACTTTCCCACAAAATACCTACCAAGTAGAATCTTCCAAGTGCTGTGGTAATTCTCTACATAGTTCCCTCCTATTGCAATCCTAGCTATGTGTTTATTTCATGATTGCAATGCACTCAAGTTCTAACACGCATCGGTGTAGAACCTTATCACAACCTAACTTCTATAAGTCTCCACTAATTACCATGTAGGGCAGTGACACGTATAGCTAAATATTTCCTTTGCAAATTTTTCATTCCTTCTGGAATCTACACCCGTTTTGAGAAACAAAAAAATATCTTCAAAGTTAGAGGGTGCACAGTGTCATAACCTAAATAGTTACACATGTGCCTGGCATAACATCCTCAATACTCTACGCATCCTCCCCAAAGTCAATTCTTGACAAATGGTTAGGCTCTAAGTTACTCTTTGATGGTTTCAAAACAACTAGGTAAACTCAAATTCCTGAAACAACAAGACCCACCAAAATATGTGCCCTTACAAAATGGGCTTGTTCACCGAGTAATTTAAGGCCATGTGATACTATGTAAAATATGAAAGGTGTTGTTGCCAGTAAATACTTCCTAAAATTATGTAGTTCATAGATAATGGAAAGTTCTTTACACTCAATAGTGGTGTAGCTCTATGTATGCTTCTATTGTTAACTTCCTACTTTCAAAGACAAAGGGGGGTGATCAACAATCCCTTATCCAGGTTGTGCTAAGACTACTCCAATGATTGTCCCTGAGGCATCAACATGTACATAGAAAAGTTTATACCTAGAGGGAAACCGTAATATGGTTGCATAGGGATAATTTTATCCTTTAAAGTGTGAAACGTCATCTACTACGCCTCTCCCCAATGAAAGGACACTCTTGTGTTTTAGTAACTTCTCTAATGACATGGTTATTTTGGTATATCTGTTGATAAACTTTTGGTAGTATCTCGTATGACCAAGGAATGTGTGCATTGCACTTTTACTGGTAGGCTCTCCCAACCCCATAATAATAAAAAATTTGGTGGAATCCACCAACAATCCTTCCTTACATATAATGTGCTCCAACAGAGTCCCAAATGGAGTAGGAAAAACACATTTGTTAATGTTGAGGGATATCCTCAACTACTGACATATTTGAAACATCAACCTCAAATTTCCACAATAGTCTTTCACTAGTCCATACATTGTCTAGTCATCAAGGTAGACCTGAAGGAACTTATGGATAAAATCCTGAAATTCCTAGACCACTATACGTGAATATACAACATATGCATTCTTTAGTCCAAAAGGCATGACCATATAGGAAAAAATTCCCCATTTAGTGGTGAAATTTGTCTTCTCTTGGTCTTATTTAGCAATTATAACTTGATGGTATCCTGAGAATCCATCCGTGAAGGAATATATTTCACGCCCAACTACTCCCTCCATAACCTCTTCAGTGAAGGGGGTTGGGAAAGGGTCAATGACATGTACTACATTCACATCCCTGTAGTCAACATGGATCCTTATCCTTCCATTCTTTTTAATTCTGATGAATATGGGGCTTATCCATTCTAATTCCTCCATATATTTAATGATGCTTGAAGTGATCATTTTTTCTATCTCCTCCTTTACCCATAAAGATTCAGATTCATTCGATAAGGAATCTCTTGAATCACGTGCACACCCTCCTTTAACTTGATTTTCATTTCTCCCAAGGATTGGTGGACACCTTTGAGCTCATGGTACCCATGTGGAAATAAATCATGAAACTCACACAATAGATCAATGATCTTGAAGACCTCCTTCTTTGACCAATAATCTCTAATAGTGGCCTCCTTAGGTTCATCCTCTGAACCAATGTTAACCTTCTTTGATTTCAAGGGTTCATAGTATGTGCGTGCTTGATCATTAGCACTATCAATAAATTCACACATAGCTTCAGTATGGTTAACATCCAAACTCTCCATCTCTTCACCATATATCACATAGACCATCTTTCACTTTTCTTTCTCCATGCACACACACTCAAGATTCATCTCCTCTGACTCTTCCTCCTCAAATTTCAGTTCCAAACTATGTTCACCCAATAAATCTAGTATTTTATATTCTTCCATGGCACTATCTCCCATCATTAGGTGCTTAACAACCTACAACACCCTATCCACCAATGGTTTAATACTCCGATATTAGATATCTTGAAGGATTTCAGCCATCAATTCCTACCAATTTTCTTATCTGACGGAACATCTCAGAGTGAATATACCATGTGCACATGTAGCCTTTTAAGGTGGTATACATATTATGCACTCATAAATAAGGTGGCAAGGCCTCCACACCTTCCATCCATCCTTTCTCACATGTTTGGATGTGAGACAAGGCATATTCCTTCCCATGGTAGTCTTGTATTTTAGTGGGTGCATTGCTTTGGGAGAATCTAATAGATAATGTGATTCTTACCTTACGCCACTCTAGAAGGCTATCGCGATGTTTTTCCCACCAATGTGTTTGTGGTCTAGAATAAGTTATAGTTGAGAATCCTTCTTCTTTTGATCTCGTTTTTACACTGAACCTCCATTTCTCATAAGAAATCCTCAAGGTTGGCCCCTCCAGAGTAACTTGTTAACTTCTTCCCTCCTAGGTGCTTGAGTGAGTGTGAATTTATTACCCTTGTCGCAGAGCCTCTTAGTTGTCACCTAATTAACTCATATGTCCCATGCGACAAATTTTCACATGCCACACTAGTTGTATCACTCATGGACTGAGCATCTTCAAATTGAATAACTCCCTCAGTAGTTTGAATTACCTCAGGGTCCCTAATACTACGTGCATAGATCTTGTCAAGAACCTCTTCTCCTAAAGGCTCAGTATATGGTTATGATTTTCCATCAGTTAAGGGGATGATTACCTACTCCTCCTTAGTTTAAAAACTTATGTACCCCTTATTGAACCTTAGGTTAGCATTATTCTCATAACACCAGGGGCATCCAAGTAATGCTAGAAACTTTTCTTCCTCAGCTACCGCCAAGACTTTGAAATCCCTAGTGAAATTTTCCCCTTGGATAGTGATAACAACATCCTTTAAGACACCAATGTGAATTTCCTTTGTCTTGTTGGCCATATACAACACATTCAAATATGGTTGTAATAGGGGCCTTCCCATTTGATTCCATGCATCTACAGTGAGAACATTGACCTCCACACCCATGTCGATAAAAATATTTTTCAAAATCCACCCATCTACAACAACATTCAAGGTAATCTCCTTGTCATAATAAAGGTTGCGAGGAGGAAGGTTGGAATGTAAAACCTACCTCTTGTGCCTTCCTTCAGCGTGTGATATCTTCTCCTATAACCATTATCCTAGTAAGGTAATTATATTCTCTTGCCTCAACATTTTTCATACTTCTCTAACCTAATCTAGATCCTTCTATGGAGCCTCGGCATTCTTCCTTTTCTCTAACTATCTTGAATGCTATTTTAGGCACTGGATCTCTCCTTGTAGGCTTTGAGTCACATCCATGGTTTCTTGATACACTTATTTATGATGAGTAGGATCTAGATACTTTCCATGCACCACATATTCTTTAATCACTAGTGGTCTTTGCCTTCATATATCCATTACGTGTGCAGCCTCAGCTCGCATCATAACTAGTATAGGCTTTAGTTATGACTCAATTTCCACTTTTGGCATCCATTGTGAATCATCCTTCCTCATGCTGACCATATCGACATATTTTTCATTTCAGTGGTGCTAGCTCATATGTTCAAATATCTCTGGGAGCTTTTCATATTTATGCTTCTTCCCACACCAAGAGCATTATAGCACATCAGAGCATTCACACTTATAGTGTTCCGTAGATCCACAATTGTAACAGGTTCCAGATGGGAACTCACTTCCTCCTCCTCCACAATTTCCATGACCATGAAATCATCCTCAGAATCCTCTTCCACTCGCCCCTCCATCTACGCACCCTTTATAGTGATGACCATCATCCTTGGAATTGTTTGCGAGGCTGGTCTAATGCACATCAATATCAATTATTTCATTTATATGTTCAATCAATCTAAAATCCTTGGTGTCATGGGTAGTAGAGGTGTAGATTTTACAATAGAAAGAAACATTCTTACGGATTGTGTGCTACAATAGTGGGCATATACTTGCATCATGATCTCTATGGAAAATTTCATAGTCCACTGTCATGGTGCATACCAATCTCCTAGGGAAACTATCCTTTATATGCCCCTCTACCTCAAAATCCATACATCCTTAACCACTGCGAGTCTCATGTGTCGAGTTCATAGATAGCTTCTCCAACTACTTGTCCATTACAACAATATGAGCCTCAAAGAAGGGGCTAACACTGGTATCCACACTTTTGACAACGTCAGCATGCAAGGAAGCCTCTAAGGCCTTGCATGGGTCTATGAAAGTATTGTGCAAAAGCAATCTCATAAATGGTTTTATCAATCCTATAACAAACCACTGAGCATGCTAAGAGGGTTGAATATCATATGAAAAATTTGATAAGAGAGTTTTAAAACACGGGTCGTATTCCCGCATATACCATGTCATTCCTTTTCAGATCTCCTTTAGCACATTGATGCTCTTTTTTTCAAACTCAGGGATATGAAATTTAGCCAAGAAAGCATTCTACAGCACAATGTAATCTACCAATGTCTGATGGGGGTCATACTTTTGGTACCAACTATGTGCGTGTTCTTGTAACATTGTTACAAACTAACTTTCCTTTCACTTTAGGGTAGTGATAACCTTTGTGTTCCATAGTAGTTCACACTTGTGTACATGTTATACATCATCCTCAATAACTTTTTAGTCTGGTAGGTATAAATACATCTCAAAAAATACTTGCTGAGGTGGTTGAGTTCTTTATCCACCTGACCCAGAACCATGATTCCCTCTGGTGTTTCCTCCTCCATCAAATCCAGTAGATCAACCAAGTCTTGTCCCTCCTGACCACCAGATCCACTGACTGTAGCCAGTAAAGGGCTTGAAGTGGTTCCACCTAGTGTTCCTAATGTCCCACTAATTTTTGTACCAATAGTTAGTGATATTGCACCGCTACTAGATGTGTTTCCCATGCCACTCCTAGATACGATACCCAAGATTTACGTACTCACAATTTTCCCAAATGTCATTCTAGACAATATCCATCCAAACATATGGAATCATTGTGAAGCCATAGATGTACCAAATGAGAAATTATATCTCCTATGTGCATATCATTTACTCCCACCGATACCAACTATGTTAGCAATACTTATCTCTTGAATTAGAAGAAAAAACTAGGGGTTTATCACCAAGGAGATTCAGATGTATGTTAAAGACTCTCCTTTCTCCAAGTGATGAACTCTCATTAGAATCTGAAGGGATCTCTCTTCTGCACTTACTGAAATGGGATAGCATAGACTACTTAGGCTCCACATCCTCTATATGAACCTCAATTACTTCCCACAATGTCTGCCTCCATAAATCCATCAATCCCACAACCTCACATTTTCTAGTCATCTCCCTTTCACATGCTTTGTTATACTTGAGTCATCTCTCCTCTCTCTCTCTTTTTCAACTATAATATCTAGCATCTTCCTCCACCCTAGCTTCCTCACCCAATGCCCATAATAAGCTTATTTGGCCATAAAAATTTCTTCCAAACTTAGGGTAATGATCAGGATATTCATAGCTAAAGGGATAGTGCATAGAAATGATCCTCTAGGCTCCCTTAAGAAATCAAACTCAACAACCTCAGGAAAAAATACATAGAAATAGCGTATTCTACAGTATAACTAGTCATCACTCTCTTCCACTAATGATCAACATCACACGACCAAGTAAGATCATCATCTTGTAGCATATAGTATTCCTCTTAGGTCCAAACATGAGATCTATAGTACTAACTTGATCTAGATGCATATGTGGAAAGCCATTCATACAACTCTACTAGAAAGGAACAAAAAAATGTCTCATATAACTCATGATACATGTGTTCTTCTACCCATTTATGTACAACAAACTCAGTTTCAATTCTAAATCTCTAAGAAAAACTCATCCTTTGTGCTCTTAAACCATGCCTCAACATTGTCCAAGGTAGAATGCTCTGTCATCATGCATCATTCTCACAACAAATTTGAAAAGAGGGTCCCAAAAATGGTACCAAGATGTAGTCATTTTTATCCATCTTCTAACTTCTAACCCCATGTGCCTCGCCCTATCACCCAGCGGGCACTAGGAACTCACCCGAGGCACATGCAAGGACTGAGCCCCTCCTTAATGAGAGCATTTTGAGAAGATCTTGCCATTATTAGAGGATTAGTTGTAGAGAAGTTAATATTCATTTAAAATCACAACATGAGCTATCATATCCTTATACCCAAACATTTAATAATAAGAGAAACATCTCGAGAATAGATATGTCATAAAACATAAGGAAATAACACTAGGGTTGTTAACCCTGAACTAGATATCCATAACAGAGCCATATATTTATATCTATCATAATCTCAACAACCACTTTACATTCAAAAGGGTTATATCACACCAAATGTATCAAGACAAGGATCTAACCCATATATAAGAGGTCCTAGCTATGCTATTCTTATCACAAAAATTTTACAGACCCATCTCTTAGACATGGTAGCCTTCCTATCATCCTCTAATGAGAACTCGAACCCCTAGGGCCTCCTAGTATTTTCTGCAAGGCTTCACTCTCTTCATATTATATGTCCTCCATTTATGTCTTCCTCGGTGTTTATCTCTTGGTCTCTCTTGATTCTCCCTTCTTCTACATGAGCATCTCTATATATAGGTTTAACACCCATCACCATGCCTTCCTCTAGGAGTAGATCAGTTTCCAAGTTTTCATGTGGTCCTTGAATGGAGCATGCTTATTTTGTCCCGAGCCCACTTTTGTAATGATGTCTTCCTCGTAATATTCCATTCATGGAATATTATTTCCTTGACCACCAAGTCTCCAGGCTTGTACCTTATCCGCTCGACATGCCTAGTCAGGTCACATTTTCCTCAAGTTCCTTTAGAATGCTGAATATGGCTAAGTATTTATACCCTATGTATTACCTTGTGCGTACATCTTGGTTTCTCTTAAACCCTTCTTAAACCCTTGTCCTACGTTCTTCTCCCCGCACACCTTTCTTCCTATTTGTCCCACACGCTCACACAACATTTGGCACTTAGCCAATATTTCAAGGCCCAAAAAAATGCAAATGTTTTATCAGCCATCATACTAGAACATATCTTGAAAAGACAAGAAACTTGAAGGAAACAAGGCTCATACCATCTCTAAACTGGCCAAAAAAATAATTTACAGAATGGATAAAAATTATTGTTTGCAAATATCCTATCATCAAGTCATGGTGGGTTACAATTCAAGAGGGGTTTTGATAAAGGAAATAAAATGGGAAACACATTTGCTGATGATCAAGAATCCCATAGATGGATGAAAGAAGATTCAAAAGAGACATGAAAAGTTGTATGAAGGATAATATGGTGTAGAATCCACTAAAGGTAATTTTTTTTAACTTCACACGTCTCACTAACAATTTGTGAACATTATCCTTCATCTCCCTCCCTCTAGATGATTTTCTTGAATATGGTGATGAAGAAATGAATATTTTAAGAAGAGAATTTGTGTAAAGACTATAGTATGCAGAAGAAGGAAATTCTCATGCTGAGGCCTATTATGAAGTTTGGAAATATGCATTGGCATTGCAAAGAAGGTATGAACATCTTAAAGAATTTTTTCGAGAGGAGGAAGAAGGGGATATTTTTCCTATGGAGGAGGATCCTAAAAATTGTCTGCACTACAAGGTGTTCATCCCTAGAATATTCTTTGAAGCTTATGAAAAATTTCATATCCTTGAACCTTCTTAATCAAATCAAATCACAACCTTGGAGGATGATGAAGAAGACAGGACAGTGAAACCTCCATTCATCAACTAATTTTGGCTTGAGGCACAACTTGTTAATGACATAATGGATTCAAGAGAGGAAGATTCATGTTACACAACATAAGACCTAATGATTGCTAAAGGATCTATCAATCATGGAGATGTATGAGAAATAAATCATGCATCACAAACAGAAGATGAGGAATTCTATGTAATCATGGATGATCTGCTTTCCAATTTTGAATCTTCAAGTGATGTAGAGAGGGTGATTGAATAAATGGAGCTAGTTGAAGAATCATATTCTTCACTCAATAAAATAATAGATGAGAAAATGGAAGAGGCCAATTTATTTCTTAAAACTAAGGAGAATGAGAAATTTGAGCATAACCCCTTTGAGGAGATAACTCCACCATTCTCACCCAAGGAGCATAACGTTGATCACCAATGTGAGTATGAAATATTTCATTTTCCACATAAATAAGAGGATTCAATAAAGGATGATCAAGATAGAGTTGAAAATTATTCCCATGTTTCTGCCCCAACATGGTTCTTTTCTTCCTATAAAGAGGATGATGAAATGGATTTCAAGCTCGAAGGAGTGCCCTTCCCATATAGCATGGATCTCTTCTCTATGTTAGAGGATGTTGATAATAAATTACACCCACTCTTGTAAGAAGGTGATACTTAGAGGGAATTAAATGCAGAGAAAAAGAGTGAAGAGGTTTCATATGAAGTTTAGCCACGTGTAGATCAGAATTTCAATCATCTCCTTCAAGCCCAATTCGATGACCTTTCTAGTAAAGGTGAGAATGAGTATATGGAAAAATCAAAAGAGTTATCTATGTAAGACATCTTGAAGGTTGCAGAAGGAACTGAATAACCCAACTCAGTCTTGAGATCCTAACTCGGGATGTGGAAATTCAAGATAGGTATGCATCAATTTTTTCTTCTCATTTTGATACACTAATGTTTGACGTTGATAAAAAGCAGATGGATGAGCTTGATGTCCTCCTCAATTCCTTGGTCAGTGAGGTCGAATGTGAAGATATATATTTCTATTTCATGCTTTTTAAAGAAGATCATGAATGTAAAAGGAATGATATTATTGAATCCAAATTGAATATTCCTAATATTGAATACATCTGAACCATGGAGAATGATAGTGAGAAAAATGTTGAGCTAGTTTTCATTAAAGAGATTTTTTCATAACACAATGAAAATTTGTAGGAGTCTTTTGGGTGTATTCAAAATCAACTTGTTCTCACCAACATTTGATGTCCTATCAATTCAAAACAAGAATCCACACTACAATATTCACTCAAGAGTGAAGAATACTTATATGACCAAATCAAGGACTGTAATTTTGGCAATGATGCCAAAATCAATTTTGAGTGGATCGATATTGATGAAAATTGTTCCAAATAACAAATAAAGAATGTGCATGAATCTTGGGGAAAAATTCAAAGTCATATTACACTCACTATTTCCCTAGATCTAATTTTTTTTGGATATGTCTCTACGCTGCAATGTTCACTCAATGATAATTAAGGTCTCTGAGTCAATGATGTAACCTCTATTTTTGAAAACACTTCATCATAGTTGCAAAGTGAGATTTCTAGAGAACTTTTTGAATGGGAAAGAAATAAGTTTGTTCTCACTCCTTTTGAGTTCCTTGATAACTTAGGATATTATTTCATGTTGCAATTCAGGGAGGATGAATATTTTCATGAAAAGATCAATTTTCCCACTCTTGAGGACATGGAGGAATGGTGTCTCATGTTCATAGGACATCAAAAGGAAGTTATAAGATATAAATATTCTAAATAGGTGATGAATTTTCCATTGGATGCAAAAAAAATTTCATTATAATTTGAGTATAAAGATGGAATCATGGTGTGTTTTCTTCTTCTCAAGCCATGCAAAGCCATCACAAGAGCATGGTATGATCATATAATGACTTTAGTGCCTCAAAGATCATACTTCAACCCATTATTCCATGATGGTATGTAATTTTCCCAACATGTTTCCAAGTATGTGTAAATTCTTTCCCTACATCTATAAATATCCCTCCTGTATAACACAATTTGCCTTTTCCATTGTGTGTTGGTGTGTTTACCTTCCGCATGTTTGTTTGTGTGTGTGTGTGTTGGAAGAAATGACACCATAAGCCCAATGGATAAGGAACTGGACCATGAAGTGAATTGTGATTATGGGATTCCTACATGTTATGTCCTCATTATGCTCAATCCAAAACATGTCTCCAAGATAGATCTAGTTGTTATCATGCAAATGCGCAACATGAAAATTTCATATTTTCAAGCATGACAACAAAACCTTGTTTTAATTTTTTTTATCGTAAACCTTCCTAGACACCATTCTAGATAAATTCATCCATTATGTCAAGAATATTACCATCATTTTATGCTCATGTATTGTGTCTTAAAATTTCTCATGTGTTAAAAAAATGAAAACAATTTCACAAGATTCTTCCGAGACAATGTCTTTCAAGGTAGATCTTTTAGCAGAATTAGTAATGGCTATTTTTATCCTTTCTAATTTGAGTGCATATTCTTTGGAGTAGAGTACAAGGCATAAATTCATATTGGAGTGGTATTAATGAGAAAAGGAAATTTAATAATAGATTTAGTTAGATTTAGGAATGAATAAAAGATTCAGGAGCAAGTTTAGTAAAAATAGGTTTTTTGAGGTCAAAGGAGCTCACATTATGAAACAAGCACCTAAGCTTCAGAAGATGATTCTGGGAGATCTGAAGATGAGTTGGAGGTAAAAAAATATAAATTGAAATTTGATTCAATTATCTACATGGTGGTAATTTCATATTTTTTTCAAGACCCGTGTACTATTATCCAGAACTCATTCTCGGCAGGAAAAAACTAGAAATCCCAGAAAAGGATATTTTATGAGGTTTTAAGATGAATTAGACCTTTAGACCCATTTCCATTCTTCTAAAAATACATTTTTTGTAAATTTCATGCAAATAAGTTCCCAAAAATGCATCCAAGAGATCCGGAAACGTCATTTTCAAGCTCCCTCCCAAGGTACAAACATGACCCTAGGAGGCTCTCATAAACACCTTTTGGCAGTTTTCTAGCCCTCACTCCATGCCATGCATGCTCACCACTTGTCACCATAAACATGAGGTGAATTTTTGTGTCATCTTCATCCCTTTCCAATGATACAAGGGGGATATAAAAATGTGCCCCCCACCTTGCTCCCATGTGATTCCTCATGTGACCAAGTCTAGCTCCCAGGTGCTAAAATTGAGCCCTTTCCTCTCTCTCCTTTGCCACCGATGCTCACCACTTGTTATCTAGGGGCTATGGAGAAATTTTTTGTCCACTTCTTACCTTTCCAAGGGGATAAGGGAGACATAAAAATTTTCTCCCCACTAAAGGCACAAAAACCAAGAGTTAGCCATTTTTTTTATCTCCCCCCTTTTGCTCCAAATCCACCCTGAACTCTGGAATTTTTTTTTCCAGATTCCTTCCTCACCGATTTTCCCTCGTCCATTCATCCTCCATCCATGCTTCCATGATTGTAGTAGAAAAAAATTTCATAAAAAAATTCCAATTTTAAAAAATATCCAAGTATAGTTTTTGCCAGAAATTACTTTGTAACATGCAAAGGTGAAATTCTCATATCTTTCAAACCGGTGCATGAATTGAGGTGGGGGTTTTTTTTGCATTATTCTCCTTTTTTAGATTCCCTCTCAAGGTACATGTGATATAAATTAACATACATGTTCCTTATTTCTTTATGGAAAAAAACCTCGATTTCGTTGCCCTAGTCTTTTATTATTTTATTTCCCACTGTTGTAGTGATCCGATTGAGATGAACATTTATATGTGAGATCGAGAGAGGAAACCTATTCCATAGGAGGTTTTTCATCACAATCCAGGGTGTGGAAGGGAACTTTAAAAAATAAGTAATTCTCTATATGATCACTTGTTATAAATAGTAAACTCTCACAGACAGAAAATTTCTTCAAGACAATGTTCACAGGGAACAACTAGGGTAATAAACAAGATGATCCGGATTGAAGAAGGGGAAAAAAGGGGGAAAAGTGTAATTTTATAAAAATAGAAAGTATTCATTTCCATCAAAATATCTACTTTTTCAACATCTTCACTGAGTGGTATGATATTTTAATAAATCAAATGAGGCAATTCATCCTTTACAGGGATCCCGAGGCATCACTTTGTTCACAATGGTGTACATAAGAAAAGAGAAGAAAACTGTAGAGCACAACAATGAATAATGAGAGGAATCATGTAGTCTATGTAGATATTCAAACATATTTAAGATCTTAGAAGATCATCATTTTCAAATCTTCAATCAAGTTAAAGGTATCCTCTCTCCCCTGGGTAAGTAAGTTGAGTGAGCTTAGTGAGTTGTTCAAAAGTGATCCAAAACTAGTTGAACTCTGTGGGATAAGTGAAAAATTTGGGTTGATTTTATCATGACAAGAGAAGTTCCATCAAATGGTATTAATTTATTGCAGAAAATTCAAGTTCCCAATTATGCCTCCTTGAAGGTTAGATCTTCTATGCGGTAATGAAGAATTGATTCCACAACAAGCTATTTAGAATGCTCTAATGGAAAACACCATGTCAACACCTGATGATCCATTCCCATGGTTTCTAGAAATGATCACCAGTGAGACAAAGACAATGCAATAGGTTATTATGTCAAGTCTCAAAGAAATCTCAGAGATATGGAAGCCCAAAAAAAGAAAGAGAACCTCATGTAATCAATATGTTAAAGTTGTCAGACCGAAATTTAAAAATCCTATTGAGGAAATGAATCCTTTGGATTATGAGTTGACCCCACATCTCATTAGGAAAAGATTCACATAAAGGTGAATTTCATATATTCAAATAATATTCCTCTTACCTCATTGCTTCAAATGAATAATACAAGAACAACATTGTGTAATTGGAGAAACAGGTGAAATTTCTCAATGCCTACAGTCAACCGTTCTAAGGACTTGAATCAACATCTTCCCTTCCAATTGTAGACATTCCTTCCAAACAGAATTGTTGATCCTGAAGAGGTCAAGAAAGCACAAGGATACATGATGCAAGGGAAGGATAATGAGAAATGGATCAAGGAAAATCATTGAGAAAGGCAAGGCATTGTTTCTAGAGTCATCTCTCTCATCAAATATGCTCTTGCAACACTTTTCGAGGTGAAAAAAAACAAAGGATGAGTCTACAAAACAAGGTCAATTACTTTGATGAGATGTTCTCACTTGTGTCTGAGATGATTTCCTTCAATTCTCACACCCTTTTAAGTAAGAACATTGTTCACCATCCATTGTAAAGAACTTGTATCAGGTTTGGATCCGTATCATGGATGGGAGATGTGTAATGCTCAAGAATGCAATCTCCGAATTGGACTCATACAGACAACATGCTTTTGATATCTTGAACGATGTCTACCATTGTTTTTAAGAGACTTGAGTTCCCTCCACTTGTTGAGGACTCATCATCATAAGATATCATAAATTTCATTCCAAGATTTGGTCAAGAAAGATACAAGTGACTCTCTTTCTTTCAATGAAGACAATTTAGACACCCTTTCCATTATCATAAGTTATATTTCTGCAATTGAAATGGATCATGAAATATG
This sequence comes from Taxus chinensis, assembly GCA_019776745.2. Lineage (NCBI taxonomy): Eukaryota > Viridiplantae > Streptophyta > Pinopsida > Cupressales > Taxaceae > Taxus > Taxus chinensis. The sequence continues at coordinate 983,038,983 of CM034146.1, forward strand.
TCCCATTCAATGTAAACAGATTAGTGATGTTCTAGGAACATGGATCAAGGTATTGGGGTGTCATGAACATTCTAAAGGTGGGATAAGTTGATGGATGCAATAACTCAGCTCAAAAAATAATGCAGGGAAAATGAGCAAGAAATCTGAATCAACAAGTTCTTCATCAATAAAGATTCTTCATTAAAAATTTCAACTTCTCCCTTCTTCTATACTTCTCCCCCTTTTCTTCTCTCCCTCTTCTAATTCTTCATTGAGAATAATCATTGTATTTTATCCTATTCACTTAAGTGACATATTTTCAAATTTGTCAAATTTGTCAAAAAAAATTTCTCAAAATTTATAAGATAAATACTTAATTTGTGTTATCTAATTGAAAATTAAAGGTCACAAGTGGAATAAGAATGTGAAGAGTCTTATGGGGCGAGGATGAGAGGTCAATTCATGTTGCTATAAATTGGGAAGGCTTCTTCATTCCAAAGGGTCCTGAAAATTCTAGTTTGTGATAGAATCTATGTTGTAGAAATTATGGATTGTTGTTGTTGAACTGTGTGTGATCAATGCACATGAAACACATGTTTCATTTCTTCCACTCTCCTTTTTCCTACGTATCTTCTATTTCTCTCTTATGCACTTTGCAAGCATAATGGTCCCAAAAGAGCTTTATATCTTTAATAAATTAATCTAATACTTTTTTTTTCTGGGTTTTTTTCTTCTCACTAGATAGCTTCATTGTTACTTTCCTCTATATTGAATATTGCGCTACTCTAGTTACAGGGTGTGAACTCATCAATTATCCTACTCACAAAAATAAACCTCCTCTCCTAACTTATCTCCTTCACCCCTCATTGTTGTAATTTCCTCCTTTGTACCCCCATACAAACACCTTATCATAGGTTTAGTGGAGTGTTCCTATGTGATCTCTAGCCTGTTTGGCCAACCCATAACACTTAGGTAGGAATAGATTAGTTTTCATTAAATAATGAGAGTTTCACCATTCAATGTAGAGGGCTGTATCCCCATGAACATTGGTGGAGACACCTAATTTTTTATATCGAAATTTTTTCTCACCAACATGACCCCTAAATATTCCTAAGACCTTATTACACCACTTTTAAGACATTAAAAATATTTCTACAAATTTATTATAATGCTCCTGTGTCACTTATCGTCTGTCATAAGTCGTACTAGAGGAGAGATAGAGCCGAGCCAATGAAGGGCCCACCACTAATAAACCATCGATCCCCTACCAAGTAGGGAAAAACTAAGGCCAAGCTAGGAAAACCCACTACTGAGCCACCACCTAGACACCACAGTAAAATGAGTCACAAGTCTAATTTGAGATCGTGTTGAGCCAAGTCAATGAGAGGCTGCATCAGGGAACCAAACTAGGTCAATGATAAAGATAAGGAAAATTCAATGCAGAGCCAAGTAGAGAGAACTGATCAAGAGTGATCCATGTGATCACTAGTGAGGTAGGAATAATAATAAAAAAATATGGGTAGTGAACCCCTTCAAGTTGGAGGGTGAGCCAAAGAGATGAACTGAGATGAGAAGAGTGGGATGGGAAGTGGTTGAGTTATGGAAAGGGTGCAGGGTGAGATGGGGTTGATTTGGGCCAAAAAAAATCCTTTTAAAAAACCTTTCCTCTAGGATTTGATTTAACAAACACCCGTGATCATTAGATCATAAAAAAAATAGAAACACATGTAGCTCACTTTTAATGTGCCAAAAGAGATCTCCAAAATTGCAAAAACTTTGATTATAAGAGAAAAGTGATAGGTTGAGACCTAGGTTTCCTATAACAAAACCTCTTGCTCTGATACCATGAGAGAGCTAAAAACCATATCTTAGTAAGTTTAATTTAGGACATGTTATGCCTTTTTACCCTAGTTCATATATGGGGGATATGGATAGTTGACCCACGACTAACATAATCTCTTATCATGTCATATCATAGTGTATTTATTCTTTAACATACTTTAATGGGTTTGGCCTTAGGGATTTGGATAGTATAGTAGGGTATATATACAAGTTAGAGATTAGGATATGATCATCATATTAAGCACTTGAGTCTTAGTGTATGTTTTAGAGGTTATCCTCTCGAAGAGGTTGTGTCATTCTACATGCATATTATGATCATTTTAATATATTTTAGTGTTCATTGGTGTTCTATTTCTATTAATATTCAGATCTATCTAAGTAATTTCATTACAAGGGGTATTTGTAGAAACAAAACACTTGGGTACATTTGTAGGTCCATAAACACATGCTTACATTCATACGATTCCTAAGAGAGAAAACTAGTAATTGATTGTTGTCTTTTTCCTATTTTATGTATTTCTTGCTTTCCTTCTGGTCTTGCACACCTTATAGCCTAGTTTTGAACCTTATTGTTTTATATTTCATGACTCTGGACACCAACACCTAGCTAGGATGCCAACACCCTAGTTCCCTCATCCTTCTAGGTGCCCCAACCTCTTTCTATATTACTCACCTTTTTTGGGCATCTTATTTTCTTATGGTTCATCCATTTAGTTTTCAATTATGAAATTAAAACAAGGGAATCATATAAATACAAATATACGTGACCAAAATAAAGGACGCAATCTCTAAGCATCTATTACCATCACCTAAGCTTGCATCTAAAGGCATCTAAGAGCATCAAAGACATCCATCTAGAAACTCACTCAAGGGACAAGGGAGTAAATTTCCTAAATACACACATAGGAGGGGAATTTAATTTTGCCATCCACACATCCATTTACATTGATACATCTAGCCATCACCCGCTATCACATGCAATTGTACAAGGGATTACTAGGGAATGAATCTATCACACACTCACAAGAACTACATAGAGTTTAACATGTAGTGCAATGATCAGTCATAAAATTCAATCTATTGGGTGACTATTGGGTCAGTCTGACTCCCCATTTTTTATCTTTTATTTTTGGGATTAGATGTAGTTTGAGGGTTTTATAGTTCATATTATCTTTTTTAGGTTACATGTGAATTTAGAGATCATCCGAGTAACATAAAAGAAAACAAAAATCAAAGGTTAGTGACACTTGTACGACACAAAAAAATCAATTTCTGAGATCCTGCGCAAGCACAGGTGCCTTACAGAGGTCCCTGATGCCTAGGTGCCCCTAGTCCTGTTCCAGACGCCCTAGTCTCAGATCATCCAACAGTTCTATAATTTTCTATGTTCAATTAAAAAATTATGCTCCTCCTATTCATCAATTGTTCCATCCTAGATCACCTTTAGGAAAGTGCCAAATCAGCTAAGTCTTTTTCCCCTACCTCTTACACTTAGAGTTTTACATTTATTTAGCTTATTTTTTTGTGTCAAATTTATACCTTAGCATTTATTTATCATACATGACTCTAAAAAATAGTGTTTTACAAATACCATATTTTTTAAAATCATTTGGTGAACCCATAGATCAAATCAAACCTTCTTTCTAGAGTTTTCTTTTTATGCCTGTCACCCGTAGTGGTCGTTTTTTGAGTCTTTTGAGGATATAGGGCTCCCTCTATCTACCTATAGGGTTTCTAAATCAATGGATGAATATGACAACCCCTGTTTACCACTCAAAAAAATATTCCTCTTGAAAATATTGAAACATTTGATAGTGCAGCAATCCTATGATAAGGATAACAAATTTGATTAAGAACAACTAGAAAATCTTATCAATTTTTTTTCAATCTTTGTGTGACAATCCTATGCATCTTCCATATATTCTACATGCCTTGATGGCTGCTAAAATATATCAAGATGTTTCTTCTGCACCCCTTGTAGGTTCTTCCTTGGCTTTCATGACCTCCACCCCAACCCCTTCATATTCCTACTTCCATTTCCTACTACTACCTCTCCAATCATTCAACCGAATTATTGTATTGTACAACACGGATCTTCTTTAAACACCCATGATTTAACTTCTTTATATCAGGATTTGCAAACTCAAAATTTTCAACTTTAAATAACTACTTATCATACATCTCCATCTCTTGAATCCACTTTAATCCTTCACACTCCTTTTGCACATTCCATTTCTGCCTATCCACTTCCTCCAAATTTCATCACCCCTAAACTACCCACCTTCAATGGACATGGTGAACCTCAAAGAGGATCTTATATCTTTTCATGTTTCATGTCTCAATTATGTGAATAATTATACTTTACTAAAAACATTATTTCCTAGAAGCCTCTAAGATTATTGTATGTATTGCGTTTTACAATCTACCCCACTCGATAACAATATTTACACATTTAGCCGATGATTTTCTCATTGATTTATCAATCAATATCGGTTTTAAGATATCTTATGCTCAACTTACACAAATTAAGAGAAGGATGTAATGAACATCTAGTGGGACTATGTTTTATAATATAAGAACAACCTAGCTAGGATGACCAATGTACTTGCTGAATCAAAACTTCAATATCTATTTGTCTAAAGTATCTTACCACCTTTGTAAGAGAGTTTCATATTTGAGACACCTCCTTCATTTGATTAATTATGTCATACCTCTTAAATTATGTGAAAGGAAACTTATCTATATGGGAAAACTCAAGTATCATGATCAACATTCATTGTCTTCTAACCACTTTCACAGAAAATAAAATTTCAAGCCATCTACTAAGCCCCACTAAAGCAAAAGATATCATTGTCTCTACTCCTAAAAGATTCAATGATGGCCTCCAAAGCATACATTAACAAAATCTTCTTGTGCTCCACATATTCTATTACCACATATTATTGAGATAAATATTATTAAAATTCCTCCTCCACTTAATTTGGAACCATCTCACCTTAAGACAACACAATTATAACAAAAATACTAGATGTGACTATCATTAATGCATTGGGAACTCTATCAATTGACGTTTCAAATTCCAACATCGTATTCAATATATTATCGATAACAATGTAATCGAGCCCCCCTGAGCCTTCAACATCTACACTGGTCAATGAAAATAAAAGGCTTAAAATATTTAATTATCCTCTCCCTAAGCATGAGAAAGAAAATGATTGATTCTTCAGCTAATCATACATATCTTGCAGTGCCTCCTCTTTCGTCAAGGGATATTGATTTTCTAGTTTCTAATGATGATGCACCTCCACCATTCATTACATTATATGATCATGATTATCATTCTATATTGTCTTCTAATACATTACATATCAATGCTTCTATTAGACCTTGTGATACCAATAATACACTGATCGATCCATCAATTCATATTTTTTGTACTCTATTGCACTCCTTGTCATTATCAACTATCCACTCTCTCATATTTTCATATCTAGTTCCTAAATACTATGGTTATGGTCAAGCTTCTAGTTAAGGGTTTGGCATCTTACCATGCTCATGTGATTCATTGTGGTACCTTCAATAAAATGTTGTGATATGTTCTTAGGTATTCCTCAGCTTTGTGTTACTAAGGTTATCATTTCCATGAGTCACTTGTGTCTAAAATTCATTCACAAAAATAAATTTTATCACCATGAAAGGCGTTCCACCATACACATCGTGGCCAAAAATCCTCTTGAGGTTGTCATTACACCTAGCTAAACCATCTAGGTCCATTGGACGCCTCTCAAATCTAAGGCACATTATTCACCTATCTCTCCAATTTGCACATGACCCATTCATTCTCATTAGTCTACTATTCCATCTTCTTGGCCTAAGTCCCCTACTTGGGAATCCATTTCACATAGGATTTCACCTCCTTCATCACCTCCTCGGTCTCTCCTTGATATAGGTTCTCATTACCTCCTTGATGTCCTTTATAGAGGTGTGTATCACCTCCTAGGTCTACTTCATATAGGTGCTCATTACTGTTATTCCAATTTTTACCCCCGGTAGAATTGGTCAAACACGACCCCGCACAGAAGAAAACCTAAGGGTCAGCTCTATCCTAAGAACTCACATTCAAATCCAACAATTAGGTAACAATGGGACAATATAATGGAGGAGCAAGGTCTGAAAAGGATAAAAATGACACCAAAAGGAAGCCATAGCTCGATAGGAAAGAAAAACAGGAAAGGCTCGAGGTTTTTAGAATTAGCCCTATACAAGTTGACTCAGGGCCAAAAAATAGACTCAGAGAAGGTGCCATGTGTCAGCTCGGTGCAATTCCAAAATATGCATCCAAAGAGTAGCCCCTAAATAAGTGCTAGGCTTCCACGTGTCCCAAAGTCCGAAAAGGGACAGAGTTGATAATTGAAAATTCAAAATGGGACAAGGCCAGCAGAAGGAACCACGTGCATCTTCGGCGCAAATCTAAGGATTGAATCCAAAAATGGGTACCCCAAACAAGCACCAAGATGCCACGTGTCTTAGAGTCCGAAAGAGGGAAATATTCGATAGTTGAAAAGTCAAAAAGGGGTAGAGCTAGCGGAAGGTTCCATGTTTCGACTCAGCACTACTTCAAAGAGTCAACTCTGAAGGTGGATCCCAAAACAAGCACGGGTTTCGCCACGTGTCTTGGGTCCAACAAAGTAAAAAAGGAGAATAGAGCGGGCCCAAAATGACTAAGTATAAAGGTGTTGGAAAAAGGAGCCATGTGTCATCTCGATGCTACTTCAAAGGAAAAATCCTGAGCGGGGTTTCCAACTGAGCACGAGGGCTTCCACATGTTTAGGGTCCAACAGAGTCAAAAAAGGGGTCCGAGAAAGGAATTGACTTGAATCGGCTAAGTATAGAGAGCTAGCGGACAATGCCACATGTTGCAGTCAGTGAAAATTCAAATGCGTAACCCAAAGTAGAGACTCAGATGAGCGTGGGCCCTTCCACGTGGTCCAAAGCCTGAAAAGGAAGAAGCGGGTCACTAAATTGACTAAGTATAGAAGGGATAGTGGATAGAGCCATGTGTCAGCTTGACGTAATTCCAAAGATTAAAACTCAAGGGGTAGACTCAAATGTGCGCTGAGACTCCATGTGTCTAGGGTTAGACTTATGGCCTCACTAAGAAAAAGGGACTTAGCCAAAACATAAAGAAACTAAGAAAGGCTACGGAAAGAACCATGTGTCTCATCGGCGCAATTTCAAAGGTGCATCCCAAAAGGTAGTTCCTAAACGAGCACCAACCTGCCACATGTCGCAGAGTTTGAAGAGGTAAAGTCAGCCGTTGAGAAGTATAAGAGCCTGTGGAGGCCTCTATGTGTCTCAACTACACAACTTCAAAGGTAAAACTGGGGGTATTTTCCAAACAAGTGTGAAGCCTCCACGTGTCTCAAGTCGGGCACAGTGTCTCCGCCAATAGGAGGAACTCAAGTAAAATATAAAGGAAACTGAGGAGCCCACGGAAGCTGTCACGTGTCAGTCTGGCATGAGTTCAAGAGAAAAAGGAACGAGCCAAATCTTCAAGATACATGAGGCTGCCACGTGGACCTAGTACAGACATACTCTTTTAAATATGGCACGCCCACGACCCTGATCTTTAGACAACCATATCTTTTGATTGTAAACTTGGATTTTGGCGGGAAAAGAATTTTTTGAAAGATCTTGGCGCCAACTTCTCACCTGCCTCCATTAATGTTTTCGGCCCACTAATTTCAGGGGTTATCAAGTCTCTCAGCTGCCACCATGATGAAGAATGGGCCTCTTTCTTTTTCGGTAAGGGACAATGATGGGGGCATGGGTGTTGTAGCAAGACTATTCATTGTGGTAGGTGGATTCAATGCATATGCAGGGGTGGTTGGAATAGATTTCGGCTTTCCCTCTCTCATTATCTATCATTCTTCTATATATTATATAGGAGGGGTATGTTCAAACGGTTGTTCATCTTTTCTCTCCTACCCCCCCTCTCTCTTTCTTCCTTAGGGTAGAATCTAGAGTCTAAGCCTCCTCTCATGGATCTGTAATGGAATTTCCTTACCCCTTGCCCACTGATGATGTACTGTGTAACTTTTGGAGCAATAGAATATGTTTCATGATGCATCTGTCCATCCTTGGCTCATTTTATTGTCCCTTCTTACCTCTCATTACTGCAGGGTATACTGTGCATATTTTGATGTTTATGGAAGGTTCTGGGAGCTGTGCTTAATGGGTTTTGAAGTGGTGTATAGTGTGAAATATATCTCTAGTCCATGGTGCATCTTATCCACCCTCTCCTCTGCTCACCTCTCTCCACTTCAGGTAGTTTAGGTCTGTGATCAGCCACTTCATTTTCTGGTGTATCAACTCTTAGTGTAGGATCTCTCTCACTCGTTCTCTTTCTCTCCCTGTCCCTGTGGAATGGTTAGATTAGGATAGTTTAGTTTCGGCCTGCACAGGAGTAGCTTGTGGTAGGTGGATTAGGAAGTAGGAACCAACCTTCTTTGGATGTCCATCTCAGGTTTTCAAGTCCCACAGCTTGAGAGATGGTCCAATGTTGTGCAATCACACTGAATGCCCCACTCAGATACCAGGTCATTTGGGGGTGCTATGATTTTACATCAACAATTACCCTTTCCCTTAAAGTTTTTTGGATAGATTACTCATCATCGTACACTTAGGGGCATCATGCTTACTTCCCCCCTCATAACATTATTAGGTGTCTCTCATTTCTACCATTACACTTCGTACTTCACATCTCATCTTTTCTCATTCATTGTACATACATTGATATACACAAATTATATCATCATTACCCTATGATGAAATATTATGTCAAGGTTCACACTTGAATGTTGAGGGCACACTACATCCATGAACCTCACACACTACACATTTCACACTCTGTGCTTCATGATATATATATTTCTAGCATTCTATTCTCACACAACATATTACATTATGACACAATCTAGTTCCATGGTTCATACTCAACTGTTGAGGGTCTAAATTTGAAATGAACCTCGCCTTTTTACCCATTCTATGCTCTATGATTCATGTTCTATCTATCTAGTGCACATTTCAAACCATTTCTTGATGATGCACTCTTATTTTATGGTTCATTCTTGAATTTCAAGGGGTATTTTATAAATGAACCTCATCTTATACATATTCATCCACATACGTTTGAGGGGCACACTACTCCTATCATATTCACATTGCATATCATTCCATTCCAATCATTCATATAATATTTCATATCTTAGTTACAAATATTCTTTCTTGCTTATACTTGTTACATATACACTTTGTTTCACATGCTAGAAAGATACTTAGTATGTCATTATCTTTTTATATATACACATGCACGTTCATTTATTCTCTAGTTTTGAATGAAAACTTTCTATAGATCCTTGCATGTAACATTGATGCTTTGAAGTGTACCTCTTACCAGTCCCACCAAGGCTCCTAGGGGAATATAATTTCTTACACACTGCAATTGCTATTCTTTCATTTTTTACCACTTCCTACTCTTATGAGCACACTACTTTCCATTGTTATATATACGCTTTGACATAATTTTTATATTTCTAATATGCTAACGGGTGTTTCATGTGTATCATTTTCCTTAAAGGAACTATTTGCCACCATGGTTGTCTGATACTTTGCTTGATATTATTTTCCATTGTTTGCGAGCTATGCCCTATGTCTTGCTTGATTATTGCTTGTATGCCTTTGGATTCTTTGGCCCTTATTATCTTATGACATTGTGAGCTATGTACCATCTTTGAAACTAACTTTTCGTGGTCTACTTTGTCTACACTATTGCTTTGTTTACATTGTCTTATATAACACATTTGTCACTTTTTATACTAATACTTGTTTCTAGCCTCTTTGTTTGCATTTTCCTTGGTTTCTACCATGCACATTCGCTCCACCTATAGGGTATCAGTTTCATATTAGCCTCTGGTCCTCTCCTTTGGGCTACATCATCCTAGCAACATCACATGCACCCCAAATGAGGGGGACATACATTTTGTGAATCAATCACCCGATACAACAACTTAGAGATTCAATACAAGCCTACACAATATATAAAAAGAAAAGAGTTACAATCTTAGAATAGCCCAAATTATGACTTGGGTCCTTATTTTAGCTTTTATAGATGTGAAATTTTAGCATGCTTTTCCATGCTTTTTATAGATGTAGCCTTTTATTTCACTTAAATACTATGTGTGATGGCACTTCATTTAGCAGAACTAAATGCTCACCTAAAACACGTGTAGCTACCAATTCCCTATGTATTTTCTTGTAAAATTATTAACATTCATAGACATAGTAATACCTAACCAAGGACTCTTTCAATCATCCTAAACCATTAGACACACTCACTCGGAAACACATGTAATAAGGAAACAATGATTATAGATAAACCATAACTAAGATTAATCGAATAAAAAAAATTTCCATACTCAGATACATTAATGGTCATAATCCAACCAAAATTATCCATTAATCTCAAAAAATAACTACATAACAAGAAGCTTTTACATAAAATGTGAATATAAATTCATGCACACAGATACAATAGAGCAACATAATCCTAACATACCGAACCCCTATTATAACTACTCTTGAGTCAAGTATTTATAGGGGTTGGGACTTTCCCTTCACCATCCATGAAATTCCTAATAATAGGTTTGATCAAAATATCCATGTGTACTTACATGAATGCCTTACAAAACATTTGCTAATAATAGATTGTCTAATAATATTATGATTTAATCCTATTAATATCTAAACTCATGCATGCAATTTCTCCAAAAATAGCTTATACTTTCTCGCCAAGGTAGCCTCCTTGTATCCTTCATGTGGTGAACACTCCAAGTCTATTTTCAACATGTTCCCAGAAAATTGCAAAGTCCTTAATCTGCCTTCCTGCACAGTCTCGTGTGCAATCTTGTTCCTCCTATATGCGCACCCTCATGCGTACTTGTCCAATCCCCTCTACACGCATGCATTCTTATGTATCATCCTTCATTCTCCTTGATACTTAGCCAATTATGGAAACCAAAATTACCCCATACTAGTTATGTTATCCATCCTTGAAAACACTGGAAACTGTCACGCAAAAATAATAGTAATTCACCCACCATGAATCAAAGAATGAAGAATAAATAATGTGTCTTGTGCCAAAGAATGAAAGAATCAGTCCTCCTTAGGTGGAAGTAGGATTAGAAATTCCTTAACCAAAATTTTCTCTAGGTCTCTCCACCCCTTTAAATCTTTAGTGGCCTTGAAAGGTGTGACATCAATTATATTGAGAACCTCCGTAAGAGTCAAATATTCAATCCTCCCTTTTAGCTATTCAATAAGGCCTTCCAGCTGCTTTACTGCATCATCAAACACATCCATCTTACTTGTAACATGAGGAAATATTTCCTTCAGTCTATCCATGTATGTGCTCTTCAAGATTGTTAGAATATCTTCCTTTTGTTTCACCTTTGCAAGAAACTTCTCCCTTTCTACTTTGTTATTCCACATCCCTAGTGGTCACCATGCTTACTACTTGATCTTATTATTGACACAAGTAAAAAACAAACCCTACCTATTCTGCAACCCTCTTATCCTCTACTGTTAATGCATCATATTACATAAGGTTCTCTTCGACATGTTCTCTGTCACTCTTATTTTTTCACACCAATACTTAGTCTACAAACTCTATTGTGAGAACCTTCTACTTATGTGTAAGATTCTGCACCAAGTCCTCTAAATAATGAAGTGTTGTCTCATACATTGGTTGGCATTGATCACTTAGATTTAGGCACATGACCGTAATAACATTTGTGATGTATTATTCCTTCTTATATGTTGCGTGTATCTGGCCGTTCTATTCTCTTGACTCTTTCTTCAGTTGTACGAGCTCTCTATCTTTATTCTAGAGTTATTTATTCTTCACGTTTATCTCCTCATTATTCTCTCCTATCTCCTTGCGCATATTTATTATACGATAGTATTTATAAAAAATAATTACCCCTAGACCCAACGATAGTTTGTTGAGAACATTACATGCTTGTTCATCCGTTAACATCTGTGCATTGAATATTGTGTATGTATCTCCTGGCTTAGAATTATGCCTAGTATCAATTATTGATTACACCCTAACCTCAACCTTAGGCTCCTCTATGTATGAATAAAATTCTAAGGAGATCATTTTCCTAGTGCTTGACAAGGCTTCTTCTTTCTTAAGGAATGACCAATAGAAGAGATCTTCTGTGGCCACTATGCTCTGATATTTTGCATGCAAAATTTTTTTAGGATCATTATCATTTCACATCATAGGGCCCTAGAGTGTGTGCCTTGGATTCATGTTCATCCCATGGGTCCCTTCTGGAAAAATAATTATAAGGGTGTTCTCTATGTCGTCAGACTCTTCAATACTCTTTTCTTCTCCTTATCCACGCTAAATCTCTTGTTCGATAATGCACTCCACAATGTGCTATACCTCATGCTCAATCCATTTCTCAACTTCTAGTTCAAAAGCATGCTTAGCTCTACGTTCCTCTAAAATCTCAGTAACGGGTACTTCATTTCCTTCTCCCTCTAGCTCCTCAAGTGAGATCTATTCATAATTCACATCACATTCTTCCATATGTGACTCCTCAATTTCATGCACTAAGGGGTACTTCTGTAACACTTCATCTTCCTCGTATCTTCCGGCCTCTTCTTCGTTCCGCATAGTATCCTCTGTGTCTTCACTAGGCATAATATTTTGTTTCTTCTTTCCAGTACTTTTTCTTCGGTGGATTCTTGATGATTTCACTTGGTTTTGACTCCTTGCATGTTGGTGTCTTCTTTGTAGTTATTCTCTGAACATGAGGTTCATCTTCACTTCCTTCTTCCTCCTCATTGGTAGGGGGAGTTTCCTTGTGTGTTATTTTTAGTCCTAGGGTATTATTCCCTATAGGCTCTTATGGAATTTTCAAATCATCCTCCACATATTCCCCATCTACTCTTTTTCAGCTTTAGGTAAATATAAACCTTCGCCTCCTCCATATTAACGATCGCTAAAGTAATGGTTTTGATCATGTTGATATCATCTGATATCATGGACTCCTCATACACATTTTTCTTGGGATAAACAAGTGTTTTATGCAATGTGTGGTACTCATACACCACTTTATCATTGTCAAACCTCAATTTGTGCGCCTTAGTAAATTTTTTTCACTGTGGTCTAAAAATAACATGCTATGAAAGAAAACAAAAGTTTTCACTAATGAACTTTTGGCCCATCTTTCAAATAGAACCAACCAATATAGTAGTGCTGGTAGATAGAAAAATCAGCCTTTCTTTCTAATTGCATAGGTAGTTCACTTGGAATGCGTCATTTTACTCAAAATGCCTCATGTATCCTTTTGTACCTTTTATATCCTTCGGTCTTATATGCTAGAGTGATATTACTATCACATATGTAGTTAGAAAATATTTTCATAGGTGACATGTTTTCCTTGAGGAACTTCCATATGTTTTCCTTAGCCCCATCAAGTACCCCTAACTCTAAGAAAACAATCAACAGTAGGACGTTTCCAAATGTTATATTTTTTTGATACATGCATCCTCAATGATTTCATCAGCTGTAAATCTAAAACTATTATATATGATGCCTTCCAATATCTTCTTCGTAACATGAAGCCACTGCTTGTTCACTTGGCCCCATCTTTATTGTCCATTCAACTTTGTGAGAAAATGTGTGGCCATTATGATAATAGGAATATCTATTTTAGATATTTCCATGGTGTACTCCCCTCTTTGATAGTTCATTGCTTTGGCAGTCTTCTTTAATTCATCATCATTGTCCAAATCCATTAGAAGTTCTGTCCTTATGTTGCAGAGGCTAGTAAATTTTACAATCAAAGGTGTAGTAAGACACATCCTCCTTCTAGTGATATAGAATATATCTTTGTGAATGCATGAAATCAACCATTAATATAACCACTCAGGTTTTCCAAAGTAAGGGAGTTCATATATCTAAATAACTCCCGCATTCTACATGATGTGATGCCCCTCATTATTATAAATCAACTTATTGTCTATAGTTATTTATTCTATCCTTCAAATTATATTGAATTATATCTCACACGCATTCACATTAGTGTGATGGTTGTAATTTCTAACTGTCATCTTGCATGCATGCAAAACCCAATATCTCCCAAAAAGTACTCCATTCGGGTATTGCATCTCTGAATACCACTCCTCCATTACATCCTTGACTAGCACATGCTTCTCTTTGACCTTTCCTTTTCCTTTCCATTTTGGTGATACAGTTGCTACCTTCATGGGTGCCATGGGATGCTCTAATACTAGCCTTCACAATAGTTATCCTTCCACACAAAATGTTTTTCTTTCTTAAGAGCTCCAAGGAATTTTGTGCCCTAATGTTCTAATTTTAACCCGAAAGAACTCTATAAACTCTAACTTTCACAAATTATGTAACCCCTCACTTAATAGACATCCTCCATGCCTTCCTTAAGCCTATAAATTCCCTCTAAAGGAGCTCTACTTATAGGTTGTGTAATTTCATGATCTAGGTCACTCAAGTTTTCATGATTCACACTCAGCTTTGCTTTATTTCATACAAATTCACTCTTAAAAACACACAAGTTTTTCACTAGGTAAGGTAAAAATGAATTTAATCCCATGCCTTTTTATAGATTTTCAAATTTTTACTGCATTAAATGCTCACCACCAACCACTATAAAAAAACTTTAAATCTAGTTTTCTTGTTGTAACACCTTGGACAAACTATTATATTTCTCTTTGCATTACAGGTGTTGGCATATGATTTTCTTGAATTAGGTGTGTTCCCTGGATTGTTGAAAATCATGCTTGTTATGGATAAATCATTTCTACTCTTGGAAGGAAATGATATGGCTTGCAAGAATCCATTTTCACTTCTTATTGTTAAGCTGCACTCTGATTTTGAGAGTTGCAAACTTATCTCTTTTAATTGACTCATCCTTGAATCAATTTTGGTGATCCAAGGAATGTTTTAAATCTTCCTAACAATCTGAATGGTAAATTGACATTCATTAGTTTGCGAGACATAGTGGACTATACTTTTTTATTTTACAAATTCTATGGTCTTGTGTGAATGTACCTTCATTCGGTTGTATGTTTGTGCTTGGGTCTTTGGGATTGATCTCTGTAGGACATTAATGGTGTAAACGAAACATAGTCTACTTCATGACTATGAAGGGGATCAGAATCCTAAAACCAAAGGATTATCCTAACTGTATCCTAAACTAGGTAAGAGCACCTAATTCCTAGCTATGTCTACTTTTTTGGGTTTCATTCTAACCAAAGCTCATGATTCTATTTTTTTGGGATGGCGTCCTAACTTAAGCTCTTGTGCCAAATGAATAAGGGAGAGATTACTAAAGTAATGCTAGGCTACTTAACCTAATGCCTAATACTAATGGTTGTGAATTTTATCTAACCTAAGGTGGAAATTACCTACGGAAATGTTTTAAGACCTAAGGTAATTTATTGTTAGACTAACCTAAGTTTTGGGAAATCTATCCTAAACTATTAAAAAGGGAACCTAAGGGTCGCATGACACTATGGTGATGGTTCCAATGGAATTTAATTGATTTGATTGGGTTAAATGTATGGAGGTACAACCAATTTTGGCAAAGGCTAATTAAATTTAGTGGAGACATACGTGGAGGCCTCACTAAAGATGGAAATGCATGTTAAATTAGAAATGGCATTCGCTAGATTTGGGAGGCGGCGGAAAGGAGAGATAAGTGGGAGATTTGGGAGTAATGGCATTAATAGACCTCAGTTTTTATGTGCAAACCATCTTGGAAACAAGGGAGGTGGATTTGTGGGAGGTTTTTTGGTCTTACATGTCTCGCGAATTTTGCTTTGCATGGAGCTATCTGGTTCTTTGAACCATCAGTTTGACTTCTACTTTGTGGCTATTTTTGGTTTCTCTGGTCTATTTTTGATCAAAGGAATGTATATGAGGCATTGGAAGAATTTTTTTTTGGTTTTTGATCTTTCATGGAGAAGAAAAAGAGTGGGAAGCTCAACTGGAAGTCTCCTTTGAATTAGCAGAGGCACTATCAGGCATGATAGGCTCTATCCATTAAGATTTCTTACTTCCTTCTAAGTGATTCATTAAATTTTTTTTGCTCTCATGAGATATATGTTTGCATGATTTTTCTGGATAATTACTTTCATGTTTTTATGAATCTCTGTGGTTTTTGGGATATAAATCCACTGCAAAGTAATGTTAGCTTTTGGAAAATTTCTATGTGCAAGTTTAATGGTGAAATACATTAAAAACTTGTTTTGGAGTTTTGTGTTTTGTTCTAAGCCTTATATTGGAGCTTCATGCATGTGAAACTTGTATTCAAAGCTTTTTATTTCAGTTTGAAACTTGTGTTCAAGGATGGTGTTGTTCTGAATTGGCATTAATTGATTCTTGTTTGTTTTGAACCTTTATTGGAGCCTTGTGTTTTTTTTGAACTTGTATTGGGGCTTTGTGTTTTGTTATGAGATTGTATTGGAGCTTAGTATTCTTTTTGAGCCTGTATTGGAGCCTTGTGTAGTTATGAAATTTTTTTCGAAGCGTTGTGTTCAACACTGTACTCATATTCAATACTTGCGTGTTCTGAATTTGTAGTCGAGTTGATGTGTTTGGTTTTGTACTTGTATTATGAGCTTGAGTTTTACTCATATTCTAGGATTTGAAATGCTTTGAACTCATTTATGGATTGTTTTCTCGTAAGGAACTTGAGAGATTGGTTTTGGTTTGAGTTTGTTGGGTGATCTCTTTTGAGATCTTCTCCTTTTAGCTTCTTGTTGGAATGGTTATGGTACTTCTATTTTTAGAGACTGTACCACCTTCTTTGAACTTATAAGGGTGTGTGAATATGGAGTATAAACTTCTTTGATTTTCTCTGAGAAAACCCGTGTCTTGTGGAAAGCTTGACTGTTTTATCTGAAGGATTATTAGACTAAAAATTATATCTTGTTGTGGGTTTGGTTTGATATAAAGTTCATTTGGAGTAGTTATTATTATTTTTGAGGTTTATGGAAATGCAGTATGCATTCTCGTTCTCGTGATCAATGTTTGAAATAAATACCTTCCTTGTCGCAATATTTTTAAATGGTACTTGAGATTCTTTGTTGTGATTCTATTTCATTCATGTTAGTGGTAAGATTGGGTCATTACTTGACTTAAACGTTAATTGGGTTTTCTTACTCTCTTAAGATATTCTTAATTGATTTCTAGGTTTTATTAGAAAGATGAGTTGAATACCCTAGTGTACTATATTTTGTATGAAAGGATACTGTTAGTGTGAAATCACAACACCCCCAAATGAGTCATGGATCTAATTTTCTAAGGCAGGGTCATTTGGTGTGATTTGCATAACATGGGACCATCTCTCACGCTGTGGGACTTGCGGACTTTAGATGGTCCTCCAGAGAAATCTAGATTCTTCTTCCTGATCCTAATGCTAAACTACTCCTAATGCAGAAATGATGTCTAACTACACCTATCCTAACAATTCCAAGAAGAAAGGGAGAGAGAAAGTGCATAAAGAGGGAAATCCTACACTAACGAGGTGATAGCACCAAGAAAAGGGAAGTGCTGATCATCTATCAAAATGGCCATGAAATGAAGGGAGGTGAGCTGAGTAATGGAGAGGATGGACAACAACATCATAGATCAAATTCTAGATTCACACAGAATTCCATTTCTAATCCCCACAAACACAACTCCCAGATCTGTAAATGAAATGTCCAAAAAATGCACGGAATACTCTAGAACGATGAGAGGTAAGAAGATGCAATGAAAACAAGCGATGGATGGACAAACACATCACAAAAATGAGTTTTATTGCTTCAGAAATTTACACAGAGCATCATACATGAGCAAGAGGCAAAGAACACCATTTACAGAGCAGGGGAGGAGGTTCAGACTCCATTTTTGACCCTGGGGAAGAAAAGAAGAGGGGAGGTAGAGAAGAAGAATGAACAACAACTTTTACAATGAATCCTGCCCTTGTATTTATAGATTCGATCAGAGAGAAGAAAGAGAAAGAGAGAGAAGTGGGAAATGCAGGTTGAAGCTCAACCACTGTTATTAATGCTTTTGATAAAATCTGCCCACAATATGTTGCTTCTGGCTCCCCAACAGGTCGAATCAAATCAAATCTAGTATTTGAAGAGATTGGATTCTGCGTTAATGGCCTAGAAGAATTTTCTTCATTTTTTACCTACCAGGGTATGCAAAATATGATTTTTTTTATCCTTCCATGGCATAGAGGACATTGAGACGCTTCCATTGGTGTCAGATTTGCTATATTTTGAGCCCTGAGTCGAAAGATATGCCCCTTTGAATTTTTGCATCGATTCGATACAAATGGGTGGGAAAACAATTTGAAAAATGGGTCCTCCTTTTGGATTGGGACACGTGGCGGCCAGATTGGGACAAAAATCAGGTCTGCGGTCTCAGAACTTAACTTTTTTCCTTTTTCACAAAAAACACAAAACCTTGAAAACTCCCGCGGCCCCAAAGCTCCGCATAGACACGTGGCTCCTTTTGATTGGCTGGGAAATGCGCTTCTACCTTTGCTTTTATGCCTTTTGGACAAAAGGTAAACCTTCACTTTTTTCCCCGACTCCTCGCCTTGGCTTTGACTTGGGTCTATATGTTGACTTTTTCCTTGGCGGAGTCACAGGCCATTTTGCAACTTTTACTCCTTTTGGGGAAAAGGGCAAAAAACTAATTTTTCTTCAACGCCCCGCCTTCCCCTGGGACACACGTCAGTCTAGCTCTTGCTTGGGAACCTTCTCTCTATTTGACCCTTGAATCAGTGCCATTGAGACACTTGGCAGCCTCCACCGGCCTGTTTGTGCAGTGACTATTCAACTAACTCTGCCCGCTTTGAGGACACGTGGAGGCACCGCACATGTTTGCAAATCCAACCCAAAGTTTGCCTTTGGAGGAGCGTCAGGTTGACACTTGTCGGCATCTGCTGCTTTGTGGACTTTTTAATGGTCCTTACCTTTTAGATTTTGGGCTACGTGGCGAGTTCACGCTCATTTGGATCTCCGCCTCGGGACCAACTCTTGGGGATGCGCCACACTGACACTTGGCACTCTCCACTTCCATATTCATACTTAGCCAATTTTTTTAGGCCCGTCCTATCCACCTTTGACTCTGATTGACCATTTGACCTTGCCTCCATTCCACTCTAGGACACATGGAGATGCGGCACTTGTTTGAGCCTCTCTATTTAGATCCATCTTTTGAGAAACACCGTGAGGACACGTGGTCTCTTCCGCTGCCTCCTCCATACTTAGTCGATTTTAGACCCTTTCCTGAACTGTTAGAGCCCTAAAACTTCCAGACTTCATTGTTTCTTTTGTTTCTTGCATCTAGTCTCTTTAAAGTTGTCTCCTCTTTCTTCTATGCCACCACCACTCCATTGTTGAGTCCTCTCTCGACCCTTTAAATATATTTAGGATGTGGAAATGCTCAAATGAACCGTTTCTTCTATTTCTTCTTGTGCATGGTCGAATTTGACTCTCTCGGGCTTATGTTTTTCACTTTGCCTAGTTTTGGGACATGAGCTCATGGGTCTATATCATTTCACTTCATGTTTTTTATGTGTAAGGCTTGTTCTGACCAAACTTTCCTGTGGGAAATTTGGGATAACAATTTGGCGACTCACGGGGACATATGCCTGCTAGATGAAGAGACTAGTAGCCTTGAATCATACATTGGGCATGGAGTCTACTTGATAACATGAAATTGATCTTTGAGCCACTAGGATCTTGACTGCAAGCCTTTTCTATGTTTCGTCTGTCTCTGAGCCTGCCCGCGCATCTGTACTCTCAGTTTTCATAAGAGAACCTTGGAAATGGAGTTTCTGAGAGTAGAATTTTTTTTTGACTCAGGGCTTCAATCTGTCCCTCAAATGGACTGTCTTAAAAACAGATTTTAGTTGCTCTGCATTTGTTCCCTATTTCAACTTGTAACTGTCACAGGAAAACATGAGCCTTCTTTCCTTAAATAGTTAAGATCATGGCCTCATGCCCCTCGGAAGCAATACAAAGAAAACTTATATACAAAGACCAAATCATACATGCCTCAAATGAGACATGCAGAGTGTGCATAAGCACTTCTTCTTTTGGAAACAAACCTACCTACTCTACTCTAACCAAGAGCAAATGGATCTCAAACAAATCCTACAACTGGCAGGGAGAAATAGCTTCCCTTCCTCAAAAATGGCAGCCATGCAACTAATTTAGCACTAAACGTGGCTGGTTGGATGAGTGAAAAACTAAGAATAAGCTGGTCCTCCACACAAATCATCAAGGTATCAACATTAATGGAAAATACCTCTTCAAGCTGACTTGCATTGGACTCTTGGAGGCATTTATGGTGACCCTTGGTACTTTGATGATCATCCTCATGCCTTGAATTAGGCATGACTAGTTTTGGTCTCTCCTTTGGCTCTAATGAAGCCAAGTACCTGATTGGGTATGGTCTGATCCTTTGGATGTGCCCATTTCTCTGAAATTCAACTCTAAAATTGGAGTCTTCTTATGGACCTTCTTGGGTGGATGGTGTGAGAGAAATGATGACATCCTCCTACCTTTTCTCTTCCTCCTCCTTTGAAGAACATGGAAGAGTCATGTCTTCCAATATTGGTTCCAGGGGGTTGTTATGAAGTGCAGGCTATTGTTCCTAAATGTTCTTCTCCATGACAATAGGCTCATGTGCTTGGGATGTGAGAGATGGAGGAAAAAATGATGTGATCTCCATGGGTTCCCCTCCATCAAGGCAATCCTCCAAGTCAAACAGGTAATATGTCTCCTTGTTGTCTTGCCATAGGTGCTCAACCTCCTTCATGGTGTCCTCCAGATCTACAATTGACTCACCATGATTCCCTTCATCCTCAAACATGATGTTTGAAAGCTCAAACTCTTCCTCAACATCAGATCTTGAAGGGGATGAAGTGGGAGGAATAATTGAAGGTTCTTCTATGTCCTGCTCCGCGCTTGGAGCCTCTGAAAATATATGGTCCTCCTCCACAGCCAGAATGCACTCCTCTTCTTTTGGATTAGGATTAGCTCCCTCTTCCCTTGCTTGTGCTATAGCTGGAGCTTCCACCACTTGTGGCTTGACCTCAGCCTCCTCCATAGGCTTAACTAACAAGGGAACCTTTAAAAACTCAAATTTAGCAGCCCAACTCTTTATATTTTCTATCATTTCTTCTCTATTGGGTTCCTCTATTTGATGTTCCCCTTGGCTGGTTTTTTTAATTGTTTTCTTCCAAACATGGACTTAGGAAGGCAAGAATATTGGTGGTTGGGGAAGGAATTTATTTTGGCTCCTGTAGAGGGGAATTGGATTTGGAAGGGAAAAGGGCAGAGAAACTAAGGTGAGGTGGAAGACTAGGAGATGGAGAAATGAAATCAACACTTGGGGTAGAAAGTAAGGGGCTTGAGTCCTGCCTATATTGAAATGATAAAGATTGAGGAAGAGACAATGAAAGACAGGGAGATGGTGACTGACTTACCCATTGACAAGGTTGTCCCACAATTTGCTCATAAGCCCTAATCTCCACTGTCCATTGTGCAAGTTGGGGTAGCATTTCAATCATGAAGTTCAGCTTCTCCGGAGGGCTGTAGTGTCTTGGAAAAGGGCCTTCCTATGGACAAGGTGCCCTGCAACTGATGTTGAAAGCCCTCATTTGAACTATTGCCCTTAATTGAACCATGCCAACCTCTATTTTTTGAATCTTTTTCCAACAAAACAACATCTTCTGCATAATTATCACCATTATATGCATCTGATTTTTCTTGATATGCTTCATAGTCAAACTGGTTTTGAAACTGCTCATATGGGTAAGCATAATGGTCCTAGATCTGATTATAATGTTTATCTGGAGGACTTGAGAAATACATTGGAGGTGGACTGTATTGTTGTAAATGTGAGTTCCATGAAGGGAATGAATTCATGATTGCAAAACCTCATGGAATGGGGGAAAATGAAAGAGATGGAGGAAGAAATGGATGAAATGAGTGGAAATGGATGGAAAAGTTCTATAACTCAAAGAATGGGTTTTTTACCAGATGGATTTGCCAGATGTGCTTGAAAGTGCCTCCAAAGGCTGAAATCTTCACCAAGAGAACATCGAACTTGATGAAGTGAAGTGGTAAGGTGCTTCAGACCTGTCCCACCGGCATGCCAAAAATGTTAGTGCAAAATCGCAGCACCCCCAAATGAGTGGTGGATCTACTTTTCTAAGGCAGGGTCATTTGGTGTGATTTACATAACACGGGACCATCTCTCAAGCTGTGGTACTTGCAGACTTGAGATGGCCCTCCGGAGAAAGCTGACTACTTCTTCATGATCCTAATGTTAAACTACTCCTAATAAAGAAATGACATCTAACTACACCTATCCTAACAATGCCAAGGATACATGGAGAGAGAAAGTGCATAAAGAGGGAAATCCTACACTAACGAGGTGATAACACCAATAAAAGGGAAGTGCTGATCATCTATCAAAATGGCTATGAAATGAAGGGAGGTGACATGAGCAATGGCGATCATGGACATCAGCATCACAAACCAAATGTCAGATTCACACATAACTCCATTTCTGATCCCCACAAACATAGCTCCCATATTTGCAAATGAAATGTCCAAAACATGCACGAAATACTCCAGAACGATGAGAGGCAAGAAGATGCAATGAAAACAAGTGAAGGATGAAAAAACGTGTTTTATTTCTTCAGAAATTTACACAGAGCATCATACATGAGCAAGAGGCAAAGAACACCATTTACAGAGCAGGGGAGGAGGTTCATACTCCATTTTCAACCCTAGGGAAGAAAAGAAGGGGGGAAGCAGAGAAGAAGAATGAACAACAAATTTTACAATGAATCTTGCCTCTATATTTATAAATTCAATCAGAGAGAAGAAAGAGAGAGAGAGAGAGAGAGAGAGAGAAGTGGGAAACGTAGGTCAAAGATCAACCACTGCTATTAATGCTTCTACTAAAATCTACCAACAATATGTCGTTGTTGGCTCCAAAGCAGGTCAAATCAAATCAGATCTGGTATTTGAAGAGATTGGATTCTGCGTTAATGGCTTGGAAGAATTTTCTTCATTTTTTACCTACCAGGGCCTACAAAATATGATTTTCTTTATCCTTCCATGGTGTAGAGGACGTTGAGACGCTTCCAACAATGTCAGATTTGCTATATTTCGAGCCCTGAGTTGAAAGATATGCCCCTTTGAATTTTTGCATCGATTTTGTACAAATGGGCGGGAATTTTTTTTGAAAAATGGGTCCCCCTTTTGGATCGGGACACGTGGTGGTCAGATTGGGACAAAAATCGGGACTGCTGGCTCATAACTTAACTTTTCTCATTTTTCGCAAAAATCGCAAAACCTAAAAAACTCCTGTGGCCCCGAAGCTCCGCATGGACACATGGCTCCATTTGATTGGTTGGGAAATGTGCTTCCATCTTTGCTTTTATGCCTTTTGGAAAAAAGGTAAACCTTCACCTTTTTTCCTGACTCCCCACCTTGGCTTTGACTTGGGTCTATATGTTGACTTTTTCCTTGGGGGAGTCATGGGCCATTTTACAACTTTTACTCCTTTTGCGGCAAAGGGTGAAAAACTAATTTTTCCCCAACGCCCTACCTTCCCCTAGGACACGCGTCAGTCTGGCAATTACTTGGGAACCTTCTCTCTATTTGACCATTGAATCAGCGCCATTGAGACACTTGGTAGCCTCCACTGGCCTGTTTGTGCATTGACTATTCAACTAACTATGCCCCCTTTGAGGACACATGGAGGCACCGCGCATGTTTGCAAATCTGACCCAAAGTTTTCCTTTGGAGGAGTGTCAGGTTGACACTTGTCGGCATCCACTGCGTTGTGGACTTTTCAACTGTCCTTCTTACCTTTTATACTTTGGGCTACATGGCGAGCTCGTGCTCATTTGGGTCTCCGCCTTAGGACCAACTCTTGGGGATGCGCCACACTGACACTTGGCACTCTCCACTTGCAAATTCATACATAGCTAATTTTTTTAGTCTCTTCCTTTCCACCTTTGACTTTGTTTGACCATTTGACCTTGCCTCCGTTCCACCCTGAGACACATGGAGATGTGGCGCTTGTTTGAGCCTCTCTATTTGGATCCATCTTTGGAGAAGCATTGAGAGGAAATGTGGTCTCTTCCGCTGCCTCCTCCATACTTAGTCGATTTTAGACCCTTTCCTGAACTGTTCTAGCCCGAAAACTTCCAGACTTCATCGTTTCTTCTATTTCTTGCATCTGGTCTCTTTAAAACTGTCTCCTCTTTCTTCTTAGCCTCTGCCACTCCATTATTGAGTCCTCCCTTGACCCTTTAAATGGATTTAGGATGTGGAAATGCTCAAAAGAACCGTTTCTTCTATTTCTTCTTGTGCGGGGTTGAATTTGACTATCTCAGGCTTCTGTTTTTCACTTTGCCTAGTTCTGGGACGTGAGCTCGTGGGTCTGTATCATTTCCCTTCATGTTTTCTTTATGTGTAAGGCTTGTTTTGACCAAAATTTCCGGTGGGAAATTTGGGATAACAGTAGCTAGGGTTTATTTTGCAAGTTTATGTGCAACAGTAAAACCCTATAATGAAGTGGATGTGACCAAGACTGAAAAGAAAAGCTAAGTTTAGACTTTGAGAGTGAAAGTAGAGCACTTTCTAGGACACTAGCACCTGGGGGTCTTGTTCCACTTTCTGTGATTCTTTCCAAAGAGGTTCTAGATCCCAGTTTCTCAGACAGAGCATAAATAGATCAAATTCAAGCTTCTCAACTTATTTTCCATCCCAAAATTAGTCCAGATCTCCTGATACAAATTATGTCACTCTTATATCCTATCTTGCACACTTGTTTGTACTTTACATGCTAGATTTTTCTTGTTACTATTATATTCATTTGATCTCAATCCTCTAATTAAGATTTGAATTTCTTTAAATTAGTGTTTTAAGCTCATTGATTAAGTGGATCAAAGATTGGCAATGATCGGTGTCATGTCTATAAATGCAATGATATTTGTTGTAAGCGAAAATTGGTGTTAGTATGCAACTCATAAACTAGGAAATAAACTAATTTAAATCATATGCTAACACAACTATCTACCTACCTCCGATTGAGAAATGAAATCCTCCTCATATAGAAAAGAGGGAGAATATCATATACATGTACTTACCTACAAATGGAAATCCTCCTCATTGATATCTTGGATATGCTCTTGCATATAATGCTTGAATGATTCATATTTGTGGATTCAATTTGACAGCACTTCCCCTTCTTGAGATGAAGATTTCTTGCTTATTAGAATGCTTAGTGATTGATAGTTTGCTTGGATATTTTAACAACATATACTTGCAATTATTCTAAGGTGGTAGAAATGGAGGGTGACACCTCTACTTATAGTTAGAGGAAGGATAAATCAAGGGTTGGGATTGATCCATGTAGGATATGGATCAATGGTTGAAAATGCATGAGAATGAGGAAGAATCTAGAATTATAAAATTCTAGAGATTAAAAGAATCCTCCATTGAATTAAAAATTTAATGGAGAAGGGGAAATATGTGAAAAATTTTTAAATTAAAAGAGGGAAAAATGGAGAGGCTTCTAGAAATAGAAGCCTCTAGATTTGGAGGATCATCTAGCTTGTGGTTAGGTGGAGTTAATTATGCTTAGTAGGGTGATTTCGATGGAGAGGATAGGTTTAGAATAGGCATAGAGTATGTGGTGGGTGGGTAGGTATTTTTAAATTATTAGAAAATAGTTAATGGAGTTTAGTTAGTAGTATAATGGAATATTAATAATGTATTAAAATGACTAAGTGTAGAATGGGATTTTGAAATGGGTAATAAAAATGGTTGGAATATAATAATTAATTATATAATTAGTGATAGGGAAGGATTAATATAAAATGAATGTGATTATTTGTTAAATGGTCATGTCAACATTGTTGGCTAGATTTTCTGCATAGCTGAAAACCTAAGCAGTCGTGAGATAAATCTCCCTCATTTACCGGTGAGGCTCTCATGTGAGATTTGTAAATTAAATATGCTAATATCTATTTATGGGTATTACTTTAACCATGCAGCTCATGAACCATAGCTGTATAGTTTTGAAGAAGAAATAATAAAAGTAAGCAGCTGTTAAAGAAAGGAAATAAACGAATGAAATGAAGAAGGAAATAATAAAAACACAGGAAAGAAAGAGGGAAAGATGTGCAACCCAATCAATAGATTATAGAGTCGATTGCATGCACATAGACAAAAACGAATAGAAATTAACACACAAAATTATAAGAAAAGGTAGCTTTCATATCTAGATCTAGAATAACACAAAGTTTTTAAGTAGATCTAAGAAAAAAAGTTAGAAACAAAATGCACCGTCGACACAATGTTCTCCGGAAATCTGTTCCTTTTTATTCCTTTACTTCAAATAGTTATCAGGGGTTTCAGCACAAAGTCTGGAACATAAGAATGATGCTTACAAATTCTTATCCTTAACCTAAAGGTTCTTCCTCTACTTATAGCATGTAGAGGGAAAATTACAAATAGGAAGCTTTTAGTGAACTGGCACATGTGGAAGTTGTCAAGGAAACAACTGGCAATCTCCCTCCTGGAATTCCTCTTTGTATGGCATGCATGATTTGTAGTTGAAGATATAACCTTCTATTTTGCATGTCTACCACCTATTTCCAAGTAGTTGACTTCTTCCAAGTAATGGATTTTAAACCAATCACTTAAGTTTTATAATTTAATTGATCGCTCAATTACTTTGTTGAAGAAAATAAGAGAAAGAAGAAGAAAGAGGAAAGCTGCAGTCCTATTCTTTTTTCATATTCTACATGCAGTTGATTCTTTTGCCTTTGATTCTCACAAAACTGGATCTGGAAGCAGCTAGATCTAGAAGTGGGTGGATCTAGAAGCAAGTGACTATGATTTTCTTGTAGGTATTGCCTTTGAATTTTCTTCCTTCTTATCCTTGAAGTTTTTCTAGTTCTGCTCCAGTACATGCATCAGTGCAATGTTTGTCGTAAATAACTCATTATTTTTTTATTTGTAATTGCATATGAGCAATTAAAAATTCTAGAAAGAGCTCCGAGTGAATGAAAATTCAATGAAGGCTTCAATTAGAAGATTGGGAGCACATGCACAAGATCCTGGAAGGAATTCTCCATGCACTGACTTCTTCACGAGTGTCAGAAACAAGCTGTGTCAGAAACAAGAGGATGAATTTTTGCCAGAAGCCTTTGCAATTATGAGATCTGGATATGGATTTGGGCCTAGATCTGGGCCTGGATTTGGGCCTACTAACTTCAGCAAATCTAGAAGCTATGCATGATTCCGCAGAGCCTACCCTTTCTTTCCACTTTACCATGGCTGGAGCAATCTTTGCCTGAGAAACTCTTTTTCTTTTAATTATGCCATAATTCTTTGTAATTGGTGTAGATCTGGAAATTTCTTCAGATTCAGAGGACATATTCAATGTACCTGACATTGATTTGCACTCTCTTTCACTTATATGAGCACCTGTAATGAATACCTGCAATTAATTCAGACAAAGACGGATTCCAGAGCATGAACACATGATTTTTAGCACAAAAATCTGCATATTAAGCTCGCTGCCCTAAAATTGGAGGCTTTTCTTGCATGCAAAGCAAGCATAAATATTTTCAACTTCACCTGGGTACTCATACTAACATGCAGATAATTAACAAGGCATAAAATAAGCTCTTCCAATCCTAGGTGCCAAACTTTGAAGCTTCCCAGCAGTGGAAAATAAACTTCAATGCAAAAATCTTCCTTCCTTGGGTGCCAAAACTATCCGGGCTGCAATCCTTTGCAAAAATAATTAATTACACCTTCACTTATGGCAGCACATGCTTATATAACCTTCAGCTTTCTATTTCTAATAATTGTCCATGCTATTCCTGCCAATTAATTAATAAACAAACA
This sequence comes from Taxus chinensis, assembly GCA_019776745.2. Classification (NCBI taxonomy): domain Eukaryota; kingdom Viridiplantae; phylum Streptophyta; class Pinopsida; order Cupressales; family Taxaceae; genus Taxus; species Taxus chinensis. The sequence goes on from CM034146.1 coordinate 983,066,874, forward strand.
TGTTTATTCCTCCAACTTGGGCGCCCAAATTTACATGCTCATGGCTGTCATTAAATAAATTAATTTAATTTTTTTGTAGCCCTCTACTTTCACTTAACATCATGCTTTGACCTCATGTGCCAAAATTAGGAATTAAATCCATTAATAAATACTTCAAAAAGTATTATTTCTCCTCCAAATGGGTCACACTTTTTATCATGCTTGGAGGCTGCATTAAATAAATTAAATTTATTTATTTTTAGCCTTCTTCTTCCAGTCTTCCTTGACTTCTATTCATGCGTTGACTTTTCCTCATCCTTCCTTGGGCACCAAAATTAGGAATAAAAACAATCAATAAATGCAATTAAACTTATTCTTTAATGTCCAGAGGGGTCACACTTTTTGACATGGCTGATTTCTATATTTAAAAAACACTTTTTAATGGGATTATTCACCCTACACTGCAGCTCTGAAAATCCCATTATCCACTTAAGTTGTTTGACTTCCATAATGGGATTTTTTACCAAGGCAGGTAAGAAATTCCCATCAATGCCTTAAGTGATTTTTCTTTATCTCATAATGGGAATTTTCACCCTGTAAGGTAGGTAAGAAATTCCTGCCTGCCTATTGCCTCTAATTTTTCCATCATAACTTAAGTGACTTTGCCTTCATGGGAAAAAGTACCCTGCAAGGTAGGTACAAAAATTTCACCTGCCTACTATGACCAAAAATCCCACTGCAGCTTAAATCCATCCATTCCCAAAAATGTGAATTGCCTGGGAGAGGATTTTTTGCACGACTTCGTCTTTGTAAAGAGAAGATGACTTCCTAAAGTTGATTCCTTCTGGCATGGCAGTCGTAGATGAGCTCCAGATACTCCAGGAAAGAAAATAGACTGTACTAGCAAAGGAATTGACCTAGGGGAATTTCACAGAGAAAAACACGCAAAAAATAATAAAAACAAAAAATCGTTGCCAGAAGTCACAGACAAAGCCCATGATCCATTCCTAGTGAAAATTCTAATGGTATTATTCAAGAAATGAGTTCCTCTATCACTTATCAAGATTAATGGGCAACCATACCCACTAATCATGTTTTCCCATAGGAACCTTGTTGCTATAGTTACAGTACAATCCTTTGTAGGCATAGCCTCTTCCCACCTTCTCATATAGTCTGTATAAGTTATAATGTAGCGCACATTAGTCCTGCATGCAGGTGATGAAATAAGTCCTACAAAGTCAATATCCCACTTCTCAAAAGGTTCCACACTCATAATAGGTCGAAGTGGAATATCATCTCTATGTCCAAGATTTTTAAGGCACCGAAAATGATCATATGCGTTCACATATTCCTTGGTATCCTTGTACAAATTCTCCCACCAAAGTCCAGCCATGAGGATTTTGCACGTAATATAATTACATGCATAATTTCCTCCTATGATACTGCCATGAGCCTCTTCCGTAATAGCTTTTCACTCATGCTATAGAACACACTATCGCAAGACCTCATCTCTACCCATTTTGTATAAATCTCCTCCAATTAACTGATGAGGCGTAACTTGAATAGCAAGCTAATTTTTCTCCAATGTCTTCATCCCTTCTAGCGCTAATCCAGTTCAGAAAAAGAAAGCTATATCTTCTAATTATGAGGGAATACATTTCAACTTGAAAAACTATGCATTAGGTATAGTATTTTCAATGTTCTACGCATCCTCACCTGAATTTATCCTTAATGGATGATCAAGACCTGAAATACTCTTTCCTAGCTTAAAAACTACTATAAAAATCAAACTCTTGAAATAGCATTATCCACCTGTAGATGTGCCCTTGCAAAACATTCTTGTTGACTAAGTACTTTAGTGCCATATGATCTATATAAAATATAAATGGGCTAAGCAAAAAATACTATCTAAACTTGTGAAGTGCATAAATCATAGACAAGGTTTTATGCTTTGTTTTTTAAAATTTTGCTCTATGGGTGTCAAATTTATACTTGCAAAGAAAATGGGATGATCCACAATGCCTTCTCCTAGTTGTTCCAACATTGCACCAATCCCCATGTCAGAGGCATCAACGTGTATATGAAAATTCTTGTCCCATGAAGGAAAGCGCAAAATAGGTGTAATGGTTAATCTTTCCTTAAAAATCTCAAATTCTTGTTGTTGTGTGTCACCCCAATAAAATTTTCCTTTTTCTTTGAGTAAATCTTCTAGGGGCATGGAAATTTTTTTATATCCCTTGATAAACTTCTTGTAGTAACCAGTATATCCCAAAAATTTGTGCACCGCACTATGATTGGTAGGCTCTTCCAATCCCAAAATTATGGCTATCTTGGTTGGGTCTACCAATAGTCCTTCTTTGTAAATGATGTGTCCAAGTAAAGTTCCAAAAGGTGTAGCAAAGATACACTTCTTAATGTTAAAAGGGATGTTTAATTGTCTGAAAATATCAAACATGAGCCTCAAATTACCAAAGTGATATTTGAATAACCCATAAATAGTCCAATCATCTAAATATACCTGTAATAAATTATAAATAAAATACTAAAAGTCATGAAAAATAATACGTGAGAACATTTCTGGTGCATTATTCAATCCAAAAGGCATAACTGTATATGAAAAAATTCCTCACATGTTGGTGAAAATTTTCTTCTCCTGGTCTTCTTTCGTGATAAGCACTTGGTGATAGTCTAAAAAACCATCTGTAAAATAATATCTCTCACACCTAGTAAATACTTTCAAAATATTCTCTATGAAGGGGGTGGGAAAATTATCTATTACACATGAATCATTTAACTCTTTGTAGTCCATAAAATTCCTAAACCACCCATCCTTCTTAATGCTTCTACCCATGGGGCTAACCCATTTAGATTATTCAATTAGCTCAATAATTCTAGACTTGAGCATGTATTAAATTTATTCTTTCACCTTCATGTGAAGGTTAGGATTCATCCTATAAGGCCTCTTTTTAACCAAGATGAACCCTCTTTCAAATTGATCTTCATCTCACCTAAGGAGGGGTGCACTCTATTTAACTCATGATAGCCCCAAGGAAACAAGTCCTAGAATTTTCTTAATAGCTCACTAATATTGGCTACTTCTTGTTCTGACCAATAATCACCTCCTTAGGCTCATCCATTTAACTTAGGATAGGGTCATAACAAACATATGGGTATATTCAAAGAACCATTTCCAAAACAATGAGGATAAAAATAACAGGAAGCCAGATTGCGGGAAAGCCTCTAATGACTATAAAACCATTTCCTACATCTATCCAACAAATGATAATCCATTTTAATCCCTTATAGGTTGTGTTCATTCATCTGATGAACACATGAAAACCATTAGGATCTTGGGAGATAGCTGTGCTATAGGCATGCGACATGCTCATTTGGTAATACTAGATCCTCTTCCTATTCCTCAAGAAGGCCAGTATAACTTTATAGAATAATTAGATAAAACCCCAACTAGGATTTCAATCCTAGATCTCATCAAGATTTCTATTTCTCATAAGAATATACTATATAAAATGCTTCAGAGTTCAGAGGTCTCCATAGATGTAGATCCCGCACACCTTCAAGTGATGGTTGCTAACCTTGATTCCAACAATTGTATTTCTTTTGATCAAAGTGTAATACTGCATAATAAACTTGAGCATGACTTACCCTTATACATAAAGGTCACTATTACTCGTCGCAAAATCAAAAGAGTGCTTGTGGATGCTAGGTTTGGTCTAAATATTTGCACATTGAAGCTAGTTAAGTAGCTAGGCCATTTAGAAGTAGATTTGGGTGCTAAACCTATCACCATAATGGGCTATGATAATGAGGAGCAAGAATTAGTAGGAACTATAGTGATTTCGATGGAATTAGAGCCAACATATCATGATACGATGTTCCATGTCCTTGAATTGGATCTTCCTTACAACATGCTCTTGGGATGCCCATGGATTCATGACATGTAGGACATTCCCTCTATCTTTCATCAGTGCATCAAAGTTTTTCATGGAGGACAAAATATCACTATACCAATTGATGCAAAACCATTCACACATTATAGAGCACTACAAAAATTTTCTCATGTAGCATATGAGTGTCCTTTAGCTGATATTGTTATCCCATTACAAATATCATATATAAGAGAATGTATTGATCCATATACACTCACTCCTTGTAATCAAAACTTTCCTATGTTGGTCAACCCTTTCACCTCATGGGAGGTAACGTTTAGAAAGTATGGTCTAGATGATCAATTCACTCTTCAACAAGCTTTGTTAATATCAGACCTCTCAGTGTCACCCAAGACATGTGGTAAGCCATATTTTTAGTTTAATAGGATAGATGCCCTGAACCATTTAAGAGGTTTATTCCTAGTGGTCTGTTATCCGAGGAGAAGATGTTAGATACACCCACCAGATGGATACTTGAAGGTACTATGGCATCATGTCATCAAGCCATGTAATATATCAAAGGTCATCCTATGATGGACATCATGGGATATAATGGGTTTAGATGCATCATAAATGCACAAGGAAGGTTAGAACCCATTCCTATTCCTAACTTTAAGTAAAACAAACATGGCCTTGGTATCATACCTCATGATGATCCACCTTTTGAGATAGATGCTACCTCTTATGAATGTAAGGATGACTTGTCTCATTCAAACAATGATGCAGATTCCCAATGTAGCCTATACGAGGATCTTACCTCCACTAACCTATTTCCAAATTAATTTATATTCACCTTATCTAGATTTGATTCCCAAGGTAATTGTCAAGTTACCCTAGTATATCCTGATCTCATAGATTGGGTTCAAAAAATTCACGTGCTAATTGATTTCTTTGAGAATTATGAGGTGTTTTTAGAATTCATGGGACTTAGGGATACCATTCCAAATTTGGATCACAAGAAAGGTTTCACTATCAAACTAGATACCTACGCATACTTTGGGGAAGAGGTAGAGATGTTTGGTTGTTCGAATAAAAATATCATAAGGGAAAGACTACTTCAGAAAATCCTTATGGGAAAAAGAAGAATAAGTCCCACAGTGAAAACCTCTTTGAGGCACTAGTGGAAAAACAAACCGAAGAAACTATGGAAAAATTGTAATACCCAATCAATGATGATGATCCCTCAGAACCACCTATGGAAGTTAATCTTACTCTTCCCCTTGATCCTACATGGATGGAAGATGCGTCTAAAATGATCTTTGAAGAAACAATTAGTGTTAATATTGGTTTAGAAGAAGAGTCTAGAATGATCAAATTGGGAGCTTCACTCTCAGCATAGGAAAAGAAGTTTTTCTGGCATTGTTACGAGAATATACAGACCTATTTTTATGGTCATACATAGATATGCCCAGTTTAGACCCAGAACTGGTCGTACACAACCTTATTGTGCACCTAGATGCCAAACCCATAAAGAAAAAGTTAAGAAAGATGTATCCAAAGATTGCACTACTCGTTAAAGAAGAACTCGAAAAATTCTTAGCAACAGATTTTATCAAACCCATCGACTATTTAGATTGGATATCTAATAAAGTCCTAGTTCAAAAGAAGTCATTCAGTATCTAAATAAGCACCGAATTCTGTGACATCAAAAAAACATGTCCCAAAGATGAATTCCCCCTGCCTAACATCGAAATTATTATCAACTTGACTACCAGTTATGAAATTTTATCCTTAATGGATGTCTTTCCAGGCTCTAAGAAAATTAGCTATGCCGAGTAGATCAACACAACAATGTTTTCATCACCCTTTGGGGGATATTTTTCTATAAGATCATTCCTTTCGGGCTCAAGAATACCGGGGCTACATATCAACATGCAATGAAAATCATCTTCCATGACATGATGAATGAAATCATGGAGGATTACATCGACAATATCTTAGAAAAATCAAAAACCATAGAAGAGCACCCTGAAGTGTTGAGATGTATCTTCCAACATCTCCAAGATTATAAAGTTATTATGAATCCGAGAAAGTGCTTCTTTGGCGTATTATCAGGAAAGCTCCTGGGTTTCATTATTTCACAGAGAGGGATAGAGGTAGATATAGCTAAGTCAAAGTTATCATAGAGATGCCTCCACCAACTAAACTTAAACAACTACAAAGTATACAAGGAAAAATTCAAGAAATCCATCGATTTATTTAACAACTTGTGGATAAGTACCATCCCTTTACACATCTATTAAAAAATATATTACCTTCAACTGGGGACCAAATTTTTAGAAGGAATTTAAATTGCTTAAGCAATATCTAATTAAACCACATATTCTCATACCACCTACCCCATGTGAGCCTATCCTGATGTATATTTTAGCCATTCATTTTGCTATTGGTACACTACTTTCCCAATACGACCCTAGCCACAAAGAAATGGTGGTTTATTACCTTAGGCACACCTTAATTACCTATGAGATGAATTATCCACATATTGAAAAGGCTTGCCTAGTAGTAGTCTTTAATTTCAAAAAACTTTTCCATTACCTCCTTAACAATAGAACCAAGTTAATATCCAAAGTTGGCCCTCTTAAGTACCTTTTAGCCAAACCTTCCCTTACATGAAGAATGGTTAATTGGATCATTCTCCTTAGCGAATTTGAATTTTTTTGTCAACAAGAAGTCTCTTAAAGGACATGTATTGGCAAATTAGCTAGCAGAAGCTCCCCTATTAGGAATGGAACCATTGTGTCTAGATCTTCTAGATGCATCCAGAATGTATATCTAGGATTTCTTTATGTGGAAAGTCCACTTTGATGGGTCATTCACATTTCATGGATCAGGAGGAGTGGTACTCATCACTCCCATAGGAGAAGTTATTCCATGAGCATTCCATTTGGAATTCCCTTGTACAAATAACATTGTATAGTATGAGGCACTTATTATCGTCCTTCAGTTAGCTATCAACAGGAATATCTGATAGCTACGAATCATTTGTGACTCCCAAATAATCATTAAACAAGTTAATGATGAATATAAGGTTAAAGATGAAAAACTTGTTCCATATAAGAAATTGGTGGAAATTTTAAAAGAATAATTTATAGAGATTGTCTTTGAACAAAGACAAAGATCATACAACAAATCAACATATGCAATGAATACAATAGGATCTCTACTACGCATTCTTCCCCAGGAAAATAAAATGTCATTATTTTTTTAGCACTTACGAGTTCCCACATACTACATTTCATTATCTTGTTTGGCACGTGAAGTTGTTGGTCTGTTATCACCCTAGTACAACTCCATATTTAATTATCTACAAGATGGCACATTCCCCCCAAACATAGCCCATACTGAGAAAAAATCCCTTATTTCCCACATAGCCAATTATACCTTCCTAGGAGGCACCCTTGATCATCGTAGATACGAAGGGAATTTGCTACGTTGTTTGAATGATACAGAGTCAATCCACTCTATTAAATAAGTGCATAGTGGTATTTGCGGAGGACATACTAGCGACATGGCCCTAGCTAAGAAACTCTTGAGAGTAGGCTATTATTGGCCTACCATGGAAGAATATTGTTGATAATTTTTCAAGAAGTGTATGGCAACTTGATACATGCACATGCAAAATCTTTGTAGCCCATCACGACTCTATGGCTATTTTCTAAATGGGGACTTGATCTCATAAGGAAGCTCACTCCTACTTCCTCAGTTGGCCATACCCACATTATCACTGCCACCGAGTACTTCACTAAATGGGCAGAGGTTGTGCCTCTCACTTACGTAACAGATGCACAAATATCTAAGTTCATAATGAATCATCTCATCTGCCGTTATGGCATCCCCTTCGCCATTTTCACAGATAATGGTAAATATTTCAAGAACAAGATGGTCAAAGCATTGTGTCAATGCTTTTAAATCCAACTAAAGTGGTCCACCCCCTATTATCCTCAAGGTAATGGACAATTAGAGGTCACCAATAAAACCCTTATTTGAATCATGGAGATAATGGTTAGTAAGACTAGCCGTAATTGGCACTTACAAATCCATCCCAGCCTCTGGGCCTATCAAACCTCCATCCACACCCCTACTGGTGCTACACCATATTCATTGGTATCTGGCACTAAATCCCTCACACCCTTGGAAATTGAGCTTGCCTCCCTAAGAGTCTCTCTCCGAGATTATCTAGAAAAATATGAAGAATATAGGGTCACTGAACTAGTAGAGTTAGAGCTACTGGATGAAAAGTGTATGAGGGCATTAGATCAATTGAAGGTTTATTAGAATCAGGTATCATAGGGATATAATAAATGGATCATACCTCGTTATTTTGACATAGGTGATCTCATGTTGAAAGAGAACTAGAAAAACATTGTTAAAGACAGAGAAAAGAAAGGAAAGTTTGAAGCCAACTGGTTAGGGCCATATGTTGTGGTCACTGAGTATGGTTCATGGGCATACAAGCTAGATCACTCAGATGGTGAGGAATTAAAGGAACTAATGATGCAATGAATTCCAAGAAATTCTATTCTTGAATAAGAAGTTCCTTAGAAAATAAATAAAAAACAAGCAAAAAATTCAAAAAATCAAGAAAATAGTAAAAAGAAAATAGGTTGCCCAAGTGTGAAAACCATGCAATTGTGGCGCATTGGGAAATTCCTTGAGTGAAAACTAGTTTCTGATGCTTAAGAATGAATTTCTATTCATAAGCTACTTTCACATCTAGACGGACAACTCTCACTTCTATCTAGGATTAGTTTCCCTATTAGGTCTAGGTATCCTACTAAACCTATCTTGCAAGCCTGTGATCTAGCTCATATATTCTTGTTTCTACATGAAGGAATTTCCTTTTTTTATTCCCATATAATGTTGGGGGCACCTTCGAGTCTGGAAATTCTTGAACATACACGTGTGAAATTCTACCTTTGTATATTCCCATCTCATACTAAGGGCATCCATGCTTCTTTGTCACTATACATTGCTTTCAAAATAAACCTTAGAAAAACACAAAAACATTCACAAAATTTTACAAAACACAAAAAAAATCAGAAAACTCCCTCCTAGTAATGGTGCTACACAAACAAAAATCACATTATCTTGAGGAAACCCCAAAGACATTGTGGACAGTAGCCTTGAAAATCTATCTTTCGAGATAACACCAAAAGCAATAGAAAATATATCAATATTGTCTTGCAAAAATAGAGTAGTAGTTTGATTACTTTTAGATTCTAGTTTGTAGAGTGTTGGTTGCATTTTATTTCCATGTTATATGCATTAAAGTGAATTCATTTTCTTAGGTTGAGTATTACTTAATTTTTGAATTTAGTTCATTTTATCTTGTGTACTTGTTTATAATTGTAGTATGTTCATTAGAATTGTTTCCATTACATTGTGTTGTATGTTTAAATTGATTTCAATTCCTTACTTAACATTGAGTTTTTGCAATGAATTCATTCTTGCATACTTGTGAATATTTGTCTTATGTTTAATTTTTATTGGGTTGTGCTTGTGAATCAATTTTACAAAATTATTAACATCATAACATATGTCACATCTATCATTTATCATATCATCACATATAACGTCATCTATAAAATCATATATCAATAAAATGCTAAGTTTTATGGCGAGCATGTATACTAAGCTAATCATCACATAATGTATCATCAATGGGGAAAGAGGGATTATGCATGATAAAAAATCTATCCCCCCCACACCAATATCATAAGTATCATCCCATACAGTAAAAATTATGAACATCTCATGTAAAAAACATATGATATCATCTAAGGATATTTTATAAATCTAAAACATGTAATACATCATCAACATCCATCATGATACATACATGAAAAGTAAAATCATACAAACATCATGATTTAATCATCATCACCAGTCATATAAAAACATGGAAAATATAACATCGAATGTCCATATACATGTATGAAATGTCTGTCTCAAAAAGATATACATCATCGATACAAAAATCTACCATCAAGGGCATGGATCAAAATAGGCATTCATCAAGAGGCATAATCCAACATGGTACATCATACATCATCGATAAAATATGATCCTTCATAAGAGGCATACATCAAGGCGTACATTCATCTATCAGTATACGATAAATAAGAGAGAGTCATCTAGGACTCTCACCCTCTCTCCTGGACTATCTGGCCTATGGCTCGGAGGAGGATGTTGTTGCTGATGAGAATGGCTCAGCTGAACTATCACACTCTATTGTACTGTGGGCTGTTGCACCTGATCTCGCTGATTGATGAGGTCCTCTGAGACCTAGATCTATAGCTTCTCACATATAGCTGATCAAAATGGTGTCACTTTCAGTTCCTCAGGAACTACGTCATAGTATGCGGCCCTTTGTAATAGGAGGCCTCAACACTAGCCCTCATAACATCTGACAATATCTAGGCCATCTTAACTATCATAGAGGCTTCTTGTAGAGCATCATGATCTTCTGTAACTTTTACCACATCAACCTGATCCTATGTCACCGTGGTATATATTCGATCTCTACCCCGTTAATCATAGTATACTCTTAGGCCTGTGCCTGATCTTGTTGCATGGTAATAGGCATGTACCTATGCCTTGTGCATTCTATAAAAATCTCACAATATACAAACTCTAAGTATTCATTTGTTAAATCTACTAAAAAAAATGGCTCTATCTTTGCCACCACCATCCCCTGACTAGCCTGGTCTCTCGCCTGATCTCTCTCTGAGGTCACAACATGTACCTAAGCTATATCCTAGTCTTGATCTATGGTAACCAAATGAATTTTTGCCCTATCTTGATCTCTCTCAGCCATCATCTAAAGCTGCCACACACTATAACCTATTGTAACTACTTTTGTATAACGCAGCTTATCTTCCCCTCCATCTCCACCATCGTCTCCTCCACCACCATGTGGCAGAATAGGAGAGAGAATGCTATTGTAGAGCCTTATACCTAGGAATTTTTCTACCCTAGAGCATTAAGAGGAAGACCCTGTTGAATCACGAGATTAATCTATCACAATAGAATGAGAATTCTAGATGGTATATCCCAAATAGAGGAAGCTGCATATGAGGAGTCATAGGTACCTGTCTCTATCTCAGCCTAATCCTCTTTTCCTATGGCTGATAAGGTTGAGGACACCAGTCCCCCACCCCCCCATCGTGACGTTGACCATAAAAGGGATAATCATCATCATCTCCACCCCTCATCCTCATCATCACTAACCCATAGTGGCCCCTTTGGAGGTGGCTTAACTCTGACATCTTAGGCTGCTTTGTGGAATGGTCAATCAAGGAGGGTAACACTGTCAAACAACATGGTCCATACTTTACTCTACATCTTAGATCCCTAATCTATCTCAATGGTACCCATGTCACTGACAACCATCTACTCATAGTTGCGACTTGGATCTATCCATATGAATCTAAGGAACCATATCAAAAACATACTGGGATCTACTGGCGTGCCACATATCATGTCATGGAACATCCTGAATAAGACCAAACTACCTCTGACATCTATCCACTCTATAAAACTCCCCCTGATGTAGCATTGAATCCCAAACATAAAATTATCTACCATTTCCACGCTAAGCTCTAGACCATCCTCTAGCCACTAAAAGTGTTTTATAGGGCCTCCATACTATCTGCTCCTGTTGGAGATCATAGAACTCTCGACGATAATGATAGGAATATCCCATATTAGGATGAACATCATCTCCAACCGGAACCCAACCCCATCCCAGATGGATCCTATGGGGCACAAAGCTCATAAAAAACTTGTGCGATGGCTAATGGTAATGTGGTCTCAGGCCCCATATATGTAATTATCTAGCCGGACGACCTACCATCTTCTGATGGTAGTAGAGCGTGATAAGGTGAATATCCCTATTCAAATGCACCAATATACATTGGCCCACCGAACAATACCTTCTCACCATCAAATAGTCCACATGTTGTACATGAACCCTCATTCTCGCCGCGCCAGAGGTGAAAGCTGATACTTGAAGCCACACCAGTAACTTCAAATGATGGAGGGGCTTAGGACCTTAGATGAGGTTATGGATCTACATGCACAGAGAAGATTGAATGTGATAAAAGAAGATAGATCTAAAAAACAAAAACATATGTAATTAGATAACAATATGCGGGGGCCTGCCTGGAAAATACCAGTTCCAAGAGGATGTTAAATCCCTTGGAGAATGTCAACCCTTGTGTCTAGAAAGATAACAATAAATGATGAACAGTAGATATCATTCAAAAATAATGAAATAGAAAAAGGAAAGTAACTGAAATGATGAGGGGACTTAGCTTGTGCATATAATATGCGAGATAAAGTGGGCATCAGGATGGTAAGCATGATGAACAATGGAAAATATTTCTCTCACACCTCCTCACCTTCTAACTTCTAACAATGGAAAAAGGTTTTTCCTTGACCTCAAACTTGCACAACGTAATTAAGCACTTTCTTCTCCTCTTCTAAAAAATTCAATACGAAGAGGTTTCATACTGATTCTCCCTCTTTTTCTGGGTCTAGTCTAGGTCCTGTTCTAAGTCCCTCTTGAAAGAGGGGGGAATACCCATATTTATAGCTTGGAGGTGAGGTTATATTGGGGGTTAATGAATAACTAGGGTTTTGTAAAGTAACCGTGGTGAATAGATATGATGTGATCACACAGGGGATCATGGTTTGACTTATTAAGTGGAATGTGGGGAGCATGATTAGATTGGGTAGGTGAGATGATAGATTCCAATTTTGAAATTAAGAGTGGAGTGTAAGATCGGGTATATTATTACCCATGAATTGAATAATTTTGAGTGTGATAATTCCAAATTCTAATTATCAAATGGATCCACATGGAGCCTATTTGATAATTAATTAATTAAGGGGTGAGTAAATAGATGGAATTTACTCAAATTTAAGAAAAATAAAAGCAAGGGGGAAAGTTGCATGAAGGAGAACAAATGTTGGATGAAGGATAGGGGTTACACCAAAAATTGGTTGTCTACATTTTCCACTTTTTGTTTGAATTGGTTTGTGATAGCAAGCCACAAGACAAAAACAAAAGGATTGGATGAAGTTATGTGTCTGAGAATGGATAAAGAAATAACCAAAGGCAAGATGCCCCAGGTGAAAAAGGATCACAATAACAATGAATAATATGGAGGTTACTCCAATATCACATCAGTAGAGGAAAATTACGGTCTCAACAGAGACAAAGCGACAACTTTCTATGGACCAATGAGTGGGTGGAGATCACTGCAGTTTGGATGCAAACCATGATGACCAAAGGGTCATAGGAAAAACATCAAAATATGTGCAACTGAATAAGAAGAATATGTAATAATCCTTTATATGTGAGGAATCGATGTGAAAAAGCAATGTGTCTATAAAAGGAACATAGATGAAATTAATGATGCCCCCAACATAGGGTACAAAGACAAACAAAAAAGTGAGTTTTATGCATCGAAAAGTATAAGGATGAAAAGGTGCCCCCAAGATAGGACACGAAAATGACATAATGGGAGATGGAAGTTGAAATAAAATATCTCAGGGGGATCGATTATGGCCACAAATACAGATATGAAGAACATATTGGATAAAATACCACCAAGAATGGTGTTAAATAGGATGTTGAATACATATTTCTTAAGAGAAAGTTTGCATTTGAAGGTAGATGAATAATGGGGAAAATAAGAAGGAAAGCAGTCCTGATTCTTTGAAAAATAGGAAAAGGAGTCAAGCTACTTTTGTGAAAAAGTAGAACAAACATTCGTGGAAGAGAACAAGATCAAATAGGTGATAGCTGTTATGGTATCCTCTAAGACAAAAATGTTAAAAGGAAGATGGGAAGAGATTCTTAGAAATGAATATGATGATGCCCCCTATGAGAGGAATGACAAAGATAAAAGATGTGATGGGGTTCTCAAAAAGAGAAGAGGTCAATGGTTACAAAGAGAAGAATGAGAACGGTAATGAAATGGATTAACAGTGGTACATAAATGGAGAAACATTAGATTTGATTGTGAATGATAGGTGTGAGAGATGATGTGAAGGATGTAATGAGAAAGAGAAAAAGGGAATGGAAAATAGGAGTGGTTGATTATGAGAAGAGAAAGAAAGGTCGAAGGTGAAGGAGACAGGGATTGGGAATAGAGGGATAGAGACAGAGGAGAAGAAAAGAAGGAAAGAAAGGGGAGGAAGAAGATAACAAATAAGGATTATAGAGAAAGGGAGAAATGATGAAGGAAAAATAAGGATAAGACAAGAAAATGATAGTGCAAAAGGTGAAATTATGAAAAAGGGAGAGATTTATTTAAAATGAAAGGCTATGAAGGAGGGTGAAGAAGAGGAAGGTAGAGAAGTAATGGAAAAAGAAAGAGATTATAAAGGAAAGAAAATTGAAGGAACCAGATCATAGTGAGGAAATCCAAGGAAAATAATATGGAATTGAGCACATGGAAATGCATGTGGATGATGGGATTATAAAAAAGATGGGACAACCCTGAAGAGTTAGGTTATTGATGAGGAAGTAAAAAGGAAGTGCAAGGTAAAATGGGGAAGAAGATGATATAGAGATCAGAAAGGAGGATAGGACAAAAGAGAAAATTATGTAGCCAAAAGGGAACCAAGGAAAAAGATATTCGATAAAGAGTGAGAAGCATAAGGAACGTAAAGAGAAGCTTGAGGGGAGGAATGTCATGAATTGGAAAATATGCAGAGATGCATGAGATGAGGATAAGTTGATGACAAGAGAATATAAAGAGGGTGTATAATGAAGACATTGAAGAAATTGGCAAGGAAGAATTAAATATGGAGAGGTGGCGAAGAAAGAGAGAGGAAGGGATAGGAGAGGAAATGCAAGCGAATGGATTTGATGAGAAATCCACTGATAATGATCGTTAGGGAAGGATGGGAAAAATGTGAGAAGAGGCGGAAAGTAAATGAGTAATGGAAGGGGGTATGCCAATGAAGGGACATTAGGATAAGTCCCCCCGATAATGATCAGAGGACATAGAGGAAGGAAGGAATGAAGATAGAATGGAGGAGGTCAAAGAGAAGGATATAGGTTGTACAGAATGGGGATGAGTGATATTTAGGAGAATTCTACTGATAATTTTTAGTGTGGAAATAGAAAATTATGATGAAATAATGTTAGGGTGTGATTAATAACAATGAAGAGTAAACATAGAGGTAGATATGTGGGAGAATTCTAGAAGATGGAGTGGAAAGAGTAAATAAAGGAGGGACAACGATGTGTGCGAAGATGAAGGCAAGGAAAGGATGTAGTGGATGAGAATGAATGAGAGAAAGAGGAAGAAAAAATACACGAAATGAATGGGGAAGAAATGGTTAAGTAAGATTACCAAGCAAGGGATGATGGAGATGAACAAGGGGCAAATAGGAAGTGGTGTTTGTGAGAATGGAGGAGGAAGTGAGAGGATGTGATGATGGGGAATGACAAGAAAATGTAGATGGTGATAATGTGGAGTGGTGGGTGAGTTCAGGATGATATATCATACTTAAGAGGGACTCTTAAGTAGGATCACCATGCCATAGGAGGAGTTAAGTAAGATCACCAAACTGAGAGTGACAATATGGAAGGAGAAAGACAACATTGTATTAGATACAGGTGTGGAATGGTTGGTTGGAGTGGACAAGTATGATGAAATTCGAGAGACAGAAGATGAGGAAGATATGATAGGATGTGGAATGGTTAGATGGAAAACTATTCCCAAGAGGGACTCTTAAGTAAGATTGCCATGCGATGGGGATGGTTAAGTAGGATTAATAAGACGAAGAAGAAGAATGATGAAAATACTGAACAGTGTATACCAAAATGGAACAAGAGATGAAAGGAGGTGATAAAAAAGAAACAAAGGAGTGTGACATGAGTGGATGGCAGAACATATGGAGTGTAGATGGAGAGTGTAAGGTTAATCCTTAATTGGGATGACCACGTGGTGGGAGTGATGAAGTAAGAGTGTCAAGCAAAAAAGGAGGAGTGGAAAGACGTTTGTGGTGATAATTGTCGTCTACTGAAAGAGGAAATGGTGGAGAAGATTCTACAGTGGGAGGATCCAAGGAAGAAGATATACCTTAACTAATATTCTCTAGTTGTATAGATGATCTAGTAAGATTGTCAAACTGAAAGCGGAAGAGTGAAAGGGAAACTCAAGAGGAAAGGTATGTAAGATATTCGGCATGGTGAAAGGGGACAAAAATGTGAGAAGGATGATGTGGAGACAAATGGTGATGAGTGGAAATGGAGAGTGAAGAGAAATGGATCACATAAATTGTTGAACATGTTGGGGGATAAGAAGTTGGAGGATAACGAACTTGCCTTGAGAAGGATCCTCAAGTAGGATTCGCAAACTACAACGGAGATAAAGTAGAATTCACAAACTGAAAAGTGTTTTTGCGAGCGTAGTTATGGAAATTATGGATAGATATAGAATTCATAGTGTGAAATTTGATGTGATTTTAATGAATTATGACCTTGATGAGATGAATGAAACATAATCGCAGTAAGGGCGTACATGGAAACTATGCTTTGAACTGGATTGGATATAAACAAGAAAGGCTACCACTCAAGGCATTACACATGCAACCAATAGTAGGTGTTAACACATAACAAAAAATAATTAGTTATACCAAAATAACATGAGGAAAAATGGATGAAATATTCTCGCAAACCTAATGTTGACATGACAAAGGATTTGAGATATAACTTGTATGCGGGAAGAAGGTTCTCCAAAGGTGGTGTTCCTTAAGTCTATGACCTAGCTCTGGGAAAAGGAAAGAAAAATAGAAGAAAGTTGATCAATGCGGGAAACCTTCCAAATGCCCTAATAATAGAGTAGCCATCCTTCGAGGGTATGGTCTACTTTATACTTAATATGAATGACAAGAATAATATATATGATAGTCATCCTTCGAGGGATCAGTCTATTTCTTTTTATTTTTCTTTGTATGCTTTTCTTTTTCTCTTTTTTTTTTTTTCATGAACAACTATACTTTGAGGGATTAGTTTGTTTTTGATAACTTTGATTTTTCCTTTTGCATCCTTGAATTTTGGCTTTACATGGGGGAGAGCTAGGAATAATGAAGTAGACCACTTAGGAGGGGATAATGAATGTAGAAGAGACACCCCTAGACCCTTTGCATGGCTACAATAGGAGAATGAGAAGGTGATGGATGTAATGGTTACAGGGTCTTATCAAAGCAGTGAAGCCAGACCACATAACTCATATCATTACAATGACAAATGGAAGGGGCTAAGGATCGAGGAATGATCTAAGGATATAAATAAGTGCTCATTGGTAGATATACTAATAGTAGACTAGTCACAAATGCAATTCATTAGGAGGTTTTGTCTCTGGTTTACCACCAAGACAGAGAAGACAATAAGTTGCGACAAGATGAGATGATAGAAAAGAAAGAAAGAAAACTATGTCCTTAAGAAAGAAAAAAATGACCACGACGGTGGATTTGGATGAAAATAAATTACACCCATTGAAAGACACAAATATGACAAGAAAAATATGACCACAAATGTGGACTGGATGAAATATATGGTTCCTTAAAAGAGACACAAATATGGCCACAACGGTGGAATTTCGTAAGGAAATAAGAAAGAAAAGGTCTCTTAACGGAAAGATAAACATGGCCTCAAAGGAGGACTTCAATGAAATAGATGGTGCCCCAAAAGAGACACAAATATGGCCATAGTGGTGGACTTTGGTAAAAATGTCTCTCAATGGAAGGACAAACATGGCCTCAAAGGAGAAATTCAATAACCAAAATAACAATAATGGTCCCTCACATAAGGACAAAAATGGCCACAAATGCGAACTTAGAATGAGATGAGGATTTGGATAGAATTAGTTTAGATTGAATGAATGTAAATGAGGTAAACAGAACAATGTCAAAGAGTGAAGTCCCCTAGTGTCGAGGGAGTTGTACAAATGATATGCTCAAGGGAGAGGGAAGTTTATTCCCCCAATGAATTAAATGTGGAGAAATTAAAGGATTTCAAAAGAGTTTAGATGAGATTGTTTTGGATTCAGATGGGATAAACGATTGGAGACCACAAGTGTGCTTTACAAGATAAACTGTATTGATTGAAAATGGAGGACCTTCCTTAGGACGAATGTTGTGTGCAAGAGGGATGTTAAGAGATGATATGGATTGAGGAATCATGGGAGACCCGACAAATGGGATATAAATTGGATTCAATGTAGATGGAGAAGGAACTTTCCCCTGAATGAGGAAATCATATTTCTCAACAAGGTTGTGGATGATTTTCCAAAATGCCTTATAATGTTCGATGTCTTGGCCTAGGGTACAATGATAAACACAACTATAATTAGGATTGAGCCATGATGGCTTTGGACTATAGGAATTAAAGGATTTAATGGGAGGAAGTGTGATGATAGATATTCAAATTAAATGTTGAAGGATATCTACATAGGACCCCATTGAAGTGTCATGGGGAAGGTAACTCCTGTGGATTTTGATAAAATATCTCAGCTTGGAGTTAGGAGAAAAAGTGGATGTAGATTAGATGGGTGAATTAGATAAATCAAATTTGGTTGGAGGATTGTATTGTTAGGATTTAGATTTAGGTGAGGATGTACATTGGATGGGTAGATTATACGTCTTAGACAACAAATTGAATTGGATTGGAGGATTAGATTGTTTGGATATAAATTTATCATTGTGAGATGTCGTAGATGGAGCGAATGAACCTAAAATAGATGTTATGGCTTTGGATTGTTGAGAAGAGGGAAAATCTGAATGTTTTTAAGGATACACAGGGGATTTTTGGGGATGTTTTCCACGAACCTTAGACTTTACCTGAGAATATTTACTCCTAACAAGGATGATAATAATCTCAACTGAAGGATCTGACAATGGTGGTGTGGTTATTAATAAAGAAAATGTCTGAAAATAATACGAGGATGTTAATGGAGATATAGGTGTTTGTATGATGTGATTAATTATATCTATGTGAGATGTGGATTATTTAGGTTTTGGCATGGAAAGAGTTGATTTTGTAGAGGGAGAATGTAAACCATATTTATTTGATTTAGGTGGATGTGTTGGTTTAGTAGATGTTTCAAAGGGTATCTTTGATAGGGTTTGTTGGCGAGAAAATTTGTCTTGTGGACAAATTTGTGGGTTTCAATCCAACACTATGGGAATCTAAGTCCCTCTACTTGAATGGTGAAACTTCTGTATGTGAATGTGTGAAAAATTGGATTTCAATGGTGGCCTTTTGACCAAAGATCCAAAAGGGTCACTCCACTGTCCCTGTGGCAAAGCTAGAAATATCTCGCTAGAGAAGAACTTTGTCTGAGAAGGGGAAGGGGAGTGAGAATGAAGGTAGGAGAAACTAATGTTGTGATTAGAATATCAGATGCCCACACACATTAATTAGAAGTTTCATTTACATGCATTTATAATAAGAAGAAGAACAAACCCGCAGGAGAAACTACAAGACCAAATGAAACTCATTGGTCACAAAGTACCAATTAATTCCTCAATCAAAGAGGTAAAAATTCCTTCCTTTATTATTGAAGTTTGAGTAGATTTTGTACATAGCTTGAGAACGAAAGAAATTCGAGGAAGAAGATAAAATAGAAGAAAAATGGCGTTTTCTATCTTTTTTAGGTACCGAGCACTCTGGTATTTTTTGAAATCAATCACCCCCTTTGGAATTACTTCAAGAAGACACTATATTCTTTGCAAGAAACCGTTACATAAAAAATCCTCGATGCCTTTTCAAATTCCTTTGTTGTGAAGAAAACACTCATGACAGGTTAAAAACTAGATCTTGCAAAGCAACCATTACATTTGATTTTCCAGTTTAAATATAGACCATTTGATTTGCTCCTACAACTTTGAAATCAGGTTGTCCACGTGGTAGGAAGGGATTGGAGCAGTTACGGGGGAATTCTTTCACCTTTTGTGATTTTTCGTGAGATTTGGCAATTTGGAACAAATTGGCCCACAACCCTGCTTTGACTTCTCAACTTAGACACGTGGCACATTCTTATTAGAAATAGGGTTACAGCCCTTTTCTCAACATTTTAATATTTTTTGTAAAAAAGGCTCAAAAACTAAATTTCCTCCTTTGGCCCGCTACTCTGATTTGACAAGGACACGTGGCACATTCTGGTTGGAGACGGGGTCGTGGCTCTTTTCTAAACAATTTAACCCTTTTTTAGAAAAGGCTAAAAAACTCAAAGTTCTCTGCCGGCCCACTGCTCCACTTTGACTATTTCCCTGCAAGCTCAAGATTTGACTTTTTCCCTGATAGTCTGATCGGGGTTGTGGGTTACTTTTTAACTTTTTTCCTTTTTTACAAAGAGCCTCAAAAGCTCAAATTCCCCCAATGGCCCGCTCGTCCGCTTTGAATTTTCAACGATGGGCTTTGCCTCTCCAACGACTTTGACCACATGGCAATCTAGCATTGATTTGGTAATTAACCTTTTCTGCCCCATCTTGGAGTTGAGCCGTTATGACACGTGGAGCCATCTGCTGAACCTTCCATAATTAGCCTATTTTACCTTTATTTTGTACCAGGGACACATGGAAGGCCCACATTTAATTGAAGACTGTGCCTTGGACCCTACCCTTAGAGTTGTGCCATTGCAACATGTGGAGCCATCCACTGAGGTTAGTCTTTTTAATGGCAATTTGGCTTTTCGGGTCCGTGGGGAAAATTTACCATTGTTTCTAAAAGCAACCAAAAGTGCTAAGTTCACCAAAAAAAACCATTTCTCCCCATCCAATAGGATTTGACCACGTACCTACATTTATTGGGGCCAAAATTTGATGGGAAAAAGACACCCATCATCCTGACTACGGGAAAAATACACAGAAGGAGAGAACTTCTTCATTTTGAGTCCAATTTTTGAATTTCCTTTGCGAACTAGAGGAATGGAGGAAAAACAATGATTTGATGACCCAGACCATAGAACAAGTGAACAATTACAATAAAAATGAAGGTTACAAAGAGGATGTTATGTACACATACCGGGAAATGGAGAATCTCTTACAATGAGCACAACATAGGTTTAAATAGCTCTAGGGCACTACTTTTGCTAATTTCTTGAATCTATAACTTGGCTTAAACACCAAAAAAGGGCATGAGCTAAATTTTTTTTTGAATTTGGCTATGGAAACACAGAGCAGTTTTTAGGAGTCAACAGTTGGCTCTAGCTTAGGGACATGGCGTGAATTGGGCATGGCTAGGGCATGACATGAGGGTCTAGAATCTCAAGTTTCAAAACATATTATGTTGACCAGTGCCTTATCCATTGGGCCTTGTAGAGTCATGTACAATTCTAAGAAATAATGAAAGAGGGAGGAAACACACAACAAACCAAACAAAACTAAACTAAAACCACACAGCAGAAAATGGAAACACACACCTACAAAAAATCACCTATGGTACAAGACGGGGTACAACCCGCTTTCATTGATGATATAGTTTAAAGCATTTCCCACTTCGAGGAAATTCCAATGGCGTTCCATCCAAGTATGAGAGGAGAAAAAAATTATCACCACAAGTTCCATGAATTTGGAATGGGCCGAGCCATAATGAATCAAGCTTTCCATGACTACCCTTTGGTTCTCTTCTCTTGTCCCACAACAGGACCAAATATCCAACTTTGAAATTCCTTGCTTTGGCCTTTTTGTCAAAAAATTGCTTTACTTTCAACTGATACTCGTTAATTCTATCCACCACTTGGCATCTAATTTCTTCCAGCTTATCCAGGAAGAATATCCTCTTGTCAGTGGAGTCTTTGTATTGATCATCTTCTATTTCTTGTAGCAACTTGAAAGTTGACATCTCAATTGTGAGGGTAATCTCTACCTCAATTCCATACAACATTTGGAAAGGTGACATACCTATTTCCTTCTTAGGAGTGATCCTATTGGCCTACAATGCATCATACAGCTTCTTGTGCTAGTTCCTTTGAGTTTCATCTACCAACTTGTGAACAATGGTCACAATGTTCTTGTTACTTGACTTAGCTAGCCCATTTCCCTATGGGTAGTAGTACGAAGAGTGAGATAGGGAGATTCCAAAGCCATAAAAAAACTCTGTGAGCTCCTTTGAAGAGAAATAGATGGTGTTGTCTACAAATATCTCCTGTGGTACTCCAAAACGGACAATGATATTCTCCTTGATGAAGTTGTAGACTATTTTAGAGCTGGATTTCTTGGTTGGAATGGCTTCCACCCATTTAGTGAAGTAATCAGTTGCAGTGAGTACATAAGTATTCCCTACACTAGAATAAGGTTTCAGAACACCAATAAAATCTAGCCCCCATTACTGAAATGGTTTTTCAATCACCATAGGCCTGAGTGCAATGCAGCTAGTTGTGGCTTTTCAACAAATTGTTGGCATGCTTTACATTTAGAAAACTAATCTTGAGTGTCTGAAAATATGGAGGGCCAATAATATCTCCCTATCAGGATCTTATGTGTGGTGACCATAGCTAAGAAATTTCCACCACAAGCTTGATCATGATATGCCCTGAGAAACTTTTCTTGTTGCTACTTATCTACACACCTGAGCAAACAACCATCTAGGCCTCTCTTGTAAAGTGCATGATTCCAAATCACAAACTTGGCTGCCTTTAGATTAATTGTCCTTCTTTGTTGTAATCAAGATGAGGAGGGAATTATCCATACGTGAGATAGTAAGCAATGTCAGCATACCACTCATTAGTAGTGGTGATAAAGAGCACCTGTGGACTATCTCTTGAACAGGTTGAGCAAACACCATCTTTTTCTCCCTACTAAACTTTGAGAGCTTCATCTTCAACAATCAGCTTTCACAAACCATTTCCTCTTACCAGCTTAGAGGGTCTAATCTCCAAGTCATACTCTTGGATCTTTGCAATCAAAATTCCTCTCTTAGCCCCAGGATCTTATTGAGTCAAAATAGACTTGATTGCACTTCCGGGGACCATCACCACTGTATGGGAATTGAGAATGTAGAATATGAAACTTTTAATAGCTTTGACCACTGTGTAGGCATGTTTCTCCACTTGGGTGTACTTTAGCTCATGATTTTTCAAAGGACAACTCATGAAAGCAATGGGTGCTTCCAAATCTTCATCATTTTTCTCAACAAGGACAATAGAGAGTGTATGTTCTGATATATAACAATACATAATGAACTCCTTGTTGAAATCTAGAGATACAAGAGTTGAAGCTTTGGCAATGGATTTCTTGATCTCCTCAAATGCTATTTTTCCTTCCTTATTCCACTTGAAACTTTCTTGAGGCTTCATCATGGAAGTTATATGCTTATTCATTTCAGAAAAATCAAGCACAAAGCAACGAAGGAAGTTTACCTTTCCAAAGAATTAATGAATTCTGTTCTTGCTGGTTGGTAAGGCTAGTTCTTGGATAGCTTTGACCCTCTCAGGATCAATGTGTGCTCCATGTTTGTTCACAATGTGTCCCAACAACTTACCTTCTGTGACTCCAAAGATGCACTTCTTTGGATTTAGAGAAATGCCATGTTTTCTACACCTTGCAAGGACTTTCTCGAAATGACTGATATGATCTCCCCCCTCTTTGAAAAAACCACGAGGTCATCAAGGTAAATGAAAATGCAATGTTTCAAATCTTTGAAGGGAAATCCCATTGCTCCTTGGAAAGTGGCCCCAACATTGATCAAGCTAAAAGGAATTCTATTGTAAGAAAAAGTGCCCCAAGGTGTTATGAAGGTTGTTTTGTTAAAATCCCTTCTACCACCTTAATTTGGTTGTACCCTGAGAATCCATCAAGAAAAGAGAGCATCTTAGATCTAGTGACTGCTTGTAAAATATGATCCATGATTGGAAGAGGGTAGTTGTCCTTGAGAGATGCCTGATTCAAATTTCAGAAGTCTACACAAATCCTTATTTCCCCGTTCTTCTTCCTTACTGGCACACTGTTAGCCACCCATGTTGAATGGTGGATGGGGAAAATGATTCTATCTTTGAGCATATTTGTCACCTCTTCTTTGATAACATTGGAAATTTTTGGGTTGTAGGGCCTTTTTCTTTTCTTGAAGGGCTTGCCTCCTTACTTAAAAGGAATGGAGTGATACATTTCCTTTGGCTGAAAAGATTTGAGTTCATCATAGGAGTAGGCCAGGACATCTGATTACTTTTTTATCAGAGAAAACAATTTTCTCTTCTCTTTTGGTGAGTAACATTTACCAATGTTAACCATCCTTGGATTCTCTAAAGTGTGAATGTTTTCTTGATCAAAATCAGATGGACACTGAGAAGACTATCTTTCTTTCTCTTGGATGAACCTGTCATGCTTGTCAAAGAGGTATTCCAAAGAAAATAGGCCTTTGGGGATTTTTTTTCCTTTCATTTTGATTACTCCCTCTTTATCAATTCCCTTAATTCCTTCCTTCTCTTATTTGGGGACTGATTCATGGTGTGGGTTTTCTCTTCCTTCAAAGAACAAATTAGTGAAGTTATCCCTTTGTTCTAATAAGGCTAGGATATGATTGTCATCATTGAAGACCTGCCAGTGATTTGCATTTTCTGGTATGCTGGGTCTGAAAACCATCTCAATGGTCACTTTATCCTTGCTAAAATAAGGATGAGGTGTCACTAAGGAGGTTGAGACCACTAGAGAATTGGCCTTTTCATTCTTCTCCCTAGGGATAGCTTCAATGGAGAATGCATCAAAGGATTCAATGCAGTCTCATACTCTGTTTCTATAGTGCCTGAGCCTTGGATTTTTTACCTGATATTGTTGGCAGATCAGCTTCACCACAATCTCAACATCACCTTTGCATCTCAGCTTCTTGATTCCCATGTCCTCTGCTGCATTCATGCCTAAGAGAAATGATTCGTACTCTACTGTATTATTTGTATTGTCAAATTTCAGCTTGTAGGAAAAACAATATATGTCATTGGAGGGAGAGTATAATACTACACCAGTTCCTAAACCTACTCTAGAATCACTGCCATCAAACTCCATTGTCCAAATATGACCTTCTTCTTCCTCCATGAGGAGTGGCAAGTTCTCTTCCTTTTGTGATGTAAGGAAGTAGTTTCCTAACCCACAATCTTGAAAGAGGATGTTAGCTCTTGGATCATCAGATTTCCTTACCATGAATTTCTTTTTCCTGATTGGTAGCAACTTCTTCATTTCTCCTTTCACTGGGATTGTTGTAGATGACCAATCCATTTTTATTTCTCCACCTAGATCTCTGTAGAAACTTCTAATCAACAACATACCAAAAGATGTTGGGATATATGCCACCAAAATGGTCAAGAGTATCTTCTTATCAGGGTAATCAGCTAGTGTAACCTGAGCATCCTTAATCCTTCCTACCAATGGAAATTGTTTGGATTCCATTGAGTAGCATGTACCATTTACCTGGGTCAAAGTGAGGCCAAGAGCATTTGTAACTTTTGCTAGCATCACATTATATGAGGCTCTAGAGTCTATGATGTAATTGTTCAACTGGAAGCCTTTGACGAGAAGTGACAGGTAGAAAGGCTCAACTCTATTGGTGTTGGAGGAAATGAGGGTTAACATGTTTTGAGAAGGTGGTATGGATGGTGTGGGAAGTAAGCCTTTAAAGACTGGTCTTGAAGAAAAAGGGTTACTACGACTAACTTCCTTGATGAATCTGTCAAGTTGGGCAGGATGTGTTTGCAGGTATTCAATCTTAGAGAGCCGAACTTTGGTTTTTCTTGAATGCTCCACAAAGTCAAATGGAGTTATGGTAGATGAGGAAGAGGTTCCAACAGTGGGAGAGGATTTAAATGATAGGGGTTTTATTACTTTTGGTGTTGGGTTATCCTTTTCAAATGTAGTAATTGGCTTGGAAGGAGATGGGGTTGTAGCCTTTGATTAAGATTTAGATGTTCTTGCAGAACCAACATTTAGAAGAGAATTACTCTTAATAGATTTTGAGTTGGGAGAAGAATCAAATAACTTACTTGGCACAATAGTGTGATCATTGACAACTAGTGAATCTGATTTCTCTTTGGCTGATTCCATGGTAGGTGGTAATGGTGATCCCTTGCTGATGATCTTTTTTAGTGGAGGATTTGGAAAGCTATCTTCCTTGTTCTTCCTACTCTTAGTTATAACTACTGAGGCTGAAACACCATTCTTAGATTGTGCATGAGTGAAAAAAACACATGAAAAACTTGGATCTTCTTCATCACCTTCCTCCTCCTCATCAACGTATTCAATCAGGCCATTGTGCATGCTAAAATATTCAATTTTAAGATAATTTTCAAAGTCATCCATGCTTTCTTCTTCGGTTTCCTCAATGTTTGTTCCTTCTTATTATTCCTTAGTGTCACAGATGGCATTGACTGGTGGTGCTTCAAGAGAAATCCTACAAGGAGATGGAGTAGTTCTTGATCTATCAAGAGGATTTGGTCTCCTTGAAGCATTCCTCATTTTGATTTGTGACAGCTGCTTCTTCATTGCAACTAGGTCATTTACCATTTTTTGGAACATTGGATCAGTGGTGATTGAATTTGAACTCTGACCTTTTTGCTTCCCATTTGGTCCTTTCACTTTTCTAGAAAGAGTTAGATCATTATCAATTTCAACTACAAAGTCTTGAACTTCCCTCAATGTTCTTGGTTGGGCTCTTCAAAGGAAGAAACAAACTATTGGTGGAAAAGCACCGACGAAGAACCTTTTCAAGTTATTTTTAGGGGGGACCACATCTTCTAGGATCCTTCTTTTCAACCTATTATACCTTGCTACAAAATCTTTCATTGACTCAGAGGTCTCCTTCTTCATCTGAACTAATTGGACCAACATATCCTAACAATATTTTGTGCTCTTAAACCTATGTTCAAATGCACTTCTTATATCTTCCCAGCATGTGACAGATCTTAGGGGCAACATGTAGAACCATTCAACAGTTTTTTATTGGAGTGGATCCACAGAGATCCTAACTGAAACATCTTCATATTCAACTCCCAACACTCCACAAGTAGTGATGAATGCTGCCACATGTTCTTCGAGGAGTTGAGAACCATCCCCTTTGAATTTTGGGAAGTTGTTTCTTGAGCCTCTTGGGAGCTCATGAAGTGGTTGAGAAAGAGCCAGTGGACCGGTATTTCTTCCCCATGGTACGTTATGCATGCATTCCTCATGCTCATGATCACCCATTTTGTTCTTGTTTCTATCCTTTAGTCTTGCTAAGGCTGCTTCTGCTGTAGCTCTTTCTTTTTCTTCAATTTGGAGTCTTTATATTTCTTCAAGTTGAGCCCTTATCTCCTCCTCAGCAATTACCTCTCTTTCAAGCTCTTCAAATGTGGGATCAATTTTTCCTCCTTGCCTCAATTTTCAGGTGTATCTTCTATCAGCTAGCTTGAAAGTTTACGCTCTTCTCTAGGGTGCTGGAATTTTTCTCTGCCTTTCCAGTTCAACAACACATTCCTCTTCTAGGTCTAGAATCCTTATGGCAATGAAATATTGATTAACACTTTGTCTCTTATGTTAAATAGCTTCTCTCAGATCAGAAGCAATGTCTTCTTGGATGTGAAAGAGTAAATCAGGTCTCTCAATAGGAGGATTTCCTAAAATAGCCATGATTTACATCCATATAGCTCATATGACTATTAAATCTCTAGAAAATTTTATTTTGAATTTTATTTTTTTTATTTTATGACCTTGAGGTTGTTTTTAGGTGCAGATGCTGCAAAATCTGCCCCACGGTGGGTGCCAAAAACTATTGGCAAGAAAATTTGTCTTGCAGAAAAAATTGTGGGTTTCAAGCCAATGCTATGGGAATCTAAGTCCCTCTATTTGAATGGTGCGGCTTCCATATGTGCAT
This sequence comes from Taxus chinensis, assembly GCA_019776745.2. Taxonomy (NCBI): domain Eukaryota; kingdom Viridiplantae; phylum Streptophyta; class Pinopsida; order Cupressales; family Taxaceae; genus Taxus; species Taxus chinensis. Next base: position 983,094,660 of record CM034146.1, read on the forward strand.
GCGTGAAAAAGTTGATTTCAGTGGTGGCCTTTTGACTAGAGATCTAATAGGGGTACTCCACTGTCCCTATGGCAAAGCTAGCAATTTCTCGCGAGAGAAGAACTTTATCTGAGAAGGGGAAGGGGAGTGATAATGAAGGTAGGAGAAACTAATGTTGTGAGTAGAATATCAGATGTTAACACACACAAATTAGAAATTTCATTTACATGTATTTATAATAAGAAGAAGAAAAAACCCAGAGGATAAACTACAAGACTGAATGAAACTCATTAGTCACAAAGTACCAATTAATTCCTCAATCAAAGAGGTAAAAGTTCCTTCTTTTATTATTAAAGTTCGAGTAGAGTTTGTACATAGCTTGAGAATGGAAGAAATTTGAGGAAGAATAGAAAATAGAAGAAAAATGGCATTTTCTGTCTTTTTTAGGTATCGAGTACTCTGGTCCTTTTTGAAATCAATCGCCCCCTTTGGAATGGCTTTAGGAAGACAATATATTCTTTGCAAGAAACTGTCACAACTTCACAAATCCTCGACACCTTTTCAAATTCCTCTATTGTGAAGAAAATTCTTATGGCAGGTTAAAAACCAAATCTTACAAAACAACCATTACATTCGATTTGCCAATTTAAATATAGACCATTTGATTTGCTCCTATAACTTTGAAATCAGGCCATCCACATGGTAGGAAGGGATTCGAGTAGTTACGGGGGAAGCCTTTCACCTTTTGTGATTTTTCGTGAGATTTGGAAATTTGGAACAAGTTGGCTCGTAGCCCCACTTTGAATTTTCAACTTAAACATGTGGCATGTTCTTATTGGAAATGGGGTCCTGGCCTTGTTCTCAACATTTTAACCTTTTTTGGAAAAAAGGCTCAAAAAATCAATTTCCTCTGCCAGCCCACTACTCCGATTTGAATAGGACATGTGGTACGTTCTGGTTGGAGACGGGGTCGTGGCTATTTTCTAAACAATTTAATCCTTTTTGGGAAAAGGCTCAAAAACTCAAAGTCCTCCACCGGCCCACTGCTCCACTTTGAATTTTCAAAGATGGGTGCCACCTTTGACTATTTCCCTGTGGGCTCAAGATTTGACTTTTTCCCTGATAGCCTTATCGAGGTTGTGGGTTACTTTTTAACTTTTTGCCTTTTTTACAAAGAGCCTCAAAATCTCAAATCCCCGCGATGGCCCGCTCATCCACTTTGAATTTTCAATGGTGGGATTTTCCTCTCCAATGAATTAGACCATGTGGAAATCTGGTGCTGATTTGATAATTGACCTTTTTCCCCCCTTCTTGGAGTTGCGCCATTGCGACACATGGATTCGTCCACTGAGCCTTCCATACTTAGCCGATTTTACCTTTATTTTATACTTGGGACATGTTGAAATCCCATTCTTAATTGAAGACTATCCCTTGGACCCTGTCCTTGGAGTTGCGGCATTGCGACACATGGATCTATCTACTAAGGTTAGACTTTTCAATGGTGATTTGGATTTTCGGGTCCGCGGGGAAAATTTTACCATTTTTGCCAAAAGCAACCAAAAGTGCTAAGTTCACAAAAAAAAAACCCGTTCCTCCCCATCCAATAGGATCTGACCACTTACCTACATTTATTAGGGCCAAAATTTGATGGGAAAATGACACCCATCATCTCGACTGCAGGAAAAATACACAGAGGGAGAGAACTTCGTCATTTTGAGTCCAATTTTTGAATTTCCTTCATGAACCAGAGGCATAAAGGAAAAAAAAATTATTTGACAACCCAAGCCATAGAACAAGTGAACAATTTCAATCAGAAATGAAGGTTGAAAAGAGGATATTATGTTCACAGACTAAGAAATGGAGAATTTCTTAAAATGAGCGCAACAGAGGTTTAAACAGCTCTAGGGAACTACTTTTGCTAATTTCTTGAATCTCTAACTTGGCTTAAACACCAATGAAGGGCATGAGATAAAAAAAATTCAAATTTGGCTATGGAAATGTAGAGTAATATTTAGGAGACAACAGGGTTGTATATCAAGAGGATTTGGTCATTCTGATAGAAGGATTAAATAAAGAGTATTGGGATAGACCAGGTGGTGTGGCCATGGGAAAGGATATAGGTAAAGATTTCAAGGTAGAGATAGGTGGACTTATTGGTATGATAGATATAGGGGTAGGTGGGATAGATAAGGATCTAGGAATATTTAGAATATTTGGAGATATAGGTGATGTGATAACTGATGGAGTAGACATTATGGGTAATGCAACAAATGCAAAAGTATTTTCAGGTGTAGAAGTAGATGGGATTGGGTGTTTCATAAATGTTTCGAGGGGTAAGAATGATATGTTTGCTAATGGGGTTAACATCAATGGTGGGGCTGTAAAGGTGCACGTAGTAGAATTGAGTTTAGTTAGGATTATTGTGATTAATGTAGGTGTAGTAATAGGTTTGTTTGATGCAAATGTGGGTGAAGGAATATATGTGAGAGTTGTAGGAATATGTGTGGATATCAATGGGGCTGAAATAGGTGCTAAAGATGAATCTAGTGTAGTAGATTGAGGTATGATCAAAGTGGATGGTATAATAAATTTTGATGTGGATGTGATAAGGATATGAGAAGGTGTAGGTTAAGTAAAAGTAGTAAAAGTTGACATAGGTGTGATAGTTGTGGGTGCAACATGTTCTGCATAAGTATAATGTCTAAGGTAGGAACACGTGGAGTCGGTGATAAGATGGGATCTTTATTGACAATGTTAATCATATACACATTTGATAGTTGATATTTAAAGGGAATGTCTTGAATTGTTGGTGGTTGATTACGTAAATTTTGAATAGTGGATCTATCGATTTGGAAATCCCCTTGATTTATAATTTTTTGGACACGATATTTGAAGGAATGAAATTTCTCAATGTTTTGACCTTTCGCTTGATGATATTTATAATAGTGGGCTTTGTGATACCAAATAGGCTTGTCTTGCTAGTTTTCCATGGGTGGTATGGGAGGAAGTTGGATGTAGTTTATGGCCACCAACTTATAAAATACGGAACTGTATGATTCTCCCAAGGGGGTATAGTTGAATTTCAGTTGAGGGAACCATTGTTGAGGCCATGTACCAGATATAGATGTGGATGAGGGTTTAATAACCACAGTGTTGGCCACACCCTTAATTTTTTTGTTACGTGTGAATGGTTTAGTATATTTGATTTTAGGTTTAATTGAACTTAGTTTAAGATGACCTTGCTCAATGGCATGAGTTTCGAGTTTGTGATCCATTGTGAAAGCTTTGTCAAAGGTTCAGAATGATTGGATTTGAAAACTAGATGATATATGTTTTAAACACAAACGTGAGAATAATTCAATGAGTTTGGTTTGTGGAAGAGTAAAGGATAGATGGTTTATAATACCAAGCCATCGTGTGATGAAGTCGGTGATGGGATTGTATTCAAACTTTTAGATGGTATATAGATCAGTGATAGTAGTTTTTCTTATGATACTGATATAAAATTGTTCAAAAAATAACTGTGCAAGTAGGGTGAATGAGAATATGGAATGTTGTGGGATACTGTTGTACCTGTCCAACGAGGGACCAAACCAAGACATGGGGAAAGTGCGAAGAAGTAGATCGTGATCATGTGGAATAAGACAACATGCATGTTTAAATGCAAGGAGATGTTTTTGGGGATCTTCCTTGTTATTAAAATTAATAAACTCAGGAAGTTCCTAATGAGGAGGGTAGGGTTTGATTGGAACTGATGGATGAATCAGTTCATTATATATTTTTACATAGGATAATGTATCCTTGGGTGCCAAGGTAGTAGCCTCTAAACTAGCCAACCAATTTATTAAGGCATGAATTGGATCACTTGATGTGTTGTTAGGATGAGATTGGATTGGTTTTGTGGTTTTAAACATAGTTTGATAAGGTGAATTATGTGTTTATGGATGTATGGGTATTTGGGTAATCATTTCATAAGGTGGTTAATAAAATTATGGGTGGGATGTTTGTGAAATAGTTTGATAAGACGATTGATACACTTGTGGGTGTGTAGGTGTGTGAGGAATTTTTTAGTAAGCTTAACATATGTCATAGATTAAGATTGTTGCATAGACTGAATTTGAACAATAGGGACATGATGTGTTCATTGAAGTTGGGTAGGTTATTGTGGTAAATGATAAGTGGGGATATGGGTGTTAAGAGGTTGAGATGGTTGGATCATACGATGTGTAGGAATGTAAGTGTGAGGAGGTTGAGATGGCTGGACAAGCATATTAGTAGCAGATGAAAGAGAATTGACAAAAAGGGATGTGGGTGGAATGTGATCCACCAATTGAGGAGATAGGGAGGATTGAGAGATTGGGGAATATTTTTGGACTAAGAAGTCATATATGTGGTTAGGAGGAGGCTTAAGTATCTCTAGAGGATCGAGAGATGGTGATGCAACTAATTTAGGAAGATTAGTTTGGTGAGGGGTATGAGGATTATTTTTAAGATAGGGACAATCATACATGACATGGTTCTCAAGAAGTGAGGTCATGGAGATTGGAGGTTGGGTGACTGACGACATGGTTTTGAGTTTATAATCTTGTTGGGAGATATCATTAGGAGAATTAATTTTATTGGATGGAGGACATTGTTGTTTTGTTTTGATTTGAGATAGAGTGACAATAGGCGTGAAATAGAGAAACATTTATTTATTTAATTTGTTGACAAACAAATCAATAAACATATTTTTTACCATCATGTTTATTTACGAGAAGTGAAAAAAAGTAAAATGGATAATGAAGGTGCCTAAAGAATTGAAATCTAAGGCTAGTTTCAGGTAGTTTTGGCTAGGGAAATGTTTGAGATGGTTTCCTATTGGGTGTTCAAATCCTAATCAGTTAACTAGGTGATAAGAGTATTTTTATGTGTTGATTTTGTTCATGAAGTTTTAGGCAGTGTGTTATAAGTGAAATGCAGAAGGTTAGACCCCTTATTTAGGCTATGTGAGAAAGTAGGATGCACAAAGTTTTTTTTAGACAGAATTCAAAAAGTGAATTTCGACGCAGACAATCACTCGAGAGAGGGAAATTACAATGCAAAAAGGAGAAAAATGAGAAAAACCTAGAGAACGCTTTTCTCGGTTATTTGATTACACTTGATAATGGCATATTTGGAAGTGATAGACAATGGCCAAGAACATCTGGGCACCCTAAAATTACACCATGCACAATTGTGGAAGGGGTCGGTGAAAAGGATTTTCCAACGTATTTCTGTTTCAATGGTTTTCTTTGAAAACATACTGTTGTTTGCAAGTTTGTGGAGTGTACCTCGTGGACTTTGTAGACTACACCTGTAAAATAAAATAAATGTAATTAGTTGATGTGATTATAATTGTCGTAAATATTTTGTGTATAATTTTATTTTTTATAAACATAAAAAATAAAAGAAATTAATCTAATGGATTAGTAAAAGTAAGAATTCAACGTTCGTATTTAATAAAGGTAAAGTAAACTTAACTATGAAATAAACCATTAAATAGTGATGAAATAGATTGTGAGATAAAATTATGATAAAATTCCATTTAAATACGATATGAGATAACCTATAAATGACATGACATTAACATGTGCATTTTGTATTTATTTCATTTCTTTACGTGAACTATAAATAAGAATAAACATATAATATGACTGAATGCGGACTTTAAGAGGTAACAAAGAAAAGTAGATGGGGGGAGTGAAATTTTATGTTAATAATAAAGGCTTTGGGGAGGATGAAAGTAATTTGATTTGAAATTTGTAAAGGATATGGGAGAAAATAATGGACCTAAGTTGTGTGGACTTAGTTGAATAAAGGAGGGAAAAGATAGGTTGGTGACCGAAAAGTGAACATGAAAGTCAAATCCGACATGACAAGTTGATAATGTACATGGACATGGATTTTCACATGGATGAGGACATAAGGAGAATCATAGAAAATATAAATGATAAGTATATAATTCGTTATGCTGGTGCTGCAAGAACTATTGGTAAAGAACCGCAGGTCAATTATTATGAAGATACTTTACAATCGTCACCCACAAAGCTATGCCTAAATCGAAAACGAGGTAGGAAACTATTAGAAGTGTCATGCATCAGAATCTTATGACTCAACATGGATATTTATTGTATCCATAAAAATTCGTGGTTGAGCCACTACCCACAGAGCTTACGCAAATGTGAAATTGAGCTGTAAATACTTGGAAGCATCATATATTAGAATCTTGTGGGTATGCATAAATATATGCTCAAAATTGTAAGTCGATCACTTATAAAAGAAATTAAAGTCACCTCCCCCAAAGATGTGCATGTATTTGGAGCTGAGAGGAAAAACATTGGAAGAATTAACCCTTAGAATCTTGTAAGTCTGTATAGATATTCATTTTCTACGTAGGACACAAGAAACCATGATATAGGCTCGGGGAGTGGGGAATATGTGTGAGCATAGGGAAGGGTCTGTGTGCGAGACTGGGATTGGGAGATGGAGTGGATGGGAGAGGTGGTAAATGTGGGAGGGATCTTGGTCTACGTGGAATAGAGGGTAATGCAGGAGGGAGCTTAGGTGGATGGGGGATAGCTCGGGGAGATGGGAGCTTGGTGTATAACATAGGCTAGGTGGATAAAAATAAAGTTGCAAGGATGAAGCGTTAGATCTCGAGGAGAAAGACGGGATATTAGGAGGTAAATTGGATAGATAAGGGGTAGAGCTTGGCTGAGGAGCGGCATGGAAGCTAGATTTGGTTGTGAATTACAGGAAGAGAGCACATGGAGGGATAGTAGTTTTGAAACGAGATTGTGAGAATTAATACGTGGGAAGTGAATTGGGATGGGCTATGAATAGAATTGTAAGGAAGAGATCTATGTGGTGAATTTAAATGTAATGAGGTAATATGGGAAGAGAGCTCGATGTGTGGGGATGGTAGATTGGTGGAGTGGAAAGGATATGGGATTAGATTATGGAGTGAGGAGTAAGTAGGTCGGTGTGGGTGTGGATGTTGGTAAGTCTTAAGACATGGGGGATGAGATAGGTGGAGGATTTTTGTGGGTAATATCTTGATCGAGTTGACCAAGTAGAAAAAAGTAGGGGATAGGTAAAGGGGATAGTGTAGGACAATAATAATAATGTTGTTTTTAAAAAAAAAAAATAATTCATTTATTGAATTAATAATAATGATTTTTGTGTTTTTTTACAGGACATGGAATAAAATCTAGGAATGTAATAATGTATAACTAGAAGACAAAGTAAAAATGACACACAAAACCCCTCACCTCGTGATGGAAAAAGACTACCAAATGTAAGTAACATGACAAATAGACAAAGATAATATTAAATACTTGTGAGAAAGTGAGTGGGAAAATGAAACATTCACAAAATATATATCATGTGATGACAACTAGGAGAATAATAAATTACACAATCAAACTTGAAAACACAACCAAGCGATAAGGTTAATTTTCAGATTCATTTCCCATGTGGGTAGAACTCAATAGTAAACAATAAGAACACGTACCTCTAAGGAAACCTAAATGATGGATCATGCTAAAATGAGATCAACTAATATTAAGACCATGCAAACAAGAAAGTTAAAAAAGATGAGTAAAATAACAAATGAAATGACTAGATCTAGGATCCGGTCGCATTGGGCGTGCCAAAATGTTGTATAGGATACATTTTTATCATGCGGGTGAAAGCCGATACTTGAAGCCACCAAAAAAATTGAATTATGGAGGGCGTAGGACCTTAGATGTGGATATGGATCTATGGGCACAAAGAAGAGCGATATGTGATAAAAGAAGATAGATCTGCAAAACAAAAACAAATGTGATTAGATAACAATATGTGGGTGTTTCCCGGAAAATACCAGTTCCAATAGGATGTTAAATCCCTTAGAGGATTTCTAGAAAGATAGCAATAAATGATGAACAATAGATATCATGCAGAAATAATGAAATAAAAAATGATAAGTAATTGAAATGAAGAGGGGACTTAGCTTGTGCTCTGATATGAAGATAAATAGATATCAGGATGGCAACATGACAAACAATGGAAAATATTTCTCCCACACTCCTCACCTTATAAATTCTAACAATGGAAAAGGTTTTTTCCTTGACCTCAAACTTTCAGAACTTAATTAAGCACTTTCTTCTCCTCTTTTAAAAAACTTCAATACGTAGAGATTTCATACTGATTCTCCCACTTTTTCTGGGTCTTGTCTAGGTCCCAGTCTAGGTCATCTTAAAAGAGGGGGGAAGACCCATATTTATAACTTAGAGGTGAGGTTAGATTGGGGTTAACAAATAATCGGGGTTGGGTAAAGTAACCCTGGTTAAGAGACATGATGTGATCACGCAGGGCTCATGATTTGACTTATTAAGTGGAGTGGGGAGCATGATTTGAATGGGTAGGTGATATGATAGATTCCATTTTTGAAATTAAGAGTGGAGTGTCAAATGGGTATATTATTACCCATGAATTGAATAATTTTGAGTGATGTAATGCCAAATTCTAATTATCAAATGGATCCACTTGGAGCCCATTTGATAATTAATTAATTAAGGGTTAATAAATAGATGGAATTTACTCAAATTTAAGAAAAGGAAAAGTGAGGGGGAAATTTTCATGAAGGAGAACGAATGTTGGATGAAGGAGAGTGGTTACACTAAAAACTGGTGTCTACATCACATACTACTCTGATGAAACCCACAGGGAATGAAGTGTTAGTGTTGTTAGTAAGTATAATTCCACTGAAAAAGGTCATCAAGTAAACTACCACATGATCTAACTCTAGGTTTTCTATACATTGAGAAATTATAATGGTCATACCTCAATGAGGTATATCCTCCACTCTGAATAACTTAAATAGTCAAGTTTTAATATCATTATGGTGACTCATATACTCAATCAACTGACCCTAGATGGGAACCCATAAAATCCTCCATACATCCTCCAGCATAATAGTGATCTCACCAGTCAGGAGCTACAAATACTGACTCTCATTGTGCCACCTCTCAGATAATTCTATAAGGATTCCATGATCCGGAGTAATCTTTGGCATACTGGCCATATGATCTAATATAGTAATTTATAAAAGGATGTCCAAAACCCCCTATCCTCCTCATCAAAATATACCTCTATGGCAGCCAAGCACCAGTACCGCTCTCTAGTATGAAAGGACTAACAATCATCTCTACAAAAAGATAATACACTTGTTATGATTTAATTATATCTATATTATTCTATTTCATTCTTCTATGTACTAATTTCTACTTTCTTCTACACAATTCTGAAGCCACATTCTTCTATAGTTATCTTATCATTTTCTCAAAATTTGGCTAATTATTTCTTCTAGCACATATGCACCCCTATGGATTCTTGTGCACCTATATTGACACATATGCACCTAGGACATATATGCTCTCCTCCAGATGCATGCACACCCATCTTGACACGTCCTAATGTTTTTCCCACTCCTTCAAACAAATTGTAGTCATTTATGTTTTTCTACTTTCTTTGAAGTGATGCTGCTTACGCCACCCCAAAGAGGGGAAAATGCATACACCTATAGTTTTATCAAAGCAATCTTATTCTTAATATTGCACTAACTATTCTACTCCTCTCAAACTGACGAAACCTCCTCAATTAGGTCTATCTAACTCTCGTTTTACGACATCATTTTGGTCATATTCCTCTTGTAACCAACTAATCAGGCTAATATAGCCTCGTACTAGCTAAATCCTCTTCTTATCTCCTTCTAAACTGCTTCTACCAGCTTCCTAGGCTATCAATCCATTTCATGGGATTGAGTAGACCCCTCACAACTCTCTTAGGATCCTAGTTCCTCACTAATTAGGATTAATTACCCTAAACCTAGATTAACTATCCTAAGACATTTTAAACCTATTCTAATCCTAAAAAGTGATTTTTATCTTATTCACAAATGCACCCAAATCATTTCATTTATGGAATTAGAAACCTATAAATATAACTAGACCCCCCTCACTTTTCTAAGAACACTTCCTCTTTTCTAGCATAAACTATAATATTTTTGTTTAGGATTAAGAGCTTCTTTTCATTTGTTTATTGAGGTATTTTCTTTGCTATTGCACTACACACTCAAGATTTGAGTAAATGGGAAGAACCATATGGATTTTTAGCCATTAATGGTGAGCTCCCATTCTCATAATCACAAACTGATTGCTTAAAATATTTATTAGGTTCATTTACAAAGCTTTCAAGAATAGAGGATAACTAGACATTTTAGGTTTTCTTGTTTACTTCAAGATTAATGCATGTAAAGTAATGAATCCTTGGTTATTTTTTTTTTATCATGATGGTCCATTGATTTTTTTTAAAGCTTTGGGCTTACTTAAGTTTTTTTACCCATGTTCATAGATTTTGCAACTTTTCCTTTCTCGCAGGTAGAAACAAAGACATGGTTTGAAAGTTTGTAGGGATTTATAAGGGCTTGATGGGTACTAAAAAATGTCTTTAATTTAATTTGAATTTTTGTTTATGATTCTAGACAATAATATTTGTCTATTTTAAGGGCTGGTAGTCTTATTTTGAGATCAATAATGAAATTGAGTAAATTGGATGTTTGATGAAATAATGAAAGTTTTTATAAATTCTTTAGAAGGGTTTTTAGTGTGAAGGAATATTGGAAAGTTTAAGCATCCCTTGGATCCATATTTTCATGAAATTTTTTCTTTTGGACTAAGAACTGCCTAGTGAAGATAACAAAAATTACTTATTTTGGTATCCTTGAATCTAATGGTTGGTTTCACAGGGTTGAGTTTTTCCATCCTCTACATCATTTTGGTATTAAAGTAGTAAGATTATGGAAGTGGAGGTTTTCTCTTTAGAGGTAAAATTTTATTATTGTTAAGAATAATTTGTATATATGTGTTTATGAATTTTAATGAGTGGATTTAAGAAGGAAGATTTGTTTAAACTAAGAAGATTGCCTTATTGTAAGATTTATGTAAAGTTAATAGGTTGTTCCTTGAAAGAAGACAAAAGAGAAAAAGTAAGAGAGAAAATTAGAATAAGAGGAAAATAAAAAGTGGCAAGAATCCAAAGCAGAGATAAAAAGAAAAAGAAGAAAGTCAAGAGACTAGGTTTGAAAAAGAACCTGGGTAAAGCTTAGTTAAAGTGAAAAATAATTGTTGAGAGAAATTGGAGGAAAAGAAAATGAAGATAGTGAAGGGATTGCTTAAGTTCTTATGCCATGAGAAGAAAGAGAAAAAATAAAGAGAGAAAAAGAGAAAAGAGGAAAGGATGAAGGAGTTAAGAAAGAAGAAAGAGTTAGAGATGTAGCAGGAAATAATTGGTCTAAGGAAAGATGTGGAGTAGCTGTTAGTTCTGATCGAAAGAGTGAAAACAATACAATATCAAGGAGTTGAAATTGTGATGAAAAATATAGTGTTATCCCAATTTTTCCCCTGAAAAAATTGATCAAACATGACCCTACATAGAAGAAAACCTAAGGGACAACTCTGCCTGTGAGCTCACATTCAAATCCAACAATCAAGGGTCAGGCGGGCTTGAGTAAGGGGTGAGAAAATTCAGTGAGGAAGCCAATAATGTTATAGGAGACCAGAAGATTAGCAGAAGGAAAATGGGGAAAGGCTCAAAGTTTTTGGACTTCACATATGATTCAACTCAAAGCTTGAATTGCCTAAGTATAAACGGACTCACGGGAGGCACCATATGTCGGCTTGGCACAATTTTGAAAGGTCAAATCCAAAAGAGGTCCCTAAATGAGTGTAAAGATTCCATGTGTCTCAACAGTGCACCTTCAAGGGATGAAGCCAAGGGCAGTCCCCTAAACAAGCATGGAGCTTCCACGTGTCCCAGGGTCTGAAAGTCAGAACCAACCATCGAATCGGCTAAGTATGGAAGGGTTAGCAAAAGCACCCACGTGTCTTAACAACACAACTTTAAAGGAAGGATAAAGAGCAGAGGCCCCAAAATTGTGTTGGCCCTCCACATGTCCAAAATTCAAAAAGGGGACAGAGCCGGCTATTTAAATCGACTAAGTATGGAAGGGTTAGTGGAAGCCTCCACGTGTCTCAACAGCACACATTCAAGGGTCAAACAAAGTCGGCAGTTGAAAATTCTCAGGGCAGTGGAAGCCTCCACATGTATTATCGGCATAACACCAAGGCTAGGACAAAAGAGTGTTTCCCCAAACAAGTGCAGGCTCGCCACGTAGTTACGGACCAAGAGAGGAGCAAGCCCAAACCAGCTAAGTATGAAAGGGCTAGAGGAAGCTTCCACATGTCTCATCGACACAACTTCAGAGATTCAAATCCAGAGGTAGACCCCAAACGAGCATGAATCCTCCATGTGTCTCATCGACACAACTTCAAAGACGTAACCCAAAGCATAGACTCAAATGAGCACTAAATCTCCATGTGTCTAGGGTCTAATAGAAGTAAAATGGGAAGTATAAAAGAACCGGTGGATGGTGCCACGTGTCTCATCAATGTAAATTCAAAAGGTGCGGCCCAAAGGCCAATCCCAAACAAGCGCATGCCCTCCACATGTTATAGGTCTGAAAATAGATACACTGGCCATTAAAAAGTTCAAGCTCGGGGTAGGCTAGTGGAAGGGGCCACGTGTTAGCATGATGCAAATTCAAAAGAAAAATTTGGAGGAAATCTCCCAATACATGATAAGCCTCCACTTGTCCAGGGTCAGATATATGGCCGTGCCAAACAAAACGGATTTAGCCAAAACACAAAGAAATAGAGGAAAGCCATGAAAGGAACCACGTGTCTCTTCGGTATAACTTCAAAGGAAAAATCCAAAAGGGGTCACCAAACGTGCGTCAGCTCTACACATGGCTATGTTTCAGGTCAAAGTGGGAAGGTGGACCTTGGAAGGATTTTTTGCCAAAAGCGGGCCAATGGGCCTGGGGAAGACTTTTTGCCAAAGTGGAAAATGTGAGCCGGCAGGACTAAAGATGACTTTTGAGAAATGTGAATATGCGAGGCCATGGATGAAATTTTGCCCAAATGTAAATTCAGGCTGGTGGGTATGCGGGGAATTTTGAAACCTTTGCACTTTTCACAAAATAACGTAGTTTGTAAGTGCGGGCCCACGAGCCTGAGGAGCTTTGGTCGCCAAATGTAAAAAGTGAATTTTGGGCCGGCGGGGCTGTAGGAGATTTTTATAATTTTTTGTTTTCTCGCAAAAGGTGCCAAAGTGAATTTCGAGCTCATGGATCTGTTTTACAAAATTGGTTTTTCGCCATTTTTATACGGATTCGATTCAAATATTCAAATGGGCATATTGTTTTTTTTAGTGCTCAAAATTCAACAAATTTGGTACCATTGGAAAGATTTCAACCACCTCTATGCCATGAAAGAATAAAATATTATTTTCAATAGGCTGTGATGGGTGAAAATCAGGAAAACGTATTTTATGCCATTAATGAAGGATCTGATTTCTTCAACTACCCAGATCTTATCTAGATTTTCCATCTTTCCTTCTCCAACATGCCAAACAGACATGGGGAACTAGAATTGACATATTGTAAGTGGATTTGCACAACATTGATGGTTGGTGGTTGAGCTTTCATAGCAGATTCTGAGTTTTCTTCTTTGTCTCTCACCTCAACATTCTATATATTGTAAGCACTTCTCATTTGAGGAGGGGGGAGACATTCTGGGATGTGGGTAAACTTTGTCAAATTTGTTTCCCACCTCCATTTGAGATGTAAGCCTTCTCTTATGCTTAGCAAGCATATTTGTGCCTCTGAGTATCTATGTAATGGTTTTTGCACCTTATAGAGCAATAAAATCATGTTTTTGTGGTGTTCTTCAACCCTTTCTCATTTTTTGTTGTTTTCTCTGTGCCTCTCCATTTCGTGTTTTCTTCCTGTGCATGTATTTCACATTTGCAGGTGTAAGATGTCATGTTTTGTGGAGTTTCGACGGTGGATTTGGATATGGGTCTGTGTCACTTCTGTCTGACCTCCCTATCTCCTTTTTCCCCTATTTCATCCCCCCTCAGTACAATATCTCACCACTTCCTTTTCTGGTGTATCACCGCTTAGTGTAGGCTCTCTTTCACTCTCTCTCTCCCTGTCTCCTTGGAATGGTTAGATTAGGATTAGATAGGTTTTTTTTTGCACTAGAGTAGGTTGTGGCAGGTAGTTTAGGAAGAAGGAACTAGCCTTTTCTGGAGGTCCATCTCAAGTCCGCAAGTCCCACATCTTGAGATATGGTCCAATGTTGTGCAATCACACCGAATGTCCCACCCAGACCTGAGGTGATTCGGGGTGCTGTGATTTTGCACTAACAGTTTTGGCACACCCGGTGGGATAGGTATGAAGTACCTTACCATTTCATTTCATCAATTCGATGTGTTCTTGGTGGGATTTAGCCTTTTGAGGCAAATTCAAAGCACATCTGGTGACTCCATATGGTCAACAACCCATTCTATGAGTTTCAGAACTTTTCCATCCAATTCCACCCATCTTCATTCATCTTTCTTTCCACATTTTTCATATTCTACCATTCATGAAGTTGTGCAATCATGACTCCATTTCCTTCTTAGAACCCACACTTACAGCAATAGCAGTGCAGTCCACCTCCAATGTACTTCTCAGCTCCTCAAGATCAGCATTATGATCAGATCCAGAACCATTATGCTTATTAAGAACAAGGGAATGCATAAAATTATAACGACATGGAGGATTCTGATTTACAGGAGAAGATCCAACCTTTAGAGGCACACATGGTACAATCAAGTGCCACAACTTAGAAAAAAGTGTTCAGAATTGGCTATAGGGAACCTTGTCCATGGGCCGACCTTATGCCAAGACATTACAACCCTTAGGAGAAGATTGAATTTATGGTTGAGATGCTACCTCACCTTGCACAGTTGATTGAGGATATTAAAGCATATGAGAAAAGTGTGTGACATCCTTGTCAATGGGTAAATCAGTCACCAAGTCCTTGTCCTTCATTTTCTCTTTCTCAAACTCTATCATCACAGCAGTGTCATGAGTCTAGCTTCCCATCTACTGCCCCTAGTGTTGAATTCCCTTCTCCATCCCCTAGATTTCCATCTCACCTAAATCCTTCTTCCATTTTCCCTTCTAGATTCAAGTCCCTTCTACCTAGTTGTATCATAAATGAACATCCCCCTACCAATGCCCCTTCCCTAGCCAACATCATCATGTTCGATGACTGCAGGATAGTTGAAGAATGGCATGACTCAAGTGACTCTGACTAAGAAGAGGAAATCATACGGGTGCCTATTCCAGAGAAAAATCAGTTAGCTCCAAAGGGTGCAATTATGGAGGAGACTGAGTTGCTTGTAGAGACAAAACCATGCATGCCACAACTTCACGTGCCTCAACCTGCAAGTGCTCACCTTCAGAAGGAGAACCATATAGTTCCAGAGGCTCCAAGTGCGGAGAAGGCTATGGAAGAACCTTCAGTTCTTCCTCCCACTTTATCCCCTTCAAGATTTAATGTCAAAGAAGAGTTTGAGCTTTCAAAATTCATGTTTGAAGATGAGGGAAACCATGGTGAGAAAATCACAGATCCAAAGGACACCATACAGGAGGTCGAGTGCATGTAGTAGGACAACGAGGAGGTAGATTGTCTGTCAGAATTTTAGGAATGCTTTGATGCAGAGGAGCCTGAGGAGATCACATCAATTGCTCCCCCAGCATCCACATTCCAAGCACATGAGTCCACTTCCATGGAAGAGAGTGTCCAATCACAGCAGCCCACACCTCACAATGGCCCTCTAAAACCAAGATTAAAGGATCTTAATCTTCCATGTTCTTCTTAGGAGGAGGAGGAGGGAAAAGGGCATGAAGATCCCATCTCTTCCACACCACTCACCCAGGAAGGTCTATAGGAAGACTCCATTCCTGGAGTTGAATTTTAGAGCCATGGGCACATCCATCGGATCGGATTGTGCCCAATCAGGTACTTGGCTACATTGGATCCAAGGGAGAAGCCAAAACTAGTCATGCCCACTTCATAGCATGAGAAAGAGTTCCAAAGCACCAAGGATCAGCTGTAATACCTCTTCAATCCAAATGAAGAACAACTAAAAGAGGAATTTGTCTTGTTTCTAGTTGACACCTTGATGATTTGGGTGGAGGATCGACTTATAGTCATTTTTTCACTTATACAAGAATCCATATTCAGTTGTTGTCCCATCAATTCCCCCCCCTTTTTAAAATCCAATTTCATGAAAATTGAAGTCTTGCCATGGAGGAATTCGTGTTTCGAGCCCCCAAGTGCTCATTTTGATCCCCCACGACATTTTATGCATTTCCTCAATCTGCGGACATTCTAACATTCTATCTATTTCTCATGGATGGGAGGGGGTTTATGATCTTCTTTTATGCATTTGAAGGATGCAGAAACTTGCATTCTTTGCATATTAACCTTGTGTAGAAATAAAATCTTCATTGGGTGCAAAATTGGTGTTTTCCCATTATCTACAATTTTCTATATCCTTTTCCTCGTCAAATTCTTTATCAGAAGGTGAAGCTAAATGTTTGCTTCTCATTGGATGTGGCCGGATGGGTTTCTTTTTTAACTTATCACTTTTGGTGATTTTGGAAAAAAGGTTAGATTTTCCCCACATCCCTGCAGGTCCCTGATTGGTTAGAGCAGTTTTGGCAAAAATGTGGGGGGATGGATCCATTTTATTCTCTAAGACATTATAGCGAAAGGGTGAAAAGTTTTAAAATGACCCGTGGCCCCACTCATGTGAAGGGATGAATTCTGAGTTGAAGCCCACAACGAATCAGAAAGGGACACGTGGCCTACATTGAAAAGTCAATGGTGGGGGCATGGACTTTTAGGGGAAAATTTGGAAATTTTCCCCTTTTGAAAATAGATAAAGTATAAAATCGAAGCACATCCCCATTTCCAATCAGGTTGTGCCACGCGTTCATGTTAAAAAAATCATAGCGGGCTAGAGGAGAAAAAGGAGAAGTTGAGCCGCGACCCCATTTCCAATCAAGGTGTGCCACGTGTCTGACCTTTGGCAGGGATGTGGAGGGGTGGATAAAAATGAGAAATTGTACTTTTTCTCCCAAATGTCTTAAAATGAGGATTTTTCCCCCAGGTCTGTTATTTCTTGGAGCTTAGCACGCGTAGGGTTCAATTTCAAAGTTGACAAAGGGAAAGAGTGGCCAAAATGCACTCATCCAGTTTTTGACGCCATTAACTAACCAGAGCTCTAAAGAATACAAATGTGAACCATTCTTGATTCTTCTCTCTCTGTTTTCTTGTCATTTATTCATAAGATGCATTTTTGGTTTGTTTTGGAGCCAAATCAATAAGTTTAAAGAGATGAAAAGTTTGATTATCAAAAAATGGATTTTATCAGGCATAAGCAATAAAAAGGGGGAAAACTTACTAGTAAGCACTTGATTGCTATGAAAGTGGTTAAAAGGTGGAAATGGTAGTACCACATAAAAAATAAAATCATGAGATGCCCCCTGCTAAAGTAATCATGCTCGAACACCTGAAATATTTTCCTTTTTGAACCTCTGATTTTCATGAGTGCATTTGTTTCATGTCACTTTCCAAAAGTGGATCTGCAATAAACATTATTCCTTTTAGATATTCTTTTCTTGGGTAAAAATTATGGATGTACATGAATTATTATAAGAACATGGTTTTGGCCATGGAAAAGGGATTCTAGTTTTCTGGGAATGTTGTAAATTTGGAAGTAATTCAATACAGAAGCTTCTTTCTCATTTCCTCTGTTATATATATCTCTCTCCTTGCTCGATTCAATGGATCATTTGTCTTTGCATTCAAAATAAACTTTGTGTTCTTGTCTATGTAATATTTAGACCTTTGTGTCTGCAGATTCACATTGGTGATGAAGTGATTGATATTTTTCCTATAACTTCTTGGTTCAATATGAGTAAGGATATATTCTACTACCTATATCTCCTGAAAACATTGTTTTTTTCTTCCTTCTTCATCCCTCTACTTTTCCAATCCTTCATATTGATAATATTTTAAGTATGAAAACATTCCAGAATATCAGGGTCCAAACATTGAGAGTTGTATATTTGTACATTTTGTTTCCTTCTTTCAATAAGGGAACCTCTCCCATTAAAGAGGAGGGACACGTTTGTCCCATGACTGTTGTTTCTAGCCATGTTCCATTCTAAAACCCAATAGTTTTTGGTGACTCTGCTGTGGAATTCATTGCAAATGGATTCCAGCTTTTGAATAACAACTTCTTGATCATCTTTGATGTAGTGAATTCAAGATACACTCGGGGTAGAAGAACCCTTGGGGAAGAAGACCCTCATTTCTAACTTCTAGATCATCAAGGTTTCTCTCTCCCTTCATTAAGAAAAATAAGAGGAACAAGATCTGCAAGAACTCCTCTTATTAGAGACAAAACTTCTGGGAGTGACATCCCTCAAGATAAAATCAGTCCTAATTTACATGCTTTTATTCTCGTTGGTGTTTCAGTTCCTCTCCAAATAATCTTTCCAAGGATTGAAGCTCCTCTATCTTGGGGCTAAAGGGCAGGGCCTCTTGCTCTTCCCCGACCATTGCATGAATTTCCTAGAGGCAATAGAAATAATTTCCCTAAATTCAGAGGTGATGGGAAGGTTCATCCAGATGAGCATATTGCGGCCTTCATTATTTTTTGTGGTGTTCTCAGAGTTGAACATGAGGATATATCTATTAGAATTTTTGTAGAGACATTGCAAGATAATGGTGTTGATTGGTTTTATCATCTCCTTGCTGGATCCATCACCAATTAGAACACCATGATGACCCAATTTGAGCAACGTTTCAAACCTGCTAAGGATGTACATGCCCTCTTGGCCCAGATTTCTCAAAACAAAAAAGAGTCACATGAGCCCATGAGGGAATTTGTGGCCAAATTCAATAGGCTGGTTAACAAGGTCACACAAAACACACGCCCTGTGGATCAGATTCAAAAATGTTTCTTCCTTAATGCCCAACTACCTAAAGTGAGCTATGCACTTAGAAGAGCTAATCTTGCCACTTTAGATTCTGATCAGAGATTTGTTGTCAGTGTTGAAGATGATCTAATCATGTCTGGAAAGCTAAGGAGAGAATCATCAAAATCCAAAGCATATCCTTCTTCCACATCTTCTCCTAGAGCTAGTGCAGATCAGTTGGTGCAGAAACTTGCTAATGATCTCATTTCTCTCAAGAAGCAGTTATCCCAACATGCTCCTTATCAAGATGTTCCTAGGAAGAACTTTCAGCCCAAGAATCAGTTGCCCTCTCCTCAGACTAGATTGGCAATTGAAGGCCCACCTGTTAAAGTTCCAGTCAATGCAACATGTGAAGTGATGGATCATGATGATGAGGAGGAGAATGAAATATGTGAAGAACATGAAGAGGAAGATGATGAAGAATTATAAGAGTTGAGTGGATCTCATGTCCATTTTCTCACCACTAAAGGTATAGATGAAGTGGATGATTATGAAGAAAGATTTGTAGAGATGAAAAATGAATCATATGTTGTCATGACTCATGAGAAAGACAACAAGAAGGAGAAAGTGGTGCAGCCTGTTAAAAGATCTAAGGAACCTCCTACGGCCATTCCAGTTATTGCAAGGAGAGGATCTCCTATTCCAACTTCTTCCACACCCAAGGTAGGTTATGATGTTCCTTCCTCCTCTGTTTCTTCTCCTAAAACTTCTTGCCCTTAAAATTATAGAGTTGATAAGTCAAAAGTTTCATCTACTCCTATCAATGATGCTCCATATACCTCTAGTTCTTTTGACATTATCAACCATCTCAAGAAAACTAAGATCTAGATCTTAGAAGCCAAACTATACAAAACCCATCCCAAGGCCTTCACTAAGATGGTAGACTTTGTAAATTCCAAATCCAAACCTTCATCTCCTATTTCTAAAGGTCTCTTTCCCAGTCCTTCTCCTTCATCTCAACCAAGCCTTGTGGCAGCAATCACTTCATCTGATGAGAAGATCAAACCATTTTATGTCACTCTCCTCATAGCTAGCCATAAACTTAGTAATTGTGCTATTGATTCTAGTGTTTTAGATAATGCGATGCCTACTAAGGTAGCTCATGCCCTAGGCTTAACCCTAACCTACAATTTTGGTTCATTTTACTCAATGGAAAGTAGAGAAGTGCCATTGGTTGGAAGGATCAATGATGCACAAGTAGCCTTTTTTGCTTTGCCAAAGAAGAGATTTTTAGCCACCATTTTGGTAGCTAATATTCCCCCTTCCTACGACATGCTGCTAAGTAGAATTTTTTGCAAAGATGTTGAAGGAGAAATCATGATGGATTGGTCACATGCTCTTATTCTAGTGAATGGTAAAATGAATAAGATATTACCTGAGAAAAAAAACTAAATATATCGTGAAAAAAATAGATGACCCAAAGGCATAAATACTTTATGAGGACATTGGTCATGGTAACTACATGATCATGTCACAAGATGAGGCTAACCATCCTAAGGAAGTGCTTCTTGATCCTAATGGCGTTTGAATTTTGGAATTTGATGGGAGCTTCTCCTCGGCTGGTTCTGGAGCTGGTGTAGTGCTTATTTCTCCTGAAGGGAAAATTCATCCTTTCTCCTTCAAGTTCCAATTCAAAAACACAAATAATACAGCTGAGTATGAGGCTATCATCCTCATTTTAAATATGGAAAAAGAGATGCGGATCAAGAATCTCCTTTCTCATGGAGATGCAGAGCTGATTATAAAACAGGTCAGAGTTCTCTTTCAAGTGAAGAATAGAAGGTTGAAACATTACAGGAATCTGGTTTGGGATTCCATTGAGTTCCTTGATTCCTTTTCCATTGAAGCCATGCCAAGGGAAAGAAACACCAAGGTTGATTCCTTGGATGTCTTGGGGTCTCTACTGATCCCTCATCAAAATTTCTCCCAAGATAAATTCACCATTGAGATGATTCATAGGCCTAGTGTGCCTGACAATGCAAACAATTCGCAGGTCTTTAATGATGATCAACACTTGCTTTCCTTCCTTGATCTCAGAGATAATTTTGACTAGTTGTACTTTGAAGGAAGTGGAAATATGCCTAGAGAGTGTGTGCCCCCCAATGAAGAAGATAACAAAGAAGAAATGGATCATGATGGTTGCAAAACACTAAAAGGTAATAAGATACCTAAAGGGCTGGTAAGTTTGGAAGATTTATTTGATAAACATGATAGGTACATCAAGTCCAAAACTTCCAAAGGATCTCAACATTCAACTAACTATGAAAAGATAAACATTGGGAGTCTTAATGAACTTATGCTGGTAAACATTGGAAAGTGCTACACATAAGAGGAGAGGGAGAAAGCAACGAATCTGTTGAAAAGGTATGCTAACGTTCTTGCATATTCTTATGATGATCTAAAGGATTTTCAACCAAAAGAGATGCAACATTTCAGTCCTCTAAAACCTGGGATCAAGCTATTCCAGCAAAAGTAGAAGTAGTATAACCCTAAAATTGCTGATACAATCTTTCAAGAGATCCAAAAGTTATTTAAGGCTAAGATCATTTTCCCCATTCACCATTCAACGTGGATTGCTAATATTGTGCCTGTCAGGAAGAAGAATGGTGACATCTAGATTTGTGCTGATTTTAGGAATTTGAATCAAGCTTCTTTGAAGGATAATTATCTACTCCACATAATGGATCAAGTGTTGTAGGATGTTACAGGTTCAGAAATGTTGTCCATGCTTGATGGATTCTTAGGATATAATCAAATAGAAGTAAGTGTTGCAGACCAACATAAGACTGCCTTTACCACTCCTTGGGGCACATTTTCTTATAGGGGAATGCCTTTTGGCCTCATCAATGCTATGTCACCTTTCAGAGGGAAATGGACCTAGCCTTTGGCAGTCTCAAGGGAAAATTCATAGATGTATACCTTGATGATCTGACTGTGTTTTCAAAAACCAAATTTGATCATTTCCAACACCTTGAAACTATCCTCCAAAAGTGTAGAGAGCATGGCATCTCCTTGAATCCCAAGAAATCCATCTTTTGTGTCACCAAGGGAAAATTATTGGGACACATTGTCTCCAAGAAGGGAATCAAGACTGATCCAGAAAGAGTCTAGGTAATTCAATAGATCCCTCTCCCCACAAGCAATAAGGGTGTACACTCTTTCTTTAGAAAGATCAACTTCTTAAGAAGATTCATACTTGATTTTTCTAAACTTACTTTGAACATAGCCAACATGATGAAGGGGAAGCATAATTTTGGTTGGTCCTCTGAAGGAAAGGTTGCATTTGAAGACATCAAGAGAGCTATAGTAAAGACTCCAATCTTGGCATGCCCTAATTATAGCAAAGACTTCATTATCTATTGCTATGCTAATAAAAGTACTCTAGCTACTGTGTTAACCCAGGAGAATGTTGAAGGTTGGGAACTCCCCATAGCATTCATGAGTTATATTTTGAAATCCCATGAGCTGAAGTGCACCATGATGGAGAAACATGCTTTTGTAATAGTCAAAGTTGTGAAGCAATTTCATTTTTACATCCTCAACTCTCATTCTATTGTGCTTGTGCCTGATATAACTATTAAATCCATAGAATTTGGAACCAAGAGAGAAAATTGGGTAGCCAAAGTTAAGGAGTATGATCTTGACATCAAACCCACCAAGCTATTTCGAGGAAAAAGGGTTATGTGAACTCATTGTTGAAGGATCTGATGCCAAATTTTCCAAAGAGGAAGTTGATATCCATGTTTTTCTTTTCCTCAGCTCAATTGCTGAATGGTATGCTGGCATGCACACTTTCTTACTTATGGAGAATGTCCATCCCATTTGAGTGCCAAGGATAAGAGAGCCATCAAATTAAGGTCTACGCAATATGTGTTGTGGGAAAATGCATTGTTCAAATGAGGCATAGATGGAAGGTTTTTGAAATGTGTCGACAAAAAACAACAAAAGAAATTGTTCTTAGCCTTTCATGACCATGCCTGTGGAGGTCATTTCTCTTCTGTTGTCACAGCCCACAAAATCCTCCATGCTAGATATTATTGGCCTACCCTGTTTAAAGATGCATCAAAGTGGGTAGGCAAGTGTGAAGCATGTCAAACCTTTGTTGGGAGACCGAAATTGGTTGTTTTACCTCTCAAACCAGTGGTGATTGAGGAACCCACGTTCACAAATTGTACAGTTTACATGGTGAAGAGAAGTTGTTAGAGTAGGTATTTACCTTAGCTCGTGTTCACCTAGGTAATTTATTTACCTTTATTTTATTTATCCTCACCCACTTATGTGTGTGGATATTTATTTTTATTTATTTTGATATTAGGAGATATTATCTAGTTGTTAGGTACAGTTCTTTCCTTCATCTATGGTATTGACTAGTTCTTTCCTAGATCTATGGTATTGACTAGATCCTTGATGTCTAGTTCTCTCATAAATCTATGGACTTGACAAGTTCTTTGATGACTAGTTCTTTCCATGATTTATGCCTTGATCTATGACCTTGACTGGGTCTTGGATTGTTATTCATTGCCTATATAAGCAAGGCCCATTCTCATTGTATTTCATTGAGTTCCATAATAATATATGATATTGCTGCTCATTTGTTTGTAAAGGTATATGTAAAGTTACTCTGGCAAATTACTTTCATCTTATTGATCATGGTGTTTGATTAGAATTTGTGTTCTTGGCTTGGTATGATCTGGTTATTGTTACTTTTATGGTATCAGAGGAGGAGATTGCTATTGACAGCGGTCTCTAAGTTTTATTTTACAAACAAATTCTTTAAATATTCATATATTTCAGGATTTTCTCATTTATTTTGTTTCTAGCGTGCGTTTATATATAAAACAGAGGCTTCCATTGGATCTGAAAGGATGGTAAAACCCTAAGACCAAATATAAATCTCGACCATTTCGGGAGGCAGTCATTTTTTAGGTTTTTTTGTTGTGTAGTGAAATGTGGTTTCTTGCCTCGAGATTCATGCTAGCCGTGAAGGAAAATTGGTAAATCATTTTTTGGGTTTTTTGAGATTGGATTTGGGTTTTTGTTTCTACGGGTGTAGTATTCTTGGTTGGCACGCAAGAGGTCTTTTTCAGAAAAGACGTTTCTTTCCTCTTTTGGCAGGGGTCCACGGGCGGTTGTGCATGATTTACTATATCTGAAAAATCCGCAAACTACTAGGATGACGAAGGCCACTTTCGGCATAGTCCAGAAATAACAGCTTTTACCAGAAGAAGTTGTTGGATGTGACTTTCTCAAAAACCAGTGACACCCCCTAGAATAGTAAGTTGCACACACCCATTAAACTCCTTAGCCCTTGGTCATATGGTATGGTCATTTGAGGGCTTAAAGCTTGTTATTTCTAATAGTAGGTGCTTAACTCCAGATCCCTTTCATTTTATTTGTGTGGTGAAGGAAAAACTATTTTATTCTATTTTAGTGGAAAGTAAAATAAATAGTAGAGCATAATATTGAAAAAATTGTATCTTTTGATCGGTAACTCAGTTTTGAATGCCATTATTTTGTAAAAGTGCTTTTTTTTGTATGCTCTTTATATTGGAAGATATTTATTTTCACTAAGTCGCACTATAATAATAAAGTGTCAATATTGTAACACACACTCATTATAAAGTGCTAAAATCTGTTTGGGGGCTTTTATTGCATTGCTAGGTTCTTGCATTTCTTTTGGTGATTTCTTAAGGATGGAATCTTTATATACTTCTGCATTAGATCATGTTGAGCCATTAACAATACATAATTACCACACATGGAAACCAATAATGGAAACAATAAGTAAGCGGAAAGGATTATGGGCTTTAACTTCTTCAGAATAACCAGTGTTCACTAAAGAATATGAGAAATTTTAGTACCAATGTAAATTTGATGAGTGTATGGGTTTAATAGGAGCTTATGTATGTGACAATTTTTTGCTTCATTTGGAAAGGTGTGACTCTCCTTTCAAAATATGGGAGAAATTAGAGGATTTGTTTGATAAGGTGGATCATATGAGAGCCATACAACCTGACATTGAGATCAACTCTCTTAATCCTGAAGATTTTTCGACAATTATAGACTATCTTACAAATTTCAAGTATTTTTTGACAAAGTTGAAGAGGAGTGGAAGAGATAATAAAGTTGAAGAGTGTGTTTACTTGATTCTATCCAAGTTGAGAGGACTATTCCAAATTTTTGCTTCTACATTTTTCTTTAGCATGGATGCGTTAGGTGAAACATTCAAAATGCCTAACTTATAAACATATTGTGAAAGACTTACTAGGGAAGAATCCAAATTGTCTCACCTTGAGTCTTCCAAATCTCAAAAGGAATTAGTTGCATCTAATCCTAAGGGTAAGGGAAAACCAAACAATAAAACCAAATCCACACCTTCTCCATCTCAAAATTCTCCTAAACCCAAAGAAACCAACTCAAAACCCAAGGAGTCTTCTAAATCCAAGAATAAGTCTAGCCATTCATGCTCTTTTTGTGGGGGTAGTAATCATGAAGAACATAGGTGTTATAAGCAAATGCAAGCCTTAGAGGATGCAATCAAGAAACAAAAAATTTCTATCTCCACTCCACCTTCTAATCAACATTGAAAATCACTTAATGTTGTTGGAAGATCTCAGTCACCACTTGCAGACAATTGGGTTATAGATTCTGGTGCTTCTCATCACATGACTTCTTCCAAGGAGTCTTTTGTTTCTCTAGGTTTTAGTTCTACTTCCAAAATTGAGGTTAGAGATTCTTCCTTTCTTTCTGTTGAGGGAAAATGTGATATATAACTTGATGGTGGAAATATCCAAGATGCACTATATGTTCCTAACATCACTACAAATTTACTTTCTGTATATAAAAATTTTCATTCTGGTCAAGGGAAAACAGTGACTTTTACACCACAGGGGGTTAGAAGTAAGAACTTTGTTGGAGCCTTATTCACTTGTTGCTCAAGGTATTATTGATCATAGTTCTAGACTATATCACTTTAAGGGTTTTGATGACACTTCTTCTATAGGGACAGGATTGATTTCTCATGCAGATTTAGATAGTAAGATTTGGCATGAAAGATTTGGACATCTCAATTATAGATATTTGAAGGAGTTGAGCACTCACGGTATGGTAGATGGTCTTCCTAGAGTTTCTTGTCTTGAGGGAGATTTTCATGGTTGTGCATTAGGGAAACAACACCAAGATCCTTTTCCTAAGAATTTTTCTAAGAGATATTCTTCACCACTTAAGCTTATGCATTGTGACTTGATGGTTTTACCTACCCCATATTTCAATGGAGCTAAGTATGCACTTATATTTATTGATAATTTCTTGAGGCATACTTGGGTTTATTTTCTCAATTACAAAAGTGATATTTTTTCACATTTCAAATTCTTCAAGGCTTTGGTCGAGAAACAATCTTCTAGTAGCATAAAGAACCTTCGTACTGATAATGGGGGGGAGTACTTTAGTAATGAGTTTTCTGAATTTTTGGCAACTCAAGGCATTATTCACCAACATTCTGTTCCTCATACTCCACAACAAAATGTCTTAGCAAAAAGGAAGAATAAAATTTTGAAGGAAATGGCTAACTATATGATGCATTCTAGAGATATACCTTCTATCTATTGGGTAGAAGCAATTAATTTTGCTAACTATATTCAGAATTGCACACCACACAGAGCACTTGAGCATTTGAATCCAGATGAAGCTTGGTCCAACACTAAGCCAGATGTCTCATTTTTTTGAGTCTTTGGGAGCCATGCTTGGGAATTTGTGCCAAAGAAGAAAAGGAAAGCTTTGGATAAGAAGAGTAAACCCTTGATTTTTGTAGGGTATTGTGAGGACATGAGAGCTTATTTTCTTTTAGATCCTGAGACACATGATGTTATTTTACGAAAACATGTTTAGTTTGATGAGCATTTCACTCCTCATGATTCTTCATCTTCTTCCATTCCTTCTTCTTCTTCATCTCATCTTGAGGATCCTTTCTTTGAGGATATTGATGAGGAGGTTATAGATGTTGTTGAGGATTATATTCCCATTGATGTTGTCACTATGCCTAAGTGGGATTTTACTACAATTTCTAAGGTAGCACCTTTTATAGAGGATCTTCCACCCACTAGGCATCATCACGGACATTCTGTAGGTTCTGGACTTTTGTGTCAAGCAATTTTTGAGAATCCATGGTTTTTTTCAAAGGCTCGTGAGATACAAGAGTGGGATGATACGATGACAGTTGAGTATTATTCTTTGATGAAGAATCATACTTGGGATTTGGTGTCTATTCCTAAAGGAAGAAAGATGGTTAAGTGAAAGTGGGTATACCGAACTAAATATGCAGCTAACGGGTCCATTGACAATTATAAGACTCATTTTGTTGCAAAGGGTTTTTCATAAGTTGAAGGTATTGATTACTCTAAGACTTTTACACCCATTGCTAAGATGAATTATGTACACCTTGTACTTTCTATTGCTGGCATCATAGGGGTGGCCCGTATACTAGATGGACGTGAAGAGTACCTTCTTACATGGAGATCTACAAGAGGAAATATATATGGAGTGGCCAGTCTGACTAAATTTGTTCAGGATTCTTCTCTTGTTTGTCGGCTCTCGAAGGTCTCTCTACGGTCTCAAACAAGCCCCTTGGGCTTGGTATGAGAAGATGGATTATTTTCTTCTATCTACTAGTTTTGTTTTATTACCACTCCAATCATACAGTGTATCTCTAACTTGTTGGTGAGGATATTGTGATACTTTTCTTGTATGTTGATGATTTGTTACTTACTGGTAGCTCTTCTGCCCAAATTCAGAGTATTCAGAGGGCTCTTTCTACACAGTTTGACATGATAGATATTGGGCTATTGCATTATTTCTTTAGTTTACAGATTTCTCAGAAAGATTCAAGGATTCATTTGAGTCAACAAAATTACACCCATGATATTCTTAGGTGCTTTGATATGGATGATTGCAAGCCAAGTCCATCTCCTTTTCAGTGTGGAGTTACTCTTACATCCACATGTACCACACCACTTTTTGATCCTACGTTGTATAGGCAGTTGGTTGGGAGTCTCATGTACTTGACCCATACTCATCCTGATATTTGATTTGCAGTAGGGCTTATATCTTAGTTTGCACATTCTCCTCATAGTAGTCACTGATAGTTTGCTAAAAGGATTTTACGCTATTTGCTTGGCACTTCCCACTTTGGACTACACTACACTAGGGGATCTACTCAATTGGTTGGGTATACAGATTCAAATTGGTTAGGTTCTATTGATGACAGGCATTCCACTTCTGGATATATTTTCTATCTTGGTTCTTTTCCAGTTGCTTGGGTGTGTAAAAAGTAATAGGATATTGCACTTTCATATTTAGAGGTAGAGTACAGGGAAATAGCTATAGCAAGTTAGCATACTCTTTGGCTTCGTTAGGTATTGATAGAGTTTGGATTCCCACAGGATTCATCGACTATAATTTGGTGTGACAACCAAAGTGTAATTCACATTTCTCGCAACCCATTTGAGCACCAACAGACCAAGCATATTGAGATACACATCCACTTCATTCGTTAGCACATTCAGAATGGATTTCTTTACTTAGAGTACATTCCGAATCAGTAGCAGGTTGCAGACATCTTTACGAAGCCTTTTGTATCACCTCGCTACCTTGAGTTACGTGGAATGCTTGGGGTTTCAGAAGTTATTCTTGGGGGGTGTTCGTGAGAACATCTTCCTTCTTCTTCTTTCTCTTTCCTTGTAGCAGGATTCTTTCCTTCTTTTGGTTCGAGATTTCTTCATGGATATATTGTACATGAGTACCTCATCAGGCCTAGTTGTCAGGACTCATACTATGGACATGCCACTTCTATTTTGGCCCCTAACTTCACTTGAGGGGGGGTGTTAGAGTAGGTATTTACCTTAGCTCATGTTCACCTAGGTACATTATTTACCTTTATTGTATTTATCCTCACCCACTTATGTGTGTGGATATTTCTTTTTATTGATTTAGATAGTAGGAGATATTATCTATTTGTTAGGTATAGTTTTTTCCTTGATCTATGGTATTGACTAGTTCTTTCCTAGATATATGGTATTGACTAGATCCTTGATGTCTAGTTCTCTCATAAATCTATGGACTTGACTAGGTCTTTCCATGATTTATGGTTTGATCTATGACCTTGACTGGTTCTTAGATTGTTATTCCTTACCTATATAAGCAAGGCCCATTCTCATTGCATTTCATTGAGTTCCATAATAATATATGATATTGCTGCTCATTTGTTTGCAAAGGTTTATGTAAATTTATTTTGGTTAATTTATTTCATCTTATTGATCGTGATGTTTGATTAGCATCTTTGTTCTTGGCTTGGTACAATCTAGTTATCGTTCCTTTTATGGGAAACTCAATCCACCTTCAAGTGCATGGCATACTCATGTTTTGACTACCATTAATTAATTCACCAAGTGGGTGGAAGCCATTCCAGTTAAAAGTAGTACTTCTAAAGTAGTATACAAATTTATTAAGGAGCACATATTAATAAGGTTTGGGATGACAAACAAGATTGTCATTGACAATGCTTCCAATTTTTCTTCTATTGAGATGATGGATTTCTACTATGGCTATAGAATTTCCTTTGCTCACTCTTTAGATTACTATCCCCAAGGGAATGGGCAAGTAGAATCAAATAACAAGAACTTTTTCACCATTTTTCAGAAGCTTGTTAATGACTCTTAGAGGAATTGGCATAAGAAAACTATATGATGCTTTATGGGAAGATAGGATTACACCTAAGAGAGCCATTAGAATGTCTCCTTTTAAAGTGGTATATGGAGTTGAAGCTCAGCTGCCAGTGACATTGGTACTGCTAGCCTTACATTTGATGAAGGCCATTGAGGATGCCAACTTTACCAATTCATTGGAAAAAAGAATTATGTACCCTCCAGAAGTTGAATGAAGACAGATTGTAAGTGGTTGACAGAATATCAACACATCAACTCAAGGCAGAATCTTTGTTTGAAAAAAAGGCTAAACCCAAAAATTTTCAAGTGGGAGACAGTGTTCTTCTTTGGGATAAAAGGCATGAACCTCGAGGCATCCATGGTAAATTGATTCCCTTTGGCTTGGTCATTTTAAAATTAGACATTTTTCTGGTGAGAATTATTTTTACCTAGATTGCATGGATGGTTCTCCTCTCCCACTTCCTTATAGTGGGCTATTTTTGAAGTTGTTCAAAACCTATGAGTTTTAGCGGTCCCTTTGTACATTTTTTATAGTGTTTTATTTCTGGTTTTTCTTGTTTTTACTTGTTTCCTTGTGTGTGTTTTCTTCTGTGTTGATATTTATTTTTTACTCCATTGCCCAATGGATAACACACTGATCTGTTCATCCCCAAAATTCTCTATGGTTCTTAATTTTACATCTTTCCTCTAACAAATCATCCCTAGAAGGAGCCATTTGTTGTCCCCTCAATTCCCCCCCTCCCCCCCCCCACTTTTTTGAAATCCAATTTCGTGAAAATTAAAGTCTTGCCATGGAGGAATTTGTGTTTTGAGCCCCCTAAGTGCTCATTTTGATCCCCCACTACGTTTTATGCATTTCCTCGGTGTGCAAAAATTATAACGTTATATCCATTTCTCATGGATGGGAGGGGGTTTATGATCTTATTTTATGCATTTGAAGGACATGGAAACTTGCATTCTTCACACATTAACCTTATGCAAAAAGAAAATCTTCATCAGGTAGAAAATTGGTGTTTTCCCCGTTCTCTACAATTTTCTACATCTTTTTTCTCATCAAATTCTTTCTCAGAAGGTTAAGCTACGTGTTTATTTCTCATTAGATGCAGCCGAATGGGTTTCTTTTTTAACTTATCACTCTTGGTGATTTTGGCAAAAAATATCAGATTTTCCCCACATCCCCGCGGGTCCCTAATTGGCTAGAGTAGTTTTGGTGGAAGTTCGGGGGGATGGATCCATTTTATTCTCTAAAACATTACTGAAAAAGGGTGAAAAGTTCTAAAATGACCCACGGCCCCGGTCATACGAAGGGATAAATTCTGATTTGAAGCCCATAGCGAATCAGAAAGGCACAGGTGTCCTACGTTGAAAATTCAATGGTGGGGGCATGGACTTTCAGGGGAAAAGTTGGAAATTTCCCCCTTTTCAAAATATATAAAGTATAAAAGTGAAGCATATCCCCATTTCTAATTAGGGTGTGCCACGCATTCATGTTAAAAAAAATCACAGCGGGCCAGAGGAGAAAAATGAGAAGTTGAGCCGTGACCCCATTTCCAATCAGGGTGTGCCACGTGTCTGACCTTTGGCAGGGATGTGGAGGGGTGGAGCAAAATGAGAAATTGTGCTTTTTTTCACAAATGTCTTAAAATGAGGATTTTACCCCCAGGTCCATCATTGCTTGGATCTTGCCACATGTAGGGTCTGATTTCAAAGTTGACAAAGGGAAAGAGTGGCCAAAACGCACTCATCTTGTTTTTGACACATTTAATGAACCAGATCTCCAAAGAATACAAATGTGAGCCATTCTTCATTCTTCTCTCTTTGTTTCCTTTTTGTTTATTCATAAGATGCATTTTTGGTTTGTTTTGGAGCTAAATTGATAAGTTTAAAGAGATGAAAAGTTTGATTATCAAAAAACAGAGTTTATCGGGCATATGTAATAAAAAAGGGGGAAAACTTACCAGTAAGCACTTGAGCGCTATGAAAGTGGTTAAAATGTGGAAATGGTAGGACCACATAAAAAATAAAATCATGAGATGCCCCCTGCTAAAGTAATCATGCTCGAATACTTGAAATATTTGCCTTTTTGAACCTCTGATTTTCATGAGTGCGTTTATTTCATGTCATTTTCCAAAATCAGATCTACAACAAACATTATTCCTTTTGGATATTCTTTTCTTGGGGACAAAGTATGGATCTACACATATTATTATAAGAACATGGTTTTGGCCATGGAAAAGGGATTCTAGTTATCTGGGAACGTTTTAAATTTAGAAGTAATTCAATATAGAAGCTTGCTATCTCATTTCCTTTGTTATATATCTCTCTCTCCTTGCTCAATTCAATGGATCATTTGTCTTTGCATTCAAAAGAAACTTTTTGTTCTTGTCTGTGTAATCTTTAGAACTTTGTGTCTGCAGATTCGCATTGGTGATGAAGTGATTGATCTTTTTCCTATATTTTCTTGGTTCAATGTAAGGATATATTTTGTTACCTACATCTCCTGAAAAAATTGTTGTTTTCTTCCTTCTTCATCCCTCTACTCTTCCAATCCTTCGTATTGATAATCTTTTAAGTATGAAAACATTCTAGAATATCAGGGTCTAAACATAGAGATTTGTATATTTGTACATTTTTTTCCTACTTTCAATGAGGGAACCTCTCCCATTTAAGAGGAGGGACATGTTTGTCCCCTGACTGTGGTTTCTAGCCATGTTCCATTCTGAAACCCAACAAGTGTCAAATCATTTGCATGGCTTCCTTTTTTGAGAAAGCGGAGCTACTTCTCCCTACCAATTGTAAAATTTGTTTGAGTCCCCTTTTCTTCTAGTTAGTTTAGGTTAGTTTAGGTTTTTTTTAGCAGAAGAAGTGCTTGTGCACACTCTGCATGCCACTTGGGGCATGTATGATCTTCCCTTTTGTATATAGTGTGTGTTTTGGTGTTTGTTTCTTGTGCACAATACATCTCCTGGGTGAGACCAATGCCCCAAGCCCTTCAGTATTAGCAGCAGAGAGAACCATAGTCCCCTGTAATATTTGCTGGTTTCAAAATGAAGCAAATACAGAGCAACTAAAATCAATTTTGAGACATTCCATTTTTAGGGACATGTGAAAGCCCCGGGTCATTACAATTCTCTACTCTCAGAAATCAAGGTTTTCTTATGAAAATTGAGAGTGCAGACAACAGGGTAGGCTCAAGGTCACCAAGTGCGAGTGGTTGGGCTCATGTTTCAAGGTCAAGATCAGATTTGTGTTTACCAGGTAGACTCCATGCTCAATGGATGCAAGAAGGAAACTGGTTTCTTCATCTAAGAGGCAGATGTCCCCATGAGTTACCAAACTGTTATCCCAATTTTTCCCCTAGAAAAAATTGATCAAACATGACCCCACACAAAAGAAAACCTAAGGGTCAGCTCTGTCCTGCAAGCTCACATTCAAATCCAATAATCAAGGGTCAAGCGGGCTCAAGTAAGGGAGGAGAAAAATCAGCGAGGAGGTCAATAACGTTATAGGAGACTAGAAGCTCAGCAGAAGGAAAATGGGGAAAGGCTCAAAGTTTTTAGAATTCACACACGATTCAAATCGAAGCTTGAATCGCCCAAGTATAAACAGACTCATAGGAGGTACCACGTGTCAGCTTGGTGTAATTTTGAAAGGTCAAATTCAAAAGAGGTCCCCAAACGAGTGCGAAGATTCACAAAACACGTTCAAGGGATGAAGCCAAGGGCAGTCCCCCAAATGAGTGCAGAGCTTCCACATGTCCCGCAATATGAAAGGTAGAACTAGCCATCGAATTGGCTAAGTATGGTAGGGTCAGCGGAAGCCCCCACGTGTCTCAACGACGTAACTTCAAAGGAAGGATCAAGAGCGGAGGCCCCAAACTTGTGCCAGCCCTCCATGTGTCCAAAATTCAAAAATGGGATAGAGCCGACCATTTAAATCGGCTAAGTATGGAAGGGTCAGTGGAATCCTCCACATGTCTCAATGACACACGTTCAACGGTCGAAGCCAAAAGTGGTCCCCCAAATGAGTGTGGAGATTCCTTGTGTCCCAAGTCAGAAAAGGGATAGAGTCAATAGTTGAAAAGTCTCAGGGAAGTGAAAGCATCCACTTGTCTCATTGGTACAACACCAAGGCTGGGTCCAAAGAGCGGTTCCCCAAACAAGCGCAAGCTCACCACGTAGTCAGGGACCACGAGAGGAGTAAGCCCGATTCAGCTAAGTATGAAAGGGACAATGAAAGCTTCCACATGTCTCATTGGCACAACTTTAGAGATTAAAATCTAGAGGCTGACACAAAACGAGCATGAAGCCTCCACGTGTCTCATTGGCACAACTTCAAATACGTGGCCCAAAGTGAAGACTCAAATGACCACTAACTCTCCACATGTTTAGGGTCTAACAAAAGTATAATGGGCAACAAGCTTGAATCAACTAAGTATAAAAGAACTGTATGATGGCGCCACGTGTCTTATCAATGCAAATTCAAAAGGTAAATATGAATGTAGTCTCCTAATACGCGTTGAGCCTCCACGTGTCTAAGGTCAGACATATGGCCCTGCCAAACAAAAGGGACTTAGCCAAAATACAAAGAAACAGAGAAAAGTTGAGGAAGGAGGCACATGTCTCTTCAACATAACTTCAAAGGAAAAATCCAAAAGTGGTCCCCAATCATGTGCCATCTCTACACGTGGCTATGTTTCAGGTCAAAGCAGGAAGGCGGGCCTTTGAAGGATTTTTTGCCAAAAGCGGGCCGGCGGGCTTGGGGAAGACTTTTTGCCAAACTGTAAAATGCGAGCCAGTGGGCCCGAAGATGAATTTTGGGAAATGTGAATATGTGGGGTTGTGGAGGAAATTTTTCCCAAATGTAAATTCAGGCTGGCGGGTCTGCGGGGCATTTTGGAACCTTTGCACTTTTCGCAAAATGGCGTAGTTTGCAAGTGTGGTCCCGCAAGCCCAAGGAGGTTTGTTCACCAAATGCAAAAAGTGAATTTTCGGCCTGCGGGGTTGTGGGAGATTTTTATAATTTTGTGTTTTTTTACAAAAGGCACCAAAGTGAATTTTGGGTCCACGGATCCATTTTGCAAAACTGGGTTTTTACCATTTTTATACGGATTCTATTCAAATATTCAAATGGGCATATTTTTTTATCCAATGCTCGAAATTCAATAAATTTGGTACTGTTGGAAAGATTTCAACCTCCTCTATGCCATGCAAGCATAAAATATTATTTTAAGTATGATTTGATGGGTAAAAATTAGGAAAATGTATTTCATGCCATTAATGAAGGATCTGATTACTTCAACTACCTAGATCTGATCTAGATTTTCCATCTTTCCTTCTCCAACATGCCAAACAGACATGGGGAACAAGAATTGAAAAATTGTAGGTAGATTTGCAAGGTATTGATGGTTGGTGGTTGAGATTTCAGAGCAGAGTTCAAGTTTTCTTCTCTCTCTCTCACCTCGACATTCTATATATTATAAACACTTCTCATTTGAGGAGGGGGGAGACATTCTAGGATGTGGGGAAACTCTGTCAAATTTGTTTCCTGACTCCATTTGAGTTGTATGCCTTCTCTTATGCCTGGATAGTGTATTTGTGCCTCTGAGTATCCATGTAATGGTTTGTGCACCTTATATAGCAATAAAATTGTGTTTTTGTGGTGTTCTTCAACCCTTTCTCATGTTTTTTTGTTTCTCTCTGCCTCTCCATTTCATGTTTGCTTCTTTTATATGTATTTCATGTTTACAGGTGTAAGATGTCATGTTTCATGGAGTTTCAATGGCAGATTTGGATATGGGTCTGTGTCACTTTTGTCTAACCTCCCTCATCTCCTTTTTCCCATGTTTCATCCTCCCTCAACAGAGTATCTCACCACTTCCTTTTCTGGTGTATCACCACTTAGTGTAGGCTCTCTTTCACACACTCTCTCTCTCTCTCCCTATCTCCTTGGAATGGTTAGATTAGGATTAGATAGGTTTTTCCTGCACTAGAGTAACTTGTGGCAGGTAATTTAGGAAGCAAGAAGCAACCTTTTCTGGAGGTCCATCTAAAGTCTGCAAGTCCCAGAGATCGAGAGATGGTCCAATGTTTTACAATCACACTGAATGCCCCATCCAGATCCGAGGCCATTCAGTGGTGTTGTGATTTTTCACTAACATATAGTTAAGTGGCATAAAAGGTTACTGTTATCCAAAATTCACCCCTCAAGGTAATTTTGATAACATGCATCAAATTATTCAATCCCAAGTAAGTAGATTGATTTAAGGCCCGAAATCATGTTTTTTGGGGCCCCCTCAGCTTCTCTCTAACTCTCCCATCCAAGAAGAAATCCCAACGAGTTAGATAAAATGGAAAAATGCAAAAAATAAGGTTGCAGGGCTGGTTTTAAAGTATTTCGCGTCTGAAGGGTTTGGGTCGTACTGAGGTTCATCGTACCAAGCTTGGGGCTGAAAAAGCAAGAAAATCAGCTAAGTCAGACATTTTTGTCCCAGGCGGTCTGCGGGACAGTTGGGATGTCGGGACGCGAGGGATGTGAAAAGATGAAATGGATGAAAACAAAGAAAAATCACCTAAGTCTTTTGTTTTGTGTAGGTTTGGGACAGTTGGGAAA
Source organism: Taxus chinensis (assembly GCA_019776745.2). Lineage (NCBI taxonomy): Eukaryota > Viridiplantae > Streptophyta > Pinopsida > Cupressales > Taxaceae > Taxus > Taxus chinensis. The sequence goes on from CM034146.1 coordinate 983,130,978, forward strand.
AAAGTACGCGCGAGACGCGAATTGGCCGATTTGCTGACAGATAGTCCATTTCGGGCGTTTCAGAGATATTAAAACCGGGCAGTTCGTGGGACAGTTGGGACAAAGGTACGTGAGGGACGTGAAAAGGAGAAAAGGCCACAAAAGAGAGACAAGGAAGCCCGAATCGGCCGATGCGGGAGAATGTGTCCCAGGAAGTGGCAGGGGAAAGAGAAGGACTTAGAAAATTTTCTGAGTTTTGGTCAAAGTTTTAAAAGGTAAAAGTTTTGGCCCGCTGCCCTGGCCATCAAATGAAAGCCTAACACGTGTCATCCAAGTACACATAGGGGGAAATGGGAAATTTTCCCAAAGTGAAAAATGCCAAATTTTCGAAGGGCAAAGTGCTCCCCTCAGGCCCGAGCCAATAAAATAGTGCCACATGTCCAAGTGGCAAAAAAATTTTAAGGGCCCGAAAGAAATTTTCAAAGGATGATCCCAGCAGATGAATCAAATCTTGACACGTGTCATCCAAGTGACGGAGCGTGGGGAAAATTTGAAAAACCTTTTCCAAGGACCAAACGGGTAAAAAATTCGGTAGATTTTTCTATCTCTCTAGAAGCTTCCACGATGAGCATTGCCAAATGAAAAGCATTTAGGTTTTTTTACCCTAAATCTTCAAATGGCCATAACTTTAGATCCAAAGGTCGGAGGTTCAAGTTCATTGTCATATTAAGTGGGGAGCTGGTGAAATTCTATTACATTATTATGCATGGTGAGGGTATTGAACTTTGTTCATTTTGGAGATAGAAAATTAGCATGATCACCTCTGGCACGTGGTCATGGCCAAGTAATGACAAATAAATTATCAATCATGCTTTACATGAGCCAAAGTCATAAAAGCAACTTTTAAGTTTGCTAATGATGTCACCTACCAATAGTACATGTGGCTGAATTAAATGCCAGAAATAGAGGTGGTTGGGGGTAGATTTGGACTATAAAACTCTCTCTTCCCTCTCTCATTCTTCCTATAAATTGTAAGGAGGGGCTTCTTTTTAAATGTTGCACAAAGTAGTTTGGAATAGTCAACAACAGTTGACTCTTTGGTAGGAGTGTAGATTCATGGAGTTCAGACCTCCCATTTTTAGTCTTGTAATGCAACTTTTGCCACTTGGCCTTTTTTTACCTGTAATCTTGTTTAAAATCTGTATTTAGCAATGTAAAATATGCATGTAAGAGGCTGATTATTGGACCCTCTCTGTGTTCTAAATAGCCAACTTGGCTGATCTTTCACTGGAAAGTACTATGTTATCTGTGCATGGTATGGGTGTGTAACTTTTTTATATGTTGTTTGTCTTTCAAAAGCCAAGATGGGGGGAGATCATTATTATGGTGATGTGTATTAGGCCTTTGTAAGTTTTTACGACTTCATCTATTTGATGAATAAATATTGACCCTTTCATCCATTTTCAACTTAGATTCAGATTTTGTGTCACAACCCTCTGCATGTATTGGTATGCATTTTCAGAGGAATATTTACCCGGCCTTTACATGCTGTTAGAGAGATTTTCTGATTTCACAACACACTTGTTTAAGTTATTGTGAAGCTTTTACATGTAATATTAATTACAGATTTTTTGTCTCAATCATCTTGGAATTATAATTACAGGGGTGCTCCCATGCTTGCACTAAGAGCTTTTGCATGCTTTTTTTTAGTGAAGAGAATTTAACTCAAATCGCAGTTGATACTGTACCTTGTAGGTCCTTACAGAAAAAGGAAGATGTTTCTTGTGCAAAATTGAGTTCAAGAAAATGTTGTTGTATCACCATTTAAATTTGTAGGGGACTGAACACATTCATTTTGTGTTGATTTTTATCCCACAAGTCCACTAGAAATAGTAGGTTATTAGGTGGTCCATCAGAGAAAGGAACAACTAGAAGCTGAGACTCAAGAAATTGAATTTTCTCCTCAATGGTGAAGATGTGACCCACAACTCAGAGGAAGATTCACATTGTATGAAAGGACAAGATTCAGAGTCAAATAGCTTTCCAAGGATAAATAGTGCACTTCAGACCAAGTGGTAGTTGAGATCACCCCAAGAAGAAGTTGCAATTGGCATATCAAGATCACAAAAAAAAAATCTATATCTTTCATATAACATCTTCAGTGATCCTGTTCTATCTGTAGGTTTCACTTCATCATAGGAGGTCAAGTGCACATTGATGAAGAATCTCTTGATAGATTCAGCATTTTCCAGGACTAAATTTTACATGCATGATTCATACATTTGGATCAAAGATAAAAATCTAGAATATGAATGCAAAATTTGAACTACAAAGATCGCTTATTGTTAATTTTGAGAGGTCCATTCTTAGTAGAGGAAAAGATGGTAGTCACAGGGTCATCAGCACGATTCGACAGAAAATAATAGATACAATGCTATACATCTACATTGCATACAATCTTCACCACCTGGGGAGTATCATGAAGGAGCATCACTTCATTGTACATATCACACCTTCTCTAGCTTCTCATTTGTGTGTTAGGACTAGGGAATATCACTCCACGCTTTTTTGAGTGTCTCTCAGCACGCTCTTCATCATGGGATCAATATAGGTTTGTAATCAAGTGTGCATATTGGATTTCTACTTCCAAAACCACTATTTAGATATTCGAATCATCCAACATGATAAGTAGAGGTGCAAATGTACACACTAAATCACACACTTCGGGTATCTATCTAGGTCCTAATCACATATTACTATTCGTATGATTCTTAAGTAGAGAAAAGTACTAATTGATCTCACTATGTTTGGCCGTATTTGCTTTCTTTCTAATTGCCTCTTTTAATCTTACACATCTTTCTATCCCAGTCTTTATTTTCGATACTTCGAGTTTTTGTCACTCTAGAACACCAAGCACCTAGCCCATACGCTAGTCGTCACCTAGGTGCCCCCATCCTCTCGTATGGTGCACCTCTGACCTCTTTTTAATCTTTCTCACATTATTTTTAGGGTCCTTTCTAGCCGTTGTGGGTATTTTATCTTTTTGGTAAATGGCCTTTTCCAGGTTAATTACTAAATTCAAAGAAAGGGAATCATATAAATATAAAATCTACATGATCATAATAAGGGATCTAGGCTCTAAGCATCTACTACTATCACCTATGGTTGTTTACATCTAAAGGTATCATTACATCCAAGAGCATCCAAGGGACAATCCATACTAGCATCCATTCATAAGGGAAAATGTATTTCATGCACACATTTATTCTTTTACATAGCACTTCATAAGATGGGAAGAAACCTTCATTTTTCCACACACACATCTATTTACATGTTCTACATCTAGTTATTTGTTCACTATTCAAGTGTGTTTGGTATAAGAGCCACTTAGGTCACAGTTATACACACACACACACACACACACACACACACACACACACACACACACACACACACACACACACACACACACACACACACACACACACACAGCACACACACACACACACACACACACACCCCTACATAAATTCTAAAATTTAGTGTAACACTCATATCCTAAGTTCACATAATCGAGGTGATCACTATGGTCGGTCCAACTCTCCATTTGCATATTTTTATTTTTAGTATTTGATGTTTTTTAGGGTTTTGCAAGTTCTCTTTTTCTTTCCAAGTTTCAAGATAACTCGATGATCTTACAATGATATACATTCAAAATCAAGAAAACATATTGTGATATAAAAGAAATCACTTTCTGAAAGTTTTTGTAGTCACAGATGCCTAAGTACCCCCGACACAATCTAAGCGCCCTAAGTCCCAACATTTCTTGACGCTCGCAAAATTTTATAGGTTCATTTATGATAGTATGTCCTCCTATTCCATAATTTTTATTACTCTGTATAGCTACAAGATTATTGTGAAATCATCTAAACATTTCATCCCTTCTCTTTCACTTAGGGTTTAAAATTTATTATCTTAGTTGTTTGTGTCAAATAACTACTTTATTACCATATCATTGTGATGTAACTTAATTAGGATTTAGCATATATTTTACAATATTTACTTAATCATTTGGTAAACTCGGCACTCAATTCCAACCTCTTTATGGGGTTTTCTTTTTACTCTTGTCACCCGTAGTGGTTGTTTTGGGCCTTTTGAGCATCTCGAGCTTCCTCCATCTTCTTGTAGGGTTTCAAAATCAATGGATGAAACTTATAATCCATTTGATAACTCTAAAAAAGTTATTCTCAAAAATATTAAAGCATTTGATAGTAATAAATCATATTATGAAGAGACAAATGTTGATCAAGAATAATTAGACAAGCTCACAAATTTTTTGTCAAGATTTGCGTGATAATCCTTCTCATTTGCCACATATTCTTCATACTTTGATTTCTTCTAAAAATCTAGTAATGTTTATTTTTCACCTCTTGTTAGTTCTTCCTCAGCTTCCATGGTCTCTACCCAACCCCTTCATATTATAGCTTCCATTCCCACCACTACCACTCCCATCATTCAACTTAACTCTTCTAATACAAAACTTGATGCTTCTTCAAATATGCATGATTTAAATTTTTTATATCAAGATTTGCAAACTCAAATTCGTTAATCAATTGGTCACTTCTCTCGCATCTCCATCTCTAGATTCCACATTACTACTTGATACTCCTTTCTCACCCACCATATCCACTTATATGCTTCCTCTTAATTTCATTACTCCTAAGTTGCCCATTTTCAAAGGCCATGGTGACCCTCAAGAGAATCTCTGATAATTTCATGCAACATGTCTAGATTATGTGGATGATCACATTTTACTAGAAAAGTTCTCTCCTTGAAGTATTTAAGATTATGCAATGTGTTAGTTTAATGACCTACTTGTCCACTCAGTAACATATTTCACACATTTATCTGAAGATTTTCTAGATCATTTCTCTATCAATATCAAATCTAAGGTATCCTATGCTCAACTCGCTCAAATTAAAAGAGGATCTAACAAACATCCAGCGGATTATTTCTTACAATATAAGAACAAATTATGTAAGATGTCTAATGTACTCATGGACTCTAAAATTCAATATTTATTTTTCCAAAGTATATTACCGCATCTCTAGGACAGTGTTATCTTTGAGACATCTCCATCATTTGATCATTTATGTCATACTCATAAGCTACGTGAAACTAAATTATTATTTATAGGAAAGCTTAAGTATCATGAACATACTTCATCTTCTACATGATTTCAAAGTAAATCGACTTTCAAGCCATCTACAATACCCACTAAATCTAAAGCTACTGTCAAAACTGTATCTAATCCTAAAAAGATTCAATGACAACCGCTTAAGTGTACGTTTACTAAATTACCTTGAGCTCCGCATATTGTATTTCTGAAACTCATCAAGAGAAATCTTATTATGCTTACTCCTCTACTCAATCTTGATCCGTCTCATCCTAAAGGTTGTAATTACAATGAAAACTTCAAATGTGACTATCATCAATACATGGGGAATTCTACAGATCAATGTTTCAAAATTTGCCATCTCGTTCAAGATCTTATCAATAATAATGTTATTGAGCTTCTTAAGAATACAAATATCTACGTCAGTCAACAGAAATCACAACCTCAATATCTTAAAAAATCCCCTTCCTAAGCATGACAAAGTAAGTCGGCTGAATCTTCAACCAATCATACATATCATAGCGGTTCCTCCTCCTTTTATTGGGAGATCTTGATTTTCTAGTCGCTCATCTTGATGCATCTCCACCATTCATTTCATTCTCTAACTATGATTATCATGCTACATTATCCTCAGAAACATTACATATAAAAACTTCTATTAGATCTATTTCTATTAATAAACAATATGACTTATCCATCATTTCATGTAAACACATGTTATATTGCACTTATTTTCACTATCAGCTATCCACTCTCGCATATTTTCATACCTGGTTCATAAATTATATGGTTATGCCAAGCTTCCTAGTTATAGTCTGGTCCTATTAACCATGCGTGTGCTCTTTCCTTATGGCTCCTTTCAGCATCAAAGGATTGTGACATGCTCTTAGGTATTCCCTTGGCCCAATTCTAGTGCAACTTAGGTTATCATTTCCATGAATCACTTATGTCTAAAGTTCATTCACAATAGGAAATTCATTACTATCAATGGTGTTCCACCATCCACACCATGGCCACAACCTCCTACTTGAGGTTTCCATTACACTTACTAGAACATCTAGGTCCCCATGACCTCTCAAATCAAAAGCAAAATCTACTCCTAGCTCTCCTATTCGCATGTATGGCCTACTTAGTCTCACAGGTCTACTATGTCCATCTCATCAGTCTAGGTCCACCACTTAGGTGGATTCCTTCACATAGGTATACATCACCTACCTTATTTTCATCATAGGTGTTCATTTTCTTTGTGTTCACTTTATTGGTGTTCATCACCGTGTTGTCCTCCATAGTTGTCTCTGGTCTCTTCACATAGGTGTTTATCACCTCCATGCTCTCCTTCACATAGGTGTCCATCACCTCATAGGTCTCATTCACAACATACCATATGTCTGTTGCATACACCTTTCATCTTAGAGAATAGTCACACACCTTTATCTTCTGTAAGCATCGGGTGAAGGACCCTCGTATTTCATGTTTATCAGATAGAATACTCAACATTGCACACTTGGGGGGGGTATCATGCTTATTCGTATCCCCCCTTCTATCATTTTCAGGTGTCTTGTATTTCTACCTTGTTCACTTATAAATTTACATCTAGTATTTCACACACATCTTGCACATATTGATACATTTGTATTGTCATTACCCAATGATGCACTCTTATGTTATAGTTTACACTTGAGTATTGAGGGCACCATACTACATTCATTCACATAACCCAAGATAGAAAAAATATATGGGTGAGTGTGTCCCTCAACCATGAAGCTAATCCACACAACACATTTCACACTCGGTGCATTAATAACGCATCTTTCTAGGGCACTTTCACACATACTACCCAATGACACAGTCTCACACATGACTGTTGCAAATATTTATGAACACTTACATCACACACAAAATATTCACCTAATGACACACTCTAGAAAATAGTTCACACTGATGACGCACTCTTGTGCTACAATTCAACTTGATTATTGAGGGCTTACTACATTCATGAACCTCACATCATACACACTAAACATTTCACACTCAGTGCATTCACAGAAACATATTTCTAGCATCACACTCTCATCACAACACACTTCTTCTATGACGCACTCTAGTTCCTTGTAGTTCATACTCAACTATTTAGGGTCTCATTATGAAATTAACCTCGCCACACTTACTCACTTTTTATGATTATACAATTTATATGATCATATCTTTCTAGTGTACACTTCAAACCATTTCCCAATGATGTACTCTTGTTATATGGTTCATTCTTGAATGTTGAGGGGGAATTTATAAATGAACCTCATCTCATGCATACTCAATCACACTCGCTCTGGGGGAATGTTGTCTCCTATCACTCACTTTGCATTCCATTCCATTCACACTCACTGCATACTGCATATCTTGGTCAAATTTATTCTTTGACTTACTTATACTTACATGTACACTTTGTTTACTATGATAGAAAGATACATTTGTATGTCATTATCTTTTCTATATACACATGCAGTGTTCACTTGAATTCTAGTTTTGAATACATCCTTTACACATATCTGTTACATGCAACACAAATGCTTGGCACTATACCTCTTACCAGTCCTACAATGACGGTTCTTAGGGGCATCTACTTTTGTACACATCACAAGTGTTATTGTTTTAATTTTACACTACTTCCTATTTTCACTAGCACACTACTATATTGTATCATACATACTTTGACATACGTTTTATATTTATAACATGCTAACGAGGTGCTTCATGTGCAACATTTTATTTTGTAGGAACTCTTTTTTACCATGGTTATCTGATATCTTTTGTCTGTTTGTCATTACTTTTGGCATTGCTTTGTGGGTTATGACCTTTTCTTATGTGCACATTGTATGCTTTTGGCCACTTCGGCCATGAATCGAGTTTTATTGTGACATTGTGAGTGATGCCCCATGTTTGACAACCCTGCTTTTTGCGGTCTACATTGTCTTCTTTCTTTCTAGCTTTTACACTTTGTCTTCTATATGCGTATTTTGTCTTGTTTGCACTAACACATGTTTCCTAGCCACCTTTGTTTGTATGTGTCTTGGTTTCTACTGAAAACATTCCCTTCCCCTACAGGGATTCAGTTTCAGATGTACGTCAAGTCTCCTTTGGGCCACATACTCCTAAGTAACATCGCATGTCACCCCAAACAAGGGGGGCATCATTGGGTAAATCAGTCACCCCATTCAACACTTCACAGTCACATCACAACATAGTTCAAGTACTAATACAACATAGTCTCCAGCCTCAAAAATGGCCCAGAATCTAACTTGGGTCTTTCATAACAACACAAAATTTCAATGACCTAAACACATACATGAGTAGCATCTGGGCCCTCTGACCCTTCCTAGGATGCCTATGACCAAATGGGAAAGTTACATAGATTTTTCTCAGATAAACATAATTGTTCAAGACAGTCTACACAACAGTTTTCTTAGTACAGGCACAGTCCTCCAACAATCAACATGCATGCATTTCACCTCTTTTCTATTTTCACATTGGATCAAACTGGATCAAATTGGATCGAATTTGAGCACACCATCTATAGTGGTTTTTACATTTTGGGAATAATTCAAAGGTTGGAGAATAACATTAGACCTTTCTCCCTACACTTCTTCTTTTCATGGCGTGAGATCACCCCAAAAACTCACACTTGGCGCAACTGGCTGTGAGATCGCCCAAAAAACTTTCACTTCGCACATTTGGCATGAGATCGCCCAGAAAAATCAGTCTCGATTCTTCTACAAAATGCGTTCTTCAGGATCCTTCCTACTCCTTTCACTCATCATGGATCAGGTGCACATATTCCTTTTCACATTTTTACATACTTTTACACACTTTTTACATCGTTTGGATCAAAATTTTCATATACACAATATTTGAGACTACTCATTTTCTCTTCTCTTTTATAGGTTCATCCTTATGGGAAGTAATAGTCCACATCATCAAATGACATCAACAATAGGTATATGGGACAATATGTACAATGCAACAAATACATTGAAAACATATGACATATTTTTCACCCCTAGGGTCACTTCCTCTTCTCTAGCTTCCATGCTTCATATTATTCACTTCACGCTTTTTCTTTTCTCCTCAACACACATTTTCACCATCGATCTACATGGTTATCAGGTACGCATCTCTTATCTACTTTATATTATCAAGACTCATTCTTTTCAACAACATAAAGTGGGGGAAAATATAGACACTAAATCATGCACTTTGGGTATATTTCTAGTGTCTTGATCACATACCACTATTCATATGATTCCTAAGAGAGAAAAGTACTAATTGACCATTTCTTTTGGCCTCTTTTCTTTCTTTCTAGTTTTCCTTCTTGGTCTTACACACCTTCTTTCCCAGTCTGACCTTTCAACACTTTAGATTTTTCTGAGTTCTAGACACCAACACCTAGCCAGGACGCTAGCTCCTAGGTGTCCCTCATTCCCACTCTGGGCACCCCGACCTATTTTGTATCTTTATTCACATAATTTTGGGTCCTTTCTAGCCATTGGGCATCTTAGTTTTCTTGTTGTTTGGACCTTTTAGTGGTTAATTATGAAATTCAAACAAGGGAATCATATAAATACAAAGCTATGTGACCATAATAAAGGATTAAGCACTAAGCATCTACTACTATCACCTAAGGTTGCATCCAAAGGCATTATAAGAGCACCAAAGCATCCATTCAAGGGACAAGCGACTACATTATTATACATACACTTCATAGGAGGGGAAGTTCATTTTTCCATGCACACATCTATTTACATCTTCTACATCTAGTTATTTCTCATTATTCAAGTGTGTTCTAACACAAGAACCACCTAGGGCATGATTCTACACACACATGTAGAACTACTATATGGAGTCTGAAATGTAGTGTAATTCCCAGATCGTAAGTTCACTCAGTTTGGGTGACCACTAGGGTCAATATGACTCCCCATTTGCATATTTTTTTTTTAAGGATTTTATGTGTTTTAGGTTTTTGTAGGTGTTCTTTCTCTTTGTAGGTTTCAAGAGAAATCAATGTTATCTTACCAGTGACATACATGTGACTAATAGGTGACATCTTAGTGAACATCTTGTGACACTGTAAGCAAATCATTTTCTAGAAAGTTCTGCACAGTCACAAAGGTGCCTAGAGAAGGTCCCTGGTGCCTAAGAACGCCCTTAACCTAGTCCAAGACACCCTAGTCCCAACATTTCATGATGCTTGTACAATTTTCTGGGTTCATTTGCAGCAATTTTTTCTCCTGTTCCAGTAGATTTTCAGATCTGCATATATTTTGGATTATTGTAAAATCAACTAAGCATTTCATCCCTTCTCTTGCTCTTAGGGTTTCAAATTTATCATCTTACTTGCTTGTGTCAAACCTATACTCTATTTCCATATCATTAAGTTGTAACTCAATTAGGATTTTAGCATATATTTTTACAATATTTACTTAATCATTTAGATGATAGGTTAGGAATTTTTGAAATGTTGTAAATGGTTCTCAAAGGACCTCACTTGATGTAATCATCTGTGTCTTATTTTCATAGTAAGGTTTCTTAATTATGGTTACTTATTATTAAGGGTTGGGTCACTTAACTAAGTGTAACTACCACTTTTTGGTTATTCAAGAAGAGATATTAAAATAGAGAAGAAGAGGAGACTGTAGGAGAAAGAAAAATCACTTAAAGGAAGGTGTGATAGGAGCCATGAAAGATCAAAATGATATGTATGAGATCATGCTAAATTTGTAATAAAAATATTGTTATAAAAAAGGCTTGAGAACATTGAATATGTGTGTTACTGATGAATAAAATATTGAGTTTTTTGTATTTATATTAAGATGCATGTTTAGCAATGATAAGGTTGATAATATTGTGTTGATAATCTTCATGATATTCTAGGGGAAATCCTTGTTTGGTATATTTCAAGATAATTAAATTATATTCTCATAATTATAAGAAAACTATAGATTTGGTGTTGTGACCAGATCTTACAGGTTGAGAAGAAGTACTAGGTATTTGTCAATGGGAATAGACATAATGAAATACATGAAAAGATAAAAAAGACTTAACAAGTATTTCTTGAAGAGGTAAGAGCATGATACACAAATTTCTTAATGATTGATCTGATTGATGAACAAGATATAGGCTATTAAGTAGGGAAAATTCTAAGACCCCCTAAAAAAAAACATAGATATTACTATGTGAATGTGTGAAAATGATTTTCAAAATTATAGTGACATTAAAGGAAATGGGTCTTGAATAGTTTGGTGAATCATTTGATAATGGTATTGACTAATAGCAATTATTGACTGAAAATATATGTTGTCGGCTAATATTTTATGTTGTTGACCAACAACATATGTAATTTTTCAAAAATTATTTTTTGACAATAACACTTAAAACAATCATCTCAATAAGAAATATTTCCTCAAAAAATATGAAGCAAACAAAAAAAATTAAAAAGTGATTTTTTGTGGAAAAATGCAGATATCGTTAGTTTTTTTTACTTGAAATATAACATTTTTTTATTTATTTTTATGGTTAGCATTTCAAATGATCATCTCAATGAGAAATATTTCCTCACAACATATGGCGTAATCAATTAAAAATTCCCATACTCCTTTTTTCCTCATTTTACGACATCACTAAAAAATGCCACAATTTGGTAGCATACTTCTATTCTACCAGATGGGTAGTATAGATGTATGGTACCATCATGTAGCATAGATGTGTGTTACTAGCCAGAGTAGCATAAATATATGCTATTGACCAATAGCATATATGTATGGTATCGACCAATAGCATAGATGTATGCTACCAATTGGTAGCATATGGTATGCTACCACCCAGTAGCATATTATATGCTATCGGTCAATAACATACATCTATGCTACCAATTGGTAGCATACATTTATGTTACCCATCGTTTGGGGGTGAATAGTCCACAATGATTTATATGGGAATGGTTAACGAGTTAACGACCTCGGTCATGTTGGATTCTATGACAAGATGATTGGTTGTGGATTTGTATTGATTTGTGGCGAGGTGATTGGGAGATTTTTCCAATTTGGTTCCATTGGCATTGACCCATCTAATGTGGGAGGGTATCGTAGTTATTTTGAATGGAAGGTGAGTTAGGTGGTAGGACACATGGTGTTCTAAAGACCCAACACATGGACCTCTTCTTGATCACCAAATTGATGAGATTCTCACCTACCATGTGTCATCACGAGGGGGGGATAAAAAAAGTGGTAAACTATAGTGTAGTTAAAAAAATTCACACTAATTACCACACACTGGAAGGGTCCCCCTCTGACACAAAATTGAACCCCACTAACTACGGTTTCTGGAGTTAGCCTTTTGTAAATCATTCATCAAAGAATGGAGGAGTTAAAAACAAGTCCACATCCATTTTTTTTCCTCATCCAACCTTGAATCATATGTAAATGAACCAAGGTCCTATTTGACTTACAACTTCCTATTGACAAAATTTGACCCAAACTTTGACTAGCAACAACTAGAGCATAAAATGTCCATTTCACACATTCTAATAGGTGTTGAAAATATCTTAGAATTCTCTTTAGTATTATATTGGTTTAGTGAGATATTGATAAATTATGATGCCCAAAATGACCTTCAGATAACACCTCCCCAATAAGAAGGCTTTTGGTCCCCTTACAGTCAAATGTTGGGGTCTTAGAATATTGGCTAAGTGCCAAAGGGAACATTGGCATGTGGGATCGATAATAAGAAGGGGATCAATAAAAAAAGGGCATGTAGGGTAAAGGTGCATAGGAATGGGGGTTTTTTGAAGGGTTTAGTAAAAATCACAACATGCATGCCTAGAAAAGAAAATGGTTTCAAGACCTAGCCATATTTGGCATTCTAGGGAGCACACGAGAAAAGTGTTAGCCGACTGGGCATGTAGAGTGGATAAGGTGCTAGCCTAGCAACTTGGTGGCCAAGAAAGGAATATTCTATGTGATGGAAGGATCTAGAAAGACATCATTGCAGAGAGTGGAGATCCCGGATGAGAATAAGCATGCTCCATTCAAGGACCATCTGGACACTTGGCGACCAATATGTTACTCTAGAAAGGCATGGCACTGGATGTTAAAGCTATAAATAGAGATGCTTGATTAGAAGAAGAGACATCAGATATTGAGAGAATGAAAGGAGAAGCTTTACAGGAATAATAAGAAGGTTTAAGAGAGTTGACGTTATCATTTAGAGGACTGTCAAAGTAAAAACATGTCTAGAGGGATGGGTTTGTAAAAACCTTTTTGTAATATGGGAGGATAGTTAGGGTTTCTAATGCGTAAGTCTAACCTGCATTATTACATTGGTCTGTCATGGCTTGGTGAATGTAATATGGTTACTAAACTTTGACTAATATGAATATAATATTTTGTTCTAAGTATATATTCTTCATGGGTGTGAATCCTATTATATTTCCTTTCTGGTATGGATCATATTTTTTACTCATATAATGTTTCTCTAGTTATCTTAATGGGTATATTAATATAATACCTCATCTTAAGCTCTTAGAATGAATGAATGGTTCTTTACCTTTTTGCATCTAATTTTATGTCATTGATCAATTTATTCTCACAAGACTCACATAAAGGAGGGGCTCAGCACCCGTGCATTCCTCAGGTGAGTTCCCAATGCCCGCTGGGTGATAAGCCAGTGCGCATGGGATTATAATGTTGTTATAAGGGCTTAAAAATGACTACATCTTGGTTCTATTTCTATGACCTCTTTTCGAAGTTGTTAGAAATGAATACATCTACATCTTGGTTCCATTGATGTGTGATGACTGAGTGCCTAACCTTGGATAGTGTTGAAACATGGTTTAGGAGCACAAAGGATGAGTTTTCTCAAAGATTCAGTACTAGACCTAAGTTTGATGCACTAGATGGGTAGAAGAACACCTGTACCATGAGCTGTATGAAACTTTCTTCTACTGCTTTCTAGTATAATTATATGAATGGATTTCAACATATGCATCTAGATCAACCTGGCACTACAAATCACACATGTGGACCTGAGATGATTACCAAAGGCTGCAGGATATGGATCTAACTTAGACAAGTGCTATTGATCACTGGTGGAAAAGAGTTTTGACAAGTTATACTCTAGAATACGTAATTTCTACGTATTCTTGTCCAGAGGTTGTTGAGTTTGAGTTCCTAAGGGAATCCAAAGGATCATTTTTACATGTTGTCCCTTTGGCTATGAAGATCTTGATGATTACCCTAAGTTTAGAGGTATTTCCTATGGTTAGATAAGCTTCTTTGAGCATTGGGTGAGGAAGCTAGGGTGGAGAAAGATGGAGGACATTGTGGATGAAAAGGAGAGGGAAGAGAGACGACTCAAGTATAGTGAAGCTCATGAAAGGGAGATGGCTAGACAATGTGAGGTTGCAAGTGTGATGGATCTATAGAGGTAGACATTTCAGGGAAGGATTTGAGGTTCAAGCAGAGGGTGTGGAACTTGAGAAATCGGTGCTATCCCATCTTGGAAAGTGTGGGAGAGAAGCCCCTTTAGCTTTTGATGATATTTCATCACATGGAGAAAGGAGAGTTGTTGGTGCACATCTAAACCCACCTAGTGACCAACCCCTAACGCTTGGTTTTCCTGATCAAGGGAGAAGTATTATTAACCTAGCTGGTATCCATGGGAATAATTAATCTGTGCCTAAGAGATATAATTTCTCATTTGGGACATCTATGGCTGTACAAACCATTACTATGTTTGGAGGAATTTTTGGGCAAAGTGCAAGAAAACATATTTTGGGCATCACGTTTGGGAGTGGCGTGGGATACACATCGGGAAGTGGAGCAATATCACAAACCATTAACACATATTTCAGTGGGACGTTAGGGGACATTAGGCATGACAACTTTGGGCCTATTGCTGAATGCAAGAGGTGGATCAGGTGGCCTAGGAGCTGGAGGATCTAGAGGATCTGGAGGTGGATTTGGAGGCATATGACTGGGTGGATCCAGTGGATTTGGTGGTGGAGAAAACATTAGAGGAAACCAAGGATCTAGATCAGGAGGGAAAGAGGCTCAATGACCTTCGAAAGTATTCTTTAAGATGTTTTTACACCTACCCGACTACATAGGTATTGAATTACTATGGAACATAAAGGGGATCACTACCTTAGAGTGAAAAGAAAGTCAATTTGTAACAACGTTGCAGGGGCTACATGCATAGCTGGTACCACAAGTATGACCCCCATTAGATGATCATGGATTACACTGCATTGAAAAATGTCGTTATAGCAGAGTTCCATATCCCTGAGTTTGAGAAAAAGAGCATCAACGCTCTGAAGGAAATCCAACAAGGAATAGAAAAGAGTGTGCGGGATTATGACGCATGGTTCAAAAATATCTTATCAAAGCTATCTTATGACATACACCCCTCTCAACATGCTCAATGTTTGTTGGGGGATTGATAACACCATTTATAATGACATTGTCACACAAGAATTTTATAGACCCGCACGATGCCTTAAAATATGCCCTGTGTGCTGAGGCTGTTAGGAGCATTGATACCAGTGTGGGACCTTTCCTAGAGGCTTAAATTGATGCAATGGCCAAACATTTGGAGAAGCTTTCCGTGAACTCAATGCATGAGATTTGTAGTGGTCTTTGGTGCACAGATTGTGAAGTGGAAGGGCATACAAAGGACAGTTGCCCCTAGAAAGTGGTACGTGCCATGACAGTAGACTATGAAATCTGCCATGGGGATCATGATGAAAGTAGGTTTCCTCTACTATAATGTGTGATCTGCAAGAATGTGTCTTAGTATTGTGAGATTTTTACCTCTACGACCTAGGATACCAAGGATTTCAGGGTGATCGACTAGATTCATGATGTCATTGATCTTGGTGTGTGCCAAACTAGCCTTACAAGAAGTTCTAAGGATGATGATCAATGCTATGAAGGGCATGTAGATGGAGGAGTGCATGGAAGAGGTTTTCATAGAGGATTTTTTGGTCACAATAACTACGGTGGAGGAAGAAGTGAGTTCCCATGTGTGGAACCTATTATAATTGCGGGTCGAACATAGCATTACAAACATGAGTGTCCTGATCTGTTGTAATGCTCATGGTGTAGAAAGAAGCATAAGTACGAGGAGTGTCCTGAGTTATTTGAGCATATGATCCAACAACACCAAAAACGATAAAGGCACTGGGATGGTAAGCATAAGAAAATATAACTCTCAGTGGATGCCAAGATTGGTGCATGAATCAAAACTAGAACCTGTCATGGTTACAACGTGAGTAAAGGTGCATGTGTGTGCAAGGGAGATGACAAGACAAAAACTAGTTGTTAGGGAAGAAGTGGTACATGGGAAGTACCTGGACCCTGCTCATTAAAAATAAGTGTATCAAGAGACTATGGATGTGATTCAAAGTTTACAAGGGGATATCCAGTGTCTGAAGGAGAAGTCAAGGTAAATGGAGTGGAGGAAGAATGTTGAAGCTCCGTAAAAGGATCTAGATGAGGTCAGGGAAGTGTGTAAAATGTTAAGGCATGAGAATATCATTCCCTTGCTAGGAGAATGGTTACGGGAGAAGGTACCATGCGCCATGGGAGAGAGCATGAAAGGAAGGTCCTACATTGCAACCTTCCTCCTCATAGCCTTGACTATGATAAGGAGATCACATTGAATGCAGTTATTGATGGGTGGCTTCTGAGTAATATCCTCATTGATACAAGAGATGAAGTTAATGTTCTCACCTTGAATGTATGCCATCAAATGGTAAGGCCCGTATTATAGCCATCTTTGAATGTGTTGTATATGGAAAACAATACAAAGGTAATTCCCATTGGAGTCTTGAAGGATGTGGTTATCACTATTCAAGGGGCAAAGTTCACTGGGGAATTTGAAGTCTTCGTGCTTGCCGAGGTGGATAATTTTCTAGCATTACTTGGGTGCCCTTGGTGTTATAAAAACAATTCTGACCTATGGTTTAACAAGGGGGTATATAAGTTTCACGAACAAGGAGGAAAGGGTGACCATCCCTTTAACAGATGGGAAGTCAATACCCTATAATGAGCCCTTAGGAGAGGAAGTCCTTGACAGAATCTATGTACACTCTATCAGGAACCCTGAAGTAATTCATCCTATGGGAAGGAGTTATTCAGTTTGAAGATGCTCAGTCAATGAGTGATACAACTAGCATAACATGTGACAATTGGGCACATGGGACTTATGAGTTAATTGGGTGAAAATTGAAAGGATCTGTAACAAGAGTAACAAAGGCATGTGTAATCAAGCACATGGGAGGGAAGAAGATGCCAAGTTACTCTGGAGGAGAAAAACCTAATGATTTCTTATGTGAGATGGAGGCTCAGTGGAAAAATGAGGACGAAAGGAGAGGAATGCTCAGTTATAACTTGCTCAAGAACTGCAACACATTGGTGGGATACACATCGTGAGAATCTCATAGAATGACGTGAGGTGAGAGTCACAGTCTTAGTTAGGTTCTCCAGAAGAAATGCACCCACCATCATACATGACTACCATGGAAAGGAACCCACTTCATTTCATATCCAAGCATGTGAGAGATCCTGGATGGGAGGTGTAGAGGATTTACCACCTTTGCTATGGGTACATAAGTTGTATTCCAATTTTTAAGGTTGCACACGTGCATGGTATATTCACTCAGAGACACATCACCAGACAAGGAATTGGTAGGAGTTAACGGTTGATCTCATTCAAGATTTTGAGTATTGGAGTACCAAACCATCAGTGGATAAGGCTTTGTAAGTTGTCAAGTGCCTTACAAATGGGAGATAGTGTTATGGTAGAAGATAGGTTACTAGAGTTGCTAGGTGAACCTATTTTGGAGACATGTTTCAATGAATAAGAATGAAAAGAGATACAACTTGAGTGTGTGTACATTAAAAAGGAAAAAGGAAATATGGTCTATGTAGTAGATGGTGAAGAAATGGAAATTCTGGATGTTAACCATTCTTGAAGGTACATGTGAATTCATAGATATCATTGATGAGCAAGCGCGTGCCTACCATGAGCCCTTGAAAACAAAGAAGGTTAACATTGGGATAGAGACAAAACCTAAGGAAGCTATCATTGGGGATTATTGGTCATAGAAAGAGGTTTTAAAAATCATTGATCTAGTTGCATGAGTTTTAGGATCTATTCCCATGGGTACCATGAGCTCAAAGGTTTATCATTCCTTGGGGGAGATGAGGATCAAGTTGAAGGAAGGTGCACGCCTGATTCAGAGGAGACCTTATCAGATGAACCCAAACTTTTGCATACAGGTCAAGGAAGAGATAAACAAGATGATTACTTCAGGCATCATTGAAGTTGTGGAGGAATCAGAGTGGATAAGCCCAATGGTCATCAGTATCAAGAAGGATAAGGAAGGATAAGGATATATGTTGTCTACAGGGACTTGAATGCATAGTATGTTTCATTGACCCTTTTCCAACCCCCTTCACTGAAGAAATTCTAGAAGGAGTGGCCGGGCATAAGGTCGATTCCTTCACGGATGGATTCTTTGGGTATCACCAAGTCAGGATTACAAAGGAATACCAATGAAAGGAAAAATTTTCCACTGAGTGGGGAAGTTTTTCCTACATGGCTATGCCTTTTGGATTGAAGAATGTGCAAGTTGTGTTCTCATGCATCATGGTACAAGCATTTCAGGAACTTCATCCATAATTTTCTTCAAGTCTACCTAGATGACTAGATGATGTATTGGCTAGTGAAAGACCATTGTGATAATTTGATATTGATGTTCGAGAGATGTTAGACAGTTGAGGATATCCCTCAACATTAAGAAATGTGTCTTTTCTACTCCATTTGGAACCTTGTTAGGACATATTATTTGTAAGGAGGGCTTGTTAGTGGATCCTGCCAAAGTTGTTTTTATTGTGGGATTAGGAGAGCCTACTAGTCAAAGTGCAATGCGTAGATTTCTTGGGCATACAGGGTACTACATGAAGTTCATCAAAGGATATGCCAAAATCATCACATCCCTTAGAGGAATTACTAAAGCACAAGAGTTATTTTCACTTGGGAGAGGTGCAACAGAAGGCGTTTGACACTTTGAAGGATAGGATTGTTACTAGTGCCCATACTACATTTTCCTTCTTGGGATAAGCCTTTCCATGTGCATGTTGATGCCTCAGGAACAACCATTAGAGAAGTACTAGCATAACCTGGTGAGGGGATTTTTGATCATCCCTTGTTTTTTGCAAGTAGGAAGTTGACACCAATAGAGTAGAACAACACAACTACTGAGCATGAGGCACTGTCAATGATCTACGCACTGCATAAGTTTAGGTAGTATCTGCTATAAATACCATCTATATTCTACACATATCACATGGTACTGAAGTAATTAGTGAAAAAACCATTTTTACAAGGGTGCATATGCCATTGGGTCCTATTATTTCCATAGTTTCAGTTCACAGTGGTTGTAAAACAAGGAAAAAGTAATTTAGGACCAAGCCACTTATCAAGGATTGACTCAGGATAGGATGCACAGAGTATTGACGATACCATGTCAGACACACAACTATTTAGGTTACATCACACATCCTTATACTTAGAAGATATTTAGGTGTTCCTTAAAATAGGCATGTCATCGAAGGGGATGAAGGCTTTAGAGAGGAAGCATTTGGCGATATGCACTGCACCCTACATGTTGATTAGTGGGGATTTATAGAAGTTAGGATGTGATGAGATTATGAACTGATGCATATTGGAACTTGAGTGTATGGCGATTATAGAGGAAGTGCATGGTGAGATTTTAAGAGGGGGCACTATGTAGGAAATGTAACTATGTGGAAGATTCTACTCATAGGACTTTAGTAGGAAAGTATCTACCATGATTGTATGGAGTTTTGCAAGGATTGTGGCCATTTCTAGTGCCTTGGTAAACTTGGAAGGAGGGATGAAATTCCCTTGAGACCTATAGCCAGCAGAGAGCCATTTGAAAAATGGGAAATTGACTTTGTAGGACCAATTTCACCTATTGCGCGAAGGACTAGTTTGTGGTGTATCATTACTCGCATTGATTACTTGAAAAGATGAGCAAAGGCAACACCTCCTAGATATTCCACTGCTACGACATCTACTAGATTTTTATGGGAAAACATAATCAACAAGTATGGATGTCCTTTGAAGCTTGACTAGTAATAGGGGTACATATTTTCTGAATGAAACAGTCAAGATTTTGTTAGCAGAGTATATGATGACCCATCACAAGACTACCCCTTATCACCCTTAAGCAAATGGAATTGCTAAGGCATCCAACAAGATACTAAGTCACACATTGACCAAAATTTGTGATGTTGGAAGATAAGATTGGGATAACAAGGTATCAATAGTTCTATGGGTGTATAGGTAAACCTATAAGAGGTTGAATAAGACCACACCGTTTCAATTGCTTCTTGGTGCAGAGACTATTTTTCTAGTTGAATTCATGTTACCATCGTTGTGTATATCACCCGCAAGAGGATTGGGTGATGAAAAAGTGCTCGAGGAAAGGATCAATAAGTTGATGCAGTTAGACGAGAGATGATCACTTGTTAGATAGAGTCAGAAGACTGAAAAATCTAGATAAAAGGTATGGCATGATTGTCATCTTAAGAATAAGCAATTTGAGGTTGGGCAGATGGTTCTATTGTATGATTCCAAATTTTTGTGCCATCTTGGGAAGTTGAAATTCCATTGGTTGGGCCCTTACATCATCTCATACATCCTTGATTCAGGCACATGCTAGTTATAAGTGTTGGATGGGATGAATTTACCTAGCCATTTAAATGGGAGTAGGTTGAAGACCTACTATAAATAATTCTTCCTCGTGTTTGTAAATAAGGCAGTATTGCAAGTAGCTTAGGATTTCCCTCTAATCATTTTCCTTATGTTTACCTTTCTCATTACTTGTTCCATTATTTTTTTTTATTTTTTGCAACTTATGCGTCAGTAACCACTTTACTTCAAAATTTTGTGTATGCGTAAAGTACCATGCATTCATTTTAGTATGGGGTGGAGTAGAGCGAAGTGAAGAATTATTTTGCAGTGGAAGTTGTGTTAAATGGCCCAGTTGAAAGATAAAAAGCATGTAAGGAGGAGAGCATGTGGAGAAGGTGGATAAGAAATTTTTTTGACCATGTTGAAAGGATGAGAAGTGCAGGAACAACACAAGGTAGGTAAGGGAAATAATCGGGTTGACAGAAGAAGTTCCTTTAGCACTATAGATGCACGCATAAGATTCTTCAGTTAGTTAGGATTTTTGTGCACTAGAAGGTTGTACAAGATTTCATGTAGGGTTGGGCACTTGAGTAAGGGTGCATAAGGTAGGATTTAGTGGAAAATCCCACATTTAATGCTAAGAACGTCGGTAGGTGGTGTAGCATTTATTGCTAGAAAGAAGGAAAAAGATATAGTATGAAGTCAGGCATGTTATTATTTACCTTGCTATTGTGAAATTGAAGAGATCTTGCGAACTAGGGCATCCACGAAAAAAGAGTTGTGTGAAGAGGAAATCATAGAGATTTAAGTGTGTGACTAGGGCTGATCTACAAACCAAAGTGGAAGGATTACACGAGTGTGGGGAAGGAATTTTTAGAGGAGCACGTCGTCTTATGGCAGAATTTTTCCAAGTTAGGTTTTTATAGCTAGGGCACTGGAGTGGACAGAATCTATCTAGGATTTAAGCCACAAGATTGAGCAGAGTAAGGAAGATAAGTAGGAGGATTTTAGGTTGTAAACTGACAAGAAAAAACGGCACCAAAGAAGCAATAATTTCACCAAAGAAGAAGGGAAAAGAGAAACAAACTACCATAACTAGTTTTAATGAGGAGTGGTATGCAGAGATGTAGTACTTAGATAGAGTATTACTAGGGAAAGAATGGGTATCTCACATCAAGAAGATGGCCGTGAGTGACTATAACCATCGCATGAATACCATAGAAAAGGAGATGGATTTGGAACTGGTTCATCCAACTAATAAAATGACACGAGATGGAATGTAGATCTACAGTGATGAGGTAAAGGTGAAGTTAGGTAAGGTTAGGTTGTTGTAACTATATGATTTGCCCTATTTTGGTAAGCCTTAGTGGTTATACCAGTGGTTGATGTCACATGTGCATAAAGCCCACTTCTATTTTGTAGGCCACAAAATTCACATAACTCTCAACTTATAACAAATTTTACTGGCCTGATTTACGAAGGAGACTCCATAAAGGATGACTTGGAGGATAAGGAGGCCATTAAGGTGGCAGTGGAGGTCTATGACTACAAAAAGGGTCTACACTATTTTGATATTGTAGATATCCCCGACCCTGTGATGAGGATGGCCACATGCCTAGTGAGCAAGTTGAATGGTCAAGAGAGGTGGACAAAAGTGATCAAGGCATGGTTGAATGTATGCCGAAATATCTCAGCGGGAACCATCTACAACTTGTTTTCCTTTATTATAGATGAGATCATTAGTAGCGTGTAGGAGGGGGACAAGATAATGTTCACAAACATTCTCCTCACCATCACCTTATCAGAGATTGGAGTTCTCGATGGTCTAAATAAGTTCATATGGGAGTATCCAGAAGAAGATCCCTCACCCGTGAAATTTTTTGAGAAGTATACCTGTGATACCATGACATCTGCTCACAAGGCGCACCTAGAAAAATGGTACAAGTGAATGCATGACATATTCAGGGAAAAGTGGAGGATACCTAAAAAACTTCCCATGCTTGTAGTTAAAGAGTCTAAGTTTGCTATGTATCAGTATTTCTGCATTGGCAGTTTCACATTAACAGATGGGACTATGAATCCATAGTGCAAGATGTCATTTTATTTCACCATGCAATACTTCTAGGTAGGGGTCAACCACTTCAGGGAAGTGAAAATACTAAGGTTTGACCTAAGTGAAGTGGACTAAGACCACTGCGAGTTGTGTCTAAAGCTCGTATATCTAAAGAAGTGTGCATATGTGGAGAATTATGTCTCCCACGAAGTATAGATGATGAAGCCTTTAACACTACCAATTTCTGGAAGGACTACAACAAGAGTATACTTGCACTCCAAACCAAATTTTGAAAAGGGTTCCTACTTGGAGAATGATGTCACCATTCCTGAGGACCTCATAGGGAGGAAGAAGGTAATACCAAAGAAAATAGAGAGAGAAGTTTAGGAGAAGAAGGCACTAAGTGTGTAAACAACACAATATGTGGGCACATCAGAAGCAAGTGCTAAGCCAAGAAATTAAATGCATAGGAAGAAATCCCCAGAAAAAGAAGCACCAGATCAAGAGTATCCTCCCATAGAATAAGATTTTCCAAGGAAGGAGTCACCTGCTGGAGAGAGAGAAAAGGAAGAGTCTCATATACTAGAATCACCAGTTAAGAAGAAATAGAAGGTGGCAGAGAGGGCAGACTTAGAGGAAATAGAGGGCTTGGGGGCCTACAAGGGTGAGAAGGATAACGATGAGTATGAATAATTTCATAATCATCCCGTGTATGATATACACGATTCATAAGAAAAAGGAAGTGAAGAGAAGAATCGCGAGGAGGAAATGGATGCTCAAAGATAAAGGGTGAGTGAAGAAGTGAACACGAGAGATCTGAGGACCCCAAGCCTCACCAAGGAACAAATAGAAGAGGCCACAGAGATAGAAGTTGCGGGCATTATGAAAAATTTAGTGGAACAAGAGGTAGAGCACAACACGGATGAATCTCTCAAGGAGATAGAAGAGGAGAGCATTGGAAAAGAGTATGGCAGCATGGGTGGAGACCGCATCTTAGCATCAATCTTTCCAAAGGCTATGCAAACGTGTGGGAAGCACGTAGTGGTAGCATAAGGATGAGTAATGGGTTACGTCAATGATCTAAGCAAGGTGTTATGCATGCACTTCAAGAGCATCATGCCAACATAAAAACTCTTGGCCATGCCCTCATTCGACATAGAAGGCACATACCCATGAACCGAGAAAATGTTATCTTAAGAATTTTAATCCCATATCGATGAACCTAAGTTTGAAGTAAGCCAAGGGGTGCTAATGGAGATTCCAGAGACAAAAGGGATAAACCATTTTGTAAATGCTCAATAGTTTTCAGATGAGAAAGTTTGTAATGCAGTCAACAAGATTTCAGTTGAGGTTGAAGCCAGACTTTTATGAAGGAATGATAGGGTGAAATACCTAGAGGTGGAATTGGAGAAGAAGGAGGAGGATCTTCTCAAGAAAAGCAAGGATCTGAAATAAAAAGAACTAATTAGTGCTTAACTAAGGCAAGAACTGAAAGAGGATAAGGAAAGGGTGCACGAAGTATATAAGAAAATTGAGATGATTACAGATGTTATTTTCTTAAAGCATCCCAACCTAGCACTGCCCGAGAAAAAATATGAATCAACCTTGCAGTTCCTAGAGGATTTGACTCGCATCCTCACAATGGAGAGGAGGCCACTTGACTTAAAATATGCAAAAGAGGTTTTGGTGCACTAAGAAAGGGAGGAAAAGCTGAAGGTGGTAGAAATCACTTCTTGGTATACCAAACTCCTCACTGATGTAAAATCCAATGCACAAGTTGTTGAGGCTACTTATGATAATTGCGTTGATAGGGATAGGGTAGAAATAATTCTAGTTGTTACACATGAAGTGGAGCTCAAGGAATTTTAAGAGAAGAATAAGGGGAACAAAGCAGAGAGGGACATGATCTTGGCTGAAGTGGAGAAGAAATCAGAAGCTATCGAGACCTTGTGGGGCTTGATCAAAAACTGGCTGAAGGAGTTATATCCCCATATAACCCGTAAAATGGATGCACTAAATGACCTTAGAAATCAATTGGAAGGTATTTTTGATACGATAAGTGCTAAGGGGGAAGACCTAAGTTTTGAGGAGGTGAGCACCCTAGTAGGTGACCTCTATAAGAAAGTGTAGACTAAGGTAGATGCTTAGGAGAATCTCGAGGAAGATATTGGAAAGGATTTCCCACTCCTCCTTAAACAATAAAAAAAAAATTCTTAGTTCTCCTAATTATTTAATTCATCCATTCCCCATTCTTCATTCCTTCATTCTTTATTCCAAATATTCATAGTCTACCATTATTTATTCATTGAAGGAAGGTGTTCCCGAGGATGGAGAACAAGCTTAGTATGGGGTGATGTTGGGCCTTAGAATATTGGCTAAGTGCCAAAGGGTGCGTGGGCATGCAGAACCAATTAAAAGAAGGTCACGTAGGGTAAAGGCACGTAGGACATGGGTTTTAGAAGGGTTTAATAAAACCCATAGTGCACGTGCTTGGAAAAGCAAATGGTTTTAGGACTTAGCCATATTCGGCGTTCCAGGGAGCATAGAAGAGAAGTGTGGCCTGACTAAGCATACAGAGTGGATAATGTGCCATCCTGTCAACTTGATGGCCAAGAAATGAATATTCCATGTGATGGAAGGATCCATAAAGACATCATTGCAGAGAGTGGAGAGCCAGGATGAGAATAAACATTCTCCATTAGAGGACTACATAGACACTTGGCGACTAATCTGTTACTCCAAAAAGGCATGGCAATGGATGATAAAGCTATATATAGAGATTCTCGGGTAGAAGAAGAGACAAAGAATATAGAGAGAATGAAAGGTGAAGATCTATAGGAATAATAATAAGTTTCAAGAGAGTTGAGGTTCTCATTTAGAGGACTGTAGGAGTAAAATCTTGTCTAGAGGGATGGGTTTGTAAAAGCCTTTTTGTAATATGGGAGCATAGTTAGGGTTTCTGATGCATAAGTTTGATCTCCATTGTTATAATAACTTGTCATGGCTTGGTGAATGTAATATGGTTACTGAAATTTGACTAATATGAATATAAGATTATTTTCTAAGTATATATTGTTCATGGGTATGAATCCTAATATATTTTCTTTCTGGTATGGACCAGATCTGTTATTCATATAATGTTTCTTTGTTTATCTTAATGGGTATGTTAATATAATACCTCATCTTAAGATCTCAAAATGAATGCATGGTTCTTTACCTTTTTACATCTAAGTTTCTTTCATTGATCAATGTATTCTCACAAGACTCACATAAAGGAGGGGTTTGGCACCCATGTGTGCCTTGGGTGAACACCCAGCACCCGCTGGGTGATAGGCCAGTGCGTATAGGATTAGAATGTTATTCTAAGGGCTTAAAAATGACTACATCAAATCACCTAATGAATATGCTAAATGGCTCTCTTCATCATACCAAAGTACAAATACCATAATATAACATAGTGGTTAAAGTTTCCAAATATTGAAATGTTAAAAATATCACAGAAAATAGATTAGTGTAAATAAACACAAAGTGCCTTCCAAAGAGGCAATGTCTAACTAAACCCATGAGAATTGGCCAATACTATAACTATAAAATAGATCAGTATGAAATGACGACCAAATTCCAATAATAACAAGTGTTCACTGACCTTGAAAAATTTTCAACTCTGTAAAATATCATTGAAATCGATTAATATGAAATAGAATACTAAATGCCAAACATAGGAGAGTTTTCATTAATCCTGTGATCTGTAAAGTATTGTGAAGTAGATCAATATGAAATAAACCACCAAATGCCAAAAATAGGCGGTGTCCACTGGCCCTGTGAATCTGTTAAACCTAAAAAAATATCACTGTAAAATATCATCGAAATGATTTAGAAAGTAAACTGCACAATTCCTATAAAGAGGTGAGAGTTAGAATAAATCACTAAAACTACATTAGATAAATAAAATTCACTAGCAGTGAGGATTAAAATCTATTTTCAATGTGAAATTAGGCATAGAATCAAACTGTCTGCACAAGTGTCACATCCCAAAACAATGAAACTTCCAATACTACAAAATATCACCTAGTGCAACTCGCAAACCATTTTGTTAGTATAATAAAAATGTACTTTAATTGTA
Organism: Taxus chinensis; assembly: GCA_019776745.2. Lineage (NCBI taxonomy): Eukaryota > Viridiplantae > Streptophyta > Pinopsida > Cupressales > Taxaceae > Taxus > Taxus chinensis. Next base: position 983,158,083 of record CM034146.1, read on the forward strand.
ACCACATGTGATAGTTAAAAATAAATAAATGCCCAAATATGAGGGTCTTTAATATATGTGCAAATATCATGTATGGGTATAACAAGTTTTCATTATTATTATACTTACAAATGGTGCCCAAAAATGGGTCTTATAAGCATACATTTGCACAATATAAAGCGACAACAAATACTCTAAAAAGACAAATCCAAAATTAGACATTATAAATATTCTCACTAAACCTGTGTATTCTGGTGTAAAAATCAAAATAGAATCTTTCAACCATAAATGTGAGAAGACATTCTCTAAGTATGATAAACCTTTCACTACACTCTTCCCTACAGGCGACTCCAAAAATTAGATTCAAAGTTGAAAATGAATATGGGAATTTATTTCCTTTTAACATACAATAGAATCCCACAAAATTCCTTTGAAAAATTACATGATATTTATCAATCACAACTATGCAAATATAAAATTAAGGAATTGTTTACTCATCCACTTATTAAATTGGATCTTCCTGTTTAGGTTGTTTTACTTCCTTAGTGAGTTCCTGGGCATCTACATGGGTTAGATAAAAAAATCTTTGGTTTTACGTTGATTTCTTTCCTAACAAATTCCCATTTTTGTTTCAAATGAAGATACCAACACTTGTAATCCTCGTGAACTTTCATGTTACAATGGACACAAAAAAAAAATTCCACTCTTTTGGAAAACTTACCCTTTAATCCATTCTCACAATTATGTCTATAAGAATGGTCTTTCAAAATATTACCCAACAATAATTTCCTTTTCCAACACTTAGCTACACAATGGTTAGCTAACCCACAAAAATACATGGATAAATGTTCACAAAATTATGTGTATCTAATCCATAATCAAAAGGAATGTTGAAATATGTATGTTGTTTGTAATCAATACTTTTAGAAATTTTCCCATTACCATTTTTAACCTTTCATGGGTTGTGGTATAGGTTTAATAAAGCATACTAATCAACAATATCAACTATGTAATTAAAAAATATATAGGAAATAAGTTTTACCAATACGAGGTATGATCCCTCTTCCCAATTCAAAAACTTGAATAGAAGGCTACACCATAAAATTGATCCAAGGATCATTTAAGGGTCAGAGTTTTCCTAAATCTTCCTCAACTGCTACAGTACAAAAAATCATTCCGAGAGATTTTTTTTCATCTATTTGAGCGAGTGACATGGACTCTGTGAGAGGGAGATATTTTCCGCTAAAGGTCACCATTGAACAAGGGCACAATATAGGTCAACTAGCTAGTTAGGCCACGATACAAGGAAAAAATGAAGATTAATCAAAATGATTAAAAAAAAATTATGAACATTGGTCTTCGATGGTCAAGATCAAATTGATGGGCCCTATTATTTATTGGTTGGGGACTCTCATCCTTTTCTCATAGGGGTTCATTTGTCACCGTATCATTATTATGCCATCATTATTACAATACATTGTGGGGCCTCAAGCCACAACATGGCCTCTCACCATGATGACTAGGCAGTTTAAACCGAGCCAACTCGGTTTTACCTCGACGAGTTATATCTTACAAGTTATGGGTATTTTACATTGCATTGCAATATTGCTTAAAGATCGATTTGTATGGGTTAGCTTGGCTTTACACCAGACCAAGCTCATTATTTACATTGGGCAAGTTCCACATTACTCTCCACTACATCAACGCGGACTATCAACATCTTATTTGGCTTATACAAAATGGACACTTCATGGAATATACCTATTGTCACTGCCACATTCAACGTGGCAATCAAAGCATTTCAACGGTGAAGTCTATGTTTAGTTTTCCTCAATATACAATGCCACACGACCATCAATGTGGCACTCACACCTATATCACTGATGACGTAACAGAGTAGCCCATCCACATGGGAATTACAATCAACTCATTGCACTACCATCCACCACCCAAGGGATCAATTTGGGAAACAAAATAGAACACATGACCACAGCCACAAGGAGGTATGGCAAACATAGCCTATTTAAAGGCTTTCAACATTCACCGATCACCATGTGGTATTATTCCTCACATAAATATTAAATGTTGGGGCAGGAGGGGGGGATCGAACCCTTGACCCAACGTGTGGAAAATGCTACCCCAACCATTACACTACCATAGCTTAGCAAGTTAATATTTGAGCTCGAAGATATTAAAGCAAGCATTGTTGTAGGCTTGTTACAAGGTAGTTTAGACTTGATTTCAGTTATCTTCTTTTTTGGAGCACCTAGGCTCAAAACCAACCTTTGGATTAAAAAGATAAATTGTTCATAACTCAGATACACTCCTAATGGTGTAATACTTTTTTACGTTTTAAAGATTCTATGACGTCGTTTTACGCAGCAAAAGTCACTCATTGTGGAATTTCCAAAGAAGTAACCTCATCAAAGTACTTCAGAAAGGTGGAGGACATTTACTGAACACTGTCAGAGTTCTATGAAGGTCTGAAAGCACATTATTACATGTTTTCATCTATTTTGTTGATTGTAAGTGTTATTGTACTTACAATTTTAGCAATTTTTAATAGATCGGTTCGTATGAACCCAGAGATGTAGGCTTGCACGCCGAACTCCGTTATCAATTTTTGGTGTTGTTGTCTTACACTGATTACATTCTGATGTCTGATCTCATTTCTGCATAATAATCAATAATTTTAAGTCATAAGTTGCATATTAAAATTCAGTAATGAAACTTATCGTAAAATCAAGTAAAAGTATGAATATGATGTTAGATGGATTTTGATCAAAGAGGGAATGAAATTCAATTTTGGATCAGTCGTAAATTATATTTTGGTCAATTTTTAAGGGATTAAATAACATCCTAAAATTGATTAATTTTAGTATCCGAATAAACATTATTTTAGTGGAATTATTTCTGCTATGTTTACGGATCATGTCAGTATCAAAGCTAGTTTTGTGATTTCTTTAGTTGCAATTAAATACTAGTTTTTATTTTCTAATCCCATCAATGAAAATTATTTGGCTTGATCTTCTTACTCGGTAGTTTTATAATATTTGGGGACTAGTTGGTTTGTAAGTAATCATGTGGAAAGAATTGAAGAGGGAAAGACTAGAAGAGCTTGAGAGAATCAATAGACAATTCCAAGAAGAAAATGCATTCCTGTTATGCAAGATCTATTCCCTTGAAGAGCAAGTTGATCAGTTGAAAATAGAGCTAACATCAAAGGATGGGCTCTTGATCACTTTGCGATGTGGTGATAATAATAATCCCTCTACTTCAACTTTAAATACAACTACCATGACAGAGTACACTATAAGTTTTTCACCACAATAATCTTCTTCTTCCCATTTGGTTTAGGGATTCAGGTAATGTTGTCTTTGGTTCATTTGAAAAGAATACTAGAGGCATTGGATCTAAATTGTTATTTAAGCTGGGTTTTGATGGAAGAGGTCTTGGAAAACATAGTTAAGGCATTACTAACCCAATAAACATCAAGGATCATTCTCGTTTTATAGGATTGGGTTTTACTAGTGCAGGAAATGATATTGGAGAATTTTCCAAGCATGCTAATAGGAGAAAAGCTTCCTAAAGTAAAGAGAAAACCCCATTAGTCCTACAGGTAGATTTGGTGTAGGAATTAGGTGCTTCTTCATCAGAGGATGGAGTTGGTAAGAAGGTTCAGTGAAGAGATATTGAGATTCCACCTCCATGTTCTTACCATAATCATAAGTACAGTAAAGGTTGAAAAAATTCAAATCCATATTTTCAATTTAAGAAGTTTGGATTTGATATTCAAAAAATGATGGATGTGTTTCCTTGTACATTTTGTGAGATGCATGCAACCATTTTGTTTCCATATGTTGGAAGAGAAGGACTTTGTTGAAGAAGTTATTTTCATTTGTTATTAACCGAGAAAATGAAAAAGATCAATCTCGTCATTCAAGAGCAAGATATGGAAAGAAGAATTCCTCTGTTGCTAGGAATTTTTTTACCCCTTGTCATGACAATGGATATCTGGTGAAATTTTGTTTGAAAATTCATCCATCTCACCACCAGTGTAGTGGCAAGCCAAATATGGAGTATAATATTATTTCAAAGGTAAATGAAGTTTCATATTTACCATCAGTTGAATTTACAACCTTAGATCAGGTGATACATGTAGCTGAAAATTTGTTAGCATGGGTTGGTAAACAATTTTTGAGCTCTATATTGCATAGCTCTTTATTGTTATAGCACGCAATCAATTTAGGGCTTGTGTTGTGGGATTCTAGTTGATTCTTGTATGAAATTGTTTTCTCATTTAGCTTTGAATTGTTTTGGAGTTCATATTTGGTGAGAAAAGTTGGGGGATAGGTTTACCATACTCAGTTGGTTTCTTACTTTTAAAATTTGATTAATACTCCATGTACATCTCCTTATTTCAACTTTGAGTTTATGGTACAATTGGGTACAACTCATGTTTCATCCTGGGATACTTTCTAATACCAGTATGTAGGTTCAGTAGGAAAGGTTGAAATGTCTATTTTTGGAAGTTTCCATCTTAGTATATGTTGTTGATTTTATTGTGCCATGTATGGATGCTTGTAAGACCCATTTCAGGCACCATTTTATTGTTTTAATTAGCTTACAAACTTATTATATCCATACAAGATGATTTCACATTTTCTAAAGTCCCTCATTTCAGGAATTTTGTTGTAACTATCCTTTTTTTTACAATTAGGGTGTATGTTGATTACACTAATAAACTGGTTTGTAGAGTATACCTAGTGATCTTTAAACTTGATGGAAGCTCACTATTTTGGGTATTTCAATGTTGCACAAATATTTTTCCTCTATCCTACTCGTAGTGTAGATTATGGGGATAGATTAGTTTTCACCGGCAGTTCACTTGATTCAGTTTGTGTCTATTTTTAGCATGTTTATTTTGGATCGTATTGGTGACATGTTGCAATGGTTTTACAGTTTCACATGGACAGTGAACACTAGCCTATTATGGGTATTTTAGATGTCTTTTATAGTAATCTATTTTTTTGGTGGAATTGTAATTTTAGTGATTGGTTGTATCACAAATAATCAGTTTGACACTTGATTTTTATTTTTGACTGGGCGTTTTGATCAGTTGGTTTGTCTTTTCATATTGATCCAAGTTGTTTTCAAAAGTTGACAGGGTCATAGAGTATCAATGGACAGTTTCCTTTTTGTGGCTTATGATTGTCTATTTTGATTGATTGATTATTTGTGTTTAGTTGCTCAACATTTTATTAAATTAACCCATATTGTTATTCCTATATTGTCTTGTATGTGTTTGTGAGTTGCAGGAAGGGGATTGACAATTTTTTGTGGAAAAAAATCCTTCTTAGTGGGGAGGTGTGATTCAAGGATCAGTTTAGGGAGAAAATTTTCTAGAATATCCCTAAATTGTTATAGTATAGAAGATCATTCCGAGAGTTTTTTCACCTATTTGATTACATGAAACAGACTTAGTTGGAGTGAGATATTGTCTGCCGAAGGTCACAGTTGAACAAGGGCATGGTACAACTCAACTAGCCATTCAGAAAGTGACACGTGGAAAAATGAAGAATGATCAAAATGGTTAAATCTTGTTTTCGAACACCAATCAAGATAAAAAATGGTGGGCCCTGCTATTTGCTGGCTGGGGGCCCTCGACTAGGTTCAACAAACTCTTTTATCAGAGGGGTACCTTTTCTGCCACATCGTTATCATGCCACATGGTGGGGCCTTAGGCCACCATGATGACCAAGCAGTTATACCGAGCTAACCTGGTTGTCTATTTCCCACTCAATTTTACCTCAATGAGTTATATCTTGCAGGTTATATGTCTTTTACATTGTATTGTAATATTGCTTAGAGACCAAGTTGTATTGGTCACCTCAGCTTTGCACTAGACCAAGCTCATTCAGTGAGCTCATTATTTACATTGGGAGAGTTCTACATTAATATCCACTACCTCAACGTGGACTATCAACATCTACTTAGGATTATACAAAATGGCCACTTCATGGCATTTAACTATTCCCACTGCCATATTCAACCTGTAAATCAAACCATTTCAACAATGAGGTCTATATTTAGCTCACCTCAATATACAATGCCACATGACCATCAATGTGGCACTCACACCTATATCATCGACAACGTAATGGAGTAGCCCATCCACATGGGAATTACAATTAACTCACTGCACTACCATCCACCGCCAAAGGGATCAACATGGGAAACAAAATAGAACACGCGGCCACAACCACAAGGAGGTATGACAAACATAGCCTATTTAAAGGCTTTCAACATTCACCAACTGCCACATTTGGGATTATTCCCCACCTAAATATTAAACCTTGGGCGGAGGGCGAGAGGTTGAACCCTTGACTAGTGCATGGAAAAAGTTGCCCCAACTATTACACTACCATAGCTCGGCAAGTTAATATTTGAGCTTGCAGCTATTTAAACAGACATTGTTGTAGGCCTATTATAAGGTAGTTTAGACTTGATTTTAGTTATTTTCTTTGGAGCTCCTAGGCTCAAAACCAACCTTTGGAGTAAAAAGATAAAAAAATTATAATTCTGCTACACTACTAACGGTGCAATCCTTTTTCTATTTTGGAGATTTTGTGACTTCATTTTGTGCAGTGGAAGTCACTAAATTTGAAATTTCTCAAGAAGTAACCTTGGAAAAGTACTTCGGGAAGGTGGAGGACATTTACTGAGCACTGTCCAAGTTCTCTGAATGTATGAAAGTACATTATTCTAGGTTTTGATCTATTTTGTTTATTGTAAGGGTTATTGTAATTATAATTTTTGTAATTTTTAATAGATTCGTTCGTATGAACCCGAAGACGTAGGATTACACGTAAAAATTTGTTATCAATTTTTGGTGTCATTTTTTTATGTTGATTACATTCTGATGTCTCATTTCGTTTCTGCATTATAATCAATAATTTTAAATCAGAATTTGTGTATTAAAAGTCAATAATGACACTTATTGTAAAATCAGATAAAAGTGTGAATCTGATGTTGGTGTAGAGTCAAAATCATACACTTTAGACATTATTTAGTCTCAATATCATACTAATATTCATATGGTTTTTGAGTGAATAAAGTACTATTTAAACCATGTTCGTTGGCCATTTTACTTTGCTTGTTGTTGTCATTGCTGACCTCCTACATCTACTTGTCTAGTCAGGTTTTCCATTTAGCATCATTTTATCTCTAACTGGGGCGCCCACCCAAGTACTGGGGTGCCCCAAGCACCATGGTCCCATTTGGAGCACCCTGATCCTTTTTACACTTTTCTGCCATTTCTTGGCACTTTCTAGCCATTTGAGCTTCCCATCGTTGTAGTGGTCGGCCTTTTCGAGGTTAATTATGAAATTAGATCAAGAGAACCATATAAATATAAAGTTATGAGACCATAATGAGGGACCAAACACTAATCACTAATGTCATCACCTAAGGTTGCATCCATCAAAGGATCCATTTTCATCCATCTAGCTCCACCACAAGGCATAAGGCTGGTTCCTCTACATCACACTGCATAGGAGGGAATTTTAATCTATTCCATCCACCATTTTATTACATTTCTACAAATAGTTATTGCTCTCTACTTTCACAAAGTGTGTCTGACACAAGAGCACCTAGGGCTTGATTGTACACACACACACACACAAAACTACATCAGGTCTGAGATGTAGTGCATCACTCAGTTAGTAATTCCACCATTGTGGTCACTCAGGATAGTCTAACCCCTTCATATGCATATTTTTCATGGGTTTGATGCTTGTCTTGGGATTTTACAGGTTCCATATTCATTTCTGATTTATAGTTACATTTATCACATTCCAATGACATCAACATGACAGGAAGTGAAGGAAGACAACCATTCAACGACACCTTGGAGGAAGGTTCCAAATATTTTTCATAGACTAGGGCACCTAGATCTCATACTAGAGCTCCCAGGTTCCCAAGTCCTTATCCAAGAACCCTAGTTGAGTCTACTGCTCCATATTTGTGTTTTCTGGAGCTTTTATGTGTTCGTTCCTGCATTCTATTTATCTGATCTTCACTACAACATAGCTTTTAATAGTCATTGAATCAACTAAGTTCTATCTAACCCTTTTTGTACTTTAGGGTTTATATTGTCATAACTTAGATTGCTTAGGTCCTTTTCTTTATGCATTTATATGTTATTTAGTATTGTTCTTTATATTAGATTAACTTAGAAATATCCCACATTTTTAGTTAATCATTCTAGTGAACCCATACTCCATCTTCACCCTTATAGCATCCTCACTCTTTGATATGGTAGAATCTAGTCATCATGAGTATCTCAATCACTGATTATTTGCTTGCACATCATGATGTAAGGTATAAAGTATAACATCTTCAAGTTAATACTCACATTCATGTTGATATGCATCTTAACTCAGTGTATTAAAACTTTTTTAGATGCATTTTCTTATCACTTAATCATTCAAATCTAATCTTCCCGCTGATTTAAACACTTTTGATAATGACCCACCTTTGCATATTATGATTTGTATTCTCAATATGGGTATTAAGCTTAATTTAATTGATAATGGATTTGAAATTAATCTATGTACATATGTGATTCCTTGAAAATTTAGGTCTTTTTCAGCTCAAAATGTTATTCCATCATCCCTCTCACTCCATGCATATGATGGCTTCCAGTTCATCCATGTGTTGGTCACATTGTACATTACCTACTATGGTAGGACCTAAAACCCTTATCAAAATGGTGTTCTTTTTCATTGATTTCTCTAGATCTCTTACAATTTTTTACTTGGTAGACCATGGCTCCATGCCATGCAATTTTTTTCTTCTACTATACATCATTATGTCAAATTCATACATTAAGGTATTGAATATATTGTACTTTGTGACCAGTGATGCATTCCAATATTTTGACTGAAGATCCTAATACTACCCTTCCTATTCCACGCACTAATACTATAGTTGACCCTCTTAACCAATGGATGAATTACCTCATTTTAACATCACTTGAAGGTGTCATTTTTGTGATAGATGTAAGTCTCTAACTATGCCAGCTACTACTACTTATGCTATGATTCCTTATCAGGGGCCTATGTCCATTCTATGGGACGTCACTTTATCACCTACACCTTCACAGGTACTGCCTCTTGCTAGCACACTCCACCTTTTACTTGCACACGTTTTCATGAATAACTCATATTGGGAACATATTCCATTTGATCTTATTTACGATGTCACTATATGCACACATGAGGGTTTGGATTGATTATGATTTTATTTGGAGGACCTTTATCCTACACCATATATTCCTCATCTTTATTATGGGGTTGTTTCACATTACGATCACTTATGGCACTCCATGTCTTTCACCTTACAATGATCTTATAACATGCGATCCTTGATCTACTCCACTTATATTAGGGGATAATCATGCCTTGATTAAATTTTGGGCACTCCTGATCCTAATCATATAGACATCTCTTTCCCCATGCCTTTTGGACGTATCTTTATTTGCAATTAGTTCCTTTCTAGGCTATATAAAAAATCTCACTTGACTGGTATGCACATGGTTGTCCACTTCCTCCTTTCACTGATGAGGAATATGCCATGGGTATGTACAACTTACTCCTCAATGGATCATTACATGATCAACCAGACACTATTTCTTATCAAGTAACCAATTCTTATCCATATGACTTCAACCCTTAAACTGACATGATATCTTAGATGATATTACATGATCAATTCTTCATCTTCCACATTTGGGGGCATAACATTCACACAAAACCACCCCCCTAGCATATTAGCATACAACACATATCTCATATTTGAAGCTATCATACATCATCTCCTCACATAGGCACATTCATCCTACTACAGTACTAGTGTCGACCATTACCCTGATGACACACTCTTGTGCTTCGGTTCACACTTGAGATGTTGAGGGCATACTACACATGAACCCCACACACTGCACAATAGGTACTACACATTGTGTTTCTTCACACATCTCATGTCTTACATCATCATACTTCCTATGTTTAGACTTACATCATTACATCCTACATTTACATATCATACATCATTTCGACATCATTTAATGTTCATCATATACATACATAGTCATGTTGTCTACACATCATATACTACGTCATACGAGTCATACCACATTACTAGTTTATCTACTACATTATCTCACGTGATACATTACATTTTACACTACTTCTACTATCATATGGACTTTTACTCATCACACATACTACAACTACCCTACACATCTTTCATTACATACTATACATCACATATTATGCATTATTACACATCATATGGCCATCATGTTTATCATCATCATTGCATATACTACATATTCTTCTACGTAAGCTGCACTCACTACCCTATGACGCACTCTAATTCCTCAATCCATACTCGATTGCTGAGGGTTTACAAATTAAATGGACCTTATCATACACACATGTTCATCATTCAACCTTCTATCATGTGATAGTACTAGGCTAGTGACATACACTATAGGCTAAATGGTCACCTATTCCTTTATCTTGTAACAGTGGTACACGATTTTAGGCTACATCATCACTCCCTCTATTCATCTCATCATGATATACGCTTTAGGATTACATCATCACACATTTCATCTCTAGGTCGCATATCATCAACACACATACACACTCATCATAAGTGCATTAGACACAACACACACTTTGACCATTTCCTTGATGACGCACTCTCATTTTTGGTTCATTATTGACTATGCTAAGGGGGCATACTAAATGAAACTCACTACATAAAAATCCATTCACTCAGGGGGGACGTGGTTCCTATCATCCATCTTGCATTCCATTCCATCCATCCACAACATATTGCATATCTTGGTTGTTTTTTACATATTGCTTAGTATTTTCTTGTATCATGATTCCCTTATTACACATGTTAGATAGGTATCTTATATGTCATTATCTTTACATATACACACATACATGTTCATGTCCATTTTCTAGTTGTGATCATAGATACATAGGTCTCCTACACGCAGCATGGATGCTCGTCTCTACAACTCCTACAATGGTTGTTGGGGGCATCCATATTTGTCTCTTACAGGTGTTATTGTTTCATTTTGTACTTAGCACTCTACATTACTTGCTTATACACACTTTTGACATATGGTTTATCTTTCTAACATGTGCTAATGGGTGCTTCATGTGCAACATTTGTTTGTAGGATTATCTTGCTTCCATGGCTATCTGTTTGGTTGTACTTCTATTGTTTAGTCTCTTTTTTGCTATTGTATGCAGAGCCTTGCCCTTTGTTTGGTGTGCACACTTGTTTTTGTAATATGTGGCCATTATGGCATTGCATGTCTTGAGACATCTTGAGTGATGTCCCATGTTTGCAACCCATCTTTGGTGGTCTATGATTGTCCTTCTTGCATGTTTACTTGCTTTATAGCTTCTATATTATCTGTCATAGCTTACACTTGTCTTTTACATCCATGCTTGTTCATACTAACACTTATTTCTAGCCACTTGTTTATGCACTCCTTGGTTTCTACCAAGAACATGTTCTCTTCCCCCTATAGGGCACAATTTATGTGGTTGGTCCTCTTTTGAGGGCTGCATTCTCCTATCAACAATGTGGCATGCACCCCAAAAGAGGGGGGCATCATTTGGGGTTTTACACACTACACAACAGTACTTCTACCAGTACAAGTTTAGTTTAGTTTTCCGCCCTTAACATTGTGGGTTATACATTGAGTGGGTTCAGACTAGTCTACGAACCATGTACACAATGGATTTTATAGGACAAGATTTTCCTTAGCATTCTGGGGAGAAGTTACAACTTAGAGGATACAATGGATTTCCTCTCTACACTACTTCAACTACTGTCATTGGATCACCAAAAAACTAGGAACATACAGATCATCTCTTCACACAACTTCAAGGAAGTAGTTATAGGTTGGATAATAATGCAGCTTTATTGCTACACTTCTTCAGCCAGGGGTGGTGTGAGATCACCCAAAAAACTTGCAGTTACGGGATATCCTCTCTACACCTTTTCTCTCATCATGGATTAGGTGCACATGTTCCTTTTACATTTTTCATATTTCTATTACACATGCCTTTCTATATATGCATCTTTACATGCATTTTTGACATATATACATGTGTATTTGACTACTTGATCATCTTCTCCTTGCAGGTCCAACTGTATGAGAAGAAAGTAGTCAACAACAACAATGAAAAAATAACAACAACAACAACATTTTGTGGCAACAACAACTCATACTAACATGCAAGTACATCACACACATCGGAATCTACACACGCGTTTCCACCCTAAGTTCACTCTCACCACTTTTTCACACTTTTGCATCTTTAGTTTCCACGCTTCACTATTTTATCATTCCACAGATTTTTCTAGTCCATTGTTAACACTTTCTACATCACTCTACATGGACATCAAGGTACACATTCTATCTAGTTTATGTTACCGAGCATTTCACTCACCAACATAAAGTGGGGAAAATGTAGACAACAAAATCATTGCACTTTAGATATTATTTAGTCCCGGTCTCATACTACTATTCATATGGTTTTTGAGTGAAGAAAGTACTAATTAACCCCCATCTTTTGGCCATTTTACTTTGCTTTCTTTCATCACTGCTGACCTCTCAGTACATACATTTCCCAAAGTCAAATTTGTTGTTTTGCATCATTTTATCCTTGACTAGGGCGCCCAGGCTAGTACTGGGGGCACCCATAGGCACCCTAGTCCCATTCGGGGCATCCCTAATCCTTTTTCCACTCTTTCCTACCATCTTTTGGGCACTTTCTAGTCCAATTTGAGCATTCTATAATTTTTGTGTTCGACCTTTTCAGGGTTAATTACAAAATTAGAACAAGAGAACCATATAAATATAAAGTTATGAGACCATAATGAGGGACCAAGCACTAAGAACTACTTATCATCACCTAATGGTTGCATCCATCAAAGGCTCCATTTACATCCATCTAGCTCCATCACAAGGCACAAGGATGGTTTATGTGCATCACGTTGCATAGGAGGGAAGTTTATTCTATTCCATCCACCATTTTATTACATTTATACACATAGTTATTTCTCACTACTTTCACAAAGTATGACTGACACAGGAGTTAACCTAGTGAATGATTGCATACACATGTACATAAAAATACATCATATTTGAGATGTAGTGCAATAGTGCTCAGTTAGTAAATCTACCATTGTGGTCATTGATGATAGTCTGAATCCTTCATTTACATCTTTCTTTTTTAGGGGTTTGATACTTGTATTAGGGTTTTACATGTCTCATCTTCATCATTGATTTGTAGTGACATACAATTGCATTTCAATCCAATTACATCAATGCATTAGGAAGCAAAGGCACAGACGATCACTCAGTGACACCTCTAGAGGAAGGTTGTAGATATTTTTCACAGACCATGGCACCCAGATTTCGGACCAAAGTTCCACAAGAGCCATGATCCTTCACTAGGTGCACCCTAGTCTATCCTATTGTTCTAGATCTATTTTTTCTTGAGCTTCTGTGTGTTCATTCTTGCATTCTATTTATTTGATCTTTACTGCGACAAAGCTCCAAACATTCATTGAATCAACTAAGCTCTATCTAACCTTCCTTGTACTTTAGGGTTTATATTTTCATAGCTTAGATTGCTTGGGTCATTTTATTTATGCATTTATCTATGTTTTACTCGTTGTTCTTTATATTAGATTAACTTAGAAAAATCCCACATTTTTAGTTAATCAGTTGGATGTTTCTGATCAAACTGTGAATGAAATTTAGTTTCAGATTAGTCGTAAATTAGATTTTGGTCAATTTTAAGGGATTAAATAACATCCTAAAATTGATTAATTTTAATATCTGAATAAACATTATTTTTGTGGAATTATTTCTGCTATCTTTACATATAAAAAATTCTCATTTTTAATGAGGTAGTGATGAAACCCCATGTTTTCCAATAGTTCTAGAATAGTTTCAAAACAAGGCATATCTCTTTTCCAACAGGCCACACAAAGGTTATCCAACCATGGATATGAAAACCAAAAATATGTAAAATATCCTTTTCTCATTGATAAGAAAATTTTGGAATAATTTTACGTTCAGAAACTCAAAAATATACAACCTATTGAGAAAAGGTTAAAAAATCGTTGAATTTTAAACAAATTTAAGATTGCATTCTGCAATTCTTAAGAATAGTTATGAATCTAAAATCAGCTAATAACTGATTAATACCAAAAATGAAATGAGTGTAAAAATAATTTCCAATTCCTTGAACAATGTCATAATGCCCTTTCCATATCTTAAATGGAATGGTCTTTTCACTTGCTCCTAATCAAAGGACAAGTAAAAATAACAGATACAATTATCATAACAGAAATAAATCTTCACAATATGATCTACTCACCAAAAACATTGTGACCAAATGCTAGTTGTTTGGACTCCATTTCCATATCCATCACCCTACAAGTGAGATCAAGAGAGATCCATCTTCCCTCTCATCGCATGGTTTCCTATTTTCTACAAACAACATGTACTCCTAACTACTGCACACTACAAATGGAAGATCAAGAATCCCAAATGTCTACACAAACTAAATTAAAACTAACTAAAATATAATATCAAAAATGCAATCAATAGCTAATCCATCATTCTACCAGCTCTAATACAAAAATATATGATATAGTAAACTGTAGTAGACCCCTACTATTAAATAGTTTAAAAATAGATTTTGATCAAAATATTGAATTCTCAATTTAAATAATTTGAGAAAACTTATTTAAAAATAATTTAGAACTGATTCAGATTGATTAAAAACATGAAAATATCAATTCCACAGTTAAAATTTTCCAAAATGTCATTTACAATTCTTCGTAAATCACCTTAGTTCATCATTAATTCATTCAAATTGAATTAAAAGACAGATAAAACCAGAAAAACTAAAAGAAACAATGATAGGAATATTGGTAACAGAGTTCACCAATTCAGCTACGTCTCCGGGTTTGTGTAAATGATGAGCCGATCAATTTTTAAACTAAATTACAAGTATAATGAAAAAATCACAACATGAAAATGAATCTAAACCTGCAATGAACCTTGAAAAACTTGGAAATATGATCCACGAAGGTCCTCCATGATTAGATTATCCAACGTTAATTTATCATTTTTATCTAAGAACTATTCGCTAATGAAAGTGACTTTAAAAATCTCATTCAGAATCAAAATTCCATTAGGAAAACATAAAAAATCCTTTCTGGTCTTTACAAGGATTATCTACCTTTAACAATGAAGAACATATTAAAAAAATCCCTTTCAATAGGCCTTTAACAAGCCAAAAATGGCTCATCCATTACACAGTCCACGATCGAATACTATTTAAATATAATTTCACCCTTTTATAACACTTCACAGTGGGTGGTGGGTTGGTAAAGACCCTTATCCTTTTGGATGAGGTTGCGGGTTAAACTCCCCCGATGTAGGCTTGTATTAGTGGGTTTATCCCACATTGACCATGAAAAATTGTCATTTGTTATTTGAATTTGGAAAGAAGTGGTTAAGTTGATGTGACTGTGACCACGTTATACTATTGTTTTATTATCTTAGGGGTGAACATTTCATTAGGAGATCTATGGGAACAGTTGACAAGTTGGACAATTCGCGGCCACAGACGTGTTGGATTTTATGGCAAGCTGATTAGTTGTGGTGCGGTTTTGAATCACAGAGAGGTGATTAGGATATTTTCCAATTTTTCTATGTTTTCATTGACCCATCCAATGTGGAGGTATCTCAATTTTTTTGGATAGAAGGTGAGTTAGGTGGTATGTCACATGGTGGCTTAAGGACCCACCATGTGGACCTCTCCTTGATCGTCAAATTGATGAGCTTATCACCCACCACATGTCAAAATGGGAGGGGAAAAAATAAATATGTGTTAAACTATAGTGTAATTAAATAAATTAAAGTCACACTAATTACCACACATTGGAAGGGTCCCCCTCTGACATGAAAGCAAACCCCACTGACTACAGTTTCTGTAGTTGACCATTTATAAATCAACTCTCGAAGATTAGAGGATTAAAAAACACATCCACATCCAATTTTTTTCCTCATACAACCTTGGATCACACAAATAGGTTATGGAAATGAAATAGGGTCCTACTTGACCTGTGCCTTCCTATTGACCAACTTTTACCCAAACTTTGACTAGTGATAACTTAAGCATACAATTCCCATTTCATGCATTCCAATAGGTGTTGGAAAGATCTTGGAATGATATTCCATAATGTACTAGTTTAGGGAGATCCTAGGAAGTTATGATGCCGAAAATGACTTCTAGATCAACCAGGAGGAAAGGTATGAAACCATAATGAAAGAGATTAAGAACTTAGAACCATGAAATTTAGTATACTATCCTGAAATAGAGTTTGTGAGAGAAGAATTTACATAATCCTTTTTTTTTCGGTAAAAATAATAAGGTTTTATGAAGATAAACCTATAATATAAAGGTGGTAAACGTCAATACAGAGCTATAGAAGTTGGTTTGGTGCCATAAAGTTGATATTTGGGAAAGATATGTATTTTTCTTTCTCTTAGGCTTGAGAAACCCAATATAGGTTTAGAAAGTGAAAAACAACTATAACTTGCATTGTAACTAGGGGAAGGCCTAAAAATTGGGTAGGAAGAATGATTTAGGAATGAAAAATATTTTCCTGTAGTTTTAGAGATCAAAAATAACTTTTGATAGACCAAATTTGATAAAATTTGTTTGGTTGTATAGGAAGAACAACATTTGGAGGGTTTAGAGAGGAAAAGTGACCAAATACCTTGAACTAGTCTTTAATGACTATTGAGAGTTGTTTATATGGTGAATAGAGGTCTATGGAGGGTGTAAAATGGTCTGAATAAGGAAAAATATGTGTCTAGAGTGGAAACTAGAAGATGGTAGGTCTATACCATGTTTTTACAGTCTTAAATAGGTCTTGAGGAATATATTTTCTATTTAATGAGACTTGCATATTAGGTGGATAGAGATAGAAAGAATGGTGATGATAAGTTTGGTGAAGCCTGCACTAGGAATTTATTAAAGAAAAAGTAAGGAAACAAATTCTAATCCTAGCTAGAACCACGAGAGTGAATGATAACAAGAAGGTAGAAATAGGTATTTGAGAGTAAGGAATGAAACATTGACAAAGGACTGGTATGAGGTTGTTCAAGTAATGTAAGGTTATTATAAAAGGTTTTGATCATTATTGAGGTGTGTAGTTGTTGAAATTCAGACAAGATGACCCAAAGTTGACCTAATATGGATAATTCATAATGGTACAAGTTTAATTGAAGGACTTAACTCCATAGTTAGAACTTGGAATTTTGCATGAAGAAAAAGATAAATAATGGGTATTTGGAACTGTGTTTGGTTTCTTAATAAGTGGTGTGAGTTAATGCCAACAATAAGGTTTTGGTAAAAATAGGGATAGAAAATAAAACTAATTGGAGACAGTTTAAAGGACACTGAAGGAGATAGAAACAAACACATTGTCTGAAAGTTTGTAAGGAGTTATAAGGGATTAATGGGTACTCAAAAATGTTGTTACAGTATTTTAAATGCTTGTGAATGATTCTAGACAATAAGATGTTTCTATTTTAAGGGCTAGTAGTCGTATTCTGAGGTGAATTTGTAGCAAGTTTGGAGTGTGAAGGAAGCTTGGAAAGTGTAAGTAGACTTTGACTCCATATTTTCATGAAATTTGATCTTTTGGCCTAAGAATTTCCTAGTGAAGATAAGAGAAATTGCATATTTTGGTATCCTTGAATCTAATGGTTGGTTTGATGGTGTTGAGTTTTTTCATCCTCTACATCAATATTTTTTAATGAATTAATAATCTACAACAAGACTTGGGAGGAACATTTACAACAAGTCAATAAAGTATTCAACACTCTTGAACAACACTCCCTTTACACCAAGCCCTCCAAATTTATTTTTTGGTATAAAAGGTAGATTAATTGGGTCACATAATGTCTTACGAAGGTGTAAAAGTGGATCCTCATAAAATCCAAGATATAGTGGATTGTTTGGGTTCATAAACCCTAAAAAACCTTAGGGGATTCTTAGGGCTTACCAATTATTATCAAAGGTTTGTGAATAATTATGTTAGAATTATAGCACCACTCACATTATTATTAAACAAAGTTTCTTTTCATAATAATGATGTGGTAACCCATGCATTTGAATCCCTAAATAAGGACATACATACCACTCTAGTTTTGGCTACTCCAAACTTCTATAAACCTTCTCAAAGGTGTGGTATAAGCGCAATACTAATGTAAGAGTGCCACCCATTGCATTTTATATTCATCAACTCAAAGGTAATAACCTCTCAGAACCAACTTATGAGAAGGAAATGATGGCTATTCTTCATGTAGTCAAATAGTGAAGACCGATGTGATGTGACTCCAATTGCAAGAGGTTGAAATACCTCCAAAACACACATAAACAACTTTGAAAATAAAAAATGGGAGTTTCAAAATATATTTCTTCTCATTATGGAGTCCACAATAATATTTTACATCATTACAATCCACCTTTTAGTTCACGTCTACTCTAAAAAGCCTAAAATGCCAAAAATCCCTAAATATCCAAAAAACTCTAAAATGCCAAAAATTTCCTACTAGAAAAACAACTTGGATAGGCCCCAAAAATTTCGTGTAATATTCCTTCATAAATTAAGGCTCATGCAAAACTTTTACTTATTCTAACTAGCACAACAAAAGCTATTAAAGTTCTAAGACCTAGTCAAAAGCGAAAAAAACATTCGGAGCTAATTTTAGGCCACTAGATAAAGGAATTCAGGCCTGAAAATGTGCCGAAATGATCAATAACATGAATAATGTATATCTACCGCCTTGTAAAATTTCAAGATGATCTAATGGCCGGATCAAAAGTTATGGTCTTTGTACGTTATGCTCCCGCATCGTTCTCCCTTGGTAGAAAAAATTTCAGCTCCTGCAAATTCAGTTTATGGAATTCATCTAATTTTGCACTGTTAATCTTCTTCAACTCCCACTTAGGAATCTAATTATTTTCTTCTTGCTGCAAACCTTCCCACTGTACCAAATATTTTTTGTAGCTCCCATGTCTAGTAGTGACTATCTTTTGGTCCAAGACGCACATTACCCTTTCCTTTTTCTTCTTTGACATCTGCTGCTCCCAGTTTATTTCTTCCTCCTCCGCATCATTTTCATCATGACCTAGAAAATTATATAATTTAGAAAAATTAAAAATTGGTGAGATAGAAAAGTTGTCAAGTAGCTCCACCTTATAGGGCATTATCACTCATTTTCTTCAAAATCCTACACGACCCAATCTTCTTATACTTGAATTTATTATATGTCCCTTTTGGAAACCTCTCCTTTATAATATGAACCATCACCATATATCCTTCCTTGAATACACTTACTCTCATATTGGCATTTGTAGCTGCTTTATATTGTGCATTACTCACTTTCATTTTTTCCCTCACTTCATCTTGCAACTGTATAATGTGTTCTGCAAATGCTTCTACATCATCACTAGTTTTATCTTCATTGGGTAGCACAATCAGATCTAGGACCCCCTTGGGATTCCTACCATATATGATCTGGAAAGGATACCTCCCTGTTGACCTGTTTACGAATCTATTATAGGAAAACTCAACTTGAGGTAAAGCTAAGTCCCATTGTTTTGGATTTTGTCCAGCTATGCAACGTAGGATATTTCCCAAGATTATGTTCACTACTTCCATTTGTCCATCAGTCCGGAGTGATATGCACTACTGAAATGTAGCTGTGTCCCTAGATTCCTCCATAGAGTCTTCCAACAGTGACTCAAAAACTTCATGTCGTGATTTGAAGTGATCGTTCTTGGAACTCCATGCAATCTAACCACTTTTGAAAAAAACAAACCTGCAACTCTGGAAGCATCATTAGTTGTTTTACAAGAAATGAAATGTGTCATCTTAGAGAATCTATCAACCAAAAAAATATATATAATCATTCCCTTGTTGTTTGTTAGGAAGTCCTAACATGAAATCCATACTCAAATCAACCCATGGCCCTATAGGGACAAATAATGGCATATACAACCCATTATTTTGTGCATGACCCTTAGGAATTTGGTACACTCTACATCTTTCTACAAGCCTACTTATTTCCCTCTTTACCTTTGGCCAATAATACTTTTTGATAACAAGAGAAAATTTCTTACTTATACCAAAGTGTCCAGCTAACCCCCCAATATGCAATTCTCTTATAATATTTTCTCTCATTGAACCAGCAGGGATGCACAATTGTTTCCCCCTGAACAAATAACCATCATGCATCAAATAATCACAAGAACCACTACCTACGGTAAGGTCCTTAAGTTGTATCAAAACATCACCAAAATTTGGATCACCTTTATATAATTCCTTAACTACCTCAAACCATACTACTTCATTTTTTATTGTTTTCAAAAGTGCCACATGCCTACTTAAGGCATCAACAACTTGATTCTGCTTACCCAACTTATGCTTTAAGTCAAAAGTATACTCTTGAAAAAATTAAACCCATTTTTCATGCCTATTATTTAGTTTCTTCTGTATGTTTACATACCTCAAGGCTTCATAGTCAGTGAAGAGTAAAAATTCTTTTGCTACCAAGTAATGTCTCCAATGCCTTAATGCCTGAATAATAGCCTAAAATTCCACATCATAAGTAGAATATTTCTTCCTGACTTCTTTAGCTTTTCATTGAAGAATGCCACTGGTCATCCTTCTTGACTCAATACAGCTCTAATCCTGACATGTGAGGCATCACAGTCAACCTCGAAGACCTTGCTAAAATCTGGGTAATAGCAAAATAGGTGCTTTTGACACTTTCTTCTTAAAAAATTCAAAGCTATTTGTTTCTTCCTTGGTCCATACAAACTCCCTCCATTTTATACACTATGTTATGGGTGTAAAAATGCTACTGAAATTCTTGATGAACTTCCTATAAAAAGTTTCCAATCCATGAAAACAATGAACCTTTGCCACATTCCTTGGAATAGGCCACTCCAAAATTGCCTTTACTTTTTCCTCATCCATCCTCTAATATGACAAACCCCCCAAAAAATAAGACTCTTATGAAGAAATCTACACTTCTTTAATTTTTCATATAGACTCTCTTTACATAACAATTCTAACACCAATTTCATATGCAACAAGTGTTCTTCCACTGTCTTACTGAATATCAGAATATCATAAAAATAGACAACAAAAAACTTACCATTGTATTCTCATAGTACTATGTTCATCAGCCTCATGAATTTACTAGGTGCATTAGATAGCCCAAATGGCATCACCATCCACTGGTACAATCCTTCATGGATCCATTTTCCATCCATCCCCTTCATGGATCCGTATCTAGTAATACCCACTCCACAGATCAATCTTGCTATTTAGGCTCTTGATAGCACATCCATCATATCATCCAATTTTGGAATTGGGAACAAATACTTAATTGTGATATTATTTATGGCCCCATTATCTATACATATTCTCCAGTCTCCATATTTTTGGGATTTAATAGTGCTGGAGTTGCACATAGACTCATGTTTTTTCTCACTAACCCTTTCTGTATTAGATTTTTCACTTGTCTATTCAACTCTTCACTTTGTCTCAAACTCATCCAATAGGTTACCTGATTTCGAAGGGGTGATCCTGGGATCAAATCAATATGGTGTTGAATATCTCACTTTGGAGGTAACCCATCTAGTAGCTCATCTAGTATGACATCTTTGTATTCATTTTTTTCTGCAACAACAGATATATTAAAATCATCTATTTCCACCTTTTTTGACATCAATGCATAACACCAGGAAACTTCTTCCATTTCTGTGACAAAATCTTTTATAGCCAATAAGCCCTCACTCTTCTCTTCTTCCTTGAAGGGTAATAAGACCACCTTTAAACTATCCTTCCAAAAGTATATTTATTTTTCCCTCCATCATGTGAAACCTTTCTATCATATTGTCAAGGCCTCCCCAGTAATATATGGCATGCATTCATTGGGATAACATCACACCACACCTCATCCTTATAGGTATTCCCAATCAAAAAATTTATAAGGCATCTTTTATCTATGGTTATGTCATTCTCTTTCTTGAACCATGATATACGATAGGGATATGGATGCTCCTCACATTTTAGATTGAGTTTATCAACCATCACATTTGAAACCATATTTTCACAACTACCACCATCAATAATAACTTTACATACCTTTCCTTCAAAGGTGAATGTTGTTCAAAATATATTTGTTCATAGCCACGAATCAGCACCAACAGCATCATATTCTTTCTCCTTCCTTGGGGAAGTCATCATCCTCCTTATCATGAGGGTTTCACCCAAGTCTAAAACAACCTCAATTTCTTCTTCCTCTTTAGCTTCAACCATATTTACTTGTATTTGTTCTCTTTGCCATCTATCTTGTGTAGGATAGTGCAGAAACTCAAAAGCTCTGTTCTCCTCTTCACCACATCTATAACATGTATATTGCCTTTGGGGGCTATTCCAGCCTCATCTTGAATTATGACCTCTTCCCCTCTGAAACCCCCTACCTCTTTGGTAGTTACCACAGATTTGACCAGAATAATCATGCCCTTCTGTATAAGATGATTCACCTTTTGTAGATTCAAATCTACCCCTGTCTCTCATTAGAGATGATGATGGCCCTCTCTTCACACCTCTTCTAAAATTATTCCTCTTGTTCTTTTCTTCTTCCTTTAATGTGATTTGATAAGCATCATCCAAGGTATGGATCCAGAGCATACTCAAATCATCTTGTATGGTGTAGCTCAACCCATCTATATATCATGTAGCCTCCTGTTCTTCAAACTCTCCCTGTTCCACCTTGATTGAAAAATTGTAAAATTCATTGGTATACTCCTCAATTATGAGATCTTTTTGTCTTAGGTTTTGGAACCTTCGAAAGAGTGTCTGAGCATAATCCATATGAAGAAATTTTTCTTTCATATTCTTTAACATTTTATTCCAGTTTCAGATCTTTCCCTTTCCATTCCTTTATCTTTCATTTTGTAGGTGATCCCACTAGATCAATGCATGTCTAACCAACTTACTACATGCAAACTTAACCTTCTTCTCCTCTGAAAGGTTTTTCCATTCAAATTATTTTTCCATGATATTCAACCAGTCAATCAACTCCTCTGGTCATAACCCTCCACCATAATTAGGAACATTAATCTTGACGTCATCATTCTTTCCCTCTAAAACCTTGATCAATCTCTCCTCAAATGGTCTCTCATTCAAAGTTTCTTCATCTCTTTAATTTTATTCTTCATCTCCTCCTTCATTCAATAATGGAGGGTACTTATTTAGTGTCATTATTTAGGTCTGCATACCCATTTGCATGTCTCCTTCTAAGGCGTGTAACTTCTATTGTGAGCTCAACAACTTGTCTCTATAGCTCCTACACATGCCTATTCATCTGGGCATAACCTCCCCTCCCATGTCTAGCCATGATTATATAAAATAGACAAAAAAATTAGACATAAAAATTTAATATGTTACCTTAACTATTTCCACAAAATCTAAATCTGGCTCTGATACCAATTGATGCGACTCCAGCTGCAAGAGGTTGAAATACCTCCAAAACACACATAAAAAACTTTGTAAATAAAAACCAAAAGTTTCAAAATAGATTTCATCTCATTTTGGAATCCACACTAATATTTTACATCATTAAAATCCACTTTTTATTCCACGTCTACTTTAAAAACCCTAAAATGCCAAAAAACCCTAAAATGCAAAAAATTACCTACTAGAAAAACAACTTGGATGGGCCCCAAAAATTTTGTGCCAAATATTCCTTCATAAATTAAGCCTCACGTGAAATTTTCACTTATTCTAACAAGCAAAACAAAAGTTACTAAAGTTCTAAGACCTATTCAAAAGTGAAAAGAACGTTCAGAGCCAATTTTAGGCCACTATATGAAGGAATTCGGGCCCGAAAATGTGCCAAAATGGCCACAACCTTGCGAGAAAATTTACCCCATCATAGTACTAATGTATATCTACCACCCTGTAAAATTTCAAGATGATCCAATTATCAGATCAAAAGTTATGGTCTTTGCAAGTTATGATCCCTCATCAGTATGTCATGGGTCATCATTTTAAGGTAAGGAAAAATCATGACAACTTGAAATAATTATTAGATAAAATACTCTCATTTGAATAAAAATAAAAATGGGTTACTAAGATGTTGGGATATGACTTTGAGATCATTTATAAAAAAGGAAAAATAAAATGTGGTAGCTAATGCACTATCTAGGAGAGATGAGTCCAGAAAGGCATTATTAAATGTCATGTCTCTACTATAGGTAAATTGGGTAGATAATCCAAGATCCAAATGAAAGAATAACACAAAGAAATAAAATACAATTCAAAATCTCCAACAAGATCTGAGCACTTCAAAAAAAAATTGTATGGAAGGGGGATGCATTTTGGTATAAGGATTGGTTATACTTATGCAAAAACTCTACCCTTACAAGTTAGGTTCTCTCAGAGCTCCATGATTCTCCAGTGGGTGGCCATTATGGATTCCAAAAAATTAATCACATAGTTGAAAGCAAGATTTATTTTGAGAAGGGATGGAAATAGATATCAACAAATTTGTGGCCGAATGTTTGGTATGTCAGTGTAGTTCAAGGTTGAAACTATTAAGTCTCCAGGACCTTTGTAGCCTCTTTATATTCCTAGAGAGCTTAGGTGGGAAGAGGTTTCCATGGATTTCATTACAAGATTGCAAAATTTTAAATGGAGAAGTGTAATTATGGTGGTTATGGATAGACTTACCAAGTATGCTCATTTTTGTGGTTTTCCACATCCGTTTACAATGAGTAAAATTACGATATATTTTATGGATACATTTCAAAAGATACATGGAACACCCATGCTTATAGTTATTGATCACGATCCTATATTTACTAGAAATTTTGGGTTGATTTATTCTCTTGTTTGGGGTACTCAATTGGCTCATAGTTCATCATATCTTCCCCAAACTGATGGGAAAATGAGAACAAATGTTTGGAGGGTATCTATGATGCTTTAATTAAGACAAACATGAGAGATGGGTTAAGTGGCTACCACTTGTAGAATGGTGGTATAACACTTCATTTCACACTTCATCCAAAATGTCCCCATTCTTGACACTATACGGTTACCATCCACTATGCATCACTTCCAATTTAAGGATTCAACCTAATGTAAGAGTAGTTGAAGATAACATTTAACACCAACATGAGGCTCTCTCTTTCCTTAAAGAGAACTTGGTCATGGCAGAAAATTGCATGAAGAAACAATCTGATCAACACCACATAGTATATGAAGATTTAAATTTGGAGACTTGGTTTTTATGTGATTACATGCATATAAAAAGAACTATATTTGAAGCAGCAGAAAAAAGATAACAAGATTTCACCCAAATATTATGGGCCTTATCAAGTGTTGCAAAAAATGGTAGTGTGGCATATAAACTAGAGCTTCCCTAATCAAGTAAAATACATCTAGTTTTCCATGTTTCTTTCCTGAAGAAGGTCATTAGGCAGAAGGTGTCTTTTGAATTAGTATTACTAGAGCTTGAAGAAGAGGTATGTATCATCGTGGAACCTAAATGAATCCTACAAACACACACTAAGAAGTTGCGGAAAAGGGTCATCACTGAGTATTTGATAAAATGGAAGAATTTGTTAAAGTTTCCTATTACGGCTTGTTACCAATCTCTTACAAATTTCGTGGGAAAAAATTCCACTTATTACATACCAATGGTTACGAAGTTATGGTGGTGATTTTGTAACCATCAATAACTATAGGTTGAAATTTTTTAACCACCATGGTAGTTTTTTAGTCTCTTTCAATTTAATATGCAATTCCCTCATCTATTAATAAGATTTTAAAATGGTCAGGCCAAATGATGTTGAAACCTTGTATGCTTCTAGTGTTCTTAGATTGGTGGAGATTTAAAGATGTTTCTTGGATATTGTTGACCATGTACAACAATGTCAACAAGTAGACAAGTTTTAAACACACATAAACACCTACTTAAATGTTTTTGGTTGATACAATATTTCTCATTGACATGGGTGTTTTTGCATCAACCATGTGTGTAATTAGAGAAAATTCAATCTCGCTAGCCCAATTTCAACCATTTTCATAAATGTGAGCTTGATTATATGCCAAATTATACACTTAATTGAACCAATTAATTAATTATTCATATTGGGTGCATGATTAAGTCTAGTCAATTCTCATAAACATGAGTTAAAATAATTAGAAAATTAAATATTTGAAATTGATCAACCCCACTTGTACATTTGATTGAACCGTTCATACAGATAAATGTATAATTAGGGCTAAATGAATCGCCAATCTTTCCGATTCATTTTTCCTTTTTCTCAACACCCCAAATTTTCCATGAGGAGGCATATATGTGTTCTTATTCTAGTTCTTCTGATATATATACAATTTTCTCTATGCACTTTCTTCTTATGACTTGACATTTTATTCATTATAATTTTTCTAACATTGTTACTAATTTATCATATATTTGTAGATTGAGAAATAGAGGCAGAATCCTGATTAGTTTTATTAATCTCAATCAACCAAAATTACAGAGAATGGGCTGCAATATTTATAGATATTGCACAGCCAAATACAAACAGGAGACTAAGTTGCATAGGTGCAACCAAATTCCAAAATACACAAGCTTCCAATAACATCCGAGAAGCAACAATTAAATAACAACAAATATATTGTTCAAAACAATATAACAGCTGCCGAAATAATCAAATACAAACAAAAGGATGGTTATAATTAAATATAACCATAAAACAATAATTAATAAATTTATTAATTATGGAATGCATAATTAAATAGGATAATAATTATTTTATCCTAACATTCCCCCCCTTAATTGTGCATTGTCTGAAGAGATGAGGAGAGGAACTCTCTGAACAACTCGAACTTGTCACGTGCAAGTGATTTTGTGAAAATATCTACTCGTTGTTCAGTAGTTGGACAAAATTGAAGCTAGATGTTGTGCTTCAACACATGTTCGCGTATGAAATGAACCTAAACCTCAATGTGCTTTGTTATCTCATGAAACACTAGATTGCAAACAAGTTTGAGAACACCTTCATTGTCAACATACATGGTGGTTGGTTTGTCATGTGGTATTCCAAGTCCTTCTAGTATGCGACGTAGCCAAATCGCTTCACAGACAGCTTCTCTTGTAGAACGATACTCGGCTTCTATGGAAGAGTGAGAAACAAAGTGTTGTTTCTTACTTCCCCATGATATTGGTCTAGATCCCATAAAGAATACAAATCCAGAAGTGGATTTTCTATCATCAATGTTAACTACATGATCTGAATCCAAATATCCAGTCAAGAAGAAGTTTTTCATTCTTCTTGTATTCTAGACCAAGATCCACTGATCCTTTGAGATATCTCAAAATGCACTTTGCTACTTTCCAATGACAAAATTTGGGTTCCTGCATGAACCTGGATAGATAGCTCACTGTAAAGCTGATATCTGGTCTAGTGTAGGTCAGGTAAATGAGACTCCCGATCAGCTGCCGATAGAGAGTGGCACTTACCTTAGGAGATGGATCTGAATGAGATAACTACAATATATTCTCCATGGGTGTAGCAATTGGTGTGCAATCCATCATCCTAAACTTCTCAAGCATAGTCTTGGTATATTTCATCTGAGAAACAAAAATATGATTCTCTTTCTGCCACACTTCCAATCCAAGACAATAGTGCATCAGCCCGAGATCGGTCATGTCGAACGATCGATTAAGATCTTTCTTCATTGCATCGATCATCCTCACTGAACTACCAGTGATGACTAGATCGTCGACATAGACAACAACAATCACCATCTCCCCCCCTTTCTTTTTGAGGTAGAGATTGGGATTTTATGGATTTCTAACAAATCCATGTTGTACAAGATGCTCATCAATCTTGATGTACCATGCCCGGGGTGCCTGTTTGAGGCCATACAGAGATTTCCTGAGTCTGCATACCTTTGCTTCTTGACCAGGTACTACATATCCCTCAGGTTGAGTCATGTAGACTTCTTCTTGTAAATCTCCATTTAGGAAGGCACTTTTTACGTCCATTTGGTGAACTTTCCATCCAAACTGAGCAGCTAGAGAAAAGATCATCCTGATCATTTTGATCTTAGCTATGGGAGTGAATGTCTCCTCATAGTTAATGCCTTCTTTTTGTGTGTACCCCTTTGCTATAATTCTTGCTTTGTACTTGTCCACTTTCCCATCTGTTTTGTACTTTGTTTTAAATATCCATCTGCATCCAATGGGTTTCTTCCCTGGTGGAAGATCGACAAGTTGCCAAGTGTTATTCTTTATCACTGATTGATATTCAGAATCCATGGCATCTTTCCAAGCTTTTGACTATAGGGCTTCCTGGACTATAGAGGGCTCATTTGATTCAATAACTCTACTCATCAAAGCAAAGTTAACTTCTTCTCTTGCTTTACTACGAGTCCGTGGTCCAGGGGTGGATGTATCTAGTGGAGCATCCAATCTTGCATCTCGTAATGTACTTGTACACCATTTAGGCATACGCTGAACTGTTCCCATAGGTCGTGGTTCTATCTGATCAACACCATCATCCCCATCATTACTTTCATCTTCTGAGGGAACATCAGCTTCAATTTTTACAACAGGTGAAAAATCTACATCTTGTGAGTCTTGAGGAGGAGTCTCCACTTCCTTCTTCTCGAAAAACTCAACATCTCTACTGGTGTAGACTTTTCTGGTCTTAGGATCCATCAATCTATACCCAATAGTCTCTTCATTGTACCCAATGAAGATGAGTTTCTGTGACTTCATATCCAATTTCTTTCTGTTCTGTTTGGGTATGTGCATGTTTGCTTTGCACCCAAATACTCTGAGGTGTGCAATGGAAGGTTTCCTTTTTTACCATGCTTCTTGTGGTGTTATTCCATCAAGAGCAGTTGTGGGCACTCTGTTCAACAAATACACTGTTGTCTTTGTTGCTTCTACCCAAAATGTCTTTGCAAGTCTAGAATCATCGATCATGCATCACACCATTTCCATGATAGTATGATTTCTTCTCTCAACAACACCATTTTGTTACAGTGTGTGTGGAGGAGGCATTTGTTGATGAATCCCGTGAGTTTGTAGGTAGTCTCTGAACTCATCATTGGTGAATTATCCCCCTCGATCTGAGTGGAGAGTTCTGATGTGACGACCAGTTTCTTTCTCAACTAAACTTTGAACTTTTTGAAGGTTTCAAACGCTTCACTTTTCTTGCGAAGATAGAAAATCCACATTTTCCACGAATAGTCATCAACACAAAGCATGAAGTACTGGAACCCAGAATGACATGGCTGCAGTGGACCGCAAAGATCGGTATGAACCAGGTCAAGTTTACCATGAGCTCGAAATGTACTCCTTTGGAATGAAACTCTGTGTTGTTTTCCTGTTAGGCAGTGAGGACACTTGTATGTATCCTTCTGAAGAGATGGTAGCCCATGTACCATATTACAACGACGAAGTGTTTCGAGATATTTGAAACTTACATGACCAAATCTCTGATGCCACAACTGTGATGAGGTGGAGTTTTTAGCCACAAGTGCTTGATCGTCTCTGTGAATGAAATCAAGTTGGAACATGCGTCCCACATTGGAGGATTTTGAAATTATTTTCGAGCCTCTTGATTTATCTCGAATCAAACATGTTTTCTTTTCGGATTGACTATCAAAGTCAATTTTTAGGTTGTGATCTAGGAGTTGACTAACTGAAAGAAGATTCTTTGTCAACCCAGGGACATATAGGACATCTGATAGTCTGCATTTGCGTGAACCAAGGGGTAGAGAAATGTTTCCAATCCCCTGAACTGTATATGAAGAATCATCTCCCAACGAAACATGATTTTTTGATGGCGTGTCCCTCATTATAATAAACCAGTCTCTGTGGCCGGTCATGTGTCGAGTGGCTCCTGAATCAACATACCAGACATCACTAGATGATGTGGATGGTTCACTTGATCGAGCAGTGAACAAGAAGTCTTCATTGTCAGACTGTTCTTGTTGCTCAACAATATTACCTTGCTGGTAGGGTCTTCTTTTCCCCTTTTTCTACCCGTGATTGTTGTTAGAATGTCCCTTGTAAGATTGTTGTTGTTGTGGTCCAGAGTTGCTGGATGAACCTTTCTTGTAAGTGTTATACCAACAATCTTTTAAGTCATGTCCTCTTTTGCAGATTGGACATTGCTTCTTCTGTTGATTGTCCCCATGATACTGATTCTGATGTTGGGACTTCTTATAGGAATTAGGTTTTCCTTTACCTTTTCCTTTCCATTTTTGATGTGAAGATAGTGCCTGCTCCTCTTCATCATCCTTATTGTGCAATGCTTCCTCTTGTTGCAGAAGGTTTACCAGTTTTTCAAAACCAACTGTCGTATCTGACACGTTTAGTGTTGTGACAAAAATGTGGTAAGAAGAGGGGAGTTCTCTTAGAACAATAGGAATGAGAGCATCATCTATGACTGGTTCTCCCAGGGCTAGAAGTGAAGCCCTCAATTCTGCAACTCTTCTTAAGAAAGCTTCAATTTTCTCATTCTATTTGAACTTCAGTGTATGTAACTGACTCTGCAAATTCAGTATGACATTCTTGTTCTTAGCCTCGTATACTGTGCTCAATTTATCCCACGCTTCTTTTTTTGTTTTGGCATCTCGAATGTGGGGTTGCACATCATCAGACACTCCAAACAAGATGATGAGTTTGGCCTTCTGATCTACTTTATCAAACTACCACTGTTGTGTTGTATCAGTGGCTGATCTGGTCAAAGTACCATTCACAACATAGGCCAGATTTCTTCAAACTCAAGCTGTGTTTTGATTTTAGTCTTCCATGCAGCATAGTTATTTCCTCTGAGCAATTGTGAATCTAGAAGAAAAATTTTGGGGGCATTGGTGCCCATTTTGCAGAGATCACTGATAGGGTTTGGCTCTTATCACTCCAGGTATTAGGTCTCCCAATCTATATACCGTCAGTCCGATATACCGAACCTTTCTATATACGTGCCCTTCCGATATACCCATCGGTACATGGAAGAAACTCACCCTTTCTATATACCCTGTGGTACTTGAAAGAAGCGTTAACGTATGTGAAAGAATTCAATATGTGGTACCAAGACAGTACTGATGGGGTCTGTGTGATTATTGACACCGGCTGAAATAAATATCCTCATACACGTGCGTAACTTCACTATATACTTGGATAATTTCTCAGTCTAGATTTATGTCGTGCAATCATTCACAGACGGATGGGATGGTTCATAGTGTGTGCACTGTGACCTTATTACTCCCTGTCGATTTAAAGGGTCGATGCCCAGACGACGTTGTTGCAGCTATATTAGGCATTAAGTGCAGTAGTAGTCATGACGGCTTTACCCATAAGTGCTTCCCAGAGGCACCGTATATACCGAACGTTGTGAATGAGATCTAGGATCTCGTGAGTGTTACAGAACCAATTTTTATTGTTTTTTATTATAATTCTGCCAGTTTCAGAGTAGTTACAAAGTTTGCAGTTGACTATGGCAACCTGAAAATGAGTACAATATAAAGCAGTATACACTTTACATTCAAAAATCTGGAAAAATTGAATGGCAGGAAAAAAAATTGGTTTTGTGGGCCCTGGTGGCCTCTGGAGCCCAAAACGACCCAAAATGCAAATAATTGCATAAAACCAGCTGAAAAAGCAATTTTTAGATGGATCTCCTTTGGCAAAAAATGTCCAAAATGAAGAACCGGGCCGAATGGGAGAAAAAAATATTTACCCTAAATTAGGGATTTCTCTGCTAAATTTAGTTAGTTATAACTAAATTTAAAAATTTTGCTAAATTTGGCGGTTCCACCAAAAAATCTGCCAAATTCGAAAAAAGAAATTGGGGGTGGGATTTGAACCATGCACCTCCCACTTCTAAGACTTTCCCTCTATCCAACTTGGCCACCTAAGGGCGCTTGTTATGGAAATGAGCAAACTTGTATTTAATCAAAGGTAAAATCGACTAACCTTTTGAAAATGCGACCTGGCATGAGCTCCACGTGTTTGCAACTGATATGAGGTGGTTTTAGGGTTCTTTTCGTGCAAGAAAAATGGATCTGAGACATTTTTTAATCTTCACGCTTTTGTATTCTCCTATGGCCGCCATTTTTTTTTGCTTTAGTCTTTGCTTGGTCACTTGTCATTTTTTTTTGCTTTGGCCGCTTTTTAATGTGTTTGTTGTTGTTGTTTGTGTGCAGGTCATAGGATACGCTCGGTGTGCTCTTGGTGTGGATGAAAAACAACTGTGTGAAGGTCACAGGTCTGGTGCGAAGGTGCATGATTCTCCCTGCCTTTGCTGTTTTGAAAGCTTTTTATTTGTTTTTACTTTCTTTTGTTGTTTCTTCACTATTTTTTTTTTTTTTTGTGTAGGCCACTTGTGCGTGGATCTACCCTCCCTATTTCTAATTTGCCTTTTTTGTTTGCTGCAGGTGTGTGGAGATGCACAACAATATGGCCGCTTCAATGTTTTTGATGCAACTCTTTGTTTGGAAATGTGTTGGTTCAACCAATCCGCTCACAAGGGTCGCTTATGCAGGTGCATGGCAAGGAGGGCAGGTTGAAGTGGAGCAGTGTGGTGTTTGATCTCCACGTTTTTTAATATTTCTTTGCACAGTTTTGATTTTCTTTGATCTACCTTCTTTGTTTGTTTGGTGTGTGCAGGTCGGCCTTTAATGGAACTCAATATGAGCTCTATCCTTCTCCAAAACACATAAACAATTTGGTCAATGTAGAGATCAATTCCCAATACGATCAATACGGGCTCAATCCGCAGCTTGGTCTTGGATGAAGAATAACCAGAGACCTGGTGCAACCAATAATATCTCCTCGAAATATAATAGTATAGATGATTTATCTATATCTAAACAATTTTAAATACAAAACCCCTGATGGGGAAAAAAAAAATTTTTTTTTTTTTAATCTGATTGCTATAAACCAAAAAATGCTCAAGAAGCAAATTTTCCTGGTGCAAAGAGCACCAAGGCAAAAAAAAATTGCTTTCCGTTTACCTGGAGAATGCACAGGAGGTTGTGAGTTTGCTAGGGGGTTCTGGGAAGCTGCAGGAGGCAGCACCGGCTCTCCGTTGAAGCAAATTTCTTCACCATGAATTCTCCTTCTTCCACAAACCTTCTCCAACCTTGCCAGGAGCTTCAATTCACTCTGGTACCAAATGTAGATTGAGAAACAGGGGCGGAAGCCTGATTAGTTTTATTAATCTCAATCAACCAAACTTACAGAGAATGGGCTATAATATTTATAGATATTGCACAGCCAAATACAAACAGGAGATTAAGTTGCACAGGTGCAACCAAATTCCAAAATACACAAGCTTCCAATAACATCTGGGAAGCAACAATTAAATAACAACAAATATATTGTTCAAAACAATATAACAGCTGCCGAAATAATCAAATACAAACAAAAGGATGGTTATAATTAAATATAACCATAAAACAATAATTAATAAATTTATTAATTATGGAATGCATAATTAAAGAGGATAATAATTATTTTATCCTAACAAGCTTGACATCCTTCTATTTCCTCTATGATTTGAGAGTATATTATAAGTTTTGTTTCCTTGAATCACATAAGAAGAGAAGACAATACCATTTACCCAAATTCAACTAATAGTAATCAAACCCGATCAATCCACCATTTACATGAATTCTTTTATAAAACCAACTATATAGAAATGTAAACGTGTTACCACTATTAACCAAGTTTGATTTAGTGAAATGTAACTTATAATATTTGTTCCTTTAAATAGTTTCATATACTCAACCTTTAATACACCTACAACCAATTAAAGTGTGCACATCATGGACAATCCCAATGTGAGCATGATGATTCTCAAGACCCTAATTTATTCATAGAACTATATTATTTGGAAAAAAAAAAATCCCTTATATGAACTAAGGCACAATTATAATACTTTACAACACATTTAAGATATAATTACGATACATTGTTACAAATATAAGAGATAACCATAATATAATGTATCTCTTTATGTTCAAAAACATCATTTTTTTCTCTTGAATCTATTTAAAATTATTTTATAAATTTAATCGAAGTTTTTAATTTATATATCTTTTGTGTGAGGTTTATATTAATTTTTAGGTCTATGTATCAAAACTTTACATTATAAGAACCTCTACCTTTAAAAGCCTCACCGAGTACCTCATTCACACCGCCCAAAACATTTAACTTGACTATTTATATGTTGCGATCTCCCCAAACAAAAGGTTTAGTGGGAGTCCTTTTAAGAATGATGTTTGTTTTGTTAATCATTTTTTATCTCCATAAATAAAACACGTAAGGAGAAGGTGCTCCTCACTTTTCATGTCATGTAAAGAAATAAAAAAACAATAGATACTTTCATCACAGGGGATATGATGACCAATTTCTGGTGAGAAAAACTCTGGGTTGGTTTACACGAATTCTCAATCTATATAATGGATGCCAATAATAATGGAGATGAGCTACATGATCTGTATAATGATACCATCTAAAAATGTGTGTTCCAACTTATAAAGGCATCTTAGGATGAGACGGTGCTAAAGATAATGTATAAGGTGAAAGCATAAAGGCATTCAAAACTTTTTATGTATTCGGTTCTGCTCAAAATGCTTATTTTGGCTTCTTGAGAGGAATTCGCAAACATTTTTCTGCATAAGCTTCACTAATATAAAATAAAGAGAAAAGTAGGACAGAAGCTACGTTGGTTTCAAGCTTGTAACTATGGCAATCAAGATTCATTCACATTTCTGCGGGGGTAAAGTATATGATATCTTAGATTCTTGAGCTGAGAGCAAACGCTTTCCCTTTCGGCCACAATTCCATGCACACGCAACTACTAAATTTCTCTCTCCTTTATAAACACTGCACCACCAACAATAACACTTATTCAATTCATTGCTATTATTTCCCCCCTCTCTCCCCCTCAACTAGCTTTGATTAAATTTGAGCAATTCAACAGAAGTGAAATGGAGTTGGCGAATCGCAACTCATATGGATTTGAATACCTTTCAGTTTCAACCCATGCAGTTGATCCTCCCTTTGAACTGGTCCAAACAGGGGACTCCTACATCCTTGTTGTTTATGTGCCAGGTAACATTTTTTTTTTATGATCTCATGTTTACATATAATTGGTGTTTCTCTCCATCATTATGTAATATTATATTTCTGAAATTCTTAATTTTTCTATGATGTTCCCAATACCTTACCTCTCTATCTATCGTGAGTATTAAACCACTCATTTCATCTAAGTGATGATCACAACGGTGAAACATTAGACTTCTTGGAAACTCACTCCTCTTAACCTTGAGAGGTTTCTCCCATAATTAGGCCCTCCATGGGACTTCCAAAGAGGCCACCCATCTTAATCACGCAATGTTTCTCCCACAGTTACGTTCTACATGAGACTTGTAACTATGTTGTGTTTCTCGCACAATTAAGCCCTCCATGTTAGTATTACTCCTGCTCAAATATACTTAACCATTAAATTTCCACCATATGAAGTTTTGCTTAGCTTTATACACATCGAAATGTTGTGCCTCAAAAATCATTAATTGCAGAGTGTTATAGCTCATTCATTTTTGTAAAAATTGACGTTTTTTCAATGACTTATTATGTGATATCATTAATTGCAGAGTGTTCAGTCATGTATTATGTGAATAATTAGTCAATCTTCATAACTCATATCTCATGAATCCCTAATGATTCAGATGATTCATCTTACATGACTGAGATGAATCACCCACTTGGCACTCATTACATTTGGGTAATGTTCTCATAATAAAGCACTATGTCTTCTTACGAAGTCATTCATCCTTTCTACTAATCCATCTCAACCATGTTTATCTAGAGTTTCCTCATGATCAGACCCGCTTTTAACTTAGTACCACATTTGCAAAACCTTCAGCAAGGTAGAGTGTGCTTCATTGTGGAGCTCCCTAGTTAGCACAAATATGTGTTATGGAGATTGACGCCAAATTAACACAGATAATTCCCAGAAAATGGTACTATATCTTAATTTAAGTTGGGTTTTTTAAATTTGTGAGCAACGGTTTGATAAAGTAGTGGCTGAAATTGGTTTATATGCCCAGGTTTCAGGAAGGAAGACATCAAAGTGGAAATCACTGATAATGCGCAAAGCCTTAAAATAAGTGGAGAGAAAGTTCTAAGAGAATTGATAGGAATGAGATGGACATGGCATAGATTGGAGAGATCAGTGGGTCGTGGGTTTTCAAGGACTTTCAGGAATCCCCACAATGTAAATACGAATGCTATCACTGCCAAATTTCATGATCATATTTTGTATGTTGTGATGCCTAAGATCAGTGCATTAGCAATTCAATGTGAAGAGACTCTGGAGAATTCTCGGTGTATTGGAGATCATTCTAATCCGATAGGTACAAGTTCATGTGCACAAGATCAGTTACCGGGCAGCAGAGATCAACAAGATGAAGTGCAGCCTGTATTTGAAAAGCCCTGCTCCATTTCAGACGAAGAAAATTGCAGTTATCATACTAAGAATTTGCCTGAAGAAACAGATGTTGATGACAAGATGGAGGCCCAGGATGCTTCTCCCATTTCATACGAAAGCTCTGCAATCCAAGAAAAAAATGATTCGGATGGTGAAAAAGATGGATTAGAAAGTGGATTCGACTACCGTGGATTCTTTTCTAGACGGACTACGGTGTTGTTGTCTATGGGCGTGGCATCCCTTGCTATTTTCGCAGCTCACAAACTAATTTCTCGTCGAAAATAGAGTTTACAAATGGTCGTGTTGAGTATACTTTGTCTCCTATCCACGGAATCGCTATAAATGCGAGCAAAGCATGTCATTCTACCGGCGTTCATTTTGATGATTTTGTGGATGTAAATATTCATTGAAATAAATAGACAGATTTTCAAATTCAACAACTTGTTCTCGCTTTGATAATAATTGAGTTTTGTGAGTGTGGAAGGTGATTTTAGGTAACAAATGCACTAACCAGCCAAAACCTAGAGTGTTATCATATTTTAATTCAATATTATGTTATGAAATTATTGTTATCCCAATTTTGCCCCTTGGGTAAAATTGGTCAAACATGACCCTCCACAGAAGAAAACTTAAAGGTCGGCTTTGTCTTGAGAACTCACATTCAAATCCAACAATTAGGTAACAACGAGACTCTGCAATGGAGGAGCAGGGTCTGCGAAGGATCAAACGACACCAAAAGGAACCTAGAGCTCAACAAGAAAGAAAACGGGAAAGGCTCGAGGTTTTCAGACTTAGCCGCACACGAGTCGACTCAGGGCCAAGCAGCAAATTCGCGGAAGGCGCCATGTGTCAGCTCGGCACAATTCCAAAAGACGCATCCAAAGAGTAGCCCCTAAATGAGCGTGGGCTCGCCACGTAGTCCAAGTTAAAAAGTGGGACAGAGCGGGCCCAAATCGGCAATTAAAAAATCACAGGCCAACGGAAGCCGCCACGTGTCCAAACGACGCACCTTCAAGGGTCGAAGCCAAAGCCGGAGACTCAAACAAGTATCAGGCATCCACGTGTCCCAGGTCTAAGGAGGGGCAAATTCAACAGCTAAAATGTCAAAAAGGGGGACAGAGCAGGCCTAAAACGACTAAGTATAAGAGTGTCGGCGGAAGAAGCCACATGTCGACTCGGCGCTACTTCAAAGGTAAAATATTGAGCGGGTTTCCAAATGAGCGTGAGGCTTCCACATGTCTAGGGTCCAACATAGTCAAAAAAAGGGTCCGAGAAAGGCATCAGCTAAATCGGCTAAGTACAGAGAGCCAGCGGACGACGCCACGTGTTGCATCAACACAAATTCAAAGGCATGACCCAAAGCGGAGATTCAAACAAGCGTGGGCCTTCCACGTGTCTAGAGCCCGAAAAGGCAGAGAAGCGGGTCATTGAAAAGTCAAAGTAGAGGCAGGCCAACGGTAGGAGCCAAGTGTCAGCATGATGCTACTTCAAAAGTAAAATTTGGAGCGGGTTTCCAAACAAGCGCAAAGCCTCCACGTGTCCAGGGTCAGACTTATGGCCCTGCCAAGCAAAAGGGACTTAGCCAAAACAAAAAGAAATTGAGCAAGGCCGCGAAAAGAGCCACGTGTCTCATCGACGCAATTTCAAAGGTGCCCCCCAAAAGGTAGTTCCCAAATGAGTGCCAACTCACCACGTGTCCCAGAGTTCGAAGAGGCAAAGTCAGTCGTTGAAAATTCCAAAAGTAAGCGGAGGCCTCCACGTGTCTCGACCACCCAACTTCAAAGGTAAAATCTAGGGGCAATTTTCAAATGAGCGTGAGGCCTCCACATGTCTCGGGGTCAAGGACAATGTCTTTGCCAATAGGAGGAACTTAGGAAAGATACAAAGGAAATTGTGGTTCCCGCGGAAGCCGCCACGTGTCAGTCTGCGCAAGTTTCAAGAGAAAAGGCAAGGGCCAAATCTTCAAGGTGCGTGAGCCTGCCATGTGAGCCCGGTACGGATAGACTCTTTTAAATATTGCACGCCCACGACCCTGATCTTTAGACGGCCATATCTTTTGACTGGAAGCCCAGATTTGGGGCGGGAGAAGAATTTTTGGAAATACCTCAACCTTGTCTATGCCATGGGAGCTTGAAACTTTAATTTTGACGAGGTTAGGTGGGTGAAAAATGGGAAAACATATTTTAGGCCATTAATGCAGAATCCGATTGTTTCAACTACAAGATCATATTTGATTTGATCCACCGTTCTTCCTTCTTCAACATGCCAGACATACATAGCAAGCAGACTTGATAGATTCTGGGTGGGTCCGTAGCGGGCATTGATGGTTGGTGGTTGGAATTTAGGAACAGAGTTGAGTTTCTCTTCTTTCCCTCTGGTATTCATCGTCTATATATTGTAAGCACTTATCATGCAAGGGGGGAGATATTATGGGATATGGGAAAACTCTGTCAAAGTTATTTCCCAACTCCATTTGAGTTGTAAGCCTTCTCCTACGCCTGGTGAGCGTATTTGTGCCTTTGAGCACCCATGTAATAGTCTGTGCACCTTATAGAGCAATAAAATATTGTTTTTTGGCATCTTTCAACCCTTGGCATTGTTTTGTTGTTTCTTTGTGCCTCTCTATCTCATTTTGCTCCCTGTGTATGTATTTCATGTTTGCAAGTGTAAGACGTTGTGCTTCATGGAGTTTCAATGGCATATTTGGATCTGGGTATGTGTCACTTCTGTCTGACCTCCCTCAGTCCCCCTTTCCCTATTTCATTCTCCCTTAGCAGATTATCTCGCCACTTCCTTTTCTGGTGTATCACCGCTTAGTGTAGGCTCTCTTTCACCATCTCTCTCTCTCTCTCTCTCTCTCTCTCTCTCTCTCTCTCTCCTCTCTCTCTCTCTCTCTCCTTGTCTCCTTGGAATATTTAGATTAGGTTAGATTAGTTTTGGCCTGCACAGGAGTAGCTTATGGCAGGTAGATTAGGAAACAGGAGCCAACCTTCTCTGGAGGTCCATCTTAGGTTTGCAAGTCCCACAACTTGAGAGATGGTCCAATGTTGTGCAATCACACTAAATGCCCCACTTAGAAACCAGGCCATTCGGGGGTGTTGTGATTTTGCACTAACAATTATTTTATGGGACTTCCTTTGGCACTTCATAAAAATGGCTGATTTTTCGGCATGTTCTTCATTTATGGAGGGGGGTTCCACTTGATAGACACTCCAAAAGATAGAATGTATTTCTATATTTTTTAAGAATACAGAGCACGCCTTTATATAGGCCGATAGGGAAGAGCCGTGAGGAAAAAACAGTTATACAACTGTCTACTAACAAATACTAACACAAATGTATTAATTTGTTAACATTCCCCCTCTTAATACATTGCTCTTACAAATGTACCCCCTAAATAAATCAAACTTCACCTTGCTGAGAGGCTTGGTGAGAATATCTGCAATCTGAGATTCAGTAGGGCAGTACTGGAGCTGAATTTGGTGGTTCAAGACCTGTTCACGAATGTAGTGACATTCGACCTCAATATGCTTTGTTCGTTCATGGAAAACAGGATTCTTCACAAGCTTCAACACACCTTGATTGTCGCAGTGAATGATGGGAGGTTTCTCTTCAGGAATCCCTATATCTGCAAGAATGCGACGTAACCAAATTGCTTCACACACAGCTCCTCGTGCAACGTGGTATTCAGCCTCAGTGGATGAGAGAGCAACAACAGTTTGCTTCTTGCTGATCCATGAGATAGGTCCAGATCCAAGATGAAAAACATATCCTGAAGTGGATTTCCTGTCATCAACGGATCCTGCATAGTCCGAGTCTATATATCCCTGTAAGAAGAACTGAGTGTTCTTCTGATACTCCAGACCAAAGTCAACTGTACCTCGGACATATCTCAACACATGCTTTACTGCTATCCAATGACATTTCTTCGGCTCCTGCATAAATCTGGCGAGATAGCTCACCACAAAGCAAAGATCTGGTCTGGTATAAGTCAAGTAAATGAGACTCCCCACAAGCTGCCTGTAGTGAGTGCCATCTACCTGTGGTGAATCCTGGAATCTAGATAATTGCAAACCTTTTTCCATAGGTGTGGACATTGGTTTACAATCTGACATTCCATACTTTTCCAGGAATGTCTTGGCATATTTCATCTGGGAGACGAAGATATGATTCTTCTTCTGCCATATCTCTAAGCCAAGACAATAGTGAAGTAGCCCCAAATCAGTCATGTCGAAGGATTTCTTCAGATCATTCTTTACATCATCTACAAGATTGTCAGAACTTCCTGTGATCACAAGATCATCTACGTACAAAAACAGAATGACAATCTCTGTTCCTACCTTCTTGATATACAAATTTGTATCTGAGGGGCTACGAGTGAATCCATGCTGCAATAGGTGATCATCAATTTTTATATACCATGCCCTAGGTGCTTGTTTAAGTCCATAAAGAGACTTTATCAGATGACATACCTTGTGTGGTTGATGCTCGTCTACAAACCCTTCAGGTTGGGCCATGTACACTTCTTCTTGTAGATCACCATTTAGAAAAGCACTCTTGACATCCATCTGCTGAAGTTTCCATCCATTTTGTGCTGTCAGTGCACATACAACTCTGATGGTTTTGATCTTCGCAGTGGGTGTAAAGGTCTCGTCATAGTCAATTCCTTCTTGCTGAGCATAATCCTTTGCAACAAGTCGTGCTTTGTGTTTGTCGATTGAACCATCTGCCTTATATTTTGTTTTGAAAATCCATTTGCAGCCAATGGATTTCTTACCTGGAGGCAGATCGACAAGTTCCCACGTCCGATTCTGAATCAGGGAACCATATTCAGCATCCATAGCCTGTTTCCACTGTGGTTGGTCTAATGCCTCACGAACAGTGTCAGGGTCGGTGCTCTCAACAACTGAACTCATGAGTGCAAAATTTACCTCATGTCTGGCTTGACTTCGTGTTCTAACTCCCATAGAAGTACCAGGAAGTGAGTTCAGGTGTGCATCCCTGATAGTACTCTGGACCCATTTCGGACGTTGGCGCTGCTGATGTGAAGATGTGTTTTCCAGTGTGCCAAGATCAACGAACAAGTCTCCACTCAGCTCTTCTTCTCTCTGAGAAGAATCATCTTGCTCATCATCTGGATGTGTGAGCAATCTATGTGATGAGGTCGGTACTGGATCTCCATTGTGTGGCAAGGAGTCAAAGGACGACTCATCACATACCACATCTTGACTCTCGTAGATCTTCTTCGTCTCAGGATCCATGAGACGATATGCCTTTGAGGTAGTACTATACCCCAAGAAAAGACATGGTAGTGTCTTTGGATCGATCTTCTTCCTTCTCTTATCTGGAACATGCATATATGCAGTACAACCAAAAACTCTTAAATGATGAATAGAAGGTTTACGACCAGTCCATACCTCTTCCGGTGTCTTGTTCTGCAAGATCTTCGTGGGTGCCCGGTTGAGTAAATACACTGCTGTCTAGACTGCTTCTGCCCAAAACTGATCCTCCAACTTGGCGGTCGAGAGCATACAACGAGCCATCTCCATGACAGTCCTGTTGTGGCGCTCGAAAATCCCGTTCTGTTGGGGCGTATAGGGAGCAGTTAAATGTTGCTCAATGCCATGCTGCTTCAGGTATGCTAAGAACTTCTTTGACACAAATTCCCCCCCTCGATCTGAGCGGAGGAGAAGAAGAGGCTTCCCAAACTGCCTGGTGGCTTGCTGGTAGAAGGTCTGGAAATTTGCAAGTGCCTCACTCTTCTTCCGAAGGAAATATACCCACATTTTCCGTGAGTAATCATCAATGATGAGCTGAAAGTATGCAAAACCTTGAAAGCTAGCTGGCAGGGGTCTGCACAGATCGGTGTGAACGACCTGAAGAGGCTCTGTAGAATGATAAGAGCTTTGTTTGAATGGACCTCTATGTTGTTTTCCCCGCAAGACATCTCGAGCAAACAGGTAAGGAATGGGAGAGTGGAGGAAGCCCTCTTACCATTTCCTTTGCACTGAGTTGATGCAGAGCCCTGGCAGAAAGATGACCATATCGAAAGTGCCAAAGTGCAGTGGACTCTGCCGTTGATGCAGAGAGAGCAATGCTAGATGAAGTGACCGCATCCAGTGCAAATAGACGGCCCTTCAGAAATGCGTGAGCAATAACTGACTCTCCCTGGGAAATGATGCAGGACTTGACCCCTTTCTCAACAAAGAATTCAACCTGCATTCTATGGTTAAGAAGTTGACTTACAGACAAAAGATTTGAAGTCAAACCTGGAACATAGAGCACCTTTGTGAGTGTACATCTTCGTGTTCCAAGAGGAATGATGACATCACCAATCCCTGCTGTAATATACTCTTGATTGTCTGCAATGGTGATCCGATCTCCAGTGGGCCGGTCACTCAGAGTATGGAACAACTTCTTGTTTCTAGTCATGTGTTTGCTGGCACCTGAATCAATCAACCAAACATCTTCTGACGGCTGCGAAGTCTGTGAGACTAGAAGAATGTCAGAATGAGTCGTATCTGGTACCTCTTCATCGGAGGTGGCATCCTGCTGAGCAGCAATGTGGCCCTTCTGCCTCTGATTACGAGCATGGCATCGGGATTTCTTAGAATATCCTCGGCCAGAAGTGCTCTCTTCGCCAGAATTTCCATACTTGCGACCATTGTAATAACAGTTCGCAGTCGTGTGCGTATCCATGGAGCAAATGTGGCACCACCGATCCGCCTTGTGATTATGCTGCTTCTGGGGTGGCCGCTGTGGTAGCCGCTGTGAAGATGGCTGCTGAGCATGCTGCTTCTGATTCTGGGGGGCAGATTGCCCTTTCCGAGGCTTATGTTTTTGCCTCGTGATGAGAGCCTTGTCTTCGAAGGCTTCTTGTACGTTTTGCATGGCTTCTTCCTGCTGGAGATAATTCACCAGGGTTGCAAAACTCACCTCCTGTTGAGTGATTGTCAATGTGGTGATCAGTGTCCGAAACCGTGAAGGAAGAGTTCGCAGGGTGAGCGGGACTAGCAACTTGTCGTCCACTGGTTCACCGAGTGCAGAGAGTTCTGCACGTAACTCAGCTACACGCCGCAAGAAGGCTTCTACTGATTCGTCATCATGCATACTCATCGTATGAAGCTTTGTCTGAAGTTGCAACTTTGTCGTCAGATTCTTATCTTCGTAGATGGTACACAATGCGCTCCATGCCTGAGAAGAAGCAGTTGCTTCTCGGATGTATGGCTGCACCTCATCAGAAAGACTGAGGGTGATGAGCATTAGTGCTTTCGAATCAGCCTTTTCATATTTTTCCAACAGATCATCGTCTATGGGAGGGGCGTCTTTGCCAGAGAAAATCCCCCAAAGATCTTCGAATTGAAGAATCGACCGCATTTTGGTTTTCCATGCGGCGAAATTTGGCCCTTTCAAGAGTTGGGCATCGGATAGCAATATTTTTGGAGCAGACATTTTCAAAAACTCAAAAATGTATCTTATTTATTTATTTATTTTTCAAAATGGCTACAATGCTTACTGAAGGAATCTGTCCCGAAGATGGGCTCTATAGGCTCGTGCAGTGAGACGCCGATGCTCCTGTGGGCGTTCTATTTCACGTTCGTCATCTGCATCATAACCACG
Source organism: Taxus chinensis (assembly GCA_019776745.2). Classification (NCBI taxonomy): domain Eukaryota; kingdom Viridiplantae; phylum Streptophyta; class Pinopsida; order Cupressales; family Taxaceae; genus Taxus; species Taxus chinensis. The sequence continues at coordinate 983,202,428 of CM034146.1, forward strand.
TTCAAGTTCTGCACGAATCTGCCGTGCTTGACATCGAACGTTGAACCAAAAGTATTCCAACAGTCCTCGACGCACAATCTCGTCAAAGAGAATGTTACCAGTGTTGTTGTAGCTCGTTGACCAAGGGAAAGAACAACCCAGTGGTGTCCTCGTTGTCATTCAATGCCCAAATATTTGGTGCATTGCTTGCGGTGCTTTGTGCATCAGAAATTTGAGACATACGCGCACACACAGTTTTGTAATTTCCCCGGCTTTGCTTACACATACAGGGGTTTCACGTTGGATTCACCTCCACGCCAGCAAGTGCACGAGTCTCCCTCCACGCACAGATTTCTTCTCTCCACGCACTGACCTCCTTCAGCGCCACGCAGTATTCTTCTCCACACACAACCAACAAAGAAGGCGCACCAGCAATGAATCTTCTCCGAATCTCCACGCACAGCCAACAGCAAACAGAGACAGGTAGAGTTCACGCAAGGAACACTCCACACACACCACGCACACCAAAATAAAAATGGGACAGGCAACAGTCTCCTCTCCTCCTTCAGGCACGCACAGCAAAAGAAAAAATGGGACAGCAAATTGCAAATGGCAGGACAGTCTTCGGCAGACAGTCTTCTTCCTTCACGCATTCACGCACAGCGGACTTTTCTCTCTCCTCCTCCACGCGTAACCTGCTCTGACACCAATGATAGACACTCCAAAAGATAGAATGTATTGCTATATTTTTTAAGAATACAGAGCACGCCTTTATATAGGCCGATAGGGAAGAGTCGTGAGGACAAAACAGTTATACAACTGTCTACTAACAAATACTAACGCAAATGTATTAATTTGCTAACACCACTTTTGGTCTCAATCTGGTTGATTTTCGGGTTCTTTCTTTGAGTTGGGCCTTCATCATGGAAGATTGAACAACTGAAGAGTATTTTCTTCCGAGGGAGATTGGGTTGTGGAAGACTATCTTGTAAGCCATGGGAGATTGTGTTGTAGATTTTGATTTCCTTTAAGAATTTTGGTTTGATTGCTGAAGTCTTTGACCTTGGTTGTGGAAGACTTTTGTGGATGTTTTGTTTTGGATTGTATTTAGATGGATATGTTCATTGAGTTTTTGGTGTAGAAGTTGGTTGGGTTATTTTGTAAAAGTTAGATTGGGTTGCGAAAGATGTATTGTTGCTAAAAAAGATTTGTTTTGTTACAGAAAACTTGTCATTCTGCTCTTCCTTGTAACACCCATGTTATACTTCATCAAATTAAGGAATTCTTTTATAAGAAATCCCTTACATCACAATTAATGCCTTCACTGATTTTCAACACACATCATGAAGATGCAAAAACTTATGTTCCATGCAACCCTAGTAGGCGATTCCACCACTAGACCCCTACCCCCCCAATATATATATATATATATATATATATATATATATATATATATATATATATATATATATATTAGGGGGAACCGTATTGATACCAAAATGTCACAAATTTGAAGGAAGGAGCTGATCAAGAAGAAGATGTGGTAGGGAAAAATCCTTAATTTGCAGTTATATATTCTCAAAAAAAGCATTCTATTTTATTAATGTGCATTTTCATATATGTAAAATGTTACTTTATTATTGTAAAAAGTGCACATCAAATTTGCATTCCTTATCTGGTGTAAATTGACGTAGGAAAATTTATAGGTTACGCAAATCGACTTTGTCAATTATGAAAGTTTCTATTCTGGGAAATTAACTCATTCAAAGTTGTATGTAGATGTAAAATTACCATACTTTCCCTCTAAATTTTTACTTATATATCACTAAACAGGGACTTACACAAATATTTTGGGTATTTTAACTTATAAGAGGAACTACTATGCGAGACTTCCACAAGAGGATGCTTTAGGGATATGGGGAGAGAATGATGGTTTTCTAGTATATTGTTAAAGGAAAAAAATTTCATTTATTTAAGGGGTTCAAAGTGTTAGAGATTTGAAGATATTTTTATGTTGTGATTCCCATAATTTTGTACAAGAAATTATAGATTCTTGTATATCACTTTTGGAATTGGAAGCTAAGATGGTGCAAGACCATACAATTGATGTGTGCTCTAGCCCTAGAAAATTTACAATCTTGACTAAATATGTATGGTCTTCAAACCTTCTAGATTCAAGTTTTGAAACTTCCTTTGTGCTTTCCTTTCCTAGAAATGTGATATGTTATATGTCGTTCTTTCTCTCTTAATCTCTATACAACCTGTAATCTCTTATGAAAAAGTGAAAAAATTAGAAACCTAACATATGCTTCATCAAAGAACTAGATAACCCAAAGGAGAAATCATGTGTGTGGTAAGGTTGGACTACCCATGATGGTAAAACCCACTAAAACAATCCAAGTGTTGCACTTTTTACCCTTGTTTAGGATCAAATGACATGTAGTTCTCTTAAGTATTTTTGCAAGTGTGAGTGTGATTTAATCCAAGCCGTTATGAGTGCCCCCATGTCTCTTGACAAAAAGAGGGTAGTAGTTTGGTGTAGTGTTCTTTAGCTATATGACTTAACCCTTTTACCCCTAGAAAACCTTTAAAAATGATGGAAGTGAATTTTCTCTTACTAAGACATGGATTTATGACCTTTGCATGCTTAGAAATGGAGGAATCAAGACTCTTTGACCAGGTTGAGTGCTTCGAAACTGTAATAATGGCTTCTCTATATGATGTGCAACTAATTTAGGAATATTTAGGATATCTTTAAGTTCTTTTGGAGTGATATTTTCAATAGTATCATGTAAGAGTGTTAGGTGAGTTATAAAGTGATATTTACTTGCTTATATAGCATTTTGTAGGTGAAATATTATGATAAGGATTACATTTGAAATATGAGATGATGCAATACATATATTCAAAATGAAATCAGATTTTGAAGATAAGAAGATTCGTGACTGCACAAGTCAGTCAGGGTTTGTATAATACGTACTAACCAATTTGTACGATCTAGGAAAGGAATCATGTGATGCAAAAAAAGTTTTGGAATGATGATTAGGGATGGTTTTATTGCTACAATTAATTAATATTTCCTTAGTTCGCAATAAAGAATAGTATGAAGATAATAAATTCAAGAAAGAGGTAGAGATATGGACTGAGTAGATGTAGAATGTGAGCATTTTTTCTTGGCAAGGGAGCATAGCAAAAACTTTTCATCGCCAACAGATAAGTTACCAATTTTGATTGTGATCTACAATTACAATCAAAGAGAACTACGGAAGGGTAGATGTTCCTCTTTTGGTCACATGATTGTAAGAATTATATATATATATATATATATATATATATATATATATAGTATTTCTTACAGATGTTATGACATGCCAAATAATTGAAAAGTGACAAATGTCATGTTGCAAGGTAGAAAGAATATAACAGAATATAACATGTAGATCCTAAGTATGGAGGTAACCATATGAGACCATTGAGACTTGCATGGTGAGAATTTGAATGGTGTGATAACTTGGAGATGTACCACAACAAAAGTAATATGATAGGTGTATGACATGGAAGCATTTGTTGCATGACATGCCAAATAAAAATGTGTTGCAATAACTCAGAAAAGTACCACAATTTTTTGTGTGAATTCCGTGGCATATCGCTCAAGCGGGGATCCCGCAGTTTATGTGAGAAGTATAGAAGGTTGTGATGTTACAAAATGCCCAACGACATGCTTGGAAATTACTTATGATAGTGTTTCCCATGTCCAACAATCACCATAGTTCATTCTTGGAGATGGGAAAATGCATTGACTGGGAACAACAAAGCTTGAATTGAACTTGGCATGACTACTAGAGTGAGAATGGATTTTTCAATCAAAACCACATCCAAGCCCCCAATAATTTCAACTCTTTCCACTTGAATTAGAAGATTCACAAGTGTTTGGTAGGACGTCCTAGGTGAATCCAAAATTATTCATAATGTTTTATTTTACCAAAACTTCCTAGTTGGTTATAGGTTTTTGTATATGAGGATTTTATGTCCCAAATGCTCTTTTGAACCAAAAAAAAATCTATTAAACTTGGATTTATATTTCTTCATCGCTTATGATCATTTGACTTGAGGGTAAATTCTTTTCCCTTTAAAATCCTTCTAGTTTGAGATATTGTTTCAACACTTGACTTTATTTTGGAAATTTGTTTAACTTCCTATAAATTGTAGAATGCATAATGATTTTCATTTAAAATTGTACTTATTTACATATCCAATAAAAAAGGTAAGTAAAATGATAGAACACAATCAATAACAATTATAGAATTTGTAAATATTTTAATATTTTGGTTAATATAAGATGAAAATGAAGCTATAATGACTTTTTGAAAATCGTCATTTCAATTAGTTGTCTTGATTGCCATCTTTAACGTTTTCTCTATATTTTCCCCTCATAGTTAATGTATGAAAATGCCTTATCATATACGGAATTAATCTAGTAATTTCATGATTATAGCTCTTGTTAGAAGTTTAATTACTAATAAATAACCCCATAAAATGACACTTGTTTAAGGAGATGTTTGATATTTGAATAGTATCTCAGAAGTAAGTATAAAGTAGATCACCAAATTTGAATCATTTTTTTTGTGTAACCATCCTACAACATACAATGTAGTACCTATACAAATAGGGAATGATTGATTACTCTATTTTCTTCCTGTTTTGACCCATCGTTACTGTTATATCTCTCGTATGTTCATAACAATTCCTTTCGAATAAAGAGAGACATGGATTGTCTATATGTAGGTGAAGAATCTAAAGACAAAACCCACCAAGTTGAAATGGAAGAGCATATTTATACTGGTGAGATGGAGAGTTAAATTATTTAAAGTTTACATCCGAATAATTTTAGATAGTATTGTCTATTGTCTCGATAACTTCAATTATTTGTGTTGTACATGTTATGTTATGTACTAAAGTGACACACATTGATCAAAATATGATGGATTTGCCAAAGTGTTATTTAATTGTTTGGGTTTTTCTCTTCAGCCATCTTAGAATTGAGAAAATATGTTATATTTGAAATTTTGTATTAGAATTTTATTTAAGCTCAAATATAATTATATGGTAAGAAATAATATTTTTAATTTATATAACATTAGGTTGGTGTTTAGTTAAATGGAAATTTGAAATTCAATGTTATATTGTTTTAATATATATTTTTATTATAAATTAAATTTATTTCGTTTGATAGGTTAATATAGGATGAATTTGGAATTATAATTATTTCTTTTAAATATTATTTACTTTTATTTATTGTATTTTTTTATTTTTCTCATAGTTTTATTCAAAGTTAATCTATGCACATCTTGATCATATACCGATATAATTTAATAATATCAAGATTATATCTCTAATTGAATAGTTGCAATTGTTGACCAATTTTATCTCAATAATATCAAAGTGGTGATGAAGGAAGTTGACAATGTTGTATTGGTGGGAAGCTCCACCTATAGAAAGAAAAATATATATTTATTTGATATAAATATATTTAAATTAATTTTTGTAGTCTAAACATAATTTAAAATAAGTATTGAATACTAGAAAAATAGGAGTATATAAACCAAGTTCCCTACTAATTACAAATTGTTTAAAGTTGAGATAGATTGAAGTAGTTCCCATTAAATCGTTCATGCTTATATAGATCACTCAGTCTTATTTTCCAATAAAATGTGATTTATGGGTGGGAGGTTGAGTTGTCATTGTATTAGAAAATGTTGCAATCGGTGTTTCTCAATACTTTGTTTAAGACATTCAGATTATATAACCCCTCATATTTACTTAACATATTTTAAGACTGAAATTGTATAAAAGACATTTTTAAATTAAATTTGATTTTCTTTATTCGTGGAATTCTAAATGCATACCTATAAATTACATATTCATATTTTATTATTGTCTAATCTAATGTCCTGTTGCATAATCAAATTCATAGGGACACACTAGTCCAAAACGTAGAACACCCTTGATAGAGTTTAATGTTGGGTTATTCTTGGGATGATGGCGATATAGGTAAATGTTATCATTCACTCACAATCCATTAAATAACAATAGTGAAAATCATTAGGAAATAGCGAGGAAACAAAGAAGGTAGGTACCTATTGAAGCAAATGCAAAAGCAAAAGAAATTTTATTCTTAAATTGCATACGATTCTAATGTACACTAATTTTGCAAGTAGAATTAAGTAGGTATATACAGAAGAATAACTTGCCTTGCGGCTTGTCCAACATAACTCAGAAAAGTTCGCAGGTGGATTTATCATTCTTGGGGTTGTTATGACGTCAGCCAAGTCCCCTAGTTGCTGCTTTATTCATTTCTTGGCCTAACCTCAACGACGCATGAATTTGAAAGCTGCTATTATTACAACAGAGGACACAACAGAGACCAAAGTCTTACTCCTTGACCAGGATTTCCAGTCAGAAATAATACCATCATTTATATTAGGAGAAATCACCTTTTCCGGCCCACGCTTTTCATGATTATCTTTTTCTCCTTCTGAATTTAGTGGACGCGCTACTGCCTCCTGGTGAGAATTTAATCCTCTCTCTAACCCGTCACATGGAGGAGACGGAACTTCCTTCTGTTGGGTGTTTTGATGTTCTGTCACATGATGGCCCATGCCCTGCACAAGATTTACTCGTTCTTCCTCCTTATGACCCACTTGATCTGTTGACCTTAAACACGAGGGCTCCTCATGATCAAGATCAGGAACTGTTTGTGGCTTTTCTACACTGTCATTCTCATTAATCTCCTGTAGCAAATGGGTTCGATTTCCTGATAAACACTCTTGTGGGAGCCCCATTGACTGCGGCTGAATGAATTCCTCTTCCACTCTGCTGATTGCAGGGGACTTTTGATCATCTGCTTTACTTGCTGCACTGTTCTGAGTCCTCACACGATCATTCATTTGTTGGACAACATCATCGGCTGCTTCTTTTGCTGTATTGCTGTGAGTATCCGCAAGCTCATCCATTTGCTCAGCAGCATCATCATCTGCCTGTTTTCCTGCAGTGCTGTGAGTACCCATGAGATCATCCATTTGATGGACGGCATCATCATCTGCTTCTCTTTTTGCCTTTCTGTGAGTGCCCACAAAATCATCTATTTGTTGGACAGCATCCTCAGCTGCTTCTTTTGCTGCATTTCTATGAGTACCCACAAGATAATCCATTTGTTGAGTGGCATCATCATCTGCTTCTTCATTTCTGTGAATACCCACAAGATCATTCATTTGTTGGGAAGCATCATCATCTGCTTCTTTTGCTGCGTTACTGCGAGTATCCACAAGATCATCCATTTGTTGGGCGGCATCATCATCCGCTTCTTTTGGTATGTTTCTGTGAGTACCCACAATATTGTGCATTTGTTGGGCAGCATCCTCATCTGCTTCTTTTGCTGCATTGCTGTGAGCACCCACAAGATCATCCATTTGTTGGGTGGCATCATCATCTACTTCTTTTGCTGCATTGCTGTGAGTACCCACAAGATCATCATCTGTATCTTTTGCTATGTTTCTGTGAGTAACCACAATATCATCAATTTGTTTGGCAGCATCATCATTTGCTTCTTTTGCTGAATTGCTGTGAGTATCTGCAACATCATCCATTTTCTTAGTAACATCATTATCTGCTTCTTTTGATGCATTGCTCTGAGTCCTCATTAAAACATCAAGATTTTCAGCTCTATGATCGCCTCCATTTTCTTTGGCTTCTTTTTTAACAACATTTGAAATATATGATGGATGGGCCGGTTCAGCTTCCTGTGAATCAGAGCGGCTAATATGATAGGGAGTGAACTTGGGCATGAGGACATGTAGTACGCCTTCATGAAAGCTGCCAGTCATGGCTCCCACATTAACATTGTGGGGAACTTTGAAAGGCTTTCTGAAGCTTCCGCCATCACTCTCCATCAGGTGCCACGTCCATTCCACCTTCCCCATGTCTTTTAAATATCTTTGCCCCCTTATTATCAGGGTCCGCGTATAATCCATCTCCAGCCGTATGTCCTTCTTTCCTAAAAACCTTCACAAAATGAACCATTGCAGATCAAAGTTAAACGAAATCCTAAACTTGAAACAGTTTTGTGCACATCAAAATGAGACGAAAAACCCATTGTTAACAGATATTTGTGATTCCGAACAAAAAGGAAAAGAAAAATGTACCTGAAAGATTACCATTGATGAAGTAGGCTGAGCGAGTCTCCCTTAGTTGGATGCGAGGATTAAATCCTTCAATTAAATGCCCACAACTGTCCCGAGAAGAAGTTATATTGCGGGTAATACTCGAAGCCAAATTCAACTCCATTATTAACACCGTAAAATAGATCAGAGCTTGTGTCTAAGAAAACTGGTAATTTTACTGAAACTTGTATAGCAATATTAAGAGAGACGTTGTGAATTGCAATGTATTAATTGGGCATGATATGCCATGTTTATATGGCGAAAGATTCTGTGCTTGCGTTGAGTTGAAGTTTTATCTTTCCGTCCGTTTATGAAAGGCAAGCAACCTGGATATTCCAATGTTTCGTTGACAAAAAAAGAAATGTAATACACAAAAGACTTGTCAATAAGTTTTTCCTTGGCCTCGCTCTTGGTTTTGCGATATCGAGAGTTATTCTGTTTTTTTTGCGTTTTTTGTTTTTAGTTTTTTTCGTTTTTTTCCCCTGTTTTTTTCCAACCATCCTATCGAACACTCAACCTTTAATAATTTAAAATACAGAAAATTAAAAAACTAAAACATGCGGTTGAGAAAAATAAAAAATCCACCACACATCATTATTATAATAGCGGTTTATTATTAAGTAAAGTCAAATGTATACATTTTATTAGTTAATAATATACTACAATAATTATATAATTTCTTGTTACTTCAATAATTTTCAATTTCTTGTATATAGTTATGTGTTTAATTAATAAAATTATTTTAGTGAATTTGTTTCTGTATTTATTATATTTTTTCTATGGATCGTTTTTTTTTTATATTTTGTGTCACACCATTTAATACTCTTTTTACGAAAGTTGCTATCTTAGTTTTTCGTAGACGACTCAAGTGTAAGGAATGCTTGGGGTGGAAGTAATGAGCCATTTAACATGGGTAACATAGTTAGAAACCCAAGATGCTCTCAATCTGAAAAGGTCGGAGAATTTTTATTCCTTAAGATAAACTCTTATTGTTCGGGTTGGTTGGATGCTAAATTCCTATGCGCTAAGTGAGGGGGGAGTGTAAACCGGTTCGGAAGGGTTTTTCTATTTCATATAATCTTCATTCTTTTAACTTACGAGTTTTAATGTTGAGTGGAAATGCATCCCACTTTGATCTCAATCTTATAGAGGTGTAAGGGAGGGGAAGTCCTATCCAAATGGTGTGTTTAGTATTTATTTTGTAGTTGTTAACTGGGAGTGATTAAGTATCATATTATTTAGAATTTTTGTGTGTGCATGAATGTTAAATTATGGATGGTCTTCATGAGCGTACAACTTTTTTACTCTTAGTCGTAAGGGAGATGAGCTATTCGTGGTACACCTTAACTCGAGGGTTCAATGTCACATTAAACATCACGTGGAAATTTGAGATCATTGTTAAAATATGTTGGTAAAACTTTTCTTCTCATAAATTTTCATTCCCAAATAAATGGACATTAATTGTGCCATGTAGACAAGCTACAATGAGTGTTGTCTATTTGAGAGTATTTGTTGTATGGCATGCCAAAGAACAAGTTGTTGCAACAATTCAGAAAAGTACCATAATTTTTTATGTGAATTTCATGGCATGTCGCCCATGCAGGGATCTTGTAATCTATGTGAGGAGTATAGAGGGTTGTGATGTTGCAAGATGGTCAAAGACATGCTTGGGAATTACTTATGATAGTGTTTCCCATGCCCAACAACCACCATAGTTTTTTCCTAGAGATGTGAAATGACATTGAGACTAGGAACAAACAAAATTCAATTGACCTTGTATTGTCATGCAAATGTGCAACAAGGAAATTAACCATTTCCGAGCATGACGACTATACCCCTGCGTTAATTTTTTCAAGTCCTATAATTCCAAGACACCTCGGGTCTGTCCAGTCAATCCAAGTGACCTACCGATTAATGTTATCCCACCCCTAGGTGATTTAGGAAATTCCATTCACTCCCCCTAGGTGATTTTAGGAGTTCATTAAAAATTGGAAGCTATAGGCAGCTGTGGGAAGGGCTATCATTGGCCTTCCTAGGGCTAGAGAAACCCCATAGAGTGGAGCAGAAAATCCAAAATGAATGTTGAGGTGATTCAAAGGTTTTAGGACATCATGAAAATGATTTAGGAAGATTCTGGAAGGGCTCAGAGAAGTTGGGGCAGTTTCGCCAAAATTAGGGTTCACAAGCCTAGTCAGTGCATAGGCCAAAACAATCGTTGAGCTTCCGAAGGTGATTCTGGGAGCTCTAGATCATGGATTTAGGAGAAAAAAAAGATGTCTCTAGAAAGATAATTCCAAGCCCTAAAATATTTTGAAATCAATTTTTTCACAACACTTTGGTGCATTAGTTCTATGCAAGCATTATTTATCAGGCATAGGTGGAGTACCAAACAAAATATCCACTTTTTTAGGGATCATATGGAATAATAAATACATGATACCCCCACCATTGGATTCAAAATGCCATCTAGTTAGAATCATATAAAGTTTTACCAAAAAGGTCCATCGGGAGCTCAAGTTATCATCATCTCAAGTTGTCCTCTTGGAGCGAGTTCGGGAGTTAGCCAAATTTTGGAAGGACACGTGTCAGCTCCAGGAGCTTGGCGGGTTTCTGTGTCCCTGAAGTCCCTCAAGGTCAAGGAAATCAACCATTAAAAAATGCACCCAGCCCCATATGACCTCTTGAACCTTATGCGACCTCCAGGATCGCCAATTCAACCCCAGGGTACTATTGAGAGCTCAAATTCCTTTCCGTCGGATCTCTGCCACATGTCAGCTCTAGGAGCACCATGGAATTTGATGTCCCTCACATGTCAGGGACATCAAACCTTGAAAAATTCTCCCAGTCTTTTAAGGAAAAATTTTGGTCACCCATGTGACTTGCTTCCAACCCCTCAATGCTTTAAAGTTGTTTTTCTAGCTCTCACTCCCTGCCGTCAAATCGCCGCCACATGTCACAGTCTTGCTCACCATGGAAATTGATGTCCCTCACATCCCTTTGAGGTGAGGGACGTATGGGAAAATAAAATGAGCCTAGCCCTCTCTATGCATAATTTTTGAATATTTTTTAAATCCTCACCTGCCTCTTTCTTCCCGCTTCTTACATCTAACTCTCTCGTGCACAATTCTTCCTCTAAAATCCTCTTCAACTTCTCACCACCACTCCACCATTGTTGATCCTTGAACTAGGTCTATTACATAATTTTTTCCCTCAAATCCATGAAAACATACAAGTCTCAAAAGGAGGTTTGATAAAACAAGGAAGAAGAAGCGAAGAACGAAGAAAAGAAAATAGTGAAAATCTCCATTGCCATGTAACAGAGATTTGTAGAAATATTGCAAACCAGTGCACAAAATAAAACACCATTTTTTCTATTACTTCCTCTCTAAAAAAACATCAGAAACACGCCTTCAATCCATCATTGTGCTGCACAGAACATTCACAACGAAGAAATCTTCTTTTCGGCCCGACGAAGAAAAAGTTGGATTTCCCATCAAACCGGTTGTCAGATTGAAACAAGATTTCACCTGAAGCATAAGAAGAAAAAACATATATCAAAAATGTAATTTTTATCAGGAATGGAGAAGAAAACCAAACCTACAACTCTCAAGCTCCATTAATGTTTTCTGCGTTCAGAAGCACTACCAGGTCAAAATTTTAAAACTTTAAAATCTCCCAAACTATTAAGCAAATAAGTCTGAGAATTCAGAGGAGAGATATTGGGAAAATAACCCATATCAGAAAAATTTGTTTCATAGTGATCTGACCACCAGAGGCTCACTTTCCAAAAACAACATGTCTTCTACATGGAGGACTTCCATTTCGGGAAAGTCGTCAATTAAATAAATTACGAAAGAGGAATTAAACACGGAAGATGTATTGCAAGGAGAGATTGCTGAAATGGTCGTCTTGGTCCAAAATTGACACTTACCAAAAATAGTAAGTGGTCCCACGAGCACCTACCAAAAATAGAAAATTGTTCCAAAAGGTGAGAGGAATGAAAGGAGATAGGTAAATCTGAGTTGCAACATCCAATTGAGGTTTGAGGTAGCTGATTTTTCATGCTTACTAAAAATAGTAAGTTGTTTTTTTTGAAGAAATCATGAAGCATAAATGGACATGGCAGAATTTGGCACATCCTTTCGCTTCCGAGTAAGAGATAGAAGAAAGTGTAGTCTTTATCATCATACTATGTAGAATAGGTGACAATGAGGATATCAACAGTGTCTTTCGACACTCATTTCATGCTTCAATTGGTATGCGGGAGGTGGAATTCACAATCAACACCGTGAGATTCATTCATAAGATGCTTCATCAGGATTATGTCTGAATCAGCCGAGCAGTGCGGCAACATTGAAGGGAGTCGGGACAAGATTTGTTCAGAGTGGATCTCCATGAGTGATGTCCATGGTCACTGAATGAGTTGTGAGAATCAAATAGTTCAGAAGGATGTGGAGTAAATAACTCTCAACACATCTTATATTATTATGGAGAAGCACATACACATTTAAAGGAGAAATAGTAAACAACATTCCCCTAAACTGGAGGAGGAAGATATGAACAAAGATGAGAGAATAATGGAATACAACAGTTAGGAGAGAATAAAGGGATAATATAAAACAAACACACCTAAAATATAAGCTATGCTACATATGCTAACATTCCCCCCCTTATTACATTATTCTTGCAAATATGACCTCTGAAGAGATCAAATTTGACTTTTCCAAGTGCCTTGGTGAGAATATTAGCTACTTGTGCTTCTGTAGGACAATACTGGAGCTGAATATGATGGTTCAAGACGTGCTCTCGAATGAAATGACAGTCAATTTCAATACATTTCATTCGTTCATGAAATACTGGATTTTGCACAAGCTTCAACACACTTTGATTATCGCAATAGAGAACAGGTGATTATTTTTCAGGAATTCCCATGCCATCCAAAATGTGACGTAACCATATCACTTTGCACACAACTCCTTGTGTGGTGCGATATTCTACCTCTGTGGATGAGATAGAAACAAAATTCTACTTCTTGCTTATCCATGAGATGGGTCCAGATCCGAGATGAAATATGTATCCTGTAGTTGACCTCCTGTCATCAACAGATCCGGCGTGGTCCAAGTCGACATATCGCTGTAAGAAGAATCAATCATTCTTATTATATTCCAGACCATAATCAAATGTTCCCTGGACATATCTCAATAAATATTTTGCTGCTATCTAGTGACATTGCTTTGGCTCATACATGAACTTGGAAAGATAGCTGACGACAAAGCATAGATTTGGTATGGTATATGTCAAGTAGATGAGACCTCTAATAATTTTTCTGTAGAGTGTAGCATCTACTTGAGGTGAGTCCTGGAATATTGAAAGTTACAAACCTTTTTCCATGGGAGTGGATATAGGTTTACAATCAGACATTTTGTATTTTTCTAGGAGTGTCTTGGCATACTTTATCTGGGAGACAAAAATGTGATGCTCCTTTGCCATATTTCCAAGCCAAGAAAGTAATGTAGTAGCCCCAAATCTGTCATGTCGAAGGTTCTTTTGAGATCATTCTTCACAATATCAACCTGATCTTCTAAACTACCAGTGATCAAAAGATAATCTACATACACAACAAGAATGAAAATTTCTTTTCCTACCTTCTTTATTTACAAATTTGAATCTGAGGGGCTATGAGTGAACCCATGTTGTAAAAGGTGATTGCTGATTTTGATATATCATGCACTTGGAGCTTGTTTCAGTCCATACAGTGATTTGATGAGATGACATACCTTGCTAGGATGATCTTCATAACAAATCCTTCAGGTTGGGTCATGTACACTTCTTATTTCAGATCACCATTTAGGAAAGCACTCTTGACATCCATCTATTGAAGTCTCTGGATCCTTTTTGTGTTGTCAATGTGCAAACAACTCTAATGGTCTTGATCTTCGCAGTGGGTGTAAAGGTTTTTTCATAGTCGATGCCCTCTTTCTAAGCATATCCTTTTGCTACAAGATGTGCTTTATGTTTGTCGATGGATCTGTCTACCTTATATTTTGTCTTGAAAACCCATTTGCAGCCTATGGGTTTCTTTCCTGTAGGCAGATTGACAAGTTCCCATGTCCGATTTTTCATGAGTGAGTCATATTCTATATCCTTGGCTTCCTTCCATTGAGGTTGATTGAGTGCTTCATGAACATTATCTGGATCAGAGCTATTAATCAGTGAACTCATGAGTGCAAAGTTTACCTCATTTCTTGTTTGACTCCTTGTTTTGATTCCAGATGATGTATTTGGGAGTTGTTGTAAATGTGAGCCCTTGATGGTGCTTTGTACCCACTTCAGACGAGAACTTGACTGCTTTAGAGAATAATTGTGATGTTTCCGTGTGGATTGATGTGGAGTCACATTCTCCAGTTCTCCCAGATCAACAAATAGCTCTCCTGGAAGCATTTCTTTTCTCTGAGTAGTCTCCTTTGGCTCATCATCTGATTCGGAGAATAGTCAGTGAGAGGTGGTTGGAAGTGGATATTTTGTTGATACTATTCAGTCAAAGGATGACTCGTCACAAACAACGTCCTAAATCTCATATATTTTCTTTTTCTCAAGATACATGAGATGATATGCCTTCGAGGTAGTGTTGTAGCCAAGTAGGATGCACGAGAGCGTCTTTGGCTCAACCTTCTTTCTCTTCTGAGCTGGGACATGCATGTATGTTGTGCAGCCAAATACTCACAAATGAGAAATTGATGGCTTTCTACCACTCCATACCTCTTCTGGCATTTTATTTTGTAGAATCTTTTTCAGTGCCCTGTTGAGAAGATATATAGTTGTCTGTATTGCTTCATCCCAATAGTGTTCTTCTAGCTTTGCAGTTGATAGCATGCAGTGAGCCATCTCCATCACTGTGTGATTGCAATGCTCAACAATGAAATTCTGCTGGGATGTGTAGGGAGTAGGCAGGTGCTACTTAACGCCTTGTTGGTTCAGAAATTCCAAGAACTTATTTGATGTGAATTCCCCCCCTCTATTTGAGTGAATTGTTGGTACCTGAATTTAATCTCCTTCAAAGGCCAAGCAACATCATGGACCTGGCAGGATGCTCAGAGGCAGATAGATGATCATGTATGTCATTTTGTATCCGGGGAAGCAATCTATTTGACTTGTTGGCACTCAGGATTTGAACAGGAGTGGGTAGCACCTTAAAAGGATGTGATCTGATCCTAACTATTTTAGGTTGTGCCTTTCAACCAAGGTAAGAGAACCTATTTTGTAACCTCTATTTATTGAAGAACAATGATACATCCTTCTTTTGCATAAATTTTATAGAGAAGACCTTGGGAAAATATGATCAACACACCAAATCTGACTCTCACGAGTTGTCACTTCCAGATCATGGAGATATTTTCACAACAAGGAAAAGGTTACTAAAGACATTTGAGACCTTGATTGCTTTTTCATGTTTTGGTAACAGAGATTATGCATTTGTATGCACACAGGACAAAAAGGGGTAGTACAGGTAGGATTGGTTGTTTTTGAATGAATTTTTTGGTGGGAGGTGGGGTAGGATGAACTTGATTCACCAGATCCTTGAGGAATCTTACAAAATGGAAGGTTAAACCAACAGAATGCCACATAATAGCTAAAATGTTTCTTTAACTAGAATATGTGCTTCAATGGAGGCCCAGATTAGCACTCTTTCACACAATATTTGAGATTCTATCATGAAGGCTCGAGTTAGAAAATCCAATAAAGCATCAAGATCTGAGTCAAATCATGCCTAAGGTACACCCAGAGGCTTACAGACAATCTCTGTCAACAGATGAAAGAAAAGTGATTTTAAATCGTTTATTCCAATCCCAGATGAAAGCTCTTCTGAGAAATGAAATTGCAGATGCCACTAAACTGTCACAAGGATTGAGGCATGTGTGATTGAATCAGATTTAATACAAGATTGCAACAGAAACAAGAAAAACTACTCGCATACATTCAGAAATAAAACAAACACATTTTGCTCAAGACAACATAGAATAACTCGAATTTGATTAAATCTATCAGTAGGGGAAAGTTTCTAGAATAGTCTCAGAGCTTGTCAATGGCTATACACTTGCAACCACCTTGACATGATTAGATTTAATACAAAAGAGATATACAAGCTTCTCAAATGGATTCTCAAAATGATGGGCTCTGTCAAGCTTTTTCTATTAGAAAATTCAGTCCTTACCCCTAACACTCCAACCATTTGCACGAAAAATTTTTGTGCCATTTATAACATTTACAATAGATACCCCTTTTCCCCTCCAAAATCTAGACCTTGAGTGCTACCAGTGCTTGCCATGATCACGATCGTGATTCTCAGAATCAGATCTGTAAAAATTCGTCAGGTGCTCGAGGGGGTAGATCTCATTGAATATCTCCCGCATTCAACTCCTTCCTCTGGTAGATCACTCTTTCTTCAATTTTCCAACCACTTCTGCCCCTAATCTGTCAAATTTGGCTCCTTGCATGCTCAGGAGAAGAAAAATGGAAAATCTGATCGAGCATGATAGTCAGACCATTTTAATGGCGAAAGATGTCTTCCAGATCTTCCCACCAAACTCAGATATCAACATTAACTCCCCTCTCTGCTTGGCGTGTAGGAAATACCAAGAAATCATGAAGACTCACACTTCCAGGCATGTTTTAGTAAAATGGGGGGAAAATCATATTCAGACTCTCAGCTGTCGTTGATCTTTACTTTGAATTTGGGCCGTCCACGTGGAAGATTCAAACTTAAAAATTAGACCTGGGGGCTTCCTCTGAATTTTTACAACTTTTAGGAAAAAATGGAAAAATTTCCATTTTGTCTCCACACCTCCACCCTTGGGAAATGAGCCTGACATGTGTCCTAAGGTGGGTCCCAGTGGAACCTGCGCCAAATTCTGCCATTTGACCTCTTTTTGGAAAAAAGGAAAATTTTCCAAGTTTTCCCCGTAGCTCTGCCCTTGAGAAATGCTTCTGCCATTGTCCCAAATTTAGGTCCCAACGGCACCGCAACTTTTAACTCTCTTTGACTATTCCCAAATTTATCTGAAGGCCTGCACCTCCGCTGTTGGCCATTTTGATGTTTTAACTCCTTTTCTCCCAAAAGGATGTTTTTCCTTTCAATATTAGGGGGCAAAAATTGCAAGTTCCCCGATGGTCCCACCTCCTTGCCTCTTTGACTTGAGACAAGCTTTGACTTCCTTTGTCAGGATTGCAGGCCATTTTGAGATTTTAATCCTTTTAAGGACAAGAGGAAAAAAATCCAATTTACCTTCGATGGTCCACTTCCCCATCCCTTTGACTTTTCAAACTGCCACGTGTCACCATGGTGCACCTTGAGATGGTCCCAAAAATTTGATACCTTGAACAAGCGGGCTCGCCACGTGTCTTGGCCCAGGAAAATTTTGTCTGAATGCTTGAAGCTCAGCGGAAGGCGCCATGTGTCATGTTCTGAGGCATTCTCCTTTGGCCATTGAAAATTCTAAGAAAAATGTAAAGTGAACGGAGGCCTCCACGTGTCCTCCTGGTGCTTCTTTCAAAATGAAACTCAAGGGCTGGTCCCCAAACATGTGTGGTTCCTCCACATGTCTCCATGGCGCAATTTCAAAATGGTACCCAAAGCGGAGACCCTGAATGAGCGCAAGCTGCCACGTGTTCCGTTTTCCACCAACTGTACCAGCTGCATAAATTTTTTCTAAGTCTGGGAAAAGTAGCGGAAACCTCCACGTGTCCTCCTAGTGCTACTCCAAGGCCAAACCAAAAATTAGATCTTCAAACAAGTTTCGTTCCTCCACGTGGACACATTTTAAGTTGAGGATTCATAGAAATTTTGAAGTACCCAGCCAAGCCACGTCCAACCAAAAGGTGCCACGTCCCCTGTTGATGCAAGGATGTAAATTTGACTGGGAGAAACACCCGTCAAACCGTAAAATACAGAAAAATGATCATTTGAGCCCAAAAATGAAAATTTCTCCAAGGAAAGAGAATTTAGAAATGTTACAAGGCTCAAATATGTTTCATCAGAGATACATCCATTCATTTTTCTTCAAGTATTTAGGGACAGAAATGACAAGGAAGACAAATCCCGACTGTGGAGAATAGAAAACATGGGAGAACCCGAGTTTTTAGATGAACAGAGAATGGGAGACCCAAATTACAAACCTTTTCCAGAGGAACAAAGAAACAAGGAGAAAACCATGGACCCATAAGTGATCTACGACCCAGGAACAGATTAAAAATGGTCAACAAAGATTAACCAGGCACAACACGGGGAAAAAGAAAGTGACAGAGGCCGTAAATCGATAGATTTTCAAAGGAAAACTGGGGCGAGACTATTTTGAGCACCAACATTGGCTCCGACTCGGGGATGGGCACTCCCTGTGAGTGCCACAAGAACAACGGTAGACCAAGTGCCAAAAATATCCATTGGGCAACGGAGTCATCTTACAGAGCAGAGAAATAGAACCATTTTCAAAAACAAACAGAGAAACCAGCAAAAATAGGTCACCGAGGACCAGAGCGAGCAAAAACACAAAAGATAGGGAACAAACAACAAACTATACATTATACACAATATTTTCCTTGATTCATGGGAATCAATCCAAGAAATGCTTCAAATGCCTGCCATTAATAGGAAACTCGAGCAATTCACCATCTAAGTCCTTGAGGAAGAAGGTATGCTCACCAATCCTGATATCAATGGAGTAAGGGCCCATCCATAATGAGTCAAACTTTTCATGCTTGCCCTTATCTTCATGTCTACTATCCCATAGCAACACAAGATCTCCAACATTGAAAGCTCTGGGAGTGACCTTCTTGTCAAATAACTTCTTCAGTTTCTCTCTAAACTTTACATGCCTCTGGTGGGATGCCCTCCTCTCTTCATCAAGCTCAACAATCTGGTTAATGCGAGCATCATAAGGACTTACCTCTTGATCCTCCAGCTATTGCATAAACTGATATGAAGATAGTTGCATATGAAGGGGTAGCAAGGCCTGAGTCCCATATACCAACTCAAATGGACTCTTTCCAGTGACCCTCTTGACAGTGATCCTATCTGCCCAAACAACAAACTTCAACTATTCACCCCACTTTCTCTTGTTCTTCTCCAATGTTCTTCTGATAATCTTTAGCAAATTTTTATTACTGGACTCAGCTTTTCCATTCCCTTGGGGATTGTAATTAGAGGCATATGTCAAGTTGATCCCATACTCCTTTGCACATTGCCACCAAAGGTTTAGCTCTAAATCTCATGGCATTGTCAGCAACAATCTTGACTGGTACCCCAAAATGATGTTATTTAGCACAAATTCCATGACAACTTGGTGTGTTTCCTTCTTAGTGGGGATTTCCTCCACCCATTTAGTAAAATAATCAGTTGCTACAAGAATCCACTTATGGCAGCACTTGAAGGGTCTGAAATCTCACCAATGAAATCCATTCCCCATTGCTTGAATGGGGCTTCAATTGATATAGGCTGCAAAGGAAGGGAACCTGAAGCTTTCAGTCTTCTAGAGAAGCCCTGACAACTCTCACATCTTCTAACCAACAAGGTTGTATCCTTGAAGAGAGTTGGCCACCAATAACCATCCCTCAGGATCTTGTGTGTTGTGACTCTTGCAGCAAAATACCCCCCACAAACTCCTCCATGGAGATCAGCAATTATCTTGGGGGCTTCTTCTTCAGTAATGCACCTTAAGAGGACTCCCTCTAGGTTCTTCCAAGCTAACCCATAATCAATGATGACATATTTCTGGGAGGCCAACTTAAGGGCTCTTTTTTGGTTCTTACTTAAATACTCATGGCAGTTCAGATGTCTAAGATAAAAAATTACATCTTTGTACCACTCAGAATTCATCAATGTTTGAAAAACATCTACCCTACCTTCTTCTACCTCATTTACCTCAATAGTTTACAAGTTTCTCTCAGCCATAAGCTTAGCCAGGCCCAAACCTCTCACTAGCTTTGTGGTTTGGATATCCATGTCATATTCTTGCAACTTGTTCACCCACCTGCACCTCTTACTTGAGACTTCCATCTCTGATAAGATGTCCTTGACCATGGTGTGGGGAACATAAGCAAACAATTTTAGAACTTAGAATATAAGGCCTAAAAACCTTTGTTGCTTTTACTAAGGAAAATGCGTGCTTCTCCATAATAGTGTACTTTAGCTCAGCCCCCTGCAAGGCCTTACTAAAAAAGGCAATTGGCCTCTCAGCCCCTTCATCATCCTTCTGCAGCAGGACATAAGCAATAGTGTTCTCTGAAGCAAAAGAGAACAGTTGAAAGGGTTTCTTATAATCTGGAGCTGCTAGAACAAGTGCATGCTTTAGTGCCTCTTTAATCCCATTGAAAGCTTGGATGGAAGCCTCCTCCCATTTGATGACCTGGTCTTTCTTCAGCATGGAAGTGATTGGAATGGTCAACTCAGCAAAGTTTGATATGAATCTTCTAATGAATTTTATCTTCCCAAAGAAGGACTAAATTCCCTTCTTAGTCCTTGGGATTGGGACCTTGCTGATGGCCTCTACTCTTTCTAGATCAATCATCACCCCTTCTTGTGACACTATGTGACCAAGAAACTTTTCTTTCTACACTCCAAAATGGCACTTATTTGGATTGAGTGAGATGCCATATTCTCTACATCTTATCAACATCTTCTCCAAGTGCTAGCAGGTGATCACTTCTCTTCCTAGAAAATACAGTTACATCATCTTGATAAACTACAATAAACTCATTGATGTAACCAGAAAAAGCAACATCCATTGCTCTTTGAAAGGTGGCTCCAACATTCATCAGACCAAAGGGCATCCTGACATAAACATAGGTCCCCCAAGGAGTAGTAAAGGTTGTCTTGATCCTTTCTGATTCCTTCACCACAACTTGGTTATAACCAGAGAAACCATCCAAGGTGGAAAGAAACTCAGAACCAGTCACTAACTGCAGCATGTTCTCCATATTTGGTAAAGGATAATTATCCTTCATTGATGCTCTGTTTAGATTCCTAAAATCCACACATAGCCTGATGTCACCATTCTTCTTTCTTACTGGCACTAGGTTTGCAACCCAAGAGGAATACCTTGTGGGCTGGATAATCCCTCCATCTCTTAGCTTCTTCAATTCTTCTTGCATTTTGAGGGATAAGAGTGGATTGATGGGCCTCTGTTTCTTCCTGAATGGATTCACATTAGACTCCAAGGGGATCTCATGTTGAAATAGGTCCTCTCTGTATGCTTTTATTTCAAATAGGTCCAAGCCATGCAATCCTAATACTTTTTCAACAATTGGATGTATGAATGCTTCTCCTCCTTGCTGAGATTGCTTCCTAACCAAATTTTCCTTGGCTTCTCCTTTGTACCAAGATCATGCTCCTCAATATCCCTTGAGGCTGCCATGCATCTGTTAATAATGCGATCAACATTATCAAAATTGGACTCAAGAGCAACCAACCCTCTAGGAATGGTATTGGTCTTTAGCTGGATGATGCCCTTGCCAAACAAGGTTTCCTTCCCTTCTATGGCACATACCATTGGCTCCCAATCAATATTTTGATCAACAAACTCTCCCTTGTTCTACAAAAATCTTCTGATCTGTGCATCATCATCAAATACATGCCATTGTTTAATGTTGTCAGGGACAAAGGGTCTTGTCAATACTTCAACATCATATTCACAATATGGGGACACTACACAATTGTCAAAACAAGACCCCAACACTACAAGTTTTTTTTACCAAGTCATTGAACTTCCTATCATGGTGCATAATGTTGAATGAATCAAACATCTCAATGAAATCCAAACTTGCATGCTTGTTCTATTTCATTCATTGATTCTTTGTGGCATACAGTTTTCTGACTTGTTTTACTATTAATTATGAGTCTCCTTTGACAATGATGTCCTTGACACCATATTTCCAAGAAATTCTTAAACCCAACAATAGTGCCTCATACTCAACAATGTTGTTAGTGCACTCAAAGTTGAGTTTGAAGGAAAAAACAAATTTTTTCCTGACCTGGAGAAAGTAGAACAACACTAGCACCATTCCCAAACTTGGAGCAAGCTCCATCAAACAATAGAGTCCAAGGGGAACCTGTCTGTTCAAGACACTTGCATTCTTCAATCTTGTGCTCCTTTCCATCAACAAATCCTACAAATTTATCAGCATCAACACTTGTGTACAATACCTCATAGGATGCATTGTTGGGATCCTCAATAAGGTGCAACATCTTCTTTTCCCCATACAACCTGACAAGGCTGCCCTCAATTGGGATGGTGGCATAGGACATGTCCATTTGGACACTCCCACCAACACTTGCAGCCCATTTTCTAGACAATAGCATGCCCCACTTGGCTGGGCAGTCAACAATGACAACATCAAGTTTTAAATTTTTACCTGGGTAAGCTGCAAGTTGCACCACCAAACCCTTCACACATCCTACCACTAGAACCTCTCTAGAGTCCATAGTAGTACACTTCCCATATGTTGTTGTTACTTTGATGTTTAGCTCATTCATGACTTCTAAAGGCATGACATTGCATGATGCCCCTGAGTCAAACATATAGTTGTGCAACAGTCTGTCCTTAATGATCAGGGTGGTGAAGAATGGATCCACATTCAGCTGAGAGTCCACCAAGGATGTCCCCAAATAGACCTCAGGTGGTTCATCTAGCTCTTCTGATGCTGGTGGTGCTTCTGGTTCTTCAATGATTGGAGGGTCTCCACAATGTTTATGTTTCTGCCTAGGGTAGTCTTCTCTTCTTTCAACCCCAAGTATTCAAATGCTCTCTTTTTGTGCTCAGGAATCCTAAGAAACTCAAAAATTGGAACAAAGACTTTGATTTGACTTAAAACTTGGGCAATATCATATGGGACATTCTTTGGCAAGGCAGTATTGGAAGGAAAGTTGAACACACTCATTAGTGGTATAGGATTTTTGACAACTTGGGCATGAGGAGGGGTATGATTTTTGTTTGGAACTGCAGGGATTTTAGCAGGTGCATCTTTTTAGGAGCCTCTTTAGGAATGTTTGAAAGTAAGGGAGCTTTTGGCTTGGCTTGAGGCCCTGTCCCCTTTGACAACCTTACTTCTTGTGTTATATTCCTTCTCTTGAGCCACAACAACATTCATCAGTAACTGTCTATCTTCCTCAGATGGGATTCCTCCATCATACTTCTTTATCATTAAAGCCCTTAAATATTCAAAGTCATTATTGGGAAATTCAAAAGCTTGTACAGTATCTACTTCTAAAGTATGAGAGGGAGGAAGAATAGGTACCCTATGAATGCAGTCCCAAAAAGTGGTAGCAGTCTAGGCACTTATCACCTTAGTTGAAGTTGCCCCTTGTTGTGAGCTAGTGGAACAACCCATCATGTAGACATCATCATCATTATCATCAGCTTCTCTCTTCTTCTTGCTGATCTTCTTCACAAGGAGCATGAGGCATGAAACATCTGTCACACCAATCAATGACATCTGTCTCCTCCACCATAACAACTCTGGCAGCCAAAGGATCAGGTACCATTCTGTTATCCCTAGCTTGGGACTATCTATTTCCAAATCCAATAGGTCCCTTGCCTCTGTCATCAGATCTTTGGTGATTTGTGAACCTGTCTTGGCCTTGCTTCTTGTGTTGACCTTGTGAGCTCTACCCAATTCCCTTCTCATCCTAGGCTAGTTTGTAGGAAATTTCTTTGACATCCCCTGCCAAAGTCTTCACAACTTCTTCCAAATCTGTAGCCTTGCTTGTTTGGGGTTTTTCTGGGTTAACCAGCTTTACACCCTCCCTCTTTGGAGGCTTTCCAATTTCCTTGATGTTATTCTCAATTTGCAAAGCCATAGTGAAGGCCTGCCTCAAATTAGTAGGGTTTTTGTCCCTCAAGTAGTATGCAGCCTTTTTATCAAATGCATCAGAATATTTGATCAAACATGATTCATCACATGGCCTTATCCTAATAGGAAATCTCCTCAAGGTCTTATTAAACCTTGTGTTGAAATCATGTACTGACTCATTAGGATTCTTTTTGATGTTTTCAAATTCTGTCAAAAGAAACCTAGGGTCAAGTTCTATCACCATACTACAATCTAAATGCATTGCTCATCTCAGTCCAAGAATCAATAGAGTTATCTGGCAATGCTTTATACCAGTCCCTTGCATCTTCTTCCAAGAGTATGGATAAACAACTTGATATACACATCTTCATGTTCAATCTCAAAGTCTTCCATCATATTGATAAAAATATTTAGATGTTGATCACCAGTAATAACATTGTTTCCTTGGAACTTTGGCATTTTGTTCCTTACATCTTGAGGCACTGCATTTGGATATCCAGCCATTCCCACAAAATTTATAGGTCCAAAGGTGTTTACAACAAAAGGGGGTCTAGGTGGGGGCAAGGCCATGTTGTTTCGAGGAGGTGACCCTGGAGGGGTGACAAATTGATGAGGGGCATGAGGGTCTTGGAAAATAGGAGTATAATTTTCAAAATGGGTATCCCCTAAAGGCCTTGTCTCTTGGAAATCCCTATCAACTTCAGAAAAGATAGGTGTAGAATGTGAAGCAAACCTTTCAAAATCAAATGAAGGCCCCTCTCTAGTTGGAGAGTTCAATTCCACAAAGAGGCTACCTGATTCAGAAGTCACTTGAATGGCAGTCTTCAATAATAGGCCGATCACTTTCATCAATGGAGATCCCCTTTCTTGTCTGCTGTTCTCCCATAACTCTCCAGGATTTTCTTCCTTCTGATTTTACTTTTCCTAGCTCTGGAAATAATGTCCTAGCAGGATCCCTAGCAAAGAAAGATCTTCTTCCTTCTAGCTTTGCAAATATTAGTAACAAATCTGACTTTGACAGAGTTTAAGACACTGGTACTCATTAAAAATCAGATCAACAGGGAGTCGCCACTAAGGATTTCCACCTTAGTTGTGTAAATGCACTAAATATGATCTGTCAAATGTTTGTCAATGCTAGAAACTAGAAATGGAAAGGTTCTGGCTTTTCTTTACCCAGATTTATCAAATGAAAGCTAGTGCACTAGGTGTGAAACTAAAAGAACTGCACACAACACTTGAGAGCATACAAGAAGTGTTTTACTAGGTTTTGATTTTGAACTGTGATCCACTAGGTCCCCAGAAACGGTGCCAAAAGCATGTTGACGAGGCAAACAAATATGAACCGGAAATAGATCAACAAATCAATCTTCAACGATGCAAATTAGTTCCTAGTAATTCAAAACAATCCCTAGAAATGGCACCAGAAGCATGTTGGTACCCAAATTTAATCTCCTTCAAAGGCCGAGCAACATCATGGACCTGACAGGACACTCAGAGGTAGATAGATAATAATGTATGTCGTTTTGTAGTTGGGGAAGCAATCTATCTGACTTGTTAGCACTCAAGTTTTGAACAGGAGTGGGTAGCACCTTGAAAGGATGTGATCTGATCCTAACTATTTTAGGTTGTGCCTTTCAACCAAGGTAAGAGAACCTATTTTGTAACCTTTATTTATTGAAGAACAATGATAAGTCCTTCTTTTGCATAAATTTTATAGAGAAGACCTTGGGAAAATATGATCAACACATCAAATTTGACTCTCACGAGTTGTCACTTCCAGATCATGGAGATATTTTCACAACAAGGTAAAGGTTACTAAAGACATTTGAAACCTAGATTGCTTCTGCATGTTTTGGTAACAAAGATTATGCATTTGTATACACACATGAAAAACAGGGGTAGTACAGGTAGGATTGGTTGTTTTTGAATAAATTTTTGGTGGAAGGTGAAGCAGGATAAAGTTGATTATACTAAATCTTTGAGGAATCTTCGAAAAATGGAAGGTTAAACCAACATAAATGCCACAAAATAGCTAAAATGTTTCTTTAAACTAGAATATGTGCTTCAATGGAGGCCCAAATTAGCACTCTTTCACACAATATTTGAGATTCTATCACAAAGGATCGAGTTAGAAAATCCAATATAAGCATCAAGATCTGAGTCAAATCACGCCTAAGGTACACCCAGAGGCTTACAGACAATCTCTTCAACAGATGAAAGAAAAGTGATTTTAAATTGTTTATTCCAATCCCAAATGAAAGCTCTTCTGAGAAATGAAATTGCATATGCCACTAAACTGTCACAAGGATTGAGGCATGTGTGATTGAATTAGATTTAATACAAGATTCCAACAGAAACAAGAAAAACTACTTGCATACATTCAAAAATAAAACAAACACATTTTGCTCAAGACAACACAGAATAACTCAAATTTGATTAAATCTATCAGTAGGGGAAAGGTTCTAGAAAAGTCTCAGACCTTATCAATGGCTATACACTTGCAACCACCTTGACATGATCAGATTTAATACAAAAGAGATATACAAGCTTCTCAAACGACTTCGCAAAATGATGGGCTCTGTTAACCTTTTTCTATTCGTAAAATTCAGTCCTGACCCATCACACTCCAACCATTTGCATGAAACATTTGTGCCATTTATAACATTTACAACAGAGATCCCCCTCTCCCTTCCAAAAGACAAAAAATGTTTAATACTACCATTTCTTGCCATGATTTTGATCGTGATTCTCATAATCAAATCTGTAAAAAGTCATCAGGTGCTCAAGGGGGTAGATTTCATCGAATACCTCCCACATTCAACTCCTTCCTCTGGTAGATCACTCTTTCTTCAAATTTTCTAACCACTTCCGCCCCTAATTTGTCAAATTTGGCTCCTTGTGTGCTCGGGAGAAGAAAAATGGAAAATCTGATCGATCACGATAGTAAGACCATTTTAGTGGTGAACAGACATCTTCCAGATCTTTGTACCAAACTCAGATATCAATATTAACTCCCCTCTCTACTTGGCATGTGGGAAAAACCAAAAAATCATAGAAGACTCACACTTCTCAGATGTGTTTCAGTAGATATGGGTGGAAAATCAGATTTCGACTCTCAGCTACCATTAATCCTTAACTTTGAATTTGGGTCGTCCACATGGAAGATTCAAACTTAAAAAATAGACTCGGGGGCTTCCTCTGAATTTTTACAACTTATTGAAAAATGGAAAAAAATTCCATTTTGTCTCCGCACCTCCACCCTCGACAAAATGAGCCTGACACGTGTCCTAAGGTGGGTGCCTAGTGGAACCACGAGCCAAATTATGCCATTTTACCCTCTTTTTGGAAAAATGGAAAATTTTCCAAGTTTTCCCCGTAGCTCCGCCCTTGAGAAACACTTTTGACACGTGTCCCAATGTGGGTCCCAGTGGAACCGTGCTTCCTTTTTACTTTTAACTCTCTTTTCCCACAAATGGAAAATTTTCCAAATTTCCTCCGAAGGCCCGCACCTCCACCATTGGCTGGAGCAAGTTTTGACCTTTCTTCCATTGGGATTATGGGCCATTTTGATGATTTTGATACTTTGAATATCAGGGGGCAATAAATGCAAGTTACCCCCAATGGTCCTTCTCCCCACCCCTCTGGATTGAAACAAACTTTGACTGATCCTTTTTCGTGCTTGTAGGCCATTTTGAGATTTTAATCCTTTTGAGGACAAGAGGAAAAAAATCCAAGTTACCACCGATGGTCCATTTCCCCATCCCTCTGAATTTTTAAACCGCCATGTGTCACCATGGCACACCTTGAGATGGTCCCAAAAATTTGATACCTTGAAAGAGTGCGGGCTAAGCGGAGACCCTAAATGAGCGCAAGCTTGCCACGTGTCCCCATTTTCTGCCACACTGTTTTAGCTGCATAAAAATTTTATAAGTCTGGGCAAAGCAGCGGAAACCTCCATGTGTCCTCATGGTGCTACTCCAAGGCCAAACCAAAAAGTATATCTTCAAACGAGCATCGTTCCTCCACGTGGACACATTTTAAGTTTAGGCAATTCATAGAAATTTTTGAAGTACCTAGTTGAGCCGCATCCAACCAAAAGGTGCCACGTCCCCTGTTGATGCAAGGATGTAAATTTGACTGGGAGAAACACCCGTCAAACCATAAAATACAGAAAAACAATCATTTGAGCCCGAAAAATGAAACTTTCTCCAAGGAAAGAGAATTTAGAAATGTCACAAGGCTCAAATATGTCCATCACAAACACATCCATTCATTTTTCTTCAAGTATTTAGGGTAGAAATGACAAGGAAGACAAATCCCAACTATGGAGAATGGAAAACATGGGAGAACCTGAGTTTTTAGATGAACAGAGAATGAGAGACCTAAATTATAGACCTTTTCTAGAGGAACAAAGAAACAAGGAGAAAACCATGGAACCATAAGTGATCTACGACCCAGGAATAGATTAAGAATGGCAACGAAGATTAACCAGGCACAACAAGGGGACAAAGAAAATGATAGAGGCCGTAAATCGATAGACTTTCAAAGGTAAATTGGAGAGAGACTATTTTGAGCACCAACACGAAGTAGAAGAAGATGTTTTTTTGGTCTCTTTCACAACACGATGATAGAAGTTCTGGAAATGTTGAAGAGCCTCAGTTTTCTTCTTCAAGAAAAACACCCACATCTTATGGGAGTGGACATCCATGAATAGTTGAAAGTACTTCAATATCCTAAAAATGAAGCAGGCACAGGGCCATTCAGATTGATATGAACAACCTGCAAACGCTTCTTGGCATGGAAGGTGCTTGCCTGAAACGAATCCCTGTGTTTTTTTTCCTATAAGACAGCCAGGGAAAATAGGCAAGGAAATGGACAATTTTGGTAGTCCATGGACCATTGCTTTTGAACTCATTTGATGCAATGAAATAGCTGACAAGTGTCCATATCTAAAATGCCAGAGTGCAGTAGATTGTACTGTTGATGTAGATAAAGATGTTGCAGAAGATGAAATAGTATCTAAAGAAAATAATGTATCTTTCATAAATGCTCTAGCAATAGTCTTTCCTTGTCGCTAAATCAAACATGATTTGATGCCATTTTGGACAAGAAATTCTACCTTTAGGTGATGATTCAATAGATGAGTCACTGAGAGGAGGTTGCTAGTCAAGTCAGGAACATATAGTACCTTTGTAAGTGTACATTTTTGTGGTCCTAGAGGAATGGCGACTCTTCCTATTTGTTCTACAACGTACTCTTTTTCATCAGCTATCTGAACCTGATCACTAGTGGGTTGTTTGTCTAGTGAATCAAACAACATCTTATCACCCTTGCACCAAAGTCTATCAGCCAGACTCTCTTCATGGGCTATGAAGTCTGAGAGACAAGTATAAGATTTTTACCAGAATGTGCTCCTTCTAATGTCTCTTCATTAGACTCATTATCTTGTTGGGCTGCAAGATGCCCCTTGTGCTTTCTCTAGCGGGGACGTCATTTGGAATTTTGAAAATCTTCGTGCCCTCATGTGCTTGTTTGACTTGAAGACCCTTGTTTCAATCTATTATACCAACAGTGATCAGTTTTTTGAGTGTTGGTTCTACAAATTTGACACCACCTCTTTGAATTTTGATCTTTCTGTTGTTGTTTTGGTTGCGCTTGATTTCTCTTCTCTGTGGGACCATTCTAATTCTTATGGCCACAGTATGGCTTTGAGAATAGGAATTTATCCTGAGACTCGTCTTGGGATGAATTGATGGCCTCTTCCTACTACAGAAAATTCATGATTTCTTCGAATGCCACTGTTTGTTTAGAGACATTCAGTGTCGTAACGAACAGTTAGAATTGAGAAGGGAGTGCTGTCAAGGTGATCGGTACGATAATTTTGTCATCCACTATTTCACCAAGCACTAATAACTTCAATCGTAGCTCAACCATGTGACGTAAGAAATCCTCAACTTTCTCATCTAAACCCATAGAGAGGGTATGCAGCTTTGACTGAAGATGGAGGATCTTAGTCTAATTTTTGGCTTGATAAATTGTTGTCAATTTGTCCCAGGCCTCCTTTGGTTTCTCCGCATTCTGAACATGTGTTTACAAATCATCACTGATACCGAGCATTATCAGCATGAAGGCTTTAGCACTAGCCATCTCATACTTCATTAATTCGTCAGGAGCAGTGGGGACAGGCACCGATCCGGTCACGATGCCCCATAATCCTTCAAATTGAAGGATTGTCCGCATCTTAGTTTTCCAGGCCGCAAAATTAGGCCCTTTAAGCAACTGAGCATCGGAGAGGAGCAACTTTGGAGCAGACCTTTTTTTAATAAAATAATAAAAAAACTTTTTTTATTTATTTCAAGAGATATTACAGTAATGACTCACTGTTGTGAAGTACTAGCTCATATATGCTCTCGATACTCATGTACTGAGAGACGACAAAGCTTGGTGGGGCATTCTTCTTCATCTTCATATTCGATGTCATACCCTGCTTCTAATTCTTCATGAACTCTCTTTGCTTAGCAGCTAACATTGAAAAGGAAATATTCAAGAAGTCCTCCTCAATCTAACTCATCGAAGGCTAGATTGCCGGTGTTTAGAAGCTCATTTAGAAAAGAAAAGTAGAACCGTGAGCTCTCAGGAGATTCTTCACGATGTTATCTAGCTGGCGAGTCAATGTTCCAGCTTTCGGCAATGTTTATCATGTTATTCACACTATCAATCGAGTTATCTACATTCGACATTCAACGTAGTGTTGTAGAAACTCCATGTTTCCTTGGTAGAGTACCAATATCAAACTTCCACGTAAAAGTTAGTTAGTCTTATCCTCTTTCACGATTGGAACATACAGTTGCTTAGAAGAAGGGAAGATCCAATGTCTGCATTGGAACTGTGTTTATGGGTGAGTGCAGGATGCAAACATCCATGTACAATAGAAAGTAAACTCTCCACGCAGGTCACTCCACCAGGTGAATGATAAATGATTACTCTTCTGCCATGTTTTTCATGTGGAGAAACAAGTCACTGCAATTGATGGTTTCTTGCACACAACAATTATCTCCAATTTCTCACGCCAGTTTGAATGGATACCAAACTTTCAAGCTTTGATTCCTTCCCCACATCCCAGCATCCATGCATCCTCCTTTGCAGGTTGTTGTTTTCCTCACATCTCTTCTCCACGTGGTTGCTGGAGTCTACGCAGAGGTGTAGAGTGGCAAAAAATTAAAAAAAAAAGATTGTTTATTGTTTTTTTTAATTATTCCCAAGTCCCTATCCTCTACGTAGGTCTTTTGACTGAGAAAATGAGTAGAGAAGACCAAAAAATTGTCCTATCAATGTCCAAGACCAATTTTATGTGTAGGTTTTTTATTTTATTTTTAAGTCACAGGATTCTCTTATCACTACAAATCTCTGCCACACTTTTTCTTCCTTCCACGCTGGTTTCCATGTCCTAGGAATCAGAAGCTTCTCCATGCAGCAGCAACTATTTTCCTTCTCCCAATTACCATGCAGAAATACAAGATCTCTATGCAGAGAGGAGCTTCAAACTTGTAGCAGTAAAACTCTTTTTTTTATACGCATCCTAGGATTGCAGATCATCTCTGATACCATAATGTGAGAATCAAATAGTTCAAAAGGATGTGGAGTAAATAACTCTCAACACATCTTATATTATTATGGAGAATCACGTACACATTTATAGGAGAAATAGTAAACAACATTCCCCTAAACTGGAGGAGGAAGATAATAACAAAGATGAGAGAATAATGGAATACAACAGTTAGGAGAGAATAAATGGATAATATAAAACAAACACACCTAAAATATAAGCTATGCTACGTATGCTAACATGAGTCATGCGATAGTGTATTTAAACACAGTTTTCACACATCATCCAAAGGAAGTTCTTTTGCATGCGTAAGAGTTCAGAGATTCATATTTCATCACATCGGAGCATTTCATCAAGTCATCTGGTAGGATCAATGGGATTTATCAGAGGCAGAATCTATCATCATTGAAACCATCCTTCCTTCTTCTTTCTGCTCTCTCTCCCTCTCTCTCTTCTCTCCCCCCAACTTCCTCTCTCCCCAATGTTCTGATTTTACGTTGGGGGGTTACACTTTTTCAATGTAATAATTCACCCTTAAGTTATAAAAGGAGACTTAATGTTCTCCTAGGAATGTGAAAAGTCTCATGACATATGAAGGTTCAATGAGGGGTAGGCGAAGAGAATTCCAAAGCACTATAAATTGTAATGAGCTCCTCATTCCAAAAGGTTCTAATTATGGAATTCTTCTAGCTGGTTGTATTCTTGTAAGTTAATGAGAGATATTTTGCTCACTTGTGAGTGAAAAGAGTTAGCCACTTTTCCCCTATTCTCAATGTCTTCCATTCTCAAACTATGTACAATTTCTGCTTGAGCATCAATATAAGAAGAAGGAGTTTCGAGCCTTTTTTGACTAAGGGGTTTACTAATACTTTGTGTTCATTAAACTCTAATTGGTTTTGTTGCTATTTGCAGTATTTTTTATTCCTAATTTTAGTGCATGTGATGACATTTCTAACTAGTGTGCGTAGGAATATGATTTTCTACCTGCAATATTAGCTCTCTTACCTCTTTTCTCACTCCCCTTTCCTACTCTTCAGACAAAGTATTCTCTAGCAAGAGATTGCTCACTTTTCCACAGGCTCAGTGGAGTGCCCCTGTCAGATCCTTGGCCACAAGGCCACCAAGAAAATCCACCTTTACTCGTGCATGCATATACGGAAGTTGCACCAGTTAAGTAGAGGGACTTAGTTTCCTAGATCGTTGGTAAGAAATGCACAAGTTTTTCCACTCGACAAATTTTCTCGCCAACACCTTGGCATGGCTACTAGAGCGATAATGGATTTTTCGATCAAAAGTGCATCCAAACCCCCAATAATTTCAAATATTTCCCATCCACTTGAATCAAGAGATTCACAAGTGTTTGGTAGGATGTAGGTGAATCCAAAATTATTGCTAATGTTTTACTTACCAAAACATCCTAGTTGGTTATAGGTTTTGTTACATGGGGACTTTATGTCCTAAATGCTCTTTGGAACCAACAAAACAACTATTAATCTTGGATTTATTGATCATCGCTTATGATCAGTTGACTTGAGGGTCAATTTGTTTCCTTTTAAAACCCTCTAGTTTGAGATATTGTTTTAACACTTACTTTATTTGGAAATTTTATTTATCTTCTTATAAATTGTATAATGTAATAATTATCATTTAAAAATTACACTTATTTACATATTCAGTAAAAACTTAAATAAAATGATAAAACAAAATCAATAACAATTCTATAATTTTAAAATATTTTAATATATTGGTTAATAAGTTAATATAAGATCAAAATGAAGCTATAATAAGTATTTGAAATCGTCATTCAATTAATTGTCTTGATTGCTATCTTTAATTTTTTTTCTATTTCCCCCTCATAGTTAATGTATGCGAATGCCTTATCATATACCAAATTAATATAATAGTTTCAAGATTATAATTCTTGTTAGAATATTAATTACAAATAGATAACCACTTAAAATGACAAGTGTTTAAGGAGATGTATGATATTTGAATGGTATCTCGGAAGCAAGTATAAAGTAGATCACCAAATTCTAATTATTTCTTTTGCATAACCATACTACAATATATAACATAATACCTATGCATATTTGATTATTCTATTTTCTTCCCATTTTGACCCATCATTATTGCTCTATCTCCCGTCTGTTCATAACAAGGCCATGAAATGGCAAATCCTGCAGATGAAGGTGCATTTTAGTGGAGGGAGAGGTTATGGTGTTGCTTGTGGACCACGCGATCGATTGCATTTACGGTGGCAAGTATGCGTAAAGAGTCGGGCGAGAAGTTATGCTAGAACAATTGGTTATATAATATAGTTAAGTCCCTAGTTCATTTCTTCACAGTTGCAAATTATATGTTGATGTATGGTGGGAGGCTTATAACCACACTTTCATTTTGTGAAGACTACTATGTAAATTATAGTAGCATGTCAATATTTGCAACAATTTGGAATGCATGTAGAGTAAATTTAGTAATAAATAGAAATTGGAAGCAAAAAATATCATAAAGTGTTATTATAATGTTTAAAGTATAGTATATAAAAAACTTGAAAATTCTTGTTTTTATTAATAAAAAAAACTTGAGATGCTCATAATTTATTTTCAACCAATAGAAAAATAGAATCTACTTTTTGAAAAAATCAAATAAATACATATTAAAAAAAAAACTATATACAAATGATCTAAAATGTAATATGCTTTATTGTGATTGGTCATTAAAAAAGTGAAAATTTAATGTTGTACTTGATACATTAATTACAATAATTTAATATTTTTGTAATTATAATGTTTAAAGTATAGTATATTTAAAAAAAAAACTATATACAAATGATCTAAAATGTAATATGTTTGATTATGATTGGTCATTAAAAAAGTGAAAATTTAATGTTGTACTTGATACATGAATTACCATAATTTAATATTTTTGTAATTATAATGTTTAAAGTATAATATATAAAAAACTTGAAAATTCTTGTTTTTATTAATAAAAAAAACTTGAGATGCTTATAATTTCTTTTTAGCGAATAGAAAAATAGAATCTACTTTTTGAAAAAATCAAATAAATACATATTTTTAAAAAAACTATGTACAAATGATCTAAAATGTAATATGCTTTATTGTGATTGGTCATTAAAAAGGTGAAAATTAGTTTTTTGAAACCTGTATATACTGCCGACGGCAGGATAATAACTCCTTTAAAATAAAGAGAGACACAAACTATCTACATGGAGGTGAAGAATATAAAGACAAAACCCACCAGATCGAAATGGAAGAGCATATCAATACTGGTGAGATGGAGAGTTATATTATTTAAAGTTTACATTCGAATAGTTTCAGACAATAGTATTGTCTATTGTCTCAATAATTTTAATTATTAATGTTGTACATGTTATGTTATGGACTAAAGTGACACACATTGATCAAATATGAGGGACTTGCCAAAGTGTTCTTTAATTGTTTAGGATTTTCTCTTCAGTCCTCTTAGAATTGAGAAAAGATATTATAAATTTGAAATTTTGTATTATAATTTTACTTAAGGTTAAATATAAGTATCATCAAAGAAATAATATTTTAAATTTATATAGTATTAGATTAGTGTTTAGTTAAATAGAAAATTGAAATTCAATGTTATATATCTTTTTAATGTATATATTTATTATAATTTAAATTTATTTTGTTTGATAGGTTAATATAGGATGAATTATGAATTGTAAATTTATTTCTTTTAAATGTTATTTAATTAGTTGTTTTTATTTTTCCTATAGTTTTTATTTAAAGTTAATATATGAATATCTCTAATAATATACTAAATTAATTTAGTAATTTTAAGATTATATCTCTAATTGAATGGTTACAATTGTTGATAAAAAATTTATCTCATTAATATCAAAATGGTGATGAAAGAAGTTATCAAAGTTATGTTGGTGGAAAGCTCCACCTACACAAAAAAATACATTTATTTCATGTAGATAAATTTAAATTAATTAATGTGAACTAAATAGAAGTTAATATGGGTATTGAATACTAGAAAAACAAGGCCATGATATGACAAATACTCTCGAAGTTTATGCTTTTTAAAAGTGGAGAGTAAAACAATAAAACTGTGATATGAAAAATAGTATAAAATTTGATGGATGCATTTTGAGGGTGGAGGGGCACAATAAATAGGCAATATATGAAAGTCAATGATTCGTTTGTTTTGATCTTCTATGTTTTTCCACGTGAAATGTAAAATACAATGTTAATATGCTAGTATGGTTCTTAAGCACTATGTGTTATTGTTAAATGCAAATGAAATTTTAAATTTCATAAGCATTGCACTAGAGTAAATAAGATGTGAAGAGTTATTTCTCCAAGATAAGTGTTTGTATTACTAGAGAGAAAATAAATTAAAACAATACACTCATAAGGCCTATATGCTCTTGTTAAGAAAAATGAAATTTAGAAATGTGGATATTCAATTTTTTTCTATTTGAAAGATTGAATTGCTTCATTCTATTTGAATATGATTTTTGAAAGAGGATTTGCAAGTGCTTTAATTGTAGCATATAATTTTTTTTCAAAGCCCTTCCCAAATTTCGTATTATTAAAGGGAAAAACAATGTGAGGCTTAAAACATTCAAAGCTGGGAGAGAAAATAACTATGGAGACAAATGAGGGTACTGCAACTAAGATGAAAAATGTATAAATATGAAAAACTCAAGATTCAAAAATAAGTCATTTTAGTTGTCAAAGAAGAGGATTTCTATAACAGACATAGAATACTTATGACTGACGGTCGGCCTATCCCCGAACCTATGGTCTCTGCTAATATGGCACCTATGGTCTCCTTTGGGGAGGATGTTATTTAATCTGTTGAATTTTACCAAAATAGGGGTCTAATTTATAGGTTTAATGGTTGTTGCCCTAGCCTTCTTTCCCTACATAATTGGATTTATGAGCATTGGTGCCCACTCATTGAAGGTAAGGTGAACATATATCCCTCTGCCCATGGGATTTTTGTAGCAATTTTTTATAGTTTTGTGGATAAGGAGATTATTTTAGGGAAATTTTGGGATTTCCAGTCGCATCTTCTCCTCACGAAGCCCTGGTTTCCCCATTTTAATCCTTTGAATAAAAAAATTAATGTTAGACCTATGTGGGTAAGGTTGCCCTACTTTACCTTGCATTTCTGGGATGTTGAATGTTTCAAAGAAATGTGAGATGATTTAGGAAATCTTTTAGCAATAGATCCCAAGACCGAATCTTATGATCATACCACTTTTTCCCAGATTTTGGTGGACATGGATATGTCTGTTGAATTCCTAGCTATAATGGAGCTTAAAGTTAAGGACACAATTTGGATACAAAATTTGGATTATGAAGAATTTACGTTTAGATATAGAACCTATTTTTCTCTTGGACATCTAGCTTCTGATTGCCTCATCACTAAGAAATAGATCAAAGATCAGGTCTCGTGGTGGAAGGACTTTAACTTGGAAAATTTAGTGGTATTTTCTCTTGAGAATAGTGATATGGAATTTGACTCTGCTAGTCTTATGGATAATCACAATGTGAAGAAAGATGAGATTGTCTCCCCCCTTTTGGAATTGTCACTATTCCACAACAGAATACAGGAAAGGGGGAGGATTTTTTGGTGTGTCATCTTGGATCTACACCGATTCACAATCCTAAAATAAAACACAAAGAGGCTTTTGAGATCAGCATACATGTCCACCTAGATGAGAATGTGGATCCTAATGGGGGTGACGGTTGGAAGTTCATGATCAACAAGAAGAAAGGTAAAATTGGTAATTCTCCTCTGAAGATGAGCCTTAGATCCCATTGGGGGAAAGATCTTGGTAGTTAAGGTTGGCCTGGGGTGGATGGTTAAGTGGTCTTGACTATTTTTCTTTATGGGGCCCCTTCTC
Source organism: Taxus chinensis (assembly GCA_019776745.2). NCBI lineage: Eukaryota > Viridiplantae > Streptophyta > Pinopsida > Cupressales > Taxaceae > Taxus > Taxus chinensis. Next base: position 983,239,983 of record CM034146.1, read on the forward strand.
TTTCTGGTTTCTCCCTGCATTTTGGTTTCTTTTTGCTTGTTTGGTTGTTCTTCTTATGGCTTTGGGGGGGCTGTTTTCCTTGTTGTTTCTCATTTTTGCTCTCATTTCTATATTCCTCATTTGTACAGGGTTCCTAATCCCTTCAAAATCTATTTTTTACCTAACCTAAGAAAATAGAATACCTACGAGACGACAAAATTGATGTACTACATATCCCACCATGACATAGTGTCATTCAATGGAAGACTGTTGGGGGAGGAATTGACCATGAACCATAAAATTGATAGAAGAAGATATAAATGATTAAATCGATTAAAAATGTAAAGAATAACTCTACTTTGAATTTGAATTTGATATATTTGAATACAATGAAAAAATGGCTTAGTGACAATTAGACTATAATTTTGATAATACAAATCAAAATACGAAATTATTTGACCGTGAGAGAGAGATTACATGAACAAAGGTGTGTACTAAATTAATGAGTCAAATATAGTTTGGAAGATGCATGGGGACGTGGAAGTCACATGATCAGATGATCCATCTAGACACATGAAGGGACTTAGAACCCTTAGTATTACTATTTAAAGGGAACCTAAGTCTTAATATTGCATGTTAATGAACTTAACCCATGATAAGACTAATATAACTTTATTTTTAATTGGAATTTAAGTGAAATCCTTTAGTGCTATCACCTATGCATCTCATGAATCACTACTATCCAAGTGGAACAATTCAGTGTTGCCTCGTACACATTACATGCAGGGCTATTATCTGAAGGAGCCATCAATTTATGCTATGGAAATCCTAGTTGAAATCTATGAATCTTGTGATAATATATAAAGATTCTCGAGCATGGGAAAGATTGGGAAAATTTACTATAGTTCCTTTGCCTCATTACAACATTATCATGTCCACTCACTCTGATAGGAACTTGTAGGTGAATTTCATATTGTTTTATGGTGGCAGTTCTTAATCTGTTTGTGTAATCCACATAATAATTCATGCTTTGTGTAGTTGATATCTATGCTTTAGCATTGGAAAAGAATAAAGATAAAAAAAAGTGAGCAGTAGGACTAAGCTATGAAAAAATCCACTAGATCCATCATCAACTTCATCTTCTCAACTAGAGTATGGATTGAGGAACTTTTTTGGCAGAAAAATTTGTGGTTGTTACTGGTTATGTACTTTTTGGATATCCAACATTAGTCGAGTTTTGGAGTCCTAGTACAAATGTAGTAATGAGGTTGAATATTTTGGCGTGGGTAATTGAGATTATGCTTTAAGGTCATGTTAGTAGAGTTTGAATTCACTTTTTTCCAAGGAAAAATAGTGCAAATGATGCTTAAGATGGGATTAGATGAGGTTTTATCACACCCAATTCACCCTATAAAATTGGGTAAAAGCGACTTGGTAACTGTTATCCAAATAAATCTCCTAGTTATTTGGGTAACTCTCCTAATTTTCTTTCTAGTCCACCTCTGATCCGCGCCTGATCCATGCCTGTCCGCCTCTGTCCGCGCCTCTGCGCGTGCTTCTGCCTAAGCCTCTACGTGCACCTCTGTCCGCGCCCTCGCGCCCTCTGCTCGCACCCACACCCTCTGCTCACACTCTTTACTCGCACCTTGCGCCATGGTGGCTACCCGATCCCTTGCTTCCAAAGCAAACCCTAAATCTGACCCGGCAAAAACTCAACAGACATGCGAGGGAGATGGAGACGGCACGGCTATGGGGCTCATCTCAGAGGTTCCACCCTTGTCATGGATCGACCTTGACCTTCATTGCAGGGAGCTCCATTCCTCTACCTCAGAATGGCTGCAGCAAACCCTAGCTAAAATATACCACAAGATCCATCTGGGGGTGTGGCAACACCTTGTAAAAGACATTTAAAATCTATGTTAGAAGGATCAGTTCGTGACAGATTGGAGCTCGACAGAGATGCTAGTCACGGCCATATTGGGTCATCCTTCAAAAACATTTTAAACAACAAGGAATCTTCCATGAAACCTACAAACATTACCCCATCTATTACTTTTAGGGAAGAGGTCATTTCCTCTAAGATTTACTACAAAGAGCATGCTATGATTTGTAGATTCGGGGGACTATGGCCCTAGCCTACCTATTCTTCATGCGTTGATCTCTGAGCACTGGACTCCAATTTTAACTAGAAAAATAGACTTGTATCCATGTGCTAAAGGTATTTTCATTGTAACCTTATCTTTAATAGCTGATAGAAACATCATTGCTTCCAATACTTTGGACCTGCCAATCTAACTATTTGATCATTAAACCCTGGTTTTCATCCTTCAACCCACTCACAAAATATTTCTCATGGAAACCTGTTTAGATCAGGTTACCCCATTTAACTCTCCAGTTTTGGAGTCAGGACTGTTTGACATCCATTGGCAATGCCTTGGGAACCACACTCTATATTAATTCTCAAACCACTAATTATACCCATACTACTTATGCTCGAATCCTGGTGGAACTTGACATTGATAAAAATCTTCCTGCAACCATAGACCTTAGAGTGCAAAACAGAACTTGGTCACAACCTCTTGATTATGAAGGTCTTCCTTTTTGTTGTAGAAGATGTTTTTACTTAGGGAACACCTCTACTGAGTGTGGGATGGAAAAATGTCAACATGAGAAGTGTAGCTGGTGGAGAGATGCACTTCCGAAACACCTAATTTTTGATGCAAAAAAGGGACTAGATTCAAATGCAGATACAAATATTAAATCCATTTCAGCCCCAGAAATCGAATCTCAAATTGTGAGCAGCATGAAAAATGCACAAGCTGTTGAGGGCAGCATGGAAAATGATAAAAATCTCTCTCATGTTAACAACGTGGCTGTCCCAAAAGGGACAAATGCGACTAAGGAAAATACTCCTCCTTTGTCTTCTTCTCCAACCATGAAGGCTCCATCAGGATGGGTTACATTCAGCAAAAAGAAAAAATCTACCCCTCTGAAGGGTAACACTTTGCCTTGATGATTCTTATCTCTGCTATTGGCTGGATGGGCTACATGGGTCTCATTTCTCTTGGCTAGATTAGCAGGTTGCTTCCAATGGTGTTGTTATGCCATTGCTATTCGATTGTTGTACTTCTGTTGTTGTTTTTGTTGTTTTTTTGTTGCAGTTATTTGCTGACAATTTTCTGCAGTCAGGCTCTATTGTTCTATTTGGATTTTGATCCATATCTTGTGCTTTAACTTTCAATTCTGGCATCTGAGCCTTGGTGTACAAGGGTATAGTCCCTATTAGAAAAACTATTTGCCAATAATAAAAAAAAACTTGTATGGCATAGTCTACTGCCTATGGAGCTCTAGGGAAGTGCAAGGTTGTTGGGTGTGTCAAATATCTAGTGGTGTACATTCCCTTGCATCTTCAGATTCCTTGGGAGGAATCCCTTAAAATTCCTCATGTTGTGATTGCATTGATTGCCCTGCTCAAATGGGGTCCATGTTCCTTATCAAGGAAATGGGCTTCAAGTGTCACCTGGGACGTGTCTTCTACACATGGACATGTCTTCCTACCAGAAATTCCCATCCTGCACAGGTAGCCTTGTCAAGTTATATGGAGATCGAAAAAGATGTATGTACCTTATTGAAAACCCAAACACATGCATCTTATGATAGTTTTGCCAGGAAGATGCTAGTACTGATCTCACCATTTGTGAGTTTTTTGGACTTCAGCGGAGTATGCAAGCCTTCCTTGAAAACATACCTCCTAAGTATGCCTCATTCTTTTTCGTAGCAGATCTTTGGTCCTTGATTCATGCCTTGAAAAATGTTAAATTTTTTGACTATGAACACAATGGAGGAGCTGCCACAAGAAACTAGATGGTTTACAAAGCGTGTAAACAGGGCCGCTGAATCCTTGTAAAAAGAGGTCATATTAGTTATTGAAAACATGATCAAAACATCTTGGTATGGTCATATCCAACATGAAGGACATCCTTGGAGCCATTCCACACTTGCCATTTTTTTTCTATGAATCAAGGTTTACTCTAACTAACTTCTTACAATGTATAGTGTTTGGCTACATTTCTCTGTTCTTGGTGTTTTGTTAGTTTGTTGTTTGTCTTGGTAGTGTGGAAACCATTTTTGTCAGTTTCTACAGCTGGTTTTTGAGTGGCTTTGGCTCATGAATCCATTTTCCCAATGGATTATTTTGGTATGTGAGAAATTGGTCTACTTTTGTTCTTGTGGCACTCACTGAGTAGATTTGCCCATTGCCCCGAGCTAGGAGCTGATGTTAGATGCCCATTATTGATCCTCCTACCATTTTTCAACATGTTTCCAAACAGACTTTGCTCTTTGTGCATCTGAAACATTTTTTCCTCAGGTGAAATTACATGCATGTGAAGTTGTAGCTCCTTTCTTGTGTATTGGATTGCATTTGCAAACTCATTACCTTGCCCTAATCCTTGCTAAGGAGAAGTGCATTTTTGCCCTGAATTCATGAGATAAATGTAATGAGCTTTGGATTCTCCCATCCTTCGCATTTGGGTTGAAAAAAAAATTGTATTTGTGATCCTTGACATGCTTTGCTAAGTTGACTTCATATTTTTCTCCATTTTTGCACCATTTTGAAGGAATCTCTAAGTTTTCCCTGCGCTTTTGCCTGTTCATATTACGCCTCTTTCACCATTGTAAAAAACTCTGTGTTTTCTCGGAAGTTATGGAAGCTCAAAATTGTTCATTTTATACATATTTTCCCTCAAATATCCCTTGTGCATGGTCATATTATTACATAAAAACACTTTCCATTTGTACATTGTGTGATCAAAAAATGTCATTCTACGTCCACGAAGCAAAAAATTGATTTAGTGGGGGTCGCATGGCAACTGATCTGGTACATATGTTTTGAGTTGTGCATACAAGCATGCCTTTGCCTGTCAAATTCTTGCTCATATACTTTTGCATATGTGGTAATTCTGTAATTGGACAAGAGATCGGTGGGTCATTTATAAAAAACTTAATGTTTTTTTGTTTTGGACCTTTTAGTGCAAGTTGCCCCCGCATTCTCATGATAGGCCTTCAGAGGAGGACACGTGGTCCCTTGGAATTATTATCTTAGTTTTCGGCCTTTCAGCACTAGGAGTAGCCGTATTGCAGTAGAAGCAAATAGAGGAACCAGCATTCTCCGGAGATCTGTCTCAAGTGTGCCTGGTCCCACAACTTAGAGATTGTTCCATTGTTGTCTCAAATGACTCGATCCTTCTAGATCCGAGACACAGGTGCAAGTTTGATGACCAACAGTTTATGGCACGCCTGGTGGGAGTAGCAGTGAAAGCTTAAATTTCATATTGCTAAATTTTGGTGTGTGGACTTAGTATTTCATCCTTTTGAGGCTCATGGATCACATCTGGAAACTCCCAACATTTGCAAATCTTTCTTTTAGCAACCCTAAGCGCCTTTAATGAGAAGAGTGCATACAAGGAAAAATATAGAAAATGAAGATTCTTTCGAGTACCTCCAACTATCCGCAAGAAGAGTTCATTCCAGAAATCCCATGTGTACATCTCCATCTCTAACACCGACATGCCCATTCAACTCCTCACAACAAACAATCTACGTACCCTGTAATGGCACATCAGCCACCTCCTCTACTAAGGAACTTTGCTAACTTCACCAGAGGAAGTCCCTTGGTTCTGGCTGTATAACATGATAATGCCAAATGGAGCTCTCAAAATTATTCCATACTTTATCGTGTGAGAATCAAGTCACCCCTCAGGAGCATATCCAGGATGTAGCAAACTTATGTTCAATCTATTTTATCACACACAATGATGTAGCAGTTAGGCTACTTATAGCCTTGTTTAAAGGAAAAGTGCTTCAATGGTACCAAGATTTGAGGTACTTTTGATATATTGAAATATTTGTTCGGGCTCGAGCAATAAATCTTTGAAATTATTTAGATCCAGACAAGTTGCAGAGTCAAATTTCACTGGAGGGAGCAAGGATGAAATACATGAAAGGAAAGGCTGCGTCTCCATGCTTTGAGTAGATGAAAAATGTGCCTCCACAATCAGATTTCAAATGACTGTGAAGTTTACAATGATTCATCTCTTGTGTTGAGACAAGCTATAGCCCAACATGCTTTTGGACGTGTTTTGTCTAAACATCCCTGTCTGTGAATCATGATGGAATTATGTAACAAACCTGATGCTTGACATATTCTTTTCTTGGGAGAGAAGGCTTGAACATGTACCTAGAGAGATATAATAATGCGATGTTTTGAGACATGCAAAAGGTTGAGTGTTCATTTTCACAAGAAATTTTTGAGAAAAGCTCATCTTCTGAGAAACTAGGTTAACTTCCTCTATGCCTTAGATTTTCATGATGTTGAGTTGGTTAAAAGTGTATAGCCATCAACAAACTTCTGTAGGTTGTTTAAATAACTCTCCCCTGCTGATGAATAATGATAACCAATTTTAGTCTACATCCTACTGTGTTAAATCTCTAGAAATTTTATGTTTATTTCATTTTAGAATGTCTGCAAGTACCCTGTTCTAGAAATTCATATTGCAATCAATTGTATCAAAATCCATATGAGATGACATAGGTCTCAATCCTTGTGATAGTTTAGTGGCTAATCCAGGCAATTTCATTTTCCAGAAGAGATTTCATCCTAGGAATGAAATCAATATGGAATTTAAAGATCACTTTTCTTTCATTTGTTGATAGAGATTTTTTGTACAGCTTTTGGCATGTACCTTAGGCGTGATTTATCTTAGATTTTGCATGTTTTGTTGAGTTTTCTAACTGCAAGCCTTCGTGCTAGAATCTCAAAGACCCATGTGTAAGTTAGGTGCAAATCTAGGCCTCCAGTTGATGCACACCTTCTAGTTGAAGGAATGTTTTAACTATTTTAAAGCTTTCTGTTATTCAAGCTCTCCATTTTTGTGAAGTTTCTCAAGGATCTGGAAAATTCCAATCTATGCTTGTTGAACGTCCCACCCAAAAAATCATTCAAAACAACTATGATTCTACCCCATACTGATCCCTGTCAAAAAAGTTGTATACCCACAGAAGATGAAAAATCTAGTTGCTAAAGTATGCCAGAACAGATCCTCAAGATTTCAAAATCTCTTCATGTAACCCTTGTCTTGCATTGAAAGTACTATCCATAATTTGGAAGTCAACTAACTTGTGAAAGTTATATTTGGAGTGTTGATCATATTTTACCAAGGCCTTTTTCATACTATTTACACAAGATACAAGAAGGGATATGCTTCGATCTCCTTCACCATTTGCAGGGTTACAAAATAGGTTCTCTTACAACTTGGTTGAAAGGCACCACTCAAAGAATAGTTAGGACAATATCAAGTCCTATTTGAGTAGCTATCCAGTCTCTCCACAATGCCTGAGTGCCAGTTGAGGATCATGTAATCCCCGGCTACAAGAAGTGACACACACCATGATCCATCTATGTTAGGTCAAGCTTCATGTGCATATCTAATGATGCTGCCTCTAGACCTGAGAAACCAAGCAAGGATTTTTTTGGGTACCAATAGACCAGATGAAGCAAGACAAATGGTAAATGTTCACAATATCAGGATTACCCTGAACATTCCATCCCAATACGAATTATTACATGAGGCCCTGTCACAACTGTGGGACGCACCAATCCAACTATTCAAAATCCAAGCACGATCTTATTTAAACATACTACCAAGAAGAGGAGAAGATAAGTAAGTAAAGTTTTTAAAACCCCACCCTTCTACATGTCCTTGATCATAGGCAAACATCTTCTCCGTAATTACATGATAGACTCGAGTGCACTAGCACTTCCATGTCATGCCCAAGAAGATAGCTGATGTCCTAGTTCTTTGGTATAGCCCCTTGATCTAAAGGAGTCCTGCAACTTGATGGTTTAACCGTCACTACCTTAGGAATTCATTAAAGATCTTGAGTTAACCCTTCATGCATGTCCAAGTCTAACAATAACTCAAGATGTGTCAATCATTGACTTACCTCCTTTGTTTTCCCTATGTTTGTCAAGAGAATTTTACTACTAAAGTGGGTGGTTACTTTCTTTATGATTGGTCTCATATATTACTCAAGACAAGGTATGGTACCCGGTTTACCATACAAGTTGAGCCAATATTTTCCTATCATGTAGAGTCATATGTCCCATCCCCTCTCCAAGCCAATTTTTTAATCCAAGAAGAAGCTTCAGTTCCTGAAGAGCATCCTCTTCCACCCTCTGTTCTGAATCTAGTACTTGATGAAGTGGGCAAAGAGGAACCATAAATTTGATCCATATGCTGAAGAACTGGAAGCTTATGAAACTGGGCTTGGTACTTACTACATTCTTGAAGAAGAAGCTATGCTTGCCGTGCGCGCTCAAGATTAAGACCAAGTTGAACCTGGCTCTATGGAATTTATACTTTGATGGATCCAGAAGCAGAAACTGACACAGGAGTAGGAGTGGTTCTCATTTACCCTAAGGATGAGAAATTATTCTTCACGCATAAGATTACAATTTACATGCTCTAACAATGTGGCAAAGTATGAGGTTACTTGTGCATGGTCTTGCTTTATTGCTGAAAAGAATAAGATTAAGGTGCTGCAGATATTTGGGGATACAGAGTTGGTTATCCATCAAGTCACCAACAAGTTCATGAACAAAGAGTAAGCTTCTCAAATCTTATAAACACAGATTTTGGGACCTCTTGAGATATTTGATGCTCTAAATCTACAGGTGGTGTCCGCTATGTAAAATGAATAAGGAAGTTGATCAAATGGTCGCACGCTTGGTTCACAGTTCTCTCCTGCTGAGGACTTTGTCAAAGGAAACACTCAGCACATTAATATGGTGATTAGAACCATCCATTCCAGAAAACAACACCAGCTGGACAAGTGTTTGACAGTGACATGCACAGATCATCTAGTTCATCCAAAATGAAGTTGAGTTCTCATCAAGCATGTAAGCTGACTTGCACGAACAACTATGGTGACCAAGTAATACAACTGAAGATCAAAACCAGTTGCCTAAAGGGTTGGTCACCTTAGAGAAAATTTTTAGCCCTGATGATGAGTTCAAGGGTGAAGAAAAATATATGCCATGCCACGCAAGAAGACTTCTCTCCAGTCACTATTGCATGTGGAAAAGAGCTGCTGCTCAGTAAAGATTGCGGCGCACTGATGAAAGAGCAAGCCTTCATCTCTCTTTGTCAAAAATACAGTGATATCTTCTCATGGGAGTATGAAGACCTCAAAGGTTTTGATCCAAGTGTTTGCTCAACACTCCATTGACCTTGATCCTAGTATCAAGCCCATCAGACAGAAGAAGCAACCAGTCAATCCAAATATAGAGCCCCTCATGAGAAAGGAATTATCCAAACTCATTGAGGAAAAGAGTATTTTTCCCATCAAGTACTCTACTTGGGTCACGAATCTAGTTCCAGTGCACAAGAAGAACAGTGAAATCAGACTCTGTGTTGATTTCAGAGATTTGAACAAGGCATCTCTAAAGGATCATTATCCTTTGCCTTCAATGGAGTCAGATTCTGTAGACTGTGGATAGCACTCAGAGATTCTCAATGTTAGATGGGGTATTCAGGTTTCAATCAAGATCCTGGTCAAGGAAGAGGATCAATTCAAAATGAACGTGTTTACAACCAAAGTGGGGAACATATGCATATCAAAAATATGCCCTTTCGGTCTATCAAATGCAGGTGCAACATTTTAGCATGCACCATGGACATTGCCTTCAAATGTTACATCAATGAGTTCATCTTGGTTTACCTTGATGACATTACCATCTTCTCAAATCTAAGCGTGGATCATATGGTGCACCTGGAGAAAGTCTTTGAGAGATGTAAAAAGTATGGGTGTATCTCTTAACCCTAAGAAGTGTAATTTTGTAGTGGCGCATGGCAAGCTTTTGGGCCATGTGGTTTCAAAGGATGGCATCACAATTGATCCTAAGCATGTTTCAGCCATCCTAGCTCTTTCCCTGCCGATGCACACAAAAGGCCTTGTAGTCCTTCCTTAGTAAGATCAATTTCATTAGGTGTTTTATCCCTAACTTTACAGGACTGGTTCAGCCCCATCACCCTCATGCTCAAGAAGGACATAGCCTTCAGATGGAAACATAGAAGGAAGATGAAATCTTTAACAAAATCAAACAAGAAATTACTTGTGGGCCAACACTCATCAACCCAAATTATTCCAAGGATTTCATCCTTTATGCTTATGGCACTGATGCGAGTGTTGTTGGTTTCCTAACACAAGAAAATGAACAAGGCTAGAACAACCAGTGGCTTTCTTTAGCCATACATTGAAGGATTATGAATTAAAATATAGTCACACAGAGAAACATGTCTTCGCCATCATGCACGCGCTCAAGAAATTAAAAAGTATGCTCACCACAAATCATATCAAGGTGTTAGTCTCCCACTCTTATGCCAGAGACTTCATCATGGGAGTAATAAATCAGTGAAAAGAGAGCACGATGGGTGACCAAAATCATGGAATATGATTTGACTATCAAAGCCAAAAAACTAGTAAGAGGTAGCGTGCTCTGTAAGCAGATTGTTGAGGATGTGCAGAATGAATATGAGACTTCATTATTTCTAGATGAAGGATCTCCCACATGCAGAACTTGAGTAGAATACAGACTGCTAACGTGCGTGACTGGATGAAGGACATGATCACATTCCTTTCCAAGGGTGCATACCCTCCTAGATTAAAAAGGTAAAAGAGAAGACATATGAGGTTACAATCTATCCCTTATGTTTTGATTGATGGAATTCTCTTCAAGAAGAATCTTGATGGCGTGCTGTTAAGATGTATCAATGACGCGCAGACTAAAAAAGTGTTAGCAGAATTTCATGATGGATTCTCTGGTGGACACTTCTCTGCCAAAACTACAACAATGAAAGATCATAATGGACATGTATCTTTTGATCCTACCCTATTTGCAGATGCACACAAGTGGGTCACAAAATGCAAGGAATGCACTTTCTTTGCACATGAAAGAAAATATTGGCAATGCTTCCCCTCCGACCAATCCAAGCTGGATCACACCTTTTGCGCAATGGGGTCTTGACTTCATAGGCATGATCAATCCACCTTCAAGAGCTGGACACAAGTGGGTGCTGACAACTACAGACTACTTCACCAGATGGACAGAAGCTATGTCGCTCAAAGAATCAACTGATTCAGTCATCCTTGACTTTCTTGAAGGTATAGTCACAAGGTTTGGCATTCCTCAAACCATTATCTCTGATAATGCAAAATCCTTCCTTGGAACCAAAATCACTAATTGGGCACTAAATCTGAGCCATCTATCTGAATACTTCCTTCCAACTATTACCCCTTAGGGCTAATTGTCTGGTAGAGTTAACAAACATATGGCACCTTAGCGAAAAACATGACAGCGCATAAGTTCACATCAGCCAAAGACATAGAGCGCGGTACAAAGGTGCGAAAGTGTGCTCTAGGAAGATAGAATCACGTAGTGAAGAAGAGAGATATATTTGGGACTTAGCCATTCTTCACATGTACGAGCTATGTTTATGGAAAAGATAGCGTACCGAACACACTTTACTAGTACCCAAATTGATTCTCACGCGACAGACATGAGCAGCATCACAGTTTTTAGAGGAAGCTCAGAGACAAACGAGAGCACTGTTGCATGTCGTTTTATACAGGCTGGAGAATAGATTTACTAGCTGCTCTTTGTCACTCAGATGTGGAGAAATGGGTAGCACCCTTGAGAGGATTTGATCTATCCTCACTACTTTATGGTTGTGCCTTTCAACCAGGGTGAGAGGACCCTTTTGTAGCTTGTTGTTTGGTGGAGGAGATGAAGATGTCCTTCACCCTTGCAAAGTTATTGAGAGGGACCTTGAAGAAAACATGATCAATATAACAAAATATAACTCTCACGAGTTGTCACCCTAGATAATGGAGATATTTTACTAGAAAGGTTCAGGCTACTAAAGACAATGAAAACCTGATTGCTTCTTGTATGTTTTGGTGAAATAAATTATGCATTTGTACACACACAGGACAAAATGGGGTAGTATGGGTATGATTGGTTGTTTTTAAAATGAATTTTGGTGGGAGGTGAGGTAGAGTGGATTTTGATTCGCCAGATCTTTGAGATACTTTTACAAAATGGAAGGCTTTGATCAATAGAATGATTCAAAATGTATTGCTAAAATGTCCCTCTAACCAGAATGGTGTGCTTTAAGTGGAGGCCCAGATCAGCACATTTTCACACAAACTTTAAGGATCCTAAATGAAGGCTCAAATTGAAAAACTTAATTAAACACTTATCAACCTACTTGTTTTATCATGCCTAAGATACCCTCAAAGGCTAACAAACAATCTTAATCATCATGCTAGGAGTAAAGTGATTTTAAACTTGTTTATTTCACTATCAAATGAAAGCTCTTCTGATAAATGAAATTGCAAGTTCCACCAAACTATCACAAAGATAAGATCTTGTGTGATTCATAGAGATTTCAATGTAAGATTGCAATGGGAACAGAAAAAACTGAGTTTGCAGACATTCAGAAATGAAGCAGACACAACTTTGCTCAAAATCGACACAGATTTACTCAAATTTGATTAAATTTATCAGCAAGGGAAAGTTTCTAGAACAGTATCTCAGAGCTTGTCAATGGTTTGTACACTCACAACCACCTTGACATGATCAAATTTAACACAAAAGAAATAAACAGGTTCCTCAGGTAGTCTCTCAAAAAAGATGGGCTCTGTCAAACCTTTTCTCTCAGGAATTAACTCCCAACCTCTAAAATTCCAACCATTTGCACGAAAAATTCATGCAATTTATAATATTTCATTTACAATAGATTTTTCCCCCAAAACCAGAAACATTCAAAGCACCATTGTGTGTTACGACCTTGATTGTGACTCCCAGAATCAGATTTCCAAAAAATTTGTCAGGTGTGTAAAGGGAAAATCTCTCCAAATATTTCCAGCATTCAATTCTTCACCTGAGTAAGTCATTCTTCATCTCACGCCAACTACTTCCTCCTCTAATCTGTCAAATCTGGTTCTTTGCGTGCCAAGGAAGGAAAATTTGGAAAATCAGATCGAGGCCAATAGTTAGATCACATCTTAATGGTAAAAATACGTTTTCAAATTTTTTCCCACCAAACCAAGATATCAACAGGTCTCTTGCATACCAAGGAAAGAAAGATCAAGTTGAATCCAACAGTTAGATTAGATATTTAATGGTGAAAGACAGTTTTAGACCTTCCTAACCAAACTAGGATATCAATTAATGTTCCTCTTCATTTGGCATGTGCGAGGAGACTCCAAGAAATGATAAAAACCAATAAAAATGCATCCCCAGGAGCTTTGGAGCAGAAAAGACAGAAAATCATATACAAACGCACAATTGCCATTGATTTCTCTTTTGAATTTGGACTGTCACATGTGGGAGATTCAAGTTCAAGATGGGCCCGGAGGTTCCTTTTTTACTTTTTATACCCTTTGGAAAAAATGCAAATTTTTTCTTAATTATCTCCACCTTGAAAAATGGGTATTGACACGTGTCCCTATGTGGCCCCTAGAGGAACCGCAGCTCAATTCATCCATTTTACATATTTTTGAAAAGAATAAAATTTTCCAAATTTCCCCTAGAGTCCCTCGCCTCCCTGCCTTTTGAATTTTCAAATTTCCACGCGTCTCAATGCACATCTTGGGATGGTCCCCAAAAGTAGAGACCCTAAACAAGCGCGGGCTCAAACATGCATCTCAAGTCCAACAGAGTCTATTAAAAATCTTGAGAGTTCAGTGGAAGGTGCCATGTGTCCAAGGTCTGAGACAATTTATTCTCGAGTCTTCGAAAAGTCCAAGCAAAAGGGAGTGTGAGTGGAAGCCTCTAAGTGTCCTCCTGGCACTTCTTAAAAATAAAACCCAAGGGCCAATTCCCAAACATGCGTGGTCCCTCCACGTGTCTCAGGCCCTTTATGAATTTCTTGAAAATGAAGACCCAACTTCAATGTCTTTATGGTGCACTTCCCCAAAAGTGGAGACCCTGAATGAGCGTGGGCTCACCACATGTCCCAGGCCTTAGAAAATTTCTTTTAAAAGTTTAAGTCCCCAGCAGAGCTGCTTCAGAAGCCTCCACCTATCCCTTTGTCACATTTGTTAAGGTGGGACCCTGAGACAGATCTTCAAATGAGTGCCAGCCCACCACGTGTCCATGGCCCACTAAAACTATATCATACTGCATGAAAATAATTTCTAAGTTGGGAAAAGCAGTAGAATCCTCCACATGTCCTCCCGGTGCAACTCCAAGGCAAAACAAAAAGGTGAGTCTTCAAATGAGCGTCATTCCTCCACAGTGGATAGGTTTTGGGTTAAAATAATCCACAAATCCACATTTTAGAGTGCCCTGTATCAAGCCACATCCAACCAAAAAGGGCCACATTTCCACTGATGTATGGATTTAAATTTGACGAGGAGAAACACACCTGTCAAATGTAAAAATGCAAGGAAACCATTATTTGAGCCCAAAGATGAAATTTTCTTCAAGGATAGAGAATTTGGAAATGTTGTAAGGTTCACACATGACCCTCCGAGCTATATCCATTCACATTTCTTCAAGTACTTGGGACAAAAACAACAGGGATAACAACACTCGACTGCAAAAAATGGAAGGGAAGGAACAACCCAAGTTTTACGCCCAATTGATAGACACCTTTAGATGGATAGAGAAATCAAAGAACAAATTCTGGATTTCAAGTGACCTTCAACCAAGGAGGAACTAATCATGGCAACCAAATGGAGGACAGAGTCTTTCAAGCACCAACACGGGGAGACAAAAAATGTGACAGAGGCCGCAAACTGAGGGATTTTAATGGCAAATGGGGTGAGACTAATTTGAGCACCAACATCGGCTCTGACTCGGGGATGGGCACTCCTTGTGAGTGCCACAAGAATCAAAATAATAGACCAAGTGCCAAAAATATCCATTGGGCAAAGGAGTCAGCTTTGTAGAGCAGAAAACCAGAACCATCTCCCAAAAAAGTGAACCAAGAAACCTAGCAAAACCAGGTCACCAAGGACCAGAACAGAGCAAAAAACACAAAAACAGAAAACAACCAATGAAAACTATACACTGTACAAATGATTCTCACCTTGATTCTAGGGGAATCAATCTAAGAAATGTTTCAAGTGCCTGCCATTAACAGGTAATTCAAGAAATTCACCATCCAAGTCTTTCAAGAAGAAGGTATGTTCACCAATCCGGATGTCAATGGAGTAAGGGCCCATCCATAGTGCATCAAATTTACCATGCTTGCCCTTTATCTTCATGTATTTTTATCCCATAACAACACAAGATCTCTAATGTCCTGAAAGCTCTAGAGAGTGACATTCTTGTCAAATAACTTCTTCAATTTTTCTCTGAACTTCACATGCCTTTGGTGAGATGCTCTCCTTTCTTCATCAAGTTCAACAATTTGAATAATGCAGAGGACTCATATGGACTAACTTCTTTATCTTCCAGTTGTTGAATGAGCTGATATGAGGATAATTGCATATGCAGGGGAAACAAGCTTGAGTGCCATAGACCCGTTCAAATGGAATTTTTCTAGTAGCTCTTTTAACAGTAATTCTGTCAGCAACCTTAACAAGAAAACTTCAGTTGCTCACCCCATTTCCTTTTTTCAGCTCTCAAGGTCCTCCTAATGATCTTTAATATATTTTTATTGCTAGAATCTACTTGTCCATTACCTTGGGGGTTGTAGTTGGAGGCATATGTCAAATTGATCCCATATTCTTTACACATTACCACCAAAGGTTTAGCTTGAAGCTCATGGCATTGTCAGTAACAATTTTAACTAGCACTGAGGAAAGAAACCTGATGTTAGATGATATGGTTAAGCATGAAGTCCATGACAATTTAGTGTGTTGCTCTCTTGGTGGGGACTGCCTCCACCCACTTAGTGAAGTAATCAGTGGCTATAAGAATCCACTTATGGCCAGATCTTGAAGGGTCTAAAATATCACCAATGAAATTCATTCCCCATTGCTTGAATGGGGCCTCAATTGATACTTGCAAAGTAATGGAGCTTGAAGCTTTCAGATTGTTGGTACCCAAATTTGTTCTCCTTTTTAAAATAAGAAGCAACATAGATTCAACAGGGAGCTTAGAGGAAGATAGATCATAAATGTATGTCATTTTGTAGCCGGGGAGAAATCTATTTTTCCCTTTGTTACTTGGATTTGTGGAGACATGGATAACACCTCAAAAGGATGTGATCTTATCCTAATTATTTTAGGTTGTGCCTTTTAACCAAGGTAAGAGAACCTATTGTGTAACCTCTGTTATTTGAAAGGAGATACAAGTACCTTTCTTTTGCATAAATTTTATAGAGAAGGCCTTGGGGAAAATATGATCAACACACCAAATCTGACTCTCACAAGTTGTCACTTCCAGATTATGGAGATATTCTCACAACAAGGCAAAGGTTACTAAAGACATTTGGAACCTGATTTGTTCTGCATACTTTAGTAAAAGGATTTTGGTCTAGTGTGGGTATACAGAGCAAAAACAGGGGTAGTATGGGTAGGATTGGTTGTTTTTAAATGAATTTTGGTGGGAGGGGAGATAGGATGGACTTGACTCACCAGATCCTTGAGAGCTTATGCAAAATGGAAAGATTCAATCAACAAAATGCCACAAAAATTTAAATTGTTTCCTCAACTAGAATATGTGCTTCAATGGAGGCCCAGATCAACACTCTTTCACACAACCTATGGGATTCTATCATGAAGGCTCAAGTCAGAGGACCCAATAAAGCACCAATATTTAAACCAAGTCATGCCTAAGGTACACCTCAGAGGCTTACAAATAATCTCTATCAACAAAATGAAAGAAAAGTGATTTTAAACCATTTATCCCATTCCCAGATGAAGGCTCTTATGAGAAATGAAATTATAGATGCCACTAAACTATCACAAGGACTGAGACCTGTGTGATTGGACTATATTTTGGTACAAGATTGCAATAGAAACAAGAAAAACTACCTGTATGCATTCAGAAATGAAATAAATACACTTTACTCAAGATTGACACAGAATAACTCAAAGTTTGATCAAATTTATCAGCAAGGGAAAGTTTCCAGAACAATCTCAAAGCTTGTCAATGGCTGTACACTTGCAACCACCTTGACATGATCAAATTTGACACAAAGAGAGATATACAGGCTTCTCTAGATCGGCTTCTCAAAATGGATGGGCTCTGTCAATATTTTTCTACTGGAGAGAATCATTCCTGATCTTTTCCAAAAACTCCCAACCATTTGCATGATGAATTCATGCCATTTATAACATTTCCAACAAAGCCCCTTCCTCCCAAAAGACAAAAAATTTAAATGCACCAGTGCTTGCCATGATTCTTTTGTGATTCGTAGAATCAGATCTACAAAAGTCTCCAGGTGCTCGAGGGAAAATCTCTTGATTTCTTCCCGCATTCAACTCCTTTCTTGGGAAAAACACACCTCCATCCATTCGCCAACCACTTTCACCCCATATCAATCAAATCTGACCCCTTGCATGCTCAAGAGAAGAAAAATAGAAAACCAGATTAGGCTTGAGAGTCAAACCATTTTAATGGCGAAAGACATCTCCAGATATCTCCCACCAAACTCTAGATATCAAAATTAACTCGCTCCTCTATTTGGTGTGTAGAAAATAACAAGAAATCATGAAGACTCACACTCCAGGAGCTTTATAGAAAAAATGGGGGGGAGAAATCAGATTTAGATGCTCAACAACCATTGATCTTTGATTTTGAATGTGGGTCGTCCACGTGGAAGATGCAAAAATAGGCTCAGGGGCTTCCTTTGACCTTTTCTGACCCTTTTGAAAAAATGGAAAAATTTCCCATTTTTGCTCCACACCTCCACTTCTGAAAATGGGCCTGACACGTGTCCTAAGGTGGTCCCAAAGGAAATGCTACGGAGAAATTCTGCCATTTGACTCTCTTTTGGAAAAAGGAAAATTTTCCAAGTTTTCCCTGCAGCTCCGCCCTTGAGAAATACTTTTGACACATGTCCCAATGTGGGTCCCAGTGGAACTACGCTTCCCCTTTTACTTTTAACTCTTTTTTCTCAAAAGGAAATTTTTTCCAATTTTCCTTCCGTGGGTCTGCACCTCCGCCATTGACTGGGGAAAAACATTGACTATTTCCCATCGGGCTTGCAGGCCATTTTGATATTTTAACCTTTATGAAGCAAAGAGGTGAAAAGTTTGAATTTCCTCCAATGGTCCACCTCCCTACCCCTTATGACTTTTCAAATTGCCACATGTCACCACGGCAGCACCTTGAGGCGGTCCCAAAAATTTGATACCTTGAATGAGCGTGGGCTCACCATGTGTCCTGCTCCAGTAAAAATTTGTTTGAAGGCTTGAAGCTAGTGGAAGGTGCCACTTGTCAAGCTCCGAGGCAGTCTCCTTTTGGCTATTGAAAAGTCTAAGTAAAATGTAAAGTGAGAGGGAGTGCCCCACGTGTCCGTCCATTGAACATGCTTCTCCTTAGAATGCAAACTTCAAGATTGAGTGGAGACCCTGAATGAGCGCAAGCTAGCCACGTGTCCTTGTTCTGCCAAACTGTATCCATTTGCATAAAATTTTTCTAAGTCTGGGCCAAGTAACAGAAGCCTCCATGTGTCCTCCTGGCACTACTCCAAGGCAAAGCCCAAAAGTAGATCTTCAAATGAGCATCATTCCTCCATGTGTCCTGGAAATCCCAAAAACCTTTTAAAATTTGTCTAAGTATGGGTAACGGAAGCCTCCACATGTCTCTTTCCTACCAGCCCTCCACGTGTCCTCCCGGCGCTACTTCAAAGCCAAACCAAAAATTTGATTCTCAAACGAGTGTCGTTCCTCCACATGGACACATTTTAAAGTTGAGGCTTTTTATAGAATTTATGAAGTATTAAGCTGATCCGCATCCAACCAAGAGGTGCCACATTTCCCTGTCAACTGAATGATGCAAATTTGACTAGGAGAAACCCGTCAAACTGTAAAACACAGAGAAATGTCCATTTGAGCCAGAAAATGAGGTTTTCTTCAAGGACAGAGAATTTAAACTATTGCAAGGCTCAAACACGATCCTTAGGGACACATCAACTCATTTCTCCTTGAGTATTTAGGGAAAAAATGGCAGGAACAATAGATCTTAACTGTGGAAAATGGAGAAAATGGGAAAACATGAGTTTTGAAGGAACAGAGCACAGGAGACCCAAAATATAGAGCTTTTTCTAGAGGAACAAAGGAACCATGAGACAAATACGGACCCACACATGATCTTTGACCCAGGAGTAAACTAAAAATGGCAACAAAGACTGACCAAACACAATACGGGGAAGGATAAAATGATAGAGGTCATGAATCAATAAATTTTCAAGGGCACAAATGGGTGAGACCATTTTGAGCACCAACATTGGCTCCGACTCAGGGATGGGCACTCCCTGCGAGTGCCACAAGAACAATAGTAAACCAAGTGCCAAAATATCCATTGGGTGACAGAGTCAGCTCGCAGAGCATAGAAATGAAGCCATCTCCAAAAACAAACAAAGAAGCCAGTAAAAATAGGTCACCATGGACCAGGACAAAGTAAAAACACAAAAAACAGGACGCAAACAACAAACTATACACTGTACAAGAGGTGTTTACCTTGATTCAGAGGAATCAATCCAAGAAATGCTTTAGATTCCTACCATTAATAGGAAGTTCAAGAAATTCACCATCTAGATCCTTCAAGAAGAAGGTGTGTTCACCAATTCTGATGTCAATGGAGTAAGGGCCCATCCACAATGAGTCAAACTTGTCCATGCTTGCCCTTATCCTCATGCATGCTATCCCATAATAGAACAAGATCTCCAATATTGAAGGCTCTAGGAGTGACCTTCTTGTCAAATAGTTTCTTTAGCTTTTCTCTGAACTTTATATGCCTCTGGTGGGATTCCCTCCTCTCTTCATCAAGCTCAACAATCTGGTTGATGCGGGCATCATGAGGACTCACTTCTTGATCTTCCAGTTGTTGAATGAACTGATATGAAGATAATTGCATATGCAGGGGACAGCAGGGCCAAAGTCCCATATACCAACTCAAATGGACTCTTTCCAGTGGCTCTTTTGACAGTGATCCTATCAGCCCAGACAAAAAACTTCAGTTGTTCACCCCATTTTCTCTTGTTCAACTCCAAGGTTCTTCTGATAATCTTTAGCAAATTCTTATTACTGGACTCATCTTGTCCATTTCCTTGGGGATTATAATTAGAGGCATATGTCAAATTGATCCCATATCCTTTACACATTGCCACCAGAGGTATAGCCCTGAAACTCATGGCATTATTAGCTATGATTTTGACTGGTACTCCAAACCTGCAAATAATATTGTTTAGCACAAAATCCATGACAACTTGGTGTGTAGCCTTCTTGGTGGGGATTGCTTCCACCCACTTGGTAAAGTAATCAGTGGCTACAAGAATCCACTTATGGCCAACACTTGAAGGGTCTTGAAATCTCACCAATGAAGTCCATTCCCCATTGCTTAAATGGGGCTTCAATTGATACAGACTATAAAGGTAGGGAGCCTGAAGCCTTCAGCCTTCCAGAGAAATGCTAACAACTCTCACATCTTCTAACCTACATGGTTGCATCCTTGAAAAGAGTTGGCCACCAATAACCAGCCCTTAGGATCTTATGTGTTGTGACTCTTGCAGCAAAATTCCCCCCACAAAATCCTCCATGGAGATCAGCAATTATTTTGGGGGCTTCATCTTCAGTGATGCATCTTAAGAGGACTCCCTCTGGGTTCTTCCATGCCAACCCAAAATCAGTAATGACATATTTCTAGGAAGCCAACTTAAGAGCTCTTTTCTGGTTCTTATTCAAATGCTCAGGGTAGTTTAAGTGTCTGAGATAGAACATCACATCCTTGTACACTCATAACTCATCAATCTTTCAAAAACAACTGCCCTTTCTTCCTCAATCTCATTTACCTCAATGGTATGCAAGTTGCTCTCAGCCATGAGCTTAGCTAACCCCAAACCTCTCACCAACTTCATGGTTTGGATGTCCATATCATACTCTTGCAATTTGTTCACCCATCTACATATTTTACTTGAGACTTCCATCTCTGACAGGATGTCTTTTACCATGGTATGGGGAACATAAGCAACAACTTTTGAACTTAAAATATAAGGCCTAAAAACCTTTGTTGCTTTGACCAAGGAAAATGCCTGCTTTTCCATGATGGTGTATTTCAGTTCTACTCCTTGCAAAGCCTTACTGAAAAAGGCAATGGGCCTCTCAGCCCCTTCATCATCCTTTTGTAGCAGGACAGAAGCAATAGTGTTTTCTGAAGTGAAAGAAAACAGCTGGAAAGGTTTCTTGTAATCTGGGGCTGCTAAAATAGGGGCATGCTTCAATGCCTCTTTGATTCCATTGAAAGCTTGGATGGAATCCTCTTCCCATTTGATGATCTGATCCTTCTTTAACATGGAAGTGATTGGGATAGTCAACTCAGCAAAGTTTGATATAAACCTTCTAATGAAGTTTATCTACCCAAAGAAGGACTGAATTCCTTTTTTGGTTCTTGGAATTGGAACTTTGCTGATGGCCTCCACTCTTTTTGGATCAATCATCACTCCTTCTTGTGACACAATGTGACCAAGAAATTTTTCCTTCTGCACTCCAAAATGGCATTTCTTTGGATTGAGTGAGATGCCATATTCCCTACATCTGATCAGCATCTTCTCTAAGTGCAACAAATGGTCACTTCTCCTTCTTGAAAACATTGTTACATCATCTTGGTAAACAACAATAAAGTCATTGATGTAACCAGCAAAAGCAACATCCATTGCTCTCTGAAAAGTGGCTCCAACATTCATCAGACCAAAGGGCATCCTAACATATACATACGTTCCCCATGGAGTAGTGAAGGTTGTCTTGATCCTTTTTTATTCTTTCACCATGACTTGATTATAACCAGAGAAGCCATCTAAAGTAGAAAGCAACTCAGAACCAGTCACCAACTGCAACATGTGCTCCATGTTAGGTAAAGGATAGTTGTCCTTCATTGAGGCCTTGTTTAGATTCCTGAAGTCCACACACAACCTGATGTCACCATTCTTCTTTCTTACTGGCACTAGGTTGGCAACCCAAGAAGAATACCTTGTGGGCTGGATAATTCCTCCATCCCTTAGCTTCTTCAGATCCTCTTGCATTTTGAGAGATAACAGAGGATTAATTGGCCTCTGCTTCTACCTAAAGGGTTTTGCACTGGGATCTTGAAGGGAATCTCATGCTGGAACAGGTCTTCTCTGTATGCTTTGAGCTCAGAATAGGTCCAAGCCATGCAATCTTGGTATTTATTTAACAACTGGATGTATGACTACTTTTCATCTTTGCTGAGACTTCTACCCAAGCAAATATTCCTTGGTTTCCCCTTCATGCCAAGGTCATGCTCCTCAACATCCCTCGAGGCTGCCATATGCCTATTAATAATGCAGTCAACATTATCAAAATTTGATTCAAGAGTAACCAACCCTCTAGGAATGGTGTTGGTCTTTAGCTGGATGATGCCTTTGCCAAATAAGGTTTCCTTCCCCTCTGTTGTACAGACCATTGGCTCCCAATCAATGTTTTGATCAACAAACTCTCCATCATTTTGCAGGAACCTGTTATCCAAAATGTGCCCCTGCTCATTTTTTGTGGCTAACTCCTCTCATTTTTTTCCTCTCTTGTGCCTCAGTCATAATATTTTTCTTTTCATGCACTCAAAACCTTCTGAAAATGACACCATTGGATAGAGCTCTTTCTCAGCTTTCCAGAAAGGTAAAGTTTTCCTCCTAACTCCATGTATTTTTGAAGTTATGGCTCGACAAAGTTTTTTGGAAAAATTTTCCCCTGAAAGGCCCGCTGCCAATGAGATGCCACCACATGGCACCTAGAGTGGCAGAGCGCGGGGAAATTTTGGAAAATTTTCCAAATGACCAAAAAGGTGCTGAAAAAATTCGAATTTTTGCCCGCCAACCCGATTTGGCCCTATTTTGCCCTAAAACTTCAAATGGCCATATCTTTCGATCCAGAGCTCGGTTTTTCGCGTTCTTTATATCAAAGGAAAGCTGGTGAAATTCTCTACAAGATTCTGGGGTAATATTTGCATTTTGATGGATTTTTGAGAGAGAAAATTGAAAAAATCCTCTGGAACGTGGTCATGGACAGAAATGACGTTTCAACCACCGTTTTTAATGAAGAATGGCTCGCATTCTCTCCCAGCATGGCTAAAAAATGTTAGGGGATGGGTCTGTAAGGATGCCCATGCTGTTTTGAATGCGTTTTGGTCAATGGTTGAATCCCTTCCACATTTTCCCACATTTCTCTCTCCTGGGCTCGTCCCTTGCACTGTAAAAGCCAGATTTGGCTCATTTTCAAAGGGTTTGAACATTTTTTGTGTATTGCAGGTCCCCTTTCTCACCTTGGAAGTGATTTTGGTGGAATATTAGACCTTTTCTAAGAACTGCAACTCATTTTTTCCTCCCAGGTGTTGTAATGCAAGTGATTTTGATGTTAAAATAACAATACAGGCCTTGTGATTAATTTTTCATCCTCTGCTGGTGTTGTTTGACTAAATTCTGATTCTTCATTACAGTTATCAGTTTGTGCATGTTGTTTTTTTTTCATTTTATGAATTGTGTCAATCTGTAGAAGTGAGAAATGCTCACCACTCCTTTGGTGCATCACCTATTAGCATTAGTTTTAGTTTATCTGCATTATCTATCTTTGTCTAAAAGTTTCCTTTGGAATTTAGGGTAGGATTAGGAATTTAAACCTCTGCAACTTGTAAGTGATAAATCTGATCAGCGGAGTTGAGGAACCAACCTCTAATCTGGAGATTCCTTTCCCATTTTACAAGTCCCACACTTGGGGAGAGGATTCAATGTTGTGTAATCACACTGGATTTCTAAAATATCAAACTAGAAATCTGATCAACATCTAGGGGTGCTACTAATTTGCAACAACAAAACCTTCTGACCTAAGCCTCATCATCAAAAACCTACCAATGTTTTATATTGTCAGGGACAGAGGGTCTTGTCACTACCTCCACCTCATATTCACAATAAGGGGATGTTGCAAAACTGTCAAACCAAGACCCCAACACTGCAAGCTTTTCTGTCAAGTCATTGAACCTCCTATCATGATGCATAATGTTGAAGGATTCAAACATCTCAATGAAGTCCAAAACTGCATACTTGTATTGTTTCAGTCACTGATTCTTTGTGGAATACAGTTTTCTAACTTGCTTGGCAACTAACTCTGAGTCTCCTTTGACAATGATGTCCCTGATGCCATACTTCCAAGCAATTATTAAACCTAACAAAAATGTCTCACACTCAACAATGTTGTTAGTACACTCAAAGTTAAGCTTAAAGGAAAAAACAAACCTTTCCTGGCTTGGAGAAATTAGGACAGCATCGACACCATTTCCAAATTTGGAGCAAGATCCATCAAATAATAGAGTCCAAGGAGATCCTTCTTGCTTAAGACACTTACACTCATCAATCTTGTGCTCTTTTCCCTTAACAAATCCCGCAAAGTTGTCAGTATCAACATTTGTATATAATACTTCATAGGACGCATTGTTGGGATCCTCAATAAGGTGTAACATTTTCTTCTCCCCATATAACCTGACAAGGATTCCATCAACTGGGATGGTGGCATAAGACATGTCCATTTGGACACTACCACCAACACTTGCAGCCTACTTTCTTGACAGCAACATAACCCACATGGCTGGGCAATCAACTATGAAAACATAAAGTTTTAAATTTTTACATGGGTAAGCTGCAAGCTGCACCACCAAACTCTTCACACATCCCACTACTGGCACCTCTCTGGAGTCCATGGTAGTGCACTTCCCATATGTTGTTGTTACCTTAATATTTAGCTCATTCATGACCTCCAAAGGCATGACATTGCATGATGCCCTGGAGTCAAACATGCAGTTATGGAGTAACCTATCCTTGATGATCAAAGTAGTGAAGAATGGATCCAAATTTAGCTGAGAGTCTACCAAAGATGTCCCCAAATAAACCTCAGGTGGTTCAGCTAGCTTTTCTGATGCTAATGGTGTCTCAAACTCTTCAATGACTAGAGGATTCACCACAATGTTCACATTTCTTCCCAAGTCAGTCCTCTCTTCATTCAATCCCAAGTATTCAAATGGTCTCTATTTGTGCTCAGGAATCCTAAGCAACTCAACAATTGGGACAAAGACTTTGATTTGACTTAAAACTCGGGCAATTTCATACGGGACATTCTTGGGCAAGGTAGTATTATAAGGAAAGTTGATACATTCATTAGATGGTACAAGATTCTTGATAGCTTGAGCATAAGGAGGGGTATGATTTTTTCTTGGAAATGCAGGGCTTTTGGCAGATGGATCTTTCCTAGGAGCCTCTTTAGGAATGTTAGAAAGTAAGGGAGATTTTGGCTTAGCCTGAGGCCCTGCCCCTTTGATAGCCTTACTTCTTGTGTTATATTCCTTCTCTTGAGCCACAACAACATTCATTAATAATTTCCTATCCTCCTCAGATGGGATTCCTCCATCATACTTTTTTATCATTAAAGCCCTT
Source organism: Taxus chinensis (assembly GCA_019776745.2). Lineage (NCBI taxonomy): Eukaryota > Viridiplantae > Streptophyta > Pinopsida > Cupressales > Taxaceae > Taxus > Taxus chinensis. The sequence continues at coordinate 983,265,635 of CM034146.1, forward strand.
AAATATTCAAGGTCATTATTGGGAAATTCAAAATCTTTTACATTATCTACTTCTAAAGTATGAGAGGGAGGGAGAATATGTACTCTATGAATGAAGTCCCAAAAAGTGGCAAAAGTTCTGGCACTTATCACCTTAGTTGAGGTTGCCCTATGTTGTGAGCTAGTGGAGCATCTCATTATGCAATCATCATCATCATCATCATCAGCTTCCTCTTCTTCTTGTTGATCTTCTTCACATGGAGCATGGGGCATGAAACATATGTCACACCAATCAATGAATTTTTTCTCTTCCACCACATCAACTCTGGCAGCCAAAGGATCAGACACCATTCTACTTTCTCTACCTTGAGGTTGCCTATTCCCAAATCCAACAGCTCCCTTTCCCCTGTCATCAGATATTTTGTGATTTGTGAACCTATCTTGGCCCTATTGCTTGTGTTGTCCTTGTGAGCTTTGTCTAACTCCTTTCTCAACTCGGGCTAGCTTATAGGAGATCTCCTTGATAGCCCCTGCCAAAGATTTCACTTCTTCCAAATCAGCAGCTTTGCTTGTTTAGGGTTTTTCTGGGTTAAACAACTTTATGCATTCCCTCTTTGGAGGCTTTCCATTTGCCTTGATATTATTCTCTATTTGCAAAGCCATGGTGAAGGCTTGCCTCAAATTTGTGGGGTTTTTTTCTTTTAAATAATATGAATCCTTTTTATCAAATGCATCAGTATATTTGATGAAACATGACTCATCACAATGCCTTATTCTAACATGTCATCTCCTCAAGGTCTTATTAAACATTGTGTTGAAATCATGTACTGACTCCTTAGGGTTGTTCTTGATGTTTTCAAATTTTGTCAGAAGAAACCTAGGATCAGTCCTATCACCATATTGCAATCTGAATGCATTAAACCATCTCAGTCTAGGAATCAATAGAGTTATCTGGAAATGGTTTATACCAGTCCCTAGCATCCTCTTTCAACTAGGGTGCAAGGACCCTTTTGTAGACTGTTGTTTGTGGAGGAGATAGAGATGTCCTTCGTTGCAAAGTTATTAAGAGGACCTTGAAGAAAACATGATCAATACAACAAAATCTAACTCTCACGAGTTATCACTCTAGATAATGGAGATATTTTCTAAGCAAGGCCCATGCTACTAAAGACAATGAAAACCTGATTGCTTCTATATGATTTGGTAACAAAGATTATGCATTTGTACACACATAGGAAAAATAGGGGTAGTATGGGTAGGATTGGTTGTTTTTAAATGAATTTTGGTGGGAGGTGAGGAAGAGTGGATTTTGACTCCCCAGATCTTTGAGAGATTTTACAAAAATGGAAGGCTTGACCATAGAATGTTTCAAAACAACTAAAATTCCCCTTTAACTAGAATGGTGTGCTTTCAGTGGAAGCCCAGATCAACACGTTTTCACACAAACTTTAAGGATCCAAAATGAAGGTTCATATTGAAAAACTTAATTAAACACTTATCAACCTATTTTTTATCATGCCTAAGATACCCTCAGAGGCTAACAAACATTCTTAATCATCATGCTAGGAGTAAAGTGATTTTAAACTTGTTTATTTCACTATCAAATGAAAGCTCTTCTGATAAATGAAATTGCAAGTTCCCCCAAACTATCACAAAGCTAATATATTATGTGATTTACAGAGATTTCAATGTAAGATTGCAATGGGAACAAGAAAAAACTGTTTACAGACATTCAAAAATGAAGCAAACACAACTTTTCTCAAAATCAAAACATATTTACTCAAATTTGATTAAATTTATCAGCAGGGGAAAGTTTCTAGAACAATCTCAGAGCTTGTCAATGGCTGTACGCTCGCAACCACCTTGACATGATCAAATTTAACACAAAATAAATAAACAGGTTCCTTAGGTAGTCTCTCAAAAAAGATGGGCTCTGTCAAAACTTTTCTCTCAGGAATTAGCTCCCGACCTCTAACACTCCAACCATTTACATGACAAATTCATGCAATTTATAATATTTCATTTACAACAGAGTTTCCCCCCCCAAAACTAGAAACATTCAAAGAACCATTGCGTGTTACGACCTTGATCGTGACTCCTAGAATCGGATTTGTAAAAAAGTTGTTAGGTGTGCAGAGGGAAAATCTCTCCAAATATTTCCAACATTCAATTCTTCACTTGGTAAGTCGTTCTTCATCTTGCGCATCAACTACTTCCTCCTCCATCTATCAAATCTAGTTATTTGCGTGCCAAGGAAGGAAAAACTAGAAAATCAGATCGAGGCTAATAGTCAGATCACATCTTAATGGTAAAAGACATTTTCATATTTTTTCCACCAAACCAAGATATCAACAGGTCTCTTGCGTGCCAAGGAAAGAAAGATCAAGTCGAATCTGATAGTCAGATTACATCTTTAATTGTGAAAGACATTTTTTAGACCTTTCTCAGTAAACCAGGATATCAGATTAACGTTCCTCTTCATTTTTCATGCAGGAGAATCCAAGAAATGATATAAACCATAAAAATATGCAACCCCATGAGCTTTGGAAAAAAAACACAGAAAATCAGATACAGACGCACAGTTGCCATCGATTTCTCTTTTGAATTTGGACCGCCCACATGGGAGATCCAAATTAAGACGGGCCTGAAGGTTCCTTTTTTACTTTTTATACCCATTGGAAAAAATGCAAAATTTCTCAATTTGCTCTGCCTTGAAAAATGGGCTTGACATGTGTCCCTATGTGGGGCCCAGATGAACCGCGGCTCAATTATGCCATTTTACCTATTTTTGGAAAGAATAAAATTTTCCAAAATTTCCCCTAGAGTCTGCCTCCTTGCCTTTTGACTTTTCAAATTGCCACGCATCTCAATGGCACATCTTGAGATGGTCCCTAAAAGTAGAGACCCCAAATGAGTGCAGGCTCAACACGTGTCTCAGTCTGGAAAAGTCTATTAAAAATATTGAGAGTTCAGCTGAAGGCGTCATGTGTCCAAGGTTTGAGACAGTATTCTTCGGTCGTTGAAAAGTCCAAGAAAAAGAGAGAGTGAGCGGAAGCCTCCAAGTGTCCTCCTGGTGCTTCTTCAAAATAAAAATCAAGGGACGGTCCCCAAACATGCGCGGTCCCTCCACGTGTCTCAAGCCCTTTATGAAGTTGCTGAAAAGTCTAAGGAAGGAAGACCTGGTGGAAACCTCCACGTGTCTTTATGGGGCAAATTCAAGATGGTCCCCAAAAGCAAAGACCCTGAATGAGCGTGGGCTCACCACGTGTCCTCGGCCTCAGAAAATTTCTTTAAAAGGTTTAAGTCCCTAGCGGAGCCGGCGGAAGCCTCCACATGTCCCTTTGTCGCATTTGTTAAGGTGGGACATTGAGACAGATCTTCAAATGAGCACCATCCCACCATGTGTCCATGGCCCACCAAAACTACATTAGTTACATGAATTTTTTTTCTAAGTTCGGGAAAAGCAGAGGAATCCTCCACGTGGACAAGTTTTGGGTTGAAAAAATCCACAAAGTTTTAGAGTGCTCCGCCGAGCTGCATCCAACTAAAAGGGGCCATGTTTCCACTGATGCAACATTTTTAAATTTGATGGGAAAAACACACCCGTCAAGCCGTAAAAATGTAGGGAAACCACTGTTTGAGCCTGGAGATGAAATTTTCTTTAAGGATAGAGAATTTGGAAATGTTGTAAAGTTCACACATGACCATCCGAGCTATATCCATTCACATTTCTTCAAGTACATAGGACAAAACAGCAAGGACAACAACACACGACTGTGGAAAACGGAAGGGAAGGAATAACCTGAGTTTTACACCTAATTGATAGACACCTTCAAATGAACAGAGGAAGGTTTTTAAGTGACCTTAGACCAAGGAGGAACTAACCATGGAAACCAAATGGAGGGCAGAGTTTTCAAGCACCAACACGGGGAGACAAAAAATGTGACAGAGGCCGCAAACTGAGGGATTTTAATGGAAAATGGGGCGAGACTAATTAGAGCACCAACACCTTTGACACTGGAGTTGAACTCATTGGCGCTTGCCCAACAACTGGAGTTTGAAGGTGCAGACCAAATAGAAATTAGAATGGCAGAGCTAGTTAATAATTAAGACTTAAGAAACTCTGTCATGATCAAGCTAGAATAACATCAATAAGCAACAAAGAAATGGTTTGACAAAAAGGCCAGGCCTCAAAATTTCAAACTTGGGGACTTGGTTTTGAAATGGGATGCTGACAGAGCTAAACCAAGGTGCCATTCAAAGTTTGATGCACTTTGGAGTGGCCCATACATCATCAGTTCATACAAAGAGGCTAACTCTTTCGAGTTAACTCATCTTGATGGAGGCACGCTACAAATCCCAGTAAATTGGGTCCATCTCAAACCCTTCCACTAAGTTTGCTACATCATTTTGTATATATTAGAGTAGTTTAAATTCGTCCAATTGCGCTGCGTGCACATGATTTGTTTGTAAATAGTTCTTTTTTGTCATGCGCTTCTTGTGCACTCTCTTATTATTCTTCTAAGAGGTCGGTCTTCTTTCAGTAGTTTACAGGATCCGGAGTAGAGTCAAAAAATGATCCTTCAAGTGACTTAAGGGGCAATTCTTAAAAGTTACAAATCAAATTTCATGATTACATAGTAGACACCATGCCCAATGGATGTTATAGGCTACTGATCTACTTCATCTAGTAGGCAGATGGCCCAAAATTTTTCCAAAACTGTTATCCAAACAACTCTCCTAGTTATTTGGGTAACTCGTATACATATTCTGGCTATGAGCTCTTCATTACAAGGTTACGCACAAGATCACTTGGCACATTCCCTTGGTTGCATATTCCTCGTGCGCCTCCCTTCTTTTCCTCACGCGCCCTTGTGTGCCTCCCCTTCTCCCCTTCTCCCCTTTCCATTTTCCTTTTCCTCTTTGTTCCACTCTCACCTTGTGCATATCTTCTGCACATTTGCCTTCTTCCTAGCAGTTATTTTGTCCTGTGCGCGTGCCTTACACTTAATTCAATTAGATAGGTCCCTGGCCCTCTCGCGCGCCCCGCACATTACCTTGTAATAGTTGTGCCTTGACCATGCATTCTCCTCTCACCAATTTGCCTCATTTCCCTGTGCGCGTTGCGTACACCTTCCTTTTTCCTTCTTATGCGCGCATATCTTTTCACCCTCCTTTGTACCTTTCTGTGCAACGTCATTCTCTAACATGCTTGAGTGTGCCACATGCAACCAGTCAAAGCATGCCAATAGGGTGCCAAATCCTTAAAACAAATTAATGAGCAACACGTGGCAGAAATGAAAAAACATTTGCACAATTGGCCATCATTTCAGCCAATCCGCATGCGCCACTTGTCTTGCATGCGCATACGACTCTAAAAAAATTCTGACAACCATATATTTTTCTACAGAGCTCCGATTGGTGCGCACCTAGTCCTAATCAATAGCTGCTAACATAGGCTACAATGCTAGGCATTCAAATTCAAATTCTTGGCAGATCTGGTAGGTGAGAAATGGGAAAATGTCTTTCTGGGGATTAATGAGTAGATCTGACTGCTCCAACTACCCTATTTGATCTTATTAATGCTCCTTCCTTCTTCAACACGCCAAACAAACTTGGGAAAGTGCATTTGACAAATTTCTAGGTGAATTTACAGGCATTGAATGCTTCTTGTTGGTGGTTGCATTTCAAATTCAGATTTTCCCTCCTCCTTCTCTTATTCTTCCATGAAATCATCTATAAATGTAAGAGCTGGGCTCATTTGTTTGGGTTGGAGATTTTGGATCCTTAGGCACTTTGCTAAGGACGTCATATTTTTCTGTATTTTGAGTCACAAACCTCTAGATTTGGTTCGCGTATGTGGATATTAGCCTCTTTCACCATTATAACATCTCTGTGTATTCTTGGAAGTAATGGAAGCATCGTTTTGTGACTATTATATATCTTAAGAGTGTTTGTATTATTTCTTCTTGCCTTTCTTTTACATTGCATGCTCGTTGTGCCATTCTACGTCCATAGCAACTCCTTATTTAGTTGTGTTCCATGAAATTGATCTGGTAAATACATTTTAGTTGTGTTACACATTCCTAGCCTTCTTTCATGGATTTCCCTTCATTTTCATTCAGAAAAGATAGTGTTCATACCTCTTTTTCTAGTGCTATCGCCTTTTAGTGTAGTGTCTTTTCATGTTATCCTACTATCCTTGGTCCTTTGGCATTATTAGCTTAGTTTTCCCTTTCGACACTAGGAGTAGTCATAGCAATATAAGCAGATAGAGGAACCGGACTTCTCCGAAGATCCATCTCAAGCGCGCAAAGTCCCACAACTTGGAGATGGTTCCATTGTTGTCTCAAATGACTCGATCCTTCCAGATCCAAGATGCGGGTGCTAGTTTGATGATCAATAGTAACATAGGAAGGATTAATTTTTTTTTTGCAATCAACGTTGGAATTTATTGTTTTGATAAAAAACACCTTGCAACTATTGCTTATGCTAGGATTCCACGAGATTTTCACGTCCCCTGTTGAGAATGTAGCTCTGACAAGCGATTTGGTGACAAAGATGAGATAAACATGTTTTTTAACTAGAGTTGGAATTCATTGTTTAGCGAATCACTAAATACAAATGTTTAACGAATAACATGCTTCTCATTGCCAACTTCCAGCCAATGCTCAATCAAGTAGAGCAAATCTCTTTCCTGATACACAATGAGTGAGACTATTGGCATTCATTATTTTTCTCTTTATATAATGTTTAATGGTCTAGTCTGTAAACATAGGTCAAGATTGTCCATGTATCCATAAGCAGGTTATATCAGTCAAAATATGGAATTAACTGTTCAAATTGGTGAAGAATAAACCTTGCCTAAGTAGTTGCAGGTTATCTCTGAAAAGGATAAAATATAGTACTGGTTAAAACGAGAAAATCCCTATAGATATGTTTCTCCAGAACAGTTTTAACAGAAATTCAAACGACACCATGTTAGAGAAAAGTTAACACAGGAACTTGTCAAACCTTATTTTAAGTTTGAAGCCTTTAAATTAAAATTAATGACTATACAAATTCAGGAAAACAATGCAGCTGCCATTTTTGAATTCATTGTAATGAAAAAAATGATGAGTGCAGAATCTCGCAGTTACTGTGATGAAGAATGTAAACATATATGTAAGATAATTACATGTCTTCCATTCTCTTTCAAAGCGCCAGTACAGGTCTAAACAATGTCTTGAAAATGAATCTCCAACTTGTATTCCACACCATTTTCAGTAGCAAAAAATCTGACTATAGCTAATTATTTTCCTTGCTAAGAAGTGCAAACTCATAAAATATTTCCACAAAACAATTATTGTGCAACATGGCGTGCAACAAGCGTGTCAGTGAAAATAAATTTGTCAAATCTATCTGCCTTCAGGTATGGTTGTCCCCTGTCAGCAGATCAATTACTCTTCCTGAAATTGCCGCCCCCTCAAATTTGTTGCCAAACAATTAATGTTTCTGCACACTGCAGAATAATGGGGTAACCAATAGAATTGCAACAAATCATAAAAAAAAAATTCTGAAACAGTAGACAGATGTGGTTTAAATACAAATGGCATTGTTTGATTGGATTTTATCAAAGTAAGTATTTGTTGGTGTGAAGCCAATATACTTGCTTTCGGCAGTATAATAAGGAGTATATAAATCAAGTTCCCTACAAATTGCAAATTGTTGAAGTTGAGTTAGAGTTCTCATTCAATCTTTCATGCTCACATAGACCACTCACTCTTATATTCCAATAAAATATGATTAATGGATGGGAGGTTAATTTATTGTACTAGAAAATGTTGCAATTTGTAAGTAATAGGTGTTTCTTAATACTTGTTTAAGACATTCAAATTATATAACCCCTCATATTTCTTTAACATATTTTAAGATTGAAATTGTATAAAAAATATTTTCAAATTAAATTTCATTTTCTTTATTCTTGGAATTATAAAATAATACCCATAATTTACATATTCATAATTTATTATTAGAAGGTAGTCCAAATCGTATTGCACCCTTATTGAATTTAATGAATTAATTTTGGGTTATTCATGGGATGATGGCGATATCAGTAAATGTAATCATTCACTCACAAATCCATTAAATAACAAAGAAGGTACATATTGGAGCATATGCAAAAGCAAAAGAAATTTTATTCTTAAAATGCACAGGGTATGTACACTATTTTTGCGACAAGAGTTAAGTATATACAAAAGAATAAATTGCCTTGCGGCTTGTCCAACCTAACTCGGAGAAGTTAGCGGGTGGATTTAACATCTTGGGGTTGTTATGACGTCAGCAAAGTCCACTAGTTGCTGCTTTATTCATTTCTTGGCCAAACCTGAGCGACGCATGAATTTGAAAGCTGCTATTATTACAACAGAGGACACAACAACAGAGACCACTGTCTTTCTCCTTGACCAGAATTTCCAGACAGAAAGAATACCATCATTTACATTAGAAGAAATCACCTTTTCATGATTATCTTCTTCTCTTTCTGAATTTAGTGGACGCGGTACTGCTTCCTGGCGAGAAAATAATCCCTCCTCTACCCCGTCACATGTAGGAGACGAAATATCTTTCTGTTGGGTGTTCTGATCTTCTGTCACATGATGGCCCATGTCCTGCACAACATTTACTCGTTCTTCCTCGTTATGACCCACTTGATCTGTTGAACTTAAACACGAGTGGTCCTCCTGATCAAGATCAGGAGCTGTTTGTGGCTCTTCTACACTGTCATTCTCATTAATCTCTGGTTGAGAATGGGTTCGATTGTCTGATGAACACTCTTCTGACAGTCCCATTGACTGCAGCGGAATGAATTCCTCTTCCACTCTGCTGATTGCAGGGGTCTTTTGATCATCTGCTTTATTTGCTGCGCTTTTTTGAGTCCACACAAGATCATTCATTTGTTGGACAACATCATCATCTGCTTCTTTTGCTGCATTGCTGTGAGTATACACAACGTCATCCATTTGTTCAGTAGCATCATCATCTGCTTGTTTTCCTGCAGTGCTGTGAGCACCCACAAGATCAAGATCATCCATTTGATGGGTGGCATCATCATCTGCTTCTTTTGCTGCCTTGCTTTCAGTACCCACAAGATCATCCATTTGTCGGGCAGCATCCTCATCTGCTTCTTTTGTTGCATTGCTATCAGTACCGACAAGATCATCCATTTGTTGGGTGGCATCATCGTCTGCTTCTTTTGCTGCATTTCTTTGAATACCCACAAGATCATCCATCTGTTGGGCAGCATCATCATCTGCTTCTTTTGCTGCATTGATGTGAGTACCCACAAGATCATCCATTTGTTGCACGGCATCATCATTTGCTTCTTTTGCTATGTTTCTGTGAGTACCCACAATATCATCCATTTGTTGGGCAGCATCATCATCATCTGCTTTTTTTGCTGCTTTGCTGCAAGTACCCACAACATCATCCATTTGTATAGGACAGCATCATCATCTGCTTCTTTTGCTGCTTTGCTGCAAGTATCCAACAAGCATCATCCATTTTCTTAGGCAGCATCATCATCTGCTTCTTTTGCTGCATTGCTGTGAGTATCCGCAGCATCATCCGTTTTCTTAGCAACATCATTATCTGCTTCTTTTGATACATTGCTCTGAGTCCTCATTAAACCATCAAGATTTTCAACACTATGATCGCTTCCATTTTCTTTGGCTTCTTTTTGAACAACATTTGAAATATCTGGTGGATGGGCAGTTTCAGCATCCTGTGAATCAGAGCGGTTATTAATATAATAGGGAGTGAACCTGCTGGTCCACCTGAACTTGGGCATGAGGACATGCAGTACGCCTTCACGAAAGCTGCCAGTCATGGCTCCCACATTAACATTGTGGGGAACTTTGAAAGGCCTTCTGAAGCTTCTGCCGCCACTCTCCATCAGGTGCCACGTCCACTCCACCTTCCCCATGTCTTGTAAATATCTCTGCCCCCGTATTATCAGGGTCCGCGTATTATCCATCTCCAGCCGTATGTCTTCTTTCCTAAAACCTTCACAAAATGAACCATTGCAGATCAAAGTTAAATGAAATCCTAAACTTGAAACAGTTTGATGCACATCAAAGTGAGAGGAAAAACCCATTGTAAACAGATATTTGTGATTCCGAAAGAAAAAGAAAAGAAAAAATGTACCTGAAAGATTAACATCGATGAAGTAGGCCGAGCGAGTCTCCCTCAGTTGGACGCGAGGATTAAATCCTTCAATTAACTGCCCACAGCTGTCCCGAGAAGAAGTTATATTGTGGGTAATACTCGAAGCCAAATTCAACTCCATTATAAACAGCGTAAAACAGATCAGAGCTTGTCTCTAAGAATTAAACTGTTAATCTTACTGTAACTTGTATAGCAATATTAAGAGAGACGTTGTGAATTGCAATGTATTAATCTGGCATGATATGCCATGTTTATATGGCGAAAGATTCTGTGCTTGTGTTGAGTAGAAGTTTATACTTTCCGTCCGATTATGAAAGGCAAGCAAAGCTTACAGAGTTCAATGGATATTCCAATGTTTCGTTGACGAAAAAAGAAATGTAACACAGATGAGACTTGTCAATAAGTATTTCCTTGGCCTCGCTCTTGGTTTTGCGTGGACGGCTCAAGTGAAAGGAATGCTTGGGGTGGAAGTAATGAACCATTTAACACGGTAACATGGTAAGAAACCCAAGATGCTCTCAATCTGAAAAGGCCGCAAATTTTTATTCCTTAGGATAAAGTATTATTGTTCGGGTCGGTTGGACGCTAAATTCCTATATGCTAAGTGAGGGGGGAGAGTAAAATGGTTCGGAAGGGTTATTCTATTTCATATAATCTCCATTCTCTAACTTACGGGCTTTAATGTTGAGGGGAAATTCATCCCATGTTGATCTCTATAATGTTGGGTGGAAATGCATCCCACTTTGATCTCAATCTTATAGACGTGTAAGGGAGGGAAAGTCCTATTTAGATGGTGTGTTTAATATTTATTTTGTAGTTGTTAATTAGGAGTGATTAAGTGTAATATTGTTTAGCATTTTTGTGTGTGCATGAATGTTAAATTATGGATGGTCTTTGCGAACGTATAATTTTTTTATGCTCAGTCGTAAGGGAGAGGAGTTATTCATGGCACACCTTAACTCAGGGGTTCAATGTCACATTATACATCGCATGGAAATTTGAGATCGTTGTTAAAAGATGTCGATGAATTTTTTTTTCTCATAAATGTTCATTCCCAAAAAAATGGACACTAATTGTGCCATGTTGACAAGTTACAATGCGAGGTGTTTATCTGAGAGTTTTTTCTAGAGGTCGAATAATACTTGTGGCCACTTATTTTGCCACCCCCCATTGCTCTTTTATCTTCCACTTGTTGATGAGTGTTACATTACTTTTTAGAGTCTTAGAATATGCAATTGAAAAGTGTTGTCATATTAAATTTCTAGCATGCACAAAATTTAAAATCTTGATCTTGACAACCAAACCCCAACTTGAATTTCCCTCTCTCAGTCAATATAAATCTTTCTTACAACCATCATTTCAACTGTGTCACCCTTGTTTTGGTCAAGGGGAACATGCTAACATGATTTTGAAGTGTGTTTCATGTGAAGATACGTTTACCTAGCTTGGTTTCTAAAGCTACTGAAATATAAGAAAGAACAATGCTCCTGGAGGCTTCAAAAGGGCTACTTTTGTTTTTTTTGTCATTAGTGAACATCCTCTAGAGGCGTACAGGAAAGTTTCAAATCACCCAAGAGGCGTGTGGGAGAGCCATGATGTTGTTCAAGGAAGTTTAGGAATATTCAATGAATAAAATTAAGTTCAAGAACAAGTTAAGAAATACCGAGTCTTTTCAGGCAAGGCATTAGGAAATGCAAGTTAGAAAAGAGCTATTCACCTTGTCTGAAATGTTTCGGGAGCCTTGTGAGGTGTTGGGATCTCATATCCTAGGAATTGGAAAGCTGAAAGATCCTACTTCATGGTGCAACGATCAAGGAAGAATTATGGGATCATTAAAATTTGGAAAACTATCTGTTAGTACAACACAAGATTCCTTCTACAAGGTGGAACTTGATTGAAATGTTATAGAAACCTCATGAAGTGTTATAAGCCTAAACAATATCAAGTGATATTATTTTCAATTCTCTTCATGACCCATAAGTTTTTTTGGCTTGCTTCCAATAGGAACTCTTTATGCCACTCGGCTCATCAGTGCATCACTCTAGGAAAAGTTGAAGGTATGGGTCAAAGTCACTGAAGATATAATTTTCCAACCTTATAAATGGTTTCATTGGATTCATTGGCATGTTTACATGTAAATTAATATATTGGATGGAAAATATTTGTTATGTTTTGACTCAAGGGTGAAGGAAACATTCTAGGAAGCAAGTGTGAAGTGCAATTCATGCTCCGATGAAACACTTGGGCACAATTTTGGTGTCCCTTTGCAACCTTGGAAAAGTTTTGAGGTACAATTTCACCTCAAAATTGTGCCTCACTCTCATTAGTTGGATTCCCCAACTCAAAAACATAACATGAAGCTTATAAAGTGCACTTTTTGACTTGTGTATCAGTTTTAAGTGATGGTGGGTCCCACTTTTCCTTCACAACCATACTTTTAAACCTATATTGCACCTTGGGTGCATTGTTGAGGTGTAATTTCACCCCATAAGTCCACCATGATTCTATTGGTTGAAAATGTGAAAAAGTATTGTAAATGTGCATGTGTGTCATGGTTTCCTCCATCCTCCATCCCCATGGCGAAGTTTTCCTCCATTCATGCAGCCAAGGCACATTTTTGAGGTGCAATTTCACCCAAAAAGGGTGTCCAACTGTAATGGAGCTTCCATTCTCCACCTCCCACTCTCCCACTCCATTTTCACATGTGTTTCTCTCTCTTCCACTCCCACCATATAAATTCATTCTCCCCCACTTCCCACAACTCAAAAACAAAAAACATAAAATTAAAAACTTAAAAGCACATTTTTGCCCCTAGGACACAAACACCCAAGGGGACACAAGTGCCTACTGTTACTATCCATTATTGAGCGCTAGTGTTTGCTCTATTTTTGTGATCCAAGTCTATTTTTGGATCACTATGTGACTATGTGCATGTGCCATTTATGTACTTTGCTGATATGTTATGGAGCTTTGATCTACTATAGGGGTGATTTTTCACCCAATAGATACCCCCCTTGTTTAGGGTGCATGTGATGAATGTAAGAGAATGTAGACCAAAGGAGAGGACCTGGAACTGATATGCATATCTGAGTGTGGATACTTGCAGGGGGTAGGGGATGTGCATAGTAAAAACCAAGGCACATGCAAACAATATGGACTAGTAAAAAAGTGTTAGTTATAAACAAAGTTATCATGTAATAGAAGATAATGTAACAAGAAAATAAAAAGACAAGATAGACCGCGAAATGTGGGTTTCATACATGGGACATTGCTCACAATGTTACTAGACAATCAGGACCAAAGAGGACATAAGAAAAAATGATCAAGCAAGACATAGGGCATAGCCCACAAATAATAACATGTAAAAGGCGACAGATACCCATAGTTGTATAGATCTTGCAAGGCTAATGCTACACATGAAACACTCGTTAGCATTTTAGAAAGATAAGTAGTATGTCAAAGCATGTATAGATTAGCGAATAGCAAGTGATAGTAGCAAGTAGTAAAGAATGTAACAATAGAACCTTTGAAGTGGAGAGTATGAAAGTAGTAAAGGTAGATTCCCCTAAGAGCCTCAGTGAGACTAGTAAAGAGTAGTGTCAAACATCATGCATCGTGTAAGAATTTGAAAAAGGTCCTGCATTCACTTCAAGATACCAAGTGAACACGCACATGTGTATATAAAAAGATAATGAAATAGTAAGTATCCAACTAGCATAGGAAACAAAGTGTAACATATAAGTAGTATAAGCAGGCAAGAGTAAGTACAACCAAGATGTGCAAATTCTGCATGAGTGTGATGGTGTAATGTGATATGAAAAATGCGTAGATGAGAGGAGGCACGTTGGCCCCCCAACGGACGTGCATGAGATGAGGTTCATTTAGGAATTCCCTCTCAGAAGTCAAGTGTGAATTATAGAAAAAGAGTTCATCATCGCTTAATGAATGTGTTGTATGAGAGTAGATTCTAGGAAAGATGTATTGTGAAGCAATGAGCATAAAGTGTAGCGAAAGTAAATGATGTGAGGTTCATGAAAAAAAGTGTGTGCTTGATAGTCAAGTGTGAAACGAAGCACTAGAGTGTGTCATCGGGTAATGAAGATGAAGTATGTGAACTAGCGATGTGGTAATGCTTAGAAAGATAGTCATGAAGGATGGAGCGAGAGAGTATCTAGGATGCGATAAGTGAGGTTCATTTGTGAATGTTTCCCTCAATAGTCAAGTGTGAACTGTAGCACTATAGTGCATCATCGGGTAATGAAGATGAAGTATATGATCCAGTGATGTGGTAATTCTCAAAAAGATAGTCATGAAACATGGAGCAAGAGAGAGTAGCTAGGATGTGATAAGTGAGGTTCATTTGTGAGTTGTTCCCTCAGCAGTCAGTTGTAAACCCTATCACTAGAATGTGTCATCGGGTAATGAAGATTAAGTATATGAACCAACAATGTGGTAATGCTAAGAAATATAGTCATAAATCACGGAGCGAGATAGAGTAGCTAGGATGTGATAAGTGAGGTTAATTTGTGATTTTTTCCCTCAATAGTCAAGTGTGAACCATATCCTTAGAGTGTGTTATCAGTAATGAAGTCACGATGTGTGTGCCAAGGATGTGAGAGTGCTAAGAAAGGTAGGCATGAAGCATGGAGATAGAAGTACATAATAGAGACAACAAATAGTGATTGGGGGGGGGGGGTGTGTGAGAACGATATTGAGGAGAATAATTAGAGATAGAATATCTCTTACTCATTATATTAAATCAGAAGCACGTACAATATTTATAGTTATGTGAATAAAATATACTCCCCGGAATGGATGGAGTAGTTACAAAAAATATGATTGATCAATGGAATAAATAATAACAACTAGTCTAATAATAATATAATACGTAGACTATGCTAACAAGATGTACGATGCCCCCCAAGTGCATATATAAGTAGATGTTGACAAAGAGATGTGATCATTGTGAGAAAGAGTAGGCAAAGTATGTATAGTGAACGAAAGGATGTATACCATAGATATAAAGTAGTTTGTGTATCATCAATATAAGGATCCATAAGTAAGAATTGAAGGCAGAGATAGAATGAAAATTGATAGATTGCCTTAAATTAAAATGATGCCAAACACCACAATATATACAATGTAGAAATGGTTATAGGAAACTGTCAAACCTAACCAACCAATGTAATAAACTAATTAATGCTAACATTCCCCCCTTATTACATTGTTCGTACAAAGATACATTTCTTGATGATAGGTCCCCCCTTAATGAGAACACCGCAAAGAGGGTCTTCACACGAGCATGCCTACATGGTCTTGATTCACATGGTTTTTCTAAGGTTGACCATAAACCTAGAGGGACAGGAACACTTTCCAACTATTCACCTCGGTCATTTTATAGGATTACCACGAAAGATTACCACCAACCAAGAGGATTTTACCTTGGTGGTTTTACAGGCATACCACAAACCCAAGAGGATGATACCTCAGTGGTTTTACAGGATTACCACGAACCCAACTTCGAGTACCATGTGCTTCTTTCAGTGCTTTTCTGCTCCCCATGACACTCTTCAGTTTGGATGTCCCAAATAGGAAACTATGCACCATCTGCACTTTATTGAACAAACAAACAACATAGGAAAAAAAAAACAAACAATATTGACAAAAATTCCACATTCACTTCTAAGAATCATAGCAATCATGTTCCTAGTTGTAGCCACTCATGTCGATTATCGTTTAGCCAATCTTCAATAGCAAAGGAAACAAATCACTGCCACTGGATGTTGCCCTTGACTAAGTCATTTTCACCCATAATGTGAAATGTGAATACTGAGAAAGAGACTGCATCAAGAAACATGCTATTGACTAGATCTCGCCACTTAGACCTTGTTGCACATGGTTCATGTTACAAGTGAACATATTCACAAGCAAACCATCTTATTTTCGAGGCACGAAACTCAGAGGATCAATTCAAAATGAAGAACCATTGGCAAACAATTATGCTCCAGAGTAATCCATTTTCAGCATCCGATCACAAAACAACAGAACACGGAACAAAACAGAAACTGAAATAAACAAAAACCAAAAATTGAGGAATTAGGTCCTCAATACCTTATTCTGCCACAATCTTTGTTCGGCGGCCTCATCACTTGTGGCTTGCAAGAGGTCACTGGATTTTCTCCAGCCTCCATCTTCTCCTTTAATGTGTTGTAACTTACTTCACAATACGAGAGGCAAAGACAAAAATGATCTTATCAGTATCGACAGTTTCTTTCATCTTTGTCAAAATGAATGCTCCAATCTGAGTGTATCCTGACAACATGCTCTTCATAGAATCAGGCTTCAATTTCTCCAATTGCATTTGACGAAAGAGATCTAGAGGCTCATTAAGACACTTATGGACAACAGCTCTTTCAGACATTATGTCAAACACTTTGCTTGTATAGTGTAATTGCACATATTTGGTATAAATGTTGACATGCAAAGCTGAAAACCTATTCATCTGTGAAAATGACCACTTTCCTTCTCTAACCTTGAATTGTACACAATGACATGACAAATAATTACTTTGCAAAGAAATAGATAGTGTTTTCACCATCTCACGTTGCTGCTCCTACTAGATCGCTTCACCTTGATTGATTCACACAAGTCAAGAGCAATTTTCAAGCCACTGTTTGCAGCATGTTTGTATTCCTCCTCATTCCAAATAGAACCATTCACCCCACTTGTCTTTGATTTATTTTGTTGATGTCTCAGATTCCTTCAATGAATGCCTCCTCACCTATACGTACCTCTTTTAGAATCCAACTGTTGTTCTAGGGTAAACCACTGCTCAACATCCTCTCTTGAAGACTACAGGCATTTGGTCGCACAGGTTCGAATCCTGCCTTCCTCGCCACCCTGTTTGGCTTTCTGATAACTATTCCTCCTACTGGGGCTGTGACTCTTCACTAACTTTCCAAAGTGCTATGTTTTTGGAATTTAATGTTGATGTAGACATTATTGCAAAGAGTGCTTCAAACTTTCATAGACATAACCGTTATACAAACATAACCGTATTTTCTGAAACCGTTCATGCTAATCCTGTCTCTTTCGCTGTTCCACGCTCTTTCTTGCATTTCCTTCAATGCTGCAGAACTTCATGCTAGATGGTTGTACAGGTTTCTCCTATGGCGGCTACATTGAAACCAACTCTTGCTGTCTCACTTTTGAATTGGTGGCCTCTCCAACACTACCTACTACACGCCTTGGACTGATATTTTCTCTAATACCAATGAAGGAAGAGATAGAATGAAAATTGATAGATTGCCTTGAATTAAAATGATGCCAAGCACCACAATATATACAATGCAGAAACGGTTACAGGAAACCGTCAAACCTAACCAACCAATGTAATAAACTAATTAATGCTAACAAGAATGAGTAGAAAATCATGTATGGAGTAGCATATGAGCATAAATAGATGTAACAAGGTGTGCCAAAAATGTAGATAAGAGAAACTGTTGCTAGAAAGATTGACATGAGTTGCAAAGCAAAAGTAATGTATTCTTATATATATGAATAGAGTGGATAGGTAACTACTTATTAGAACATGTGACTATAGAAGAGAGTTCGATGCCCCCAAGTATGTGGGTGATGGAGATCTATCTCATGATGTGAGAGAGACCATTTCATGGTGGCAGATGTTAAAATGGGTCAGGAGTATCAGTATTAGTATTAGGAGGATTAGATTCACTGAAACAAGTTTTAACATTGAGAACAAATGGAAAAAACTTTCTATGATGGTAAGGGGAAATGTTCGTAAGTTCCCATATATTCGAATAGAGCATCATCACTAAGGAATGTATCCAATTCAAGCCAAGTGGGAGAAGCGGGATCACTAATAGTATGAGAGAATAATGAAGTCACTACAACAAACAAGTTCTTTTTACCACAATTATTCTACAAAATTTCTACAATTTGAGACAATTACAGATAGTATGTGGTATCTCTATGATAATTGTAATTTTCCATTTTAAAATATTTTGGATGTTCCACAATTTTATGCAAGTGTTAATAATTTGTAGCTAACTCACATCTACAACACTTTCACATTGAAAATCCACAATCTTATTCAATTTTTCTATTTTAAAATATTTTGGATGTTCCATAATTTTATGTAACTCTTAATAATTTGTGGCTAACTCGCATCTACAACACTTTTTCATTGAAAATCCACATTCTTATTTAATTTTTTCCATTTTGAAATATTATAGATCTTCTACAATTTTATGTTCAGTGTAAATAATTTGTAGCTAATTTACATCTACAACACTTTCTCATTGAATGTAAATAATCTTATCTGTTTTTTTAAATACTGATCATATCTACACTCAAAAAATATTTTAAAAAATAATAGAATAATATTAAAACTCCACAGTAAATAGTATTCATATAACAAAATTCAAAATTTAAGAATTTTTACAATATTTTAACTATAATTATTTGAAATTAGAAGTTTGAATTCTGTTTTAGAGAATTATATTTACACAAAATACATTCAAACTTTTACAAATTGCATACACATGCTAGACTTTCGGGAGATAAGATTAAGTTTAAATTGAAATTTTGACCAACAATTCCTAAAACCGTACTTGATTTCCACTTCGGTGACATGTGTACTCTCTCTATCACATGCAAAAGGTCGTTTATGTTGTGAAACTATCTCATTCAACACTCGTAAACATTTATTCCTCGGTCACCATTTTCACAAAATAATTAGGGATTCAATATTTGACTCTTTACCATGTAAAAATTAAAGGTTCATGAGGCTTTGGCTTGTGTTATCTTTTACTAAGATGAGATCTAACACAACTGTTATTATCACCTTTTTAAATTCGGTTCCTTGACTTCCCTCAAAATCTTTCATTTTCATTATTTTTAGGAGGTCACTTGCATGCTGAGAATGACTTATTCAAAACCATTAGAAGAGAAATCCAAAGTAAAGCTTCTTCCGAAAATGGGAGCCTAATCTCGAAGTCAGGGAGAAAATTTGCAGGAAGGAACTTGCATTTTAAATTTCTTTATATATGAATGTGATTGAGGTAGATATGGCAAAAATGTTGAATGAGCTAAATACACATGCATGCAGGCCAATATATAATTTCCTTGACAAGGTATGAAGGCCCAATTTTGACGTTGAGTACATCTATATTTACATGCAAGGTGAGGCCACTGGTGCACAAGATGA
This sequence comes from Taxus chinensis, assembly GCA_019776745.2. NCBI lineage: Eukaryota > Viridiplantae > Streptophyta > Pinopsida > Cupressales > Taxaceae > Taxus > Taxus chinensis. The sequence continues at coordinate 983,285,045 of CM034146.1, forward strand.
GGCCATGCAGAATACACGAGTTTTTGAGGAGCATCATGAGACCATTTACCAATTTCAAAGCATGTTCAACCCATACATTTTTAGTTAAGATGTGCACCCCAAACAATGCAGATTAATAATTCCCATGATATTATTATGAGGCTATCATTGGGAATTCTATCACAAGTAGTTTTGAAAAGAACATGAGTTTCATGGTCCTCTACGTCATGTGGAGTTAGGTACGACTCTCCTCTGTCATTTTCTAGTGCTATTTATCTAATCATTTTGTTTGACACAGTGGATTCTAGGGCGGTTTGACATAGGCCCTTCCAATTGGTAGTTTGGAGAAGTATTTTGTGGTCTATAAATGGAGGGATCTTCACTCACACGATCTGAGGTCATCGTGTTGAGGTTGTGCAGGCAGGATATGATTCAAAATTGATCGGATATGCACAACTACTATAAATATAGTTACAATCAGATTATGTCCCAATACAACATACTCTATGTGGTTTCAACTGGTTTATTTGGGAGGAAAAGTCAAAATAATTGTGGAAGAGAAAGTAACACCGATTACATACCACCTTGCATTGACAACAAAAGAAACAAAGGACGTCGATGGAAAACAGTCTGAAATCAATTCAAAAATTGAAGACAACAATTATGTGGAAATAGTGGAATCTATGGAAAATGTATCTAATAGAAAGGGCACAATTACAATTGATGAATATTCTACCCAACGCAAAACCTTTCCCTCAAATTTACTTGTATTTTTCTACTAGAGCCACAACGTTGGATGTTTCCTACCACGATTAATAATGGACTTGTCCAAGCTCACAGACTTTGTTAGAATTACAGTTTGAATCAGTTCAAATGGGAAAAATAGAGATCCCACGGATGAATTTACAAAGTCTGAGATAACAGACACTCCATAATCTTCTGTGTTCAATTGTAAATATAAGGGAAATGGAAAATTTTAGGTTGAGTAACGTTTACTAAACAATATATTATGCTACAACATCCTCACACAGTTCTGTTGTTTCACACCCTAAAGAGTTGCATAAAATATCTGTCATTCAATGTTTCCTTTCTTCTCAAATATACATTCATAAAACCTAAAGCTTTCAAGATTTCCTGAATGGATATGAATAATATTATCAATTATGTTTTTTTTCGTATTTGATCCTCATTTGTAAGAGTTTTTTAAGGATTTTGTCTCTATTTAGGGCAATTTTTCTGGTTCTTTTGTATAAAATTAAAAAACACTTCACATAAATTCCCACCAGCATTGGGGGTTTCTTGTCCCTCAAAACATGTTGTATGTGCATTCTTTATGATTTTCACAATGGCACACTATAGCATCTCGTGGCATTATATTCTGTTCTTCAAAAATTATGTTTTAGAGTTGCAACTTATTGATCAATTTGAAAATTCAGGTTCCCAATCTCAATTACTTGAAATTAGTAGACTACAGATACTCGTTGACGGTTGATCAAACTCACAGTGAATATTTGTTTTAGGAAATCTAAAGTACATATAAATTCTTTTTTTATATGCTTTGACAATGTGAAAACAAAACATTTTCATCACTTATATATCAAAAGAACCTCTCGATAGAGGTATAGACTATAGTCACTGTACAAGAACAAATCTTTACCAACCTTATGTGATTAATGGCAGCACACATTTACATCACTTTAATGATACAATATAAATAGTAAAAATTTCAATATAATATATATTCAATATATAAAAATGAAAAATAATTTTCTCCTAAAATAACATTCTCATTTAATAATAACATTATATATGTGTGTCTTTTAAAAGTAGATAATTTACATAAAAAATTATTTAAATGCATGTTAAATTGGTTGTTAATAGTAACTTTTCTACATTGTTTTAAAAGATAATTTCACAATTAATTACTGTGGAAATCAAATTGTAGCTTCCACCTACAATTTTTATGTGGTAAGGACAATTGTAGAAATAATTGTTGAAATTTCCACAAATATAACATTGATGAAAGATAGGAAAAATATAATTTGTGGAATTTCTACAAAGATTGAATCTATAGGAAAAACTACATTTTGGTGAAAATTGTAGAATTCTAACAAAAACAAAATTTGTAGAAATGTTACAAACATTATAAAATGTGGACAATATACAATTTAAAAAATGGAGATAAGCTATAAATTTTGTTAATTGTGGACCATCCACGATATAATGAATTGTGGAAAAACTACAATAATATATCAAAATGTGGATTAGCTACACTTCCACTGCCACAATTTTAATTTTTGAAATACTATATAACCACAAAAATATTGTTGAAAAATTGTGGTAAAAGATCTAGTATGTTGTAGTGAGTAGTGTAAACTTGAGGAGAATAAGTGCGGGAATAAAATGAGTAGGAAGAGGGAGATATCCGATGTCGAGTTTGGTGGATTGTGTGGGAATAAAAAGAATCTTAGTGACTCAATTTCCATTTTTTCCTAATCCGGTGCCAGTGAAACCGTAACGAAGCATATGTTGATACATAGGACCATACTTTGTGAAATTAGGAGAAGATGTGGCAGAAGTAGGGGTTTTAGGTGAATGATCAATAATGTTGCGAAAGGAAAATGGGGAGGGACCTACTAAGGCCTCGTAGACCAAATCATGGTATAAAAATTTGAGATGCACATGAATGATTATAGAGATTGCATGTTTGGCATGGATCCAAGGCCAAACGAGAAGAAGAATATAATTAAGATTATTAGGCATTACATGGAATGGACGTGCTAAGTGCATTGCCCAACAGTAATGGGAAGTGTGATAATTGATTATACCTAAGACTCTTTTGGAAATATTATTAAAGCCGCAAATACAAATAGATGAGGGAGTTAGTGAGGCTTCAGAAAGGCCAATTTGTTGAAGGGATGGTAGATGACAAATGTTAAGGATGGAGCCATTATCAACAAAAGCTCATTTAACCCCTATATTATTGATGAAAACTTGAATATAAAGGGGTGGATCATTATCTAAAATAGATTAAAAGGAAATTTCAACAAATGTAAAGGTAATATGTTCTTCATTTAAAGATAATGTCGTAGTGAATCTATGCTAAACATATTTAGGAGAAGTGTTAGGATGAATGTAATTGTTAGACAAAAAATATTTTATTTTTATCAAATCATTCATGATTGGCATGAAAGAAAGTTGGGAGAGAAACACTCGTGTTGGTGGAAATGGAAGGATCCAAGGGTATCTAGGGTTAGGGAAAGAAAAATATGATATGATAGGAAAAATAAGGATCCGAGTGTTAGATCACGAGTGGGGTTCACCAAATGATTTAATCTAAATTGTTCATTAAATCTTATTTAAGAGTAACTATTGTAACAAATGATATACAACTGATAGAATACAGTAAATAGACAAGAAACAAGCATACAAAGATATGAAACCCTAAGCAAGAGAAAGAGAGAGGTTGACTTAGCTGATTTTTTACAACCTAGGAGTGACTTGGATTAAGCAACTACTAGAATTGACTTGAGATATTTTCGTCAAGGCTCACCGATGTTTCTATAATTCAGATTTTTGCACGAAAGAAGCGTCCTTAGGAGGACATGATCACTTGGGTGCTGGTGATTGATCTGGGTGCTAATGTCCACTTAGATGCTCAGGTTATGCTATTTTTTATGCAGGAGGAGCTTCGCTATTTTTTTATTATTGGTAAATGGTTTTTTGGAGGGGATCATACCCTAGATTACAGAGAGGCTGAAAAATCCATAAGAAACATGAAGACCAAAACACAAAGAAAAGTCCTAGAAGTGAAAATGATCAAAGAAGCACAAAAATAGAGGACAATTTGCTAGCAAAAATCCCAATGAAAACCAAACTAGAGCTATACCACATCTATACACAATGGGAACCACAGAAGAAACATGAATACCAAAACACAAAGAAAAGGCCTAGAAGGTAAAATGATCAAAGAAACACAAAGGCAGAGGACAATCTACCGACAAAAAGCCAATCACAACTAGACTAGAGCTATACCACAGCTATACACAATGAAAACCCCGTCAAAATAGTCAAAACCTGAAGGACTAGTTCAGGTGTGGTTAGGAACCAAGAAAAGCAGAAAAAACCTGAACATGATCAGTAAGGAACATCTCAAAATTCCTACCATGACTCTGGGTTGTGGCGGGATGAACAGTGTGAGGAATTTTATTTTTAACCTTTGTCCATCCATCATCTCCTTCAAATGAATAAATAATATCCACCTTACCCAAAGACACAATTAAAACCGAGAGTGCATTTTCATTCTGTAGTGCCCACTCCTCTTCAACACTATTTGTATCATGTTGATATTACTTTTGGACTGATAGTAAACATTTTGATTACGATACATTAATCAGTAGATGATAGACTATACAAATATTTGGACTATTGATGTGTGATGATTCACATTTTGATTATGTTACAGTAGATTACATTTGGTAGAAAGTTCAATATATATTGATTTACATTATTTAGATTTTATAATGGCACGTTATACTCTGGATGTTCTGAGTAGAATTATAATCTCATGGATGTTAGAATCAAATTATTTGATATGTTGATAGATGATAGAATTACTTAATTTTGGATGTTGAGTATTGATTTTTATATGCATATTTGTCTTGATGTCGTTAATACAGCCGTAAGGCCAGAGAGGTATATTATTTGTGTTGAAGGACATTTTATCACATACATTGAAAGGGGATAGGGGACCAACCACAGAAGGATGTCAGTGTTGAGTAACGTGGCCAAATTTGACAACTTATGTAATGTTATGTCGTGTTTTTGCATGCCTAGTTAGGAGGTTTCCCATGGGGGGATGATCCCACATGTGTGGCCATGGGGTGAAATGTTTTCCCTTTCTTTTAATTTGTGTGTGCTTTAATTGTGTTATATGTATTTAATTTTTGGAAATTGTTGTCACTTTATTAACATTAATAATTGTGTCTTAATTAGCTAATCCAACTTAATTTATTAACTAAAATAAGGATGTGACAATTAGATAATTATGAGGGTAGATAGTCCATGAAATCTTGTAGTTGTAAGTGATATTTGTTTTGGTTTTTGTGATTTTTACTCTCCCCAAATTCAAAAATTCTGATTTTGACTTGGAAGGCTTTTTTGGAGACTTGTGGGACAAGTTAAACATGTCCCATGCCTATTAAATTCACCTAACAACCCTACCTATGGGTTGGCGAGTTAATTTTTGACTTATTTATCCATTTTGGAGTGTAAAAGAGTGAAAATAATTGCACTTTCCTTCTTACCTAAATTAATGTGTCCTCGGAAGGCATGGTGTGCAAGTTTGATTGTCTTTTGGGTTATCATAGTCTTACATGTTTATTTATTGTCTTGGGCATGGTGTTGTGACTTGTGTGTGGGAATGGAGGAATGATGAAGTGGCATCCTATATGGAGCCACCTCATCATCCTCACATTCCATTTCTATTTATTGGTGGAATTTGATGGAATTGAGGTTACTTGTTCATTTTCTTACTTTTGCATTTTTGGAATTGGGAGCTTTTTGGAGTTGCTTGGCTTGGAGGTGTCAAAAACTTGTGGAGTGAAGTTTTCTTGGAAGCTTTATGGAGAGGTAGGATCTCCATCCTTTTATTTTTCTTATTTATGTTGTAAATGGGAAAATGGTGCTTGTTAAATATTGTATGAGTTTTATGAATGTGTTTTTGTGTGGTTAGGTAGCATGCCTTAAGAAGGGAGTGGGAGATGGATTTATGGGACCACTAGGGAGGGAAATGGGATTTTGTGAGGCATGCATTTGGAGGGAGTGTGACTGGGAGTTTCACCTATGGGGAGTGAAAAGGAAATCATGGTGATATTTTGCATACTTGCAAGGGGAGAGATAAGGATATTGTGTTGTTTATTTTGTGCACTTTGAGGCTTAGGGTGAAAATCTCACTTCACTTGGGAGGAAAAAGGAGGTGGTTTCCCATAGTCCTTGCTCCATTTGGTTTGGTATCAAACCTATGTACTATTTGCGAAGTTACAAAATTGGTTGTGTATGTCATTTTGTTGTGTTGAATGTTTTGGAATGTATGTTTTGTGGAAGCCATATTTGTTTTAAAAAGTTGTCAAATGTTGTTCAAGATCCCTCGTTCCTTGGTTGGGGAACGGGGGCCATTAAGGGGATGGCTCCTCCTCTTAATGGATTAAAGGTTGGGCAGAGAGCGTTGCCTATTCCCCATTCCTTTGTATTGTGATCCTTGTTGTGAAAGATTGAAGAATGTAAGAATGAATTTCAAGTTGGGTGAAGACATGCTAGAAGACTTGTGTTAGCTTTGTTGAAATATCTATGTTGTAATTTTTTCATTCTATTATTCCCACCTTGAGTGGAAGATTATAAATTTGTAAGTTTGAAAGGAAGTTCTATTATTACTTGGAAACCCCTATATTTTGTTAACTCTTCTAAGAGTGTTTGTATGAGAAAATTGCATTTTAAAATGTGTTAGTTCGGTGAAAGGAAACTACCAAATATTCATTATTTTAATGAAGTAATAATTTTGAAATGGGTTGAAATGGTATGCATTTTCTTTAACTTAAGTTGTTTATCTATCTCAACATGAAACTCTCCTAAAGTTGTAAACATTTAAGTTACATGTATATTTGAAAAAAGAAAAGATGTATGGAAATGAAGTGTGTTGAATTCTTGTTTTTGTTTGAAAAAAATGGAAATTGTGAAATAAAATGTATTGTAGTAATGTTATACTCAATTTTTACTTTTATTGCAAAAATGGAAGAATAGAACTTGAGTTGTTGTTTTGTATTTGAAACTAAGAAACTAGATATACTATCAATCTACTAATAAATGAATAGAATACACTCTCATTCAAATTAATACTACATTAAAAATCAACTCAAGAAGAAAAAACTGTGAAAATGATGTTTGGGTGAAGGTTCTATTTTCGGTGAATAGGATTGCCGCCCTGTGTAGAGTGGCGGTGTAGTTCCCACTTTCCTTAGACAGCTTTTTGTTGTTGATTTTGATTCATATATGATGCATGTGGATAATTAGGGACATTTTATATTGATGTTGTTATGATGTTGATGTGGTTATGTGTGTGTGTGTGTGTGTGTGTGTGTGTGTGTGTGTGTGTGTGTGTTATTTCATCATATTGAGTAGACCTAGAAAATTGAATTAATCTTGTGATCTTATGATTATGGATGAAATTGTAAATGATGTCGTTACTTGCTTGATGATCTGTTTTTATTTATATATAGATGACTTTGGAGTTATATTGTATATTTGTTTTGGATGATTTGATGCGGCCATAAGGCCGAAGGAGGTATCTATGTTTTGCAGGTAAACATGTCACAACAAACATCGGGGGATTGGATACCAACCACATTGGAATTCTGGATGAATTCAACAAGGGTCACCATGGCAATGTGTATTTGTTATTAGTGTATGTTTGTATTGTTGTTAGGGATTCCCATGGGGGGATCACCTTCAAATGTGACCAAGGGGGTTATGTGTATTCTTTTATTCAGTTTCTTTTGCTTAAAGTTTTGTATGTGATTTTAGTGATTTATTTTCCCCTTTATTATTTATTTTATTTATGGCTAGATTAGTTAGTAATCATGTTAAATAAATTAAATAGGTCAAAATAATGCATTTATTAGAGCTGATGGCTCTTGGATTATGTTTTGAAAGTAATGTGTAAGTAACTTTGAGTGTGAAACACTCCACCTTCCTTTTGAAATTCGGATTTTTCCTTAGGGGCTGATTTTGGAGGCTTGTAGGACAAGTCAAACTTTCTCCACACCTCTTAAATTGTTACACCAACCCTACCTATGGGTTGGAGAGTAAAAATTAGGCCTTATTATGTATCTTGGGAAGGTAAGTTGTAAGTTTTTATTGCACCTTATTACATAAAATTAATTTTGGTCCTTGGGGTGTGGACTTGGTTTGTGTGTGTAAGTAAAATGTCATTTATTCACCCACATTTTAAATTGTGCTTTGGAGTTTGAAGTTGACTTGTGAGGTGGAGTTTAAGATGTGTGATGTGACATCCTACATGGACCCAACTCATCCTCCTCTCTCCCTCTTCTATTTATTCGAATTCCTTGGCTTGCTTTGAGGGTTACTTCATTTTGGTGATTTCATTTTTGGTTACTTCCTTTGGTTTTGAGCTCTTGTAATTTTGAGGAGAGTTAGAGATTTTTGTTTAATAATTGTGGATTGTTGGAGCTTTTGGACAGTTTGGATTGGAAAAATCTTGTTGTTGAAGTTTTGGAGCAAACTCTACCATGGAGAGGTAGGAGCTTGGCTCTTTAAAATGTTCTTCTTTTGTTTATGCATATGAAAATGCTTTGAATATTTTGGTATGTTATTGGCTGGTTGGGTAGATTGCCTAGGTATGGTGTAGGAGAAGACTATGGGGATCTCTTGTGGGGAGGCATAAGAGTTTTGGGGAGGTATATGTGTTATTGTGGAGGGAGTTTGGTATTAGGTTCCGCCTGTTGGTGCTCAAAATAGTCTCGCCCCATTTTGCCTTTCGAAACCTATCGATTTACGATGGCCTCTACCATATTTTATTCCCCCGTGTTGTGCCTAGGAAGTCTCTTCTTTCTTTTTGTTGCCATAATTAATCTGTTCCTGGGTTAAAGATCACGTATGGGTCCATTTGTGTTTCCTTGTTTCTCTGTCCCTCTGAAAAGGTCTGTAATTTGGGTCTCTCGTTCTCTGTTCATCAAAAACTCAGGCTTTCCCATTCTTTCCATTTTCATAGTCAGGATTTGCTACCCTTTTTCATTTTTTCCCTAAATACTTGATAGAAAAATGAATGGATGTAGCTCTAAGGAACATATTTGAGCCTTGTAACATTTCTAAATCCTCTGTCCTTGGAAAAAATTTCATCTCCGGGCTCAAATGGTCATTTTTCTGCATTTTATGGTTTGACGGGTGTTTCTCTTGGTCAAATTTGCATCCTTGCATCTATAGGGAATGTGGCCTCTTTTGGTTGGATGCGGCTCGGTGGGGTACTTCATAATTTTATAAATCACCTCAACTTGAAAAGTGGTCTACGTGGAGGAACGATGCTCATTTGAAAGTTCACTTTTGGGTTTGGCCTTGAAGTTACGCTGGGAGGACACGTGGAGGTTTCTGCTTCTTTTCTTAGACTTAGACAAATTTTTATGCAACTGGTACAGTTTGGTGGAACAGAGACACGTGGCGAGCTCGCGCTCATTCAGGGTCTCCTCTTTGGGCACCATTTTGAAATTGTGCCATGAAGAAATGTGGAGGCTTCCGCCGGGTCTTCCCATACTTAGTCATTTTTCAAAAGGTTTTGGGAGGTCTGGGACACGTGGAGGAACCAAGCATGTTTGGGGACCGGCCCTTGAGTTTCATTTTAAAGAAGTGCTAGGAGGACACTTGGAGGCCTCCGTTAACTTTGCATTTTGCTTGGAATTTTCAACAACCAAAGGAGATTGTCTCGGACTCTGACACATGGTGCCTTCCATTGAGCTTCAAGCCTTCAAAAATTTTTTTGGGATAGGACATGTGGCAAGCCCACGCTCTTTCAGGGTCTCAAATTTTGGGGACTATCTCAAGGTGTGCCATTGTGACATGTGGCAGTTTGAAAAGTCAAAAGGGGTGGGGAAGCGGACCATCGGGGGTAACTTAGAAATTTTTGCCTCTTATTCTCAAAGGGGTTAAAATACCAAAAATGGCCCACAAGCCTAACAAAGGATCAGTCAAGGTTTGTTTCAAGGTCAATGACGGAGGTGCGGACCCTTGGGGAAAATTTGGAAAATTTTCCTTTTAGGAGAAAAGAGTTAAAAGTGAAAAAGGAAGCATGGTTCTGATGGGACCCACATTGGGACACGTGTCAGGCCCATTTTTCAAGGGTGGAGCTATGTGGGGAAAACTTTGAAAATTTTCCCTTTTCCAAAAAAGAGGTGAAATGGAAGAATTTGGCCATGGTTCCTTTGGGACCCACCTTAGGACACGTGTCAGGCTCATTTCTCAAGGGCGGAGGCGCAGAGCAAAATGTGAAAATTTTAATTTTTTTCAAAAGGTTGTAAAAGTCAAAAGAAGAACCTGGGCCCACTCTAAAATTAAATCTTCCACGTGGATGACCCAAATTCAAAGTAAAGATCAACGACAACTGTGAGTCTGAATCTGATTTTCCCCCCATTTTACTGAAACGCTCCTGGAAGTGTGAGTCTTCATGATTTCTTGGTATTTCCTACATGCCAAACAAAGAGGAGAGTTAATTTTGATATCTAAGTTTGGTGGAGGAGATCTGGAGATGTCTTTCGCCATTAAAATGGTCTGACTATTGGGCTCGATCTGATTTTCTGTTTTTCTTCTCCTGAGCACGCAAGGAACCAGATTTGACAGATTAGGGGTGGAAGTGGTTGGCGAATAGAAGGAAGAGTGATTTTCTAGAGGAAGGAGTTGAATGTGGGAGATATCGAAGAGATCTTCCCCCTGAGCACCTGGCGACTTTTTATAGATCTGATTCTGGGAATCGCGATCGTGATCATGGAAGGCACTGGTGGCACTCAATGTCTGGATTTTTTGGGGGGAAAGGGGTCTGTTGTAAATGTTATAAATGGCACAAATTTATTGTGCAAATGGTTGGAGTTGTTAGAGGTTGAAGAAAATTCCTAAGAGGAAAATTTGACAAAGCCTATCTTTTGAGAAGCCGTCTGAGAAGCCTGTATATCTCTTTTGTTTTAAATTTGATCATGTCAAGGTGGTTGCGAGTGTACAACCATTGAAAAGCTCTGAGATTGTTCTAGAAACTTTCCCCTACTGATAAATTTAATCAAACTCGAGTTATTTTGTGTTGATCTTGGGCAAAATGTGTTTGTTTCATTTCTGAATGTCTGCAAATAGTTTTTCTTGTTCTTGTTGCAATCTTGTATCAAAATCTGTCTTAATCACATAGGTCTCAATCCTTGTGATAGTTTAGTGGCATCTACAATTTCATTTCTCAGAAGAGCTTTCATCTGGGAGTGAAATAAATGATTTAAAATCACTTTTCTTTCATCTGTTGACAGAGATTGTCTATAAGCCTCTGGGTGTACCTCAGGCGTGACTGGGCTTAGATCTTGATGCTTTATTGGGTCTTCCAACTCGAGCCTTCATGTTAGAATCTCATAGATTGTGTGAAAAAGTGCTAATCTGGGCCTCCATTGAAGCACATATTCTTGTTAAAGGAACATTTTAGCTATTCTGAAGCATTCTGTTGTCTAAGCTTTCCATTTTGTAAAAACTTTCAAAAATCTGGAAAAACAAGTTCATTCTACCTCACCTCCCTCCAAAAATTCATTTAAAACAACCAATCCTACCCATACTACCCTTGTTTGTCATGTATGTATATAAATGCATAATTTTTACTACCAAAAAATGTAGAAACAATCAGGATTCCAAATGTCTTTAGTGGCCTGAACCTTTCTTAGAGAATATCTCCACTATCTAGAGTGACAACTCGTGAGAGTTAGATTTTGTTGCATTGATCATATTTTCTTCAAGGTCTCCTTAACAACTTCATTAGGAAGGACATCTCCATCTCCTCCATAAACAACAGGCTACAAAAGGGTTCTCTTACCTTGGTTGAAAGGCACAACCTAAAATAGTGAGGATAGATCAAATCCTCTTGAGGGTGCTACCCATTTCTCCACATCTGAGTGAAAAAAGGCCAGTTAGATCCCATCCCTGGCTACAAAATGACTCATTATGATCTATCTATCTCTAAGCTTCCTGTCAATACTTGTGATGCTGCTCAGACATTGAGGGAGAATCAATTTGGGTACCAACACCTAAGTGGCGCCGTTGTCTGGGGACATAGTGATTGCAGTTCATATTCAGACCCTGGTAAACACTTCTTGTATGCTCAAAGTGCTAATACATCTTTTCAGGCATCATCCTATGTTTAGGCCTGTAAGAAGTTTCAAAGTTACAAATGTTATGTGTAATATTTCCATTTTCTACAGTTATTGCACTAAGTTTCATTGATAAATCTGAGTAAAGAAGAGTCAAAATCTTTCCATTTCCAGTTTCTAGTGTTGACAAACATTTGACAGATCATATTTAGTGCATTTGCACAACTAAGGTGGAAATCCTTAGTGGCGACTCCCTGTTGATCTGATTCTTAATGAATACCAGTGTCTTAACCTCTGTCAAGTGAGATTTGTTACTAACCTTTGCAAAGCTGGAAGGAAGAAGGTCTTTCTTTGCTAGGGACCCTGCTAGGACATTATTTCAGAGCTAGGAAAAGCAAAATCAGAAGGAAGAAAATCCTGGAGAGTTGTGGGAGATCAGCAGACAAGAAGAGGGATCTCCATTGATGAAAGTGATCGGCCTATCATTGAAGACTGTCTATTCAAGTGCTTCTGAATCAGGTAGCCTCTTTGTGGAATTGAATTCTCCAACTGGAGAGGGGCCTTCATTTGATTTTGAGAAGTTTTCTTCTCATTCTACCCCTGTCTTTTCAGAAGTTGATAGGGATTTCCAAGAAACAAGGCCTTTAGGGGATATCCACTTTGAAAATTATACCCCTGTGTTTCAGAGACCCTCTGCCCCTTATCAATTTGTCACCCCTCCAGGGTCACCTCCTCAAAACAACATGGCCCTGCCCCCACCCAAGACCTCCATTTGTTGTAAATACCTTTGGACCTATAAATTTTGTAGGGATGGCTGGTTATCCAAATGCAGTTCCTCAAGATGTAAGAACAAATTACCAAAGTTCCAAGGAAACAACGCTATAACTGGTGATCAACATCTGAAGCTTTTTATCAATATGATGGAAGACTTTGAGATTGAACATGAAGATGTATATATCAAGTTGTTTATCCATACTCTGGAAGAGGATGCAAGGGACTGGTATAAAGCTTTGCCAGATAACTCTATTGATTCTTGGACTGAGATGAGCAATGCATTTAAATTGCAGTATGGTGATAGAACTGACCCTAGGTTTCTTTTGACAGAATTTGAAAACATCAAAAAGAATCCTAATGAGTCAGTACATGATTTCAACACAAGGTTTAACAAGACCTTGAGGAGATTTCCTGTTAGGATAAGGCCATGTGATGAATCATGTTTGATCAAATATTCAGATGCATTTGATAAAAAGGCTTGCTTACTACTTGAGGGACAAAAACCCTGCTAATTTGAGGCAGGCCTTCACCATGGCTCTACAAATAGAGAACAATATTAAGGAAATTGGAAAGCCTCCAAAAAGGGAGGGTGTAAAACTAATTAACCCAGAAAAACCTCAGACAAGCAAGGTTGCTGATTTGGAGGAAGTTGTGAAAACTTTGGTAGGGGTTGTCAAGGAAATATCATACAAACTAGCCCGGGCAGAGAAGGGGATTGGGAAGAGCTCACAAGGTCAACACAAGCAGCAAGGCCAAGATAGGTTCACAAATCACCAAATATCTGATGACAGAGGCAAGGGACCTGTTGGATTTGGAAATAGGCAGCCCCAAGGTAGGGAAAATAGAATGGTGCCTGATCCTTTGGCTACCAGAGTTGATGTTGTGGAGGAGACAAATGTCATTGATTGGTGTGACAGATGTTTCATGCCCCATGCTCCATGTAAGGAAGATCAACAAGAAGAAGAAGAAGCTTATGATGACAATGATGATGATGTCTGCATGGTGGGTTGCTCCACAAGCTCACAACAAGGGGAAACTTCAACTGAAGTGATAAGTGCCCAGACTGCTGCCACTTTTTGGGACTGCATTCATAGGGTACCTATTCTTCCTCCCTCTCATACTTTAGAAGTAGATACTGTACAAGCTTTTGAATTTCCCAATAATGAATTTGAATATTTAAGGGATTTAATGATAAAGAAGTATGATGGAGGAATCCCATCTGAGGAAGATAGACAGTTACTGATGAATGTTGTTGTTGCTCAAGAGAAGGAATATAACACAAGAAGTAAGGTTGTCAAAGGGACAGGGCCTCAAGCCAAGCCAAAAGCTCCCTTACTTTCAAACATTCCTAAAGAGGCTCCTAAGAAAGATGCATTTGCCAAAATCCCTGTAGTTCCAAACAAAAATTATACCCCTCCTCATGCCCAAGTTGTCAAAAATCTTGTACCGCCTAGTGAGTGTGTTAGCTTTCCTTCCAATACTACCTTGCCATCCAATGTTGCCTTGCCAAAGAATGTCCCATATGACATTGCCCAAGTTTTAAGTCAAATCAAAGTTTATGTTCCAATTGTTGAGTTGCTTAGGATTCCTGAGCACAAGAAAAGAGCATTTGAATACTTGGGATTGAAAGAAGGGAAGATTGCCCCAGGAAAAAATATAAACATTGTGGAGACTCCACCAGTCATAGAGGAATTAGAGGCACCACCAGCATCAGAAGAATTAGATGAACCACCTGAGGTTTATTTGGGAACATCCTTGGTAGATTCTCAGCTGAATGTGGATCCATTCTTCACTACCCTGATCATTAAGGATAGATTGTTCCACAACTGTATGTTTGATTCAGGGGCATCATGCAATGTTATGCCTCTGGAAGTTATGAATGAACTGAATATCAAAGTAACAACAACTGCATATGGGAAGTGCACTTCTATGGATTCTAGAGAGGTGCCAGTAGTGGGGTGTGTGAAGGGTTTGGTGGTGCAACTTGCAACCTATCCAGGTAGGAATTTGAAACTTGATGTAGTTCATTGTTGACTTCCCAGCCAAGTGGGGTATGTTGTTATCTAGAAGGTGGGCTGCAAGTGTTGGTGGGAGTGTTCAAATGGATATGTCCTATGCCACCATCCCAATTGAGGGCAGCCTTGTCAAGTTGTATGGGGAAAAGAAGATGTTGCACCTTATTGAAGATCCCAACAATGCATCCTATGAAGTATTGTACACAAGTGTTGATGTTGATAACTTTGTGGGATTTGCTGATGGAAAGGAGCACAAGATTGAGGAATGCAGGTGTCTTGAACAAGTGGGCTCTCCTTGGACTCTATTGTTTGATGGAGCTTGCTCCAAGTTTGGGAATGGTGCTGGTGTTGTTCTGCTTTCTCCAGGTCAGGAAAAATTTGTTTTTTCCTTCAAACTCAACTTTGAGTGCACTAACAACATTGCTGAGTATGAGGCACTATTGTTGGGTTTAAGAATTTCTTGGAAATATGGTGTCAAAGACATCATTGTCAAAGGGGACTCAAAATTAATTGTAAAACAAGTCAGAAAACTGTATGCCACAAAAAATCAGTGAATGAAACAATACAAGCATGCAGTTTGGGATTTCATTGAGATGTTTGATTCATTCAACATTGTGCATCATGATAGGAAGTTCAATGATTTGGCAGACAAGCTTGCAGTGTTGGGGTCTCATTTTGATAATTGTGCAATATCCCCATATTGTGAATATGATGTTGAGGTGCTAACTAGGCCATCTATACCTGACAATATTAAGCATTGGCAGGTTTTTGATAATGATGCTCAGATCAGAAGATTTCTGTAGAACAAAGAGGATTTTTCTGATCAAATATTGATTGGGAGCCAATGGTGTGTGTAGCAGAAGGGTAAAGAAACCTTGTTTGGAAAAGGCATCATCCAACTAAAGACTAATACCATTCCTAGAGGGTTGGTTGCTCTTGAGTCCAATTTTGATAATGTTGATCACATTGTTAATAGATGCATGACAGCCTCAAGGGATATTGAGGAGCATGACCTTGGCACAAAGGAGAAACCAAGGAAAATTTGGTTAGGCAGAAATCTCAGCAGGGAGGAGAAGCAGTCATACATCCAATTGTTGAAAAAGTATCAGGATTGCATGGCATGGACCTATTCTGAACTAAAGGCATACAGAGAGGACCTGTTTCAACATGAGATTCCCTTGGAGTCTAATGCAAAACCATTCAGGAAGAAACAAGGCCAATCAATCCACTCTTATCTCTTAAAATGCAAGAGGAACTGAAGAAGCTAAGAGATGGAGGGATTATTCAGCCCACAAGGTATTCTTCTTGGGTTGCAAACCTAGTACCAGTAAGAAAGAAGAATGGTGATATCAGGCTGTGTGTAGATTTCAGGAATCTAAACAGAGCATCAATGAAGGATAATTATCCTTTACCAAATATGGAAAACATGCTGCAATTAGTGACTGGTTCTGAATTTCTCTCCACCCTAGATGGTTTCTCTGGTTATAACCAGGTTGTGGTGAAGGAATCAGAAAGGATCAAGACACCTTTACTACTCCTTGGGGGATGTATGTGTATGTTAGGATGCCCTTCAGTTTGATGAATGTTGGAGCCACCTTTCAAAGAGCAATGGATGTTGCTTTTTCTGGTTACATCAATGAGTTTATTGCAGTTTATCAAGATGATGTAACTATATTTTCAGGAAGAGAAGTGATCACTTGCTGCACTTGGAGAAGATGTTGATAAGATGTAGAGAATATGGCATCTCACTCAATCCAAAGAAGTGCCATTTTGGAGTGTAGAAGGAAAAGTTTCTTGGTCACATTGTGTCACAAGAAGGGGTGATGATTGATCCAGAAAGGGTAGAGGCCATCAGCAAAGTCCCAATTCCAAGAACCAAGAAGGGAATTCAGTCTTTCTTTGGGAAGATAAACTTCATCAGGAGATTCATATAAAAACTTTGCTGAGTTGACCATTCCAATCACTTCCATGCTAAAGAAGGACCAGGTCATCAAATGGGAAGAGACTGCCATCCAAGCTTTCAATGGGATCAAGGAGGCATTAAAACATGCCCCTGTTTTAGCAGCTTCCAGACTATAAGAAGCCTTTCCAACTGTTTTCCTTTGCTTTAGAGAACACTATTGCTTCTGTCTTGTTGCAGAAAGATGATGAAGGGGCTGAGAGGCCAATTGCCTTTTTCAGTAAGGCCTTGCAGGGGGCTGAGCTGAAGTACACTATTATGGAAAAACAAGCATTTGCCTTGGTAAAAGCAACAAAGGTTTTTAGGCCTTACATTTTGAGTTCTAAATGGTTTCTTATGTTCCCCACACCATGGTAAAAGACATTTTATCAGAGATGGAAGTCTCAAGAAAAAGGTGCAGGTGGGTGAACAAGTTGCAAGAATATGATATGGATATCCAGACCATGAAGTTGGTGAGAGGTTTGGGCTTGGCTAAGCTTATGGCTGAGAGCAACTTGCAAACTATTGAGGTAAATGAGGTAGAAGGAGAAAGGGCAGGTGTTTTTGAAAGGTTGATGAGTTCTGAGTGGTACAAGGATGTGATTTTTTATCTCAGACACTTATACTGCCCTGAGTATTTAAGTAAGAACCAGAAAAGAGCTCTTAAGTTGGCCTCCCAGAAATATGTCATTACTGATTATGGGTTAGCTTGGAAAAACCTAGAGGGAGTCCTCTTAAGGTGCATTACTGAAGAAGAAGCCCCAAAGATAATTTTTGATCTCCATGGAGGATTTTGGGGGGCATTTTACTGCAAGAGTCACAACACACAAGATCCTGAGGGCTGGTTATTGGTGGCCAAATATCTTCAAGGATACAACTCTTTTGGTTAGAAGATGTGAGAGTTGTCAGTGCTTCTCTGGAAGACTAAAAGCTTCAGGCTCCCTTCCTTTGCAGCCTATATCAATTGAAGCCCCATTCAAGCAATGGGGAATGGATTTCATTGGTGAGATTTCAAACCCTTCAAGTGCTGGCCATAAGTGGATTCTTGTAGCCACTGATTACTTTACTAAATGGGTGGAGGCAATCCCCACCAAGAAGGAAACACACCAAATTGTCATGGACTTTGTGCTAAACCACATCATCTGCAGGTTTGGGGTGCCAGTCAAGATTGTAGCTGACAATGCCATGAGTTTCAGGGCTAAACCTCTGGTGGCAATGTGCCAAGAGTATGGGATCAACTTGACATATGCCTCTAATTACAATCCCCAAGGAAATGGACAAGCTGAGTCCAGTAATAAAAACCTGCTGAAGATTATTAGAAGAACCTTGGAGCTGAATAAGAGAAAATGGGGTGAACAGTTGAAGTTTGTTGTTTGGGCTGATAGAATCACTGTTAAAAGAGCCACTAGAAAGAGTCCATTTGAGTTGGTGTATGGAACTCAGGCCCTGCTGCCCCTTCATATGCAACTATCCTCATATCAGTTCATTCAACAACTGGAGGATCAAGAAGTAAGTCCTTATGATGCTCACATTAACCAAATTGTTGAACTTGATGAAGAAAGGAGGGCATCCCACCAAAGGCATGTAAAGTTCAGAGAAAAGCTGAAGAAGTTATTTGACAAGAAGGTCACTCCCAGAGCTTTCAATGTTGGAGATCTTGTGCTACTATGGGATAGCAGGCATGAAGATAAGGGCAAAGCATGGAAAGTTTGACTCATTATGGATGGGCCCTTACTCCATTGATATTAGGATTGGTGAACATACCTTCTTCTTGAAGGATTTGGATGGTGAATTGCTTGAGCTACCTATTAATGGACAGGAATTTGAAGCATTTCTTGGATTGATTCCCAGAATCAAGGTAAAAATATTTTGTACAGTGTATAGTTGCTTGTTTGTTTCCTGTTTTTTTGTGTTTTTCTCGTTCTGGTCCTTGGTGACCTGTTTTTGTTGGTTTCTCTGTTTTTTTGGGAGATGGCTCTGTTTCTCTACTCTGCAAGATGACTCTGTCACCCAATGGATATTTTTGGCACTTGGTCTACCTTTGTTCTTGTGGCACTCGCAGGGAGTGCCCATCCCCGAGTCGGAGCCGATGTTGGTGCTCAAAATAGTCTCACCCCATTTTGCCTTTGAAACCTATCGATTTACGGCCTCTGCTATATTTTATTCCCCCCCGTGTTGTGCCTGGGAAGTCTCTGCTTTCTTTTTTTCCATAATTAATTTGTTCCTGGGTCGAAGATCACGTATGGGTCCATTTTTGTTTCCTTGTTTCTCTGTCTCTCTAAAAAGGTCTATAATTTGGGTCTCCCATTCTGTTCATTCAAAAACTCGGGCTTTCCCATTCTTTCCATTTTCCACAGTCAGGATTTGCTGCCCTTGTCATTTTTTCCCCAAATACTTGATAGAAAAATGAATGGATGTAGCTCTAAGGAACGTATTTGAGCCTTGTAACATTTCTAAATCCTCTGTCCTTGGAAAAATTTCATCTCTGGGCTCAAATGGTCATTTTTCTACATTTTACGGTTTGACGGGTGTTTCTCCCAGTCAAATTTACATCCTTGCATCTACAGGGAATGTGGCCTCTTTTGGTTGGACATGGCTCAGTGGGGTACTTCATAATTTTATAAATTGCCTCAACTTGAAAATTGGTCTACGTGGAGGAACGACGCTCATTTGAAAGTTCACTTTTGGGTTTGGCCTTGAAGTTATGCCGGGAGGACATGTGGAGGTTTCCGCTACTTTTCTTTGACTTAGACAAATTTTTATGCAGCTGGTATAGTTTGGCAGAACAGAGACATGTGGCGAGCCCACGCTCATTCAGGGTCTCAAACTTTGGGCACCATTTTGAAATTGCGCCATGAAGACACGTGGAGGCTTCTGCTGGGTCTTCCCATACTTAGTCATTTTTCAAAAGGTTTTGGGAGGTCTGGGACATGTGGAGGAACCACGCATGTTTGGGGACCGCCCTTGAGTTTCATTTTAAAGAAGCGCCAGGAGACACTTGGAGGCCTCCGCTCACTTTGCATTTTGCTTGGACTTTTTCAACGGCCAAAGGAGATTGTCTGGACTCTGACACATGGTGCCTTCCACTGAGCTTCAAGCCTTCAAAAAATTTTGTCAGGCCAGGACATGTGGTGAGCCCGCGCTCTTTCAGGGTCTCAAATTTTGGGGACTATCTCAAGGTGCACCATTGATGACGCGTGGTAGTTTGAAAAGTCAAAAGGGGCGGGGAAGCGGACCATCGGGGCAACTTAGAATTTTTGCCTCTTATTCTCAAAGGGGTTAAAATATCAAAAATGGCCCGCAAGCCTGATAAAGGATCAGTCAAGGTTTGTTTCAAGGTCAAATGGTGGAGGAGGCGGACCCTCGGGGGAAAATTTGAAAATTTTCCTTTTAGGAGAAAAGAGTTAAAAGTGAAAAAGGAAGTGTGGTTCCGATGGGACCCACATTGGGACACGTGTCAGGCCCATTTTTCAAGGGGGAGCTATGGGGAAAACTTTGAAAATTTTCCCTTTTCCAAAAAAGAGGTGAAATGGAAAAATTTGGCCATGGTTCCTTTGGGACCCACCTTAGGACATGTGTCAGGCTCATTTCTCAAGGGCAGAGGTGTGGAGAAAAATGTGAAAATTTTACATTTTTTCCAAAAGTTGTAAAAGGAAAAAGAGAACCCGCAGGCCCGCTCTAAAATTAAATCTTCCATGTGGATGGCCCAAATTCAAAGTAAAGATCAACGGAACAACTGTGTGTCTGAATCTGATTTTCCCCCCATTTTTACTAAAACACTCCTAGAAGTGCGAGTCTTCATGATTTCTTGGTATTTCCTACACGCCAAACAGAGAGGAGAGTTAATTTTGATATCTAAGTTTGGTGGGGGAGATCTGGAGACGTCTTTCGCCATTAAAATGGTCTGACTATCGGGCTCGATCTGATTTTCCATTTTTCTTCTCCTGAGCATGCAAAGGAACCAGATTTGACAGATTAGGGGTGGAAGTGGTTGGTGAATAGAAGGAAGAGTGATTTACTAGAGGAAGGAGTTGAATGTGGGAGATTTTCGAAGAGATCTTCCCCTGAGCACCTGGTGAACTTTTTGCAGATCTGATTCTGGGAATCACGATCGTGATCATGGCAAGCACTGGTGGCACTCAATGTCTGGATTTTTGGGGGAAAAGGGTTCTATTGTAAATGTTATAAATGGCACAAATTTATCGTGCAATGGTTAGAGGTTGGAGTGTGAGAGGTCGAAGAAAATTCCTAAGAGGAAAATTTGACAAAGCCTGTCTTTTGAGAAGCCATCTGAGAAGCCTGTATATCTCTTTTGTTTTAAATTTGATCATGTCAAGGTGGTTGTGAGTGTACAACCATTGAAAAGCTCTGAGATTGTTCTAGAAACTTTCCCCTGCTGATAAATTTAATCAAACTCGAGTTATTCTATGTTGATCTTGTGCAAAATGTGTTTGTTTCATTTCTGAATGTCTGCAAATAGTTTTTCTTGTTCTTGTTGCAATCTTGTATCAAAATCTGTCTTAATCACACAGGTCTCAATCCTTGTGATAGTTTAGTGGCATCTGCAATTTCATTTCTCAGAAGAGCTTTCATCTGGGAGTGAAATAAATGATTTAAAATCACTTTTCTTTCATCTGTTGACAGAGATTGTCTGTAAGCCTCTGGGTGTACCTCAGGCGTGATTGGGCTCAGATCTTGATGCTTTATTGGGTCTTCCAACTCGAGCCTTCATGTTAGAATCTCATAGATTGTGTGAAAAAGTGCTAATCTGGGCCTCCATTGAAGCACATATTCTGGTTAAAGGAACATTTTAGCTATTCTGAAGCATTCTGTTGTCTAAGCTTTCCATTTTGTAAAAGTTTTCAAAAATTTGGCAAAACAAGTTCATTCTACCTCACCTCCCTCCAAAAATTCATTTAAAACAACCAATCCTACCCATACTACCCTTGTTTGTCATGTATGTATATAAATGCATAATTTTTACTACCAAAAAATGTAGAAACAATCAGGATTCCAAATGTCTTTAGTGGCCTGAACCTTGCTTAGAGAATATCTCCACTATCTAGAGTGACAACTCGTGAGAGTTAGATTTTGTTGCATTGATCATATTTTCTTCAAGGTCTCCTTAACAACTTCATTAGGAAGGAAATCTCCATCTCCTCCATAAACAACAGGCTACAAAAGGGTTCTCTTACCTTGGTTGAAAGGCACAACCTAAAATAGTGAGGATAGATCAAATCCTCTTGAGGGTGCTACCCATTTCTCCACATCTGAGTGACAAAAGGCCAGTTAGATCCCATCCCCAGCTACAAAATGACTCATTATGATCTATCTATCTCTAAGCTTCTTGTCAATACTTGTGATGCTTTGTTTGTTGCTATGAGTTGAAATACATTTCTTATTGCTTTTTGGTTGGGGCTCGAGGGCCAATGAGAAGGACAACTTCTCCTCTTCATTGGAATTCTTTGTTGGGTGGAGAGCATTGCCTCTCCTTTTTTTTGTGGTCAAAAGATATATGGCAGATCTTCTTGTTATTGTTCTGGAGCTGAGGATGAAGACAGATTTCGCAGTCCCCTTGGGGTTTCCTTATAAAAATTTCCCACTTCAAGTGGATGGCATTGTAATATTATTTGTGGTGGAAATTTTCTCTATTTTGGAAATGGAATCTACATTCGAATGTGAAAGATGTATATTCTGTAAGTTGTATTTGATGAATGAAAAATGAAGTTATAAAAGAATTATTAGAGTTCAATAGAAGTTGTTTAAAATACCACAAATGGCATGGTTTTCATTTGAAATCTATGTTTGAAATATATTGTGAAATCCTTGTTTGAAAGTTGAAAAAGAAATATGTATGAAGAAATATTACATTTCTTTGTTTCATTCAACTTGCATGATTTGAAAGTAGAACTACATTTTAGGTCTTCACGTATTGATTGAAGTAAAGTTAAATTTGTAAATTAGATTTGAATGAATTTAAATATTTAAAGGATGATAACGAAAAGTTGATCCATTCGATTTTAAGTATGATTTCTATTTTTGATTCATTGTAAACATGTAAAATGAATATCAGAAAAATATATAGAACAATATGCATTGATGAAAGACAAGATAAAACATTTTAAAAATTTAAGGAGGAACAAAACAAATCTTAAAATAGTTTATATTGTTTAAGAAATTTATTCAGAACTGTATTAATCGGGCAAGGGAAAAAAATAATGCAGTTTCAAAAAAAGGAGAAAAGAAATTCGTATTGAAAACTCAAACTTTAACAATTAATCCTTGCAATCCATCCAAATCTTTCCAAGTACAATCCTCCATGTCAGTTTGGCATGTTGAAGAAGAAAGAATGGCGGACTGAATTGATTCTATTAAGTTAAAAAAAATTATTCACGTTTTAATGGCAGGAAAGATGTTTTTCTCAAATTCACCCACTTAAGTTTTTCAAAACTGAATTTTGATGGTTCCTGTGCAAAGTGGAGTTTGATTCCTTTTCAAAAAGTCCTCATTTTCTCAAATCCAAGCTCTCAGTCAAAATTTATGGCCTTTTAAATTTTTTACTTCGTTGTGTTCTTTTTTTTTTAAAGGGAGGGAAATTTTTTTAATTTGGACCCGCAGGCCCGAAAATTACTTAGGGCATGTTTTGCAAAAAAAGAAGAAGCAAAAAGTCACAAATTCTCCCTCAGCCCTGCATCCTTCGTTTTTGGAAAAAGAATATTTCTGTAGGTTCATGGGGCCTCACCTTCAACTTTACCTTTTAGAAAAAGGGCAAAAAATCTTAAGTCTCCCCACTAGTCCGCTTCCCTGCCTATTACTGTGGGTCTGACATGTGGCTTCTTTAGGCGTCGATAGAGGCACGAATTGTTTTAAACCTTTTCACCTTTGGAAAATATTGGCAAAAATTCCTAAGTTTCCCTTTCGGCCCGCCTTTCCGTAGATCACTGTTGGACTGACACATGGCTTCACTTGGTGTCAGCGGAGGCACGGGTTGTTTTTAACCTTCACGCTTTTTAACGAAAATTCCAATATTTCTAAGTTTTCCTCAATGGTCTGCTCCCCCGCTTGAGATTTTGGGCAGGACAAGTGGCGTCCTTGGGCATTGACGGAGGCACGGGGGTTTTTGAACCTTTTTTCCCTTTCAAATAAAAAGAGTTAAAATCCAAATTACCTCTGACGACCCACCTTCCCGCGTTGGCTTGAAAACGTGCCACGTGTCCCTTGCGGCTTTGGGAAAAATTTCTTCCCGAGCCCGCAAGCCTGCCTTTGGGAAAATTTTCTTCCCCAGGCCCGCAGGCCTGCCTTTGGGGAAAATTTTCTTCTCTAAGCCCACAGGCCCGCAGGCCTGCCTTTGGGAAAATTTTCTTCCCTAGGCCCTTAGGCCCGCCTTTGGGAAAATTTTCCTCCCCAGGCCTGCCAGCTTGTAACTTAAGAAATATGAGGAGTTAGGAGGACTTATTTATATCATTGGAAATGTTACAAATATATTGTGTAACATTATTAATAAATTGTAATATTATTAATAATTAGTTAATACAACTCATATTAATAATATAGTTAATTGTTATGTGTGAGTAAATTTGTTGAATAAACAACTCACGTAGCTATTTTGGTTTGAGAGATATTAGGAGATAGATTTGAGAGATTCATGGAGAGTGATATGAGAGATTGAAGATGAAGTTTGACTCCACCTTTGTAGGAGATCAAACATTATAAAATATAACCTCTATCATTGTAATTGATATCCTGAATGAATTCTTAATTTCTATATATTATTATTCGGTGTTTATTTCTCATATTATTGTGTAATTTTTATCAGGAAAGGGGAAGAAACTTCCTATCTAATGGAAATGTTTTCAGGAAACCTTAAGTGCATTAAATATGTGAAAAATCAGGTTGAAGTGCAAAGATGAGCCTGAGAGTGGGTAAATGGGAAATTACCCCTTATTAACTTAAATTTATAATTCTAAAGCATGGGGTTGACCTTTTTAGGGGTCACGTTAGGGGATAAGGGAATTTTTTTTCTATCCCATGCAAAGAAGGACCTTCGTTTTTGTTTAGACCTCGTAAAATTAAATACCCAAGGTATTTAATTCCTTTGGCCCCTTGACCCTCTAAAATTAATTAAGGAACATTTAAACATAGTGTTAATTTAATTATTTATTAAATTAACACCTAAGAGAAATTTAACTATTTTGGGATTAACTTACTCTTTAATTTTGTAGCGTGGATCTAATGTTTGTTACAACGGGAAATTTCATTTATTAAATTTTAATGGAGTTTGAATCCTTGTTGTGACAAATGTGGCTTGAAGCCTAGTAGTGGTCAAGATTTAAAAAAAAAAAATATTCCATAATTTTTTTCTATCTAAACCTAGGTTGTTCTTGGGTCTTGAGTGGTCGTTTTAGCTGGCATTATAGGCGGTTTCAGAACCACCTCACAGCTCAAAGCAGTGGTCGGTGAACTGCCCCCCATGCAGGGGGGTGGTCAAAGGACTGCCGACCTATGTAGGGTGGTGGTTTCGTCACTCTTGATGGAAAAATTTATTTTCGTTCGATAACAACCCATATTTAACTTAAGTAAAATGTAAGCTTAAGAATTTAACAAGGATCCTTCCAATAACTAGGAATCAACTACTTTTAACATTTCAAGCCATCCAATCTCTTTTATAACACTCAAATGTGTAAAACTCTTGGATTTAAAATAAGTGGGGTTTCCCCAATAGTTTAACTCTAAATCAAAGAAAATGATTTTTTATTAAAGTAACAAATTAGATCCAAAATATGATCTCTACAAATGGGTAGCATTACAATGGAGAAATATTTCATCTAACTTCAAGAGAAATTTTTCCATGGAGGCTCTCCTTGCTCCTCCTCTTCCTCTTCCTCCTCCTTTTCCAAAACTTGCAAATAAGAAAAGAACAAATGAAGTTGTTTGAGAAAAATAGGGATTAAAAAAAAAAAACATAAGGAAATTTTATGGCAACATTAATCTAAGGGCTAGGATAGATTCAATCCTATGGCCTAAATTAAACCCTACCTCACTTAAGTGAGAAGGTATTTTGTGGGAATGTAAATTTTAATTTAAAAGAAAGGACATGGGTAATGGGGTGAATGGGGCCACTTATGGCTAGGTAATCAATTAAACCTTGGAGTTAGAAAACAATACAACTTTGGTGTTGGATATCCAAATTAACTAATGGGATTTAGTAGATGTTTCTAAATATAAATTTAACTTAGGAATTAAATTAAAATATTTAATTATTAATTTAATTATATTGTTCAAGATTGTGTAGAAACCCCTAATCGAGAAAATTATTAAGTTTGAAAATGTCTAACCTTGTTAACACTTTTAAACAAAAAACAATTAGTACCCGCAATCTTGTCTATTAATTTATTAGTTCTTTTGTTTCGAGGATAGAAAATTATGGGCATTACATGTTCTTTGCAAGGGGACTCGCTTCCTTGGTAGTACTATTCAAATTAACAATGGATCCCACTTGAACCACTGCTTCCTTCATTTTACTGTGTCCACCTTGAGAGGAGCTTCACTTTTGATTTCCTTTAATCACTCTATTTTTCATTGTAATGTCATTGGTCATACATGTAACCTGTAAATTAGATAGCTATCTGCATATACCCACAAATCACGTCAAACCTAATAAATGAGATGCAGAATGGGGAGTTGGAATGACCCCGACGGTCACCCGATAAGTGATCTAATGACTGAGCGTTGCACTATATCTCAAACTCCATGTAGTTTTTTTATGTATGTGTGTGTAATGATGCCCTAGGTTTCTCCTATACAAGTTTTTGTATGATAGTATGCTAGATCTATATTGCTCCAAGTATGTAAATGTGTGAGATGGAATAGAATGAGCTTCCCCTCCTATGTTGTATATACATAGTGATGCAACCCTTATCCCTTATATGGATGTACAAGATGGGTGCTTTGAAATGATATTGTGCCTTTGAATGCAAGCTTAGGTACTAATAATAGATAATGCTTAGTGCTTGCCCCCCTTGATTTAGAAGAAGTAACTAAGTATATATATGATTCCCTTGTTTGAATTTTGTAATTGACAACTGAAACGACAACCTAAAGTATTAAAAGGTGTCTAAAAATTAAAAGAGACCCAAAAGGCTAAGGAAATGATAAAGAAGGTCAGGAGCGCTTAGGAGGGACAAGATCACCTGGGTGCTTGTGTCCTAACTGGACACTAGTGTCTGATGTCATAAAAGATGAGTTAGTCAAGTTCCGACAAGGCTGTAAGATCTGTAAGACCAATAAAAATGCAAGAGATAAATCAAAAAGGAAAAAAGGAGAACTGCCAACTACTAGTTTTCTTAATTAGAAATCATGTATACATTAATATGCTTTAGGACACAAAAATGTACCAATGTAATGCCAGGTTAAAACAATCCGCTTGAGAACCATGAACCACCAAGGTTTAGTTAGAAACTTATGAAATAATTTTTTTTAAGGGGCTAGGAGTTGACAACCAAAGTCTCAAACAAAATTAAATTCAACTGATAACCTTTCCCATTATAATGATTACTGATTTCACATTATAGAGAAACAAGTGCAATAAGTCCACAACTAGTTCAAATCTCTCTAGGGATTGCTTTGTTTATTGATTACATTGACATTTCGCTAAATATTCCTTGATTAAAAATTTTAGGGTTAAGGGACCCAAAACAATTAAATATCCTAGGTATTTAATTCAATAAGGTCAAGACTAGAGCATGGTTTAATTACAGTGAGAAAGGAATACATACTCAAAATCAACAGAGTAAGGTCTCACTTACCCACTCCCAGAACTTGATTTAGAGTGTCTACCACCAAGTTGCAAAGCAATAGTTGCCATTGATAGGTTCTAGAGAAATTCAATTTTACTAGAATAAAACATCTCCGTTAAAAACAACTCTCAGAGGTCACAAGATCCAAAACTTAGGGCTATAAGTTTCATGTTAGGTTTAGGGAGCAATTTTACTCCCATACCCACTCTCTAACAGGATCGTAGATTTTTAACTTGATTTTTCTCATATCTAACACTTCCAAAATTTCTTTAAAACATTCCCAATGGATAGGAAATTTTCTCACCTTTCCAGTTGATATATATAAGTCCTCCTAACTCCTTTCGGGAACTCAAGATATGGTCCGGTGGAGTTTTGCGATCAAATTTTCCCCAAGGGGACACATGTCAAGAGGAGGGGGAAATCTCCTTTGGCGGGTTGGCAGGTCATGGGGCAATTTTTTGAGATTTTTTCCCATGCAGTGCAAAAGAAAAAGTTCTCCCCGAACCTCCGCTGCCACCCTGCCAAGGTGCCAAGTGGCACACATCTGATTGGCTGCGGGCCGAGCGGGGCGAAATGGAAAATTTTTCCAAATTTTTTTTAAAAATCAAAGGGCAAAAGGTTACCGTGCCTCCGCTGCTACTGCCCCCTGAGTACACATGGTAGCCTATTGATTGGCTGCAGGAAGCCTAGAGAAAAAGATGAAAATTTTCTAAGGGCAATTTTGACGGGAAATTTTTGGGTTGCGGGCCGAGCCAGGGAAACTTTTTCCAAATTTTCCCGCTAAGGTACAAAAACTTCAAAGTACCATAACATGAGCTAGAAATTTCAGGTATGGGAAAATGAGGGACTTTTCAGAAAGCTCTCAATGCCCTCTTTGTATAGAAATTGTAAATTTTACTATTTGATGAATTTTAAGGGGTCAATTTTGCAAAAAGGATCTGCAGGCTTTTAATTAACCAGCTGGTATGTTTCCAACCTTCAATTTTGATAAAAGAGAGCAAAAGAACCATTGAGGAGCTTGATAAAACTGATGCTACCCACATGACAACTTTGGGTATGTTTCGTGCCTGGAAGAGAGTCAAGAGCAGCATCGAAAAAGCTACCAAGAAGTAGTATTGGTTGCTTCTGCTGCTTCTGTTTGTTTTTTTGCTGTTTTTTTGCGGTCTCTTTACTGCTTTTTTGCAGTAATTTTGCTGTTTTGTCTCGTTTGAGTAGCTGTTTCTTGGCTACTTCGAGCTTCATTGTAAACACTCAGATCTTGATCCATTCTCTCTGATTCTCACTCTTATTCTGGCTCTTAGGCCTTCTTTTGTTCTCAAGGGTATAGTCCCTTTCAAAAAACTATTTGCCAAGTAATAAAAAAAAACCTTCAATTTTGATTAAATTATATCTCCTCCTTAACTCAACATGTCAAACATACATGGAGGATTGGTCTAGGGAGATTTTAGAGTGTTTTAGGAAAGTCAATTTTTTACAATTGATTCCAATATGGGATTTTGTCCAACAAATGACAGGAAATGGTTGAGAAGGAGATTAAGCTCAAATTTGCGATGGTTCAAGTTATTCTCTTAAATCTTCTTGTTGATTTGAGTTCATTACTAGTATATCATGTTGGACTTTAAGGTTTCTAGGTAGATTGTTAAGTGCTGGTTCAAACTGTGCATTTTATTTAGAATTACCATTTTTAGAAGTCACAATGCCAGTGATCAACTTTTTAAAGGATCTATTTGTCAATTTTATCATTTAAGTGTGGCATATAGTATCTAAATTAATCCAATGCATATAGTTGTTTCTAAACAGATCCTTTCCAAGTTAAATTACAAGTTCTGATTCCAAATTTAATGTAATTCCAAGGATGCAAAAATAATATACTTCCTTCTTTTGCATTCTTCTTTCCAACAGAGATTTTAATTCACCAAAGCCATTCAAATCCAATATTTAGTAAAATTTTGAGAAAATAATGCAATCATTTATTGTTTTACAATAACTCTTTACAATTTTCTCTTTTACATTTGATTTCTAAAATACAATATACAATACATATAACAATTCTTCACATTACTTTTCAAAACAGACAATGGAATATAACTCCTTACATTTCACATTTCCATTTCAATCTTTTTTCATCAAAACAAGTATTTTCTTATTGCAATTAATTATACAATTCATCCACATCAAAGTGGGAAGGGATACAATAAACTTTCTCACAAGAAGGGACTATCAAACAGTATTTTCCTCTTTCTCAAAATAGCAATATGCTTCATTTCTTATTTTTTCTCCAAATTTATCACAACAAAAAGGGGGAAGGCAACACTCTCCACCCAACCAAGACATCCAATGAAAGGAGAAGCCTTCCTTCATCATTGGCCCCCGAGCTCCAACCAAGATGCAATAAAATGTGCAATTCAACCATGGCAACAACTGGCTTCCACACACAACATTCTTTCACATACACATTTTCTTTTTTAAAACACAAAGCAACACTAAAAGAAAACATCAGTTCACAACTGCATATAAAAACATTCAATCACAACTCAAGCTTGATCATGCAAGCCAAAGGAGCAAGGACTATGGGGGAAGCTACTTATGCCTCCCAATTGGGAATTGGGCAACCAACAAAAAATCATACCACCAATATAACATATCATAACCCATAAACCTTATATCTCCCAACCCCTCCTTATGCCCCCCACAAATTTTCGCTTATGCCCTCCAACAATTAAGAAATGCAAGCTATTTCTTTTCCATGGTGGATCCCAAACCAAAAACTCCCTCCACAAAATTCTGATGCCCATGACATTTCCCTTATGCCCCCCCACAAGAATTTCCCATAGCCTTATCCTACACCATTCCTAAGGCAGTCTACCCAACCAACCAACAAATAAAACAATGCATGCACCATACACACAACACAATAAGAAAATAACAGCAATAAGGAAGAAATAAACTCCTACCTCTCCATGGAAGGATTTGCTCCACATAGCAAGCTTTGAATGTCAAAAACAAAGTCCCAAAACAAAAGTGCTAAAGTATCAAATGCTCTCCAATTTCCTCCAAATCAACAAGAGCTCTAATCACAGAAAAATGCACCCAAGGATGCATGCAAAACATAGTTCAAAACAGAAATCTCCCAAGCATGCAAAGCTATCTTCAAAACTTCCTTCAAAAACCAGAGCTCCCACCAGAAAATGTGCCCCAAGGAAGAATGCAAAAAGGTTTAACAACCCAAAACAAGAAGAGAGTTTGAATTAAATAGAAGAGGGAGAGAAGAGGATGATGTGGATCCATGTAGGATGCCACATCACACATCCTCCAATTCAAACACAAAATACAAAATTCCATTCTCCCAAGCACAATAAATGAAATGACAAATTAACTTACACACTCCAAAAGAGCCCACACCACAAGGGACAACTATTTAATAAAATGTAAGAGAGTGCTAATCCAAAACAAGCAACATGATGAATAAAATACATTTAAAAGTCACAAATCACATCTCCATCCATAAGTATGGTTGGTATAATAAATTTAGAGGCATGGGACAAGTTTTACTTGTCCCACAAGTCTCCAAAAATAGCCCCCAAGGTCAAATTCGAATTTCCATGGAGGTGGAGTATTTCATACTCCAAATCTGACTTACACAAGCTCTTACAAAATTAAATACAACAGCCATCAACTCTTATAATTACTTCCCATATCCCAATTTGATTTATTTAAAGTTTAACTATATGATTCCCACATTAATCCATCACAATTTTAATTAATTTAAAGGAAAGGAACACATTATTTAATAAAATACATACAACAATAATAAAAGGAAACACATTAATAAAATACACAAACCCACGATCACATGTAAAGGTAATCCCCCCATGGGAATCCCTAACAAAATACAACGCACACACAAAACAAGTTGGCATGGTGACCATGTTGAATTCACCCAGAATTCCATTTTGGTTGGTCTCCAATCCCCCGATGTTTTGTTGTGATATTTTTAAACCTGCAAAATACTAATACCTCCTTCGGCCTCATGGCCATATCAGAACATCCAAAATGAATATATAATATATAATCACGAAATCATCTATACATATGAATCACAACAGTCATCAAGGCAATCAAACGAAATTACATTTACAATTTATATCGACAACTATGTCATCATCAAATAATTTTTTCCTTTTCTAGGTTTATTCATAATCTCCAAAATCACACGTCTGAATAACTTCCATTAAACATCCATGCCAATAGTATATCATCATCCACACATGAGTTTCTCTAATAATCACCATGCATTATATATAATCAAATTCAACAATAATCTAGGATCTGACATCTAACACCATACTAAATCAAACTATTAAAATATTTGTCATAGTCTACAGTATCATGATCAGTAATAAAAGGTGCCAAAGGAAAGTGGGCACTACATCCCCCTCCCCTTAGACTCGACTTCCTCCTGGAAGTCACAAGAACCGATGTGGGAGCAATGCAATAGAGAAAGGATCATGCCCTTTTTTTGGAATTGCTTTGCTTCAACGAGTGTGGGTCTACAGAACTCAAGTTTGGTACAATATAATTCAGTAGAAGAAGGGAGATTGCAAGGGATGAGTTCTAAACTTTCAGCATGCAAGGCTACGAACATAAGAATCTAAGGAGTAACTTTACGCTATCAACAAGATACCACACATAACAATATAACAAGAAGAGTTCTCAAAAGATCATCAAAAGTAACCACCAAGGAAGGGAATTACAGGGAAAATTTCCTTAAACTTGAGATGACCACATAGTTTCCCACTGATACACATACCACACTAATAAAAGTTAAGGTTTCTACACGTTTAAGCCATGATTTCAAGGTTCGTTGTCCATACAAGGCTAGTAAAATCAACTATGACCAATTTTACATGAGAAACAAGTCTACACAAGGTCCCACAAATCAAGATCACACAAGATGAGGTTAATCAACAAGAACACCTAAATTAACAAGCATTTACAATCAAGGAACTATTCAAGGAAAGCACTTCTATAACTCGAGAGGGCATAATAAACTTTTCATGGTAATGCAAGCGAAGTCAAGACCACAAGGTTTTCCTATAGTCTGATATTTTTTACACTTTGTTTTAAGAATCGAGCACACCAAACAACCAAATCTAAAGAAGTCAACTATATATCAAAAGAAATATATATCTATATATATTTATATCTCCCCTAGCAACTAACATATCAATACAAGTTCCATACCTTATATCACAATGAAGATTATTTATCTTATTTCCTACTCAAGCTTGGAATAACCATAAAGAGAGCACAAGGAACACCAAGGACCATTCAAGGTTGCTAGGGAGAAGAGCAAGTAACAAGGGGTCCAATCAATCCAAAGGTGAATAACATCATCTTGCACTTTCCATCCTAATGGGAAGAAGGGCTTCAACAACAAGGTGACCCAAGAAAATATGAAGAAAAGAAGACTTCCCAAAGTTATTTTATATCCTTAACATATGTTGCCTTAAAATTACAATACTTAGGTCTCCAAGGACAAGATAACACGCAAGGAGGTTGCTTCTCAAACAACAAATAAGTCTCAATCCAAAAGGAACCACAACTCACATCCGTCGAGCTATGGGATGATAAGGGTGTGATGACCCAAAACTCCCACAAGAAGGCACATACATCCATGGAAAAGAAGTAATAAGCAACCAGAACACATTACTATCCACCGGGTGTTTTCACAATTTTAGGTAGGTGACAGAACTACGAGTTTGACTATATATTGCATTCAAACACATAAATTTTACCCATTTTATAAATCAACTTATTAATTCAAAAGTTATAGCTTTTCTTGATAAGAACATTCCTTTCATGCTCCCTTAGTTACAAATTTCTTTCCTTTATGACATCATCAGTTTACATTATAAAGAGCACCACTAAGGTGGGCATGATGCCTCACCATTTTGTATAGGTAGAGAGAATTTAGTTTACTTGCAAGGAAGGTGGGTGGAAAAAGGTTTCCTTTCTATTCTTCTACATGGTTTTTATTTCTTCTATTAATCTACCAAAGGTATAACAAGGGTCACTTCCCTTTTCTATGCTCCAGTTTATTTGTTAAGTTCCAAGGTCAAACCTCCTTAATTATAGTTTTATGGTGTTTTGGTTGAGTCATCTTATCAATCAAATTTTGATGAGAAGGAAGGTTCAAACACATCACAACATTACTTTTATGGGAATGAGATACAAATCAACACACCACATTTTGATTCTAAAGGAACAAGAGACATTCAACATAGAAAACACACTATTAATTTTCTGTAAGGACTAGGAAACAATGAACCAACATGAATTGCACCAAGATTTCAAAAATTCACCAAATAATTTCAAGCATCATTAAGCATTCTTTGTGGGTCTCCACAAGTCTCACAAAGAAATTTTCAAGGAAAGCTCATTAAAGAGGTAAAATCTTACTTTTACAAATCTATTTGGGTTTAACAATCAATTCTCATGTCCTCACAAGATATCACCAGCCAAGCAACTAGATGACAATGCAACTATACTCCAAGGAACCACATCCACACAAAAAGGCATCCAATGCAATGGGGCAACCAAATAATTTACCAAAACATGAACTAAACAGCCAAGAGTTACAGTTTTTTTTTTTTTTTAAAAGAGGAAGTACCATATAAGCACCATCGAGATTAACTATTAAGATCTACCCAACTAACATCTCTAAGAGAAAGCTCCAAAAGACCCAAAGCATCCATAAATGTTTCCAAGTAACCCAAAGATTAATAGGTCATAGAATGTTATTCATAGTAAAGGAATTTTAAGGTGTGTGTAAACTTATTTATAAGTCAAGAGGGTAAAACAAGTACACTTAAATAAACACACTACTTGAAAGGCTTAAATCTATCCATAATTACCAAGATGCATACATTCCACGAGTCAAAACTTTCTATGATGTAACCAAGAACCCAAGATACAATTTAACATGCCATCGATGAAAAGTCACTATCAAAACAAACACTGTTCCAGTAACATTTACAGTCAACCAAAGGCAATCCAATCCTAACAAAATCTAAAAGTCCATAATTAAACACTTCTACTCTGACGAGGGTTAAGCTCTTACTAGATTGAAATAGAATCACCACTACCACTATCAGACTACCCTCTAGACCACACTACATGAACAAACTTTCTTTCTAGCAAGGTCAAGCAACAAAAAGGGTCACTCTAAGATCTTAGACACACTTAAGGTTCTGTGCATCCATAACCAAGGCAAGACTTTATGCACCTAAAATGACCTTCAAGACACCCAGGGTGTACCCCCATATGACAATTGTCACCATACATGAAGCATAGAACCAGCTCAACAACATGGAAGAAGGAAACCACGTAACGTTTAGCCAAGTAGCCAACA
This sequence comes from Taxus chinensis, assembly GCA_019776745.2. Taxonomy (NCBI): domain Eukaryota; kingdom Viridiplantae; phylum Streptophyta; class Pinopsida; order Cupressales; family Taxaceae; genus Taxus; species Taxus chinensis. The sequence goes on from CM034146.1 coordinate 983,319,853, forward strand.
ACATCATGAGCTCTGAGTCATCAATCAAATAAAGTCAGAGAAATATCGGCAATCAATAAAAGTGGCTAAGTAGCTGAACATTGCAAATTTGAAAATTCTTGCAAGAATTATAAATAAATAAAATATTCTCAGAGCTTCTCAATCCAATCATAAAATAAGATGTTGGTCCTTGATAAAATACACAAGATTACGAATGTAAAACACAAAAGTTAACACCACATTCACTCCGCAGCCTTTCATGGCTACCAATAGGGGTACTCTACCTCGAGGTTAGTTCCAAGAACACATACATAGGATTGGGTCCTAGATGACACCTAGACTTAGTGTCCACCCTCTCAAATGGGTAACAACATGGGAAACTGACAACCAGACCCTCTTTCCTAACCACTCAAGGAAGGAAGCTCTAAACAGCTTCTAATTAGCTCTTCCCGACCCAGATCACAACCACTACTGTCCAACCACAAGGGTCACATCTTACAACTCATCATTCCAACCACTCCAATAGGGAAGGGTCTCAACAAAGGGCTTAATACATCATACAATTACATCAAGTTTTAGGGCTTGTAAAACAACACATTTTCAAAAGGGAACCAAGTTTCCATTATACTAGAAGTTCACAATTTCCATTTAATCTGACATACTTGGTTACCCTGGGTTTAGAAAAAATGTCACTAAGCAAGCACATCAACTCAAACAACTTATTATTATTTTATTATCATTTTAATTCTAGCAGTTCAAATGAACAGAGTAATGTAATATTTCTTCATACTTATTTCTTCTTCAATTTTCAACAAGTTTGTTTTCTTAGATTCAAAAGTGTGCTAGGTTTACAAGTTCATGTCTCAAGTTTTCTAGTGTGCCCAATGGCCCAAGCTTTTGAACCACTGCTCTGATACCAAGTGTAATGCCAGGTTAAAACAACCCGCTTGAGAACCATGAACCACCTAGGTTTAGTTAGAAAATTATGAAATAATTTTTTTAAGGGGCTAGGAGTTGACAACCAAAGTCTCAAAGACAATTAAATTCAACTGATAACCTTTCCCATTATAATGATTACTGATTTCACATTATAGAGCAACAAGTGCAATAAGTCCACACCTAGCTCAAATCTCTCTAGGGATTACTTTGTTTACTGATTACATTGACATTTAGCTAAATATTCCTTGATTAAAAATTTTAGGGTTAAGGGACCCAAAACAATTAAATACCCTAGGTATTTAATTCCACAAGGTCAAGACTAGAGCAGGGTTTAATTGCAGTGAGAAAGGAATACATACTTAAAATCAACAGAGTAAGGTCTCACTTACCCACTCCCAGAACTTGATTTAGAGTGTCTACCACCAAGTTGCAAAGAAACAGTTGCCACTGATAGGTTCCAGAGAAATTCAATTTCACTGGGAAAACTTCTCCCTTAAAAACAACTCTCAGAGGTCACAAGGTCCAAAACTTAGGGCTATAAGTTTCAGTTAGGTTCAGGGAGCAATTTTACTCCCATACCCACTCTCTAACAGGCTCAGAGTTTCAACTTGATTTTTCTCATACCTAACACTTCCAAAATTTCCCTAAACCATTTCCAATGGATAGGAAATTTTCTCACCTTTCCGGTGATATAAAGAAGTCCTCCTAACTCCTTCGGGAACTCAAGATATGGTCCAAACGGAGTTTTGGGATCAAATTTTCCCCAAGGGGACACGTGTCAAGAGGAGGGGAAATCTCCTTTGGTGGGTTAACGGGTCGCGTAGGGAATTTTTTGAAATTTTTCCCCATGTGGCGCAAAAGCAAAATTTCTCCTGAACCTCCACCGCCACCCCCAAGGTGCCACGTGGCACCCTCTGATTGGCTTGGGCCGGCAGGGAGAAATGGAAAATTTTTCCAAAATTTTCAAAAAAATCAAAGGGCAAAAAGTTGTCGTGCCTCCGCCGCTGCCCCCGTGAGGACACGTGGCAGCCTCTTGATTGGCTGCAGGCCGCGTAGTGGAGAAAAAAGATGAAAATTTTCCCGAGCCAAAATTTTTGAAAATTTTCTAAGGGCAATTTTGATGGGAAATTTTTGGGTTGCGGGCCCGCCAGGGAAAATTTTCCCAAATTTTCCCGCCAAGGCACAAAAACTTCAAAGTGCCATAACTTGAGCTAGAAAGCTCAGTTTTGGGAAAACGAGGACTTTTCAGAAAGCTCTTCGATGCCCTCTTTACACAAAAACACAAATTTTACTTTTTGATGAAGTTTAAGGGGTAAATTTTACAAAAAGGATCTGTAAGGATTTTAATTAGCCAACTGGCAAGTTTCCAACTTTCAATTTTGATTAAATTATATCTCCTCCTTCACTCAACATGTCAAAAAGACATGGAGGATTGGTCTAGGGAGAGTTTAGAGTGTTTTAGGAAAGTCAATTTTGTACAATTGATTCCAATTTGGGATTTTGTCCAACAAATGACAGGAAATGGTTGAGAAGGAGATTAAGCTCGAATTTGCAATGGTTCAAGTTATTCTCTTAAATATTCTTGTCGATTTGAGTTCATTACTAGTATATCATGTTGGATTTTAAGGTTTCTAGGTAGATTGTTAAGTGCTGGTTCAAACTGTGCATTTTATTTAGAATTACCAGTTTTAAAAGTCACAATGCCAGTGATCAAATTTTTAAAGGATCTATTTGTCAATTTTATCATTTAAGTGTGGCATATAGTTTCTAAATTAATCCAATGCATATAGTTGTTTCTAAACAAATCCTTTCCAAGTTAAATTACAAGTTCTGATTCCAAATTTAATGTAATTCCAAGGATGCAAAAACAATATACTTCCTTCCTTCGCATTCTTCTTTCCAACAGAGATTTTAATTCACCAAAGCCATTCAAATCCAATATCCAGTACAATTTTGAGAAAAGAATGCAATCCTTTATTGTTTTCCAATAACTCTTTACAATTTTCTCTTTTACATTTGATTTCTAAAATACAATATACAATACATATAACAATTCTTCACATTCCTTTTCAAAACAGAGAATGGAATATAACTCCTTACATTTCACATTTCCATTTCAATCTTTCTTCATCAATACAAGTATTTTCTTATTGCAATTAATTATACAATTCATCCACATCAAAGTGGGAAGGGATACAATAAACTTGCTCACAAGAAGGGACTGTCAAACTGTATTTTCCTCTTGCTCAAAACAACAACATGCTCCATTTCTTTTTTTTTTCTCCAAATTTATCACAACAAAGAGGGGGAAAGGCAACGCTCTCCACCCAACCAAGACATCCAATGAAAGGAGAAGCCTTCCTTCATCATTGGCCCCCGAGCCCCAACCAAGATGCAATAAAAGGTGTAATTCAACCATGGCAACAACTGGCTTCCACACACAACATTCTTTCACATACACATTTTCCTTTTTAAAACACAAAGCAACACCAAAAACAAACAACAGTTCACAACTGCATATAAAAACATTCAATCACAACTCAGGCTTGATCATGCAAGCCAAAGGAGCAAGGACTATGGGGGAAGCTACTTATGCCTCCCAATTGGGAATTGGGCATCCACCAAAAAATCATACCACCAATATAACATATCATAACCCATAAACCTTATATCTCCCAACCCCTCCTTATGCCCCCCCGCCCCCCCCCCCCCCCCCCCCCCCCCACCCACAAATTTTCCCTTATGCCCCCCACAAGTAAGAAATGCAAGCTATTTCTTTTCCATGGTGGATCCCAAACCCAAAACTCCCTCCACAAAATTCTGATGCCCATGGCATTTCCCTTATGCCCCCCACAAGAATTCCCCATAGCCTTCTCCTACACCATTCCTAAGGCAGTCTACCCAACCAGCCAACAAATAAAACAATACATGCACCATACACACAACACAATAAGAAAATAACAACAATAAGGAAGAAATAAACTCCTACCTCTCCATGGAAGGATTTTCTCCACACATCAAGCTTTGAATGTCAAAAACACAGTCCCAAAATAGTAGTGCCAAAGTATCAAATGCTCTCCAATTTCCTCCAAATCAACAAGAGCTCTAATCACAAAAAAATGTGCCCAAGGATGCATGCAAAACATAGTACAAAATAGAAAGCTCCCAAGCATGCAAAGCTATCTTCAAAACTTCCTTCAAAAACTAGAGCTCCCACCAGAAAATGTGCCCCAAGGAAGAATGCAAAAAGGTTTAACAACCCAAAACAAGAAGAGAGTTTGAATTAAATAGAAGAGGGAGAGAAGAGGATGATGTGGATCCATGTAGGATGCCACATCACACATCCTCCAATTCAAACACAAAAGACAAAATTCCATTCTCCCAAGCACAATAAATGAAATGACAAATTAACTTACACACTCCAAAAGAGCCCACACCACAAGGGACAACTATTTAATAAAATGTAAGAGAGTGCAATCCAAAACAAGCAACATGATGAATAAAATGCATTTAAAAGTCACAAATCACATCTCCATCCATAAGTATGGTTGGTATAATAAATTTAGAGGCATGGGACAAGTTTTACTTGTCCCACAAGTCTCCAAAAATAGCCCCCAAGGTCAAATTCGAATTTCCATGGAGGTGGAGTATTTCATACTCCAAATCTGACTTACACAAGCTCTTACAAAATTAAATACAACAGCCATCAACTCTTATAATTACTTCCCATATCCCAATTTGATTTATTTAAAGTTTAACTATATGATTCCCACATTAATCCATCACAATTTTAATTAATTTAAAGGAAAGGAACACATTACTTAATAAAATACATACAACAATAATAAAAGGAAACACATTAATAAAATACACAAACCCACAGTCACATGTAAAGGTAATCCCCCCATGGGAATCCCTAACAAAATACAACACACACACAAAACAAGTTGCCATGGTGACCGTGTTGAATTCACCCAGAATTCCATTTTGGTTGGTCTCCGATCCCCGATGTTTTGTTGTGATATTTTTAAACCTGCAAAACACAAATACCTCCTTCGGCCTCATGGCCATATCAGAACGTCCAAAATGAATATATAATATAATCATGAAATCATCTATACATATGAATCACAACAGTCATCAAGGCAATCAAACGAAATTACATTTACAATTTATATCGACAACTATGTCATCATCAAATAATTTTTTCCTTTTCTAGGTTTATTCATAATCTCCAAAATCACACGTCCGAATAACTTCCATTAAACATCCATGCCAATAGTATATCATCATCCACACATGAGTGTCTCTAATAATCACCATGCATTATATATAATCAGATTCAACAATAATCCAGGATCTGACATCTAACACCATACTAAATCAAACTATTAAAATATCTGTCATAGTCTACAGTATCATGATCAGTAATAAAAGGTGCCAAAGGAAAGTGGGCACTACAACCGAAGTGCTTAGATTTTGTGTTGACAAATACATAGAGAGAACTTGCCATGTGACCAACTCTTTATTCTTAAAAAAAATGCTTAACAATTGGTACAAGTGATAGTCTATACTTATTCCACACTTCATTGTGAACGCATTTTTGTATTCAAAAAATTATATATATTTCTAAAATATTTGTCATTCTTACAATTTTCGCTTCTTATAAGCCGGTTAACTAGTAACCGTCTTCTTGTGTTGGGCTAAAGTATATTTTGGTTTTTAAAAAGAATGTTTAACTATAAATAGTTAATAATGATAAGAATTTACATTACAAAATACAACGCGTTTTGAAAGAATAATTAAAAAGTTCATCGGCGCTTCTTGTATTAGATCGACTCCGGCAGCAGCAAGTTGTGAAGAATGTGATCTATCCGCGCCTGAATTTACGAGCGGCTAACTCTGCAATTGACGAGAAAAGATGAGACAGTCCTTTACGTATTAATACCGGCTCCGAATCTTCAGCCCTTTCGCTTTTCATGACGTGCTCATCGCTAGAAATCACTGTTTCTACCTTTCCCTTCTCCTCTTCCTGCACTACTGTTCCTTCCTCTTCACGCACATTTGACACAGTGCTCGTATCAGAAGAAGGGCAAGCATTTACTGCTTCCTGGGTTTCCATTTCTTTGACAATTTCCTCTTTCGAATCCAAACCGGGCACCTCATTTGTATCTTGAACTTGCATAGAATTATCTGGGCGAGGATTCTCAGATGGAGAAACACGCAAAGCCTCTTCCTCCTCCTCCTCCTTTATTAAATCTTGGACTAATTCTTGCTCGGACGATGCGCAATCTTGAGGAGGGATCTCCACTGTAATTACCACGGAAATTTCATTGATTTCCTGTGGATGCCCAGGCCTGAAGCTTTCCATCTCCTCACTAACAACAGCCTGCACTTGCTTATCAAGATCATCATCCTCGCACACTGTCACAATTTCTGCACAGGATTGCTCTGCCTCTTCTTCTGCATATGGAGGTGGTGGATGCGGGCCTGTACTCCCAGGGTGCGGCATTACTGGTCCAATCGGGGGATAGAGCTGAAGTTGAAGGTGAAGGTGATGACGGAAATCCTGAGCGGCAGAACGGTTGTTAGGCTGATAGGGACTAAACCTGTTCCACCTGAATTTGGGCATGACGACGTGCAGCACACCCTGGTGAAAGCTGGCTCGCACGGCTGCCACGTTGACATCATTCGGAATTTTGAAAGGGCGCCTTCTTGAACTCCCGCGCTGTAGGAGGTGCCACGTCCACCCAACCATACCCATGTCATGTAAATATCTGTGTCCACGTATCATCAGAGTCCGCGCGTTGTCCATCTGCAGCCATACATCCTCTTTCCTCAATCCTATTTAATCACACCACAAATCCATCATTAACTAACAGAAATCCAGTGAATGAAATTCGAGTAATTTTATAAAATCAGTGATGTACTTACCTGGAAGATTAACGTCGAGGAAGTAGGAGGATCTCGTCTCCCTCAACTGAACACCAGGATCGAATGCTTCAACTAAATTCCGATCAGCAGTTTGTTGTCCATAGCTGCTGTAATTTATACTGCGCGGATCGCTAAGAGCCAAGTTAAACTCCATTTCAATACAATAAAATGGGCAAATTCAAGAATCAATGTATATGAGATTTGGATAATGGTACGGCAATAGCTTATTAATGGCGTTGAGTTATGGAATACAGTAATAGTTATAGTGAGGCGAAGATGCTTTTCCTCTGTCCCTCAAACTGCTTTGTCTAACGAACAAATCTACGTCGCAATGTACGCAATGTTTTTTATTTTGCTTTTACGTGGACGGTCGCATGGGTATTTTTTCTCTTTCCTGTGGAGATGGGGAAAAGAATGAAAATGGAATTGGATGACTAACTACCTATATCTTTGCAAGGTAGATAGTTACATCAACACCGTGCCTTCCTCTACTCGATATTTGCTCCGTTTATTCGTTCCATGGTCAAAGTGTTCCTCCCAAAGCCATCCCATCACCTATTCAATAGGTAACTTACCCTCACCTATTCAACCGTAGGGCTTTTTAAAGGAATCATCATCTCCCATCGCACTTGGTTTCCTTTTTAACATCTCCACGTCTATGACTCTCTCTCCTCTCCCCACTCATTATAAGGCACAACTTTTACCTCTAAATTTGGAAACAAGATTCCTTATTACACTTGTTTACGACCCACTCTAAATTTTAAATGATCCAACCACATTATATGGAGTTATATGAACAAATACTAAAGTTATACTTCTAATCCGGACTGGTTATCCTTGCATTTACACAGCCGGTTGGGAGGACTCGCCCTGCATTAGTGCGCCATGAAGTGTGCTAGGTCACTGGGTCATTACTCCTGTAGTTTAAAAAAATAATACAAAAGTTGTACACTCTTGTTGCAAACAATGTGTCTAATTCTACCCTAGCTATCTTAATTGACAACAACTATTAGTTAAAATTTAAATTTATAAAATGTTAGATTTTTTGTATTTAATATGTCAGATTTTGTATTAAGAAGAATATTTGAAAATCCCCTCAAAATTCTTAAACACTTGACATTTAACATTTTCAACTACTTTCTAAGTTAGAGAATCTAGAATTCTCAAAATATTTGTAAAACTCTCTCTAGATGTGTGTTATATTTGTTAGCGTTTTGTAATGGAATATACAAGTAATAAAGCGCTTCCAAAATTTGTATCCAAGATTGTAAGATATGTGTTTGTGTTTATTTTTCATGTTTTAATCTTCCTCTCCCCTGTTGTTTGGTATTTAAGCTATGTTTTATCCAAGAATCTGTAGATTTTTTAGTTTTAGCATAGCGTAGCCAAGGCAGAAAGAAAAATCCACGATTTTGCAATAAAAACAAAGTTTTTCATAGCTTTGATAGTCATTTTAGTGACAACTAGTATCACCAACCTATCTCACCCCTATATTCCATTATTCAATGGTAAATATTATGATTTTTGGATAATTAAGATGAGAATGTATTTTTCTCAAAATTTGTGGGATTTAGTTGAGAATGAGGTCGATGAACCTCAAGACTATGACTGATCACTCATATCACGTATATAGGTGATGGATGTAGCTCGACCCCCCGATGGTGGCTCCCATATAAAGGGGGGACATCTAAAATCAGAGGGGGAAGAGAAATCCGAACCCTATATATCTCACTCGTTTGATTTGACTCCTATCTAGATATGGGGCCCATATCTAGATGGTGGCCCGCCCCTATATCTAGATTTGGGCCTCCCCCGCCCCACTTGAAATTTCTAAGGATGGGGAAAATGTGGACTGGATAGTTGCCCTCCAGCCCATCTAGATATTCTCTATAGGCCCCCCCCATTTCTATTCTAGTTATAGGGTCCATATAGAGCTGAGATATAGAGGGGCGGGACACCATCACGCATCATCCATTCATATATGTACGTGATAGTGATATTGGATATGATTGATTCATTCTAAATGGAGAAGTGGGCTATTGAGTTTGAGTCGCTTTCACAGTCAACAGACCAATGGTGGATGAGATTCCAATGGAGGTTACTAAGTGAGACCAGGTCGCTTCAACCCGAGACCGATCCAATGCTTGACCCACTAATACAAATATGATCTATATGGGTCACTCCAACCAGGCGACCTGACTTGATCTTTGAGCAACCTTGATCTCAGAAATTCATCATTCACTGACTATGAGAGTGACTATAGTCGGATAGGAAACAACTCATAACTCACCGAAATATTGACGTTGATGCCCCGACGTTGAGTTGATTTTTCTATTTGAAGAGAGCTCGCAAAGAGAATATCTCCCAACTATCTATAACGTGGTTCCAGTCGGGGTGACCTTTCTGCCTTTTCACAGTGGGCATTATCTCTTCATCGTCGTGTCTTCCAGTCCTCTTTTGCGCCATATAGTCTCATTCAGCCCCCCTCTCCATCTATACCCTATATATAGATATCTCATCTTATCTTATCCAAAGAAGATTTAAAAGCCACTGAATAGAAAGCGGACGGGAATATGTTTTCTCATTTCCGAATCTCCCACCCCACTACCACCATTATAGGCTTAGGCTAGGCAAGGGTAGGCTATACCAGATATGGTTGGTTTCCCTAAGCGGATATAGATCCTAGTTCAATCCTTAAGAATGATTAGGTATTGGTAGGTCCTCATATATTTATTTATTTCTAAATGAGGTAACATTTTCTTGAACTTAATGTATAGGAGGTTTCATGCGTAACCAATCAAGAGAAAGAGGCAGTGGGTAGGCCCGCACAAATCTAAATGAAGTGGGTATGACATTTCCCTCATTCCATTTCCCTTATTTTTTCCCAACCAACCGTATCTGCTCTGCCACAGTCATTTACTTTCCTCATTCGTCAATTCTACAAGACAACGTAGAAAAAACTCTGAACGAAACCTCAATAATCGGACCCAATAGAAGGATCTCCCATGTATTTACATAGTCATCTACCACCATCAAAATCCTCTAGCTTCGGTAGTATTCATCACACCCGGATGTACTATGCCATTTCTCCATCCCCCAACCTCTCCTGTTTGATCGGTGCTACATACATCTCCCAGAATGGGACCACCATACGAGTGTGAGTTCAAGTTACCTATTTCAAACATGAATTTTAATGAATATTGAGATGAGGTGAGATGGATTTCCCTAAGTGAGATGTCTGTATAGGAATTTGGAGAGAGTTGGGTAAGTATATATGGGAACATAACAACACCGCTGAAAGAATGTGACTAAAATAAAGAAATACGCCATGCCCTAGGAGTCCATTTCTCCTTTCTACCCATTTTCTACACTATGATTATCCACCCCCAACCCAGATGTAAACGTAGCGGCTTTATTCAATACCCAACCTTCGATACCTTGGATGCAAGCGTTCAATTTCGTATGAATAGGGTGTGCAATGTTTTTTTCTACCCCCGAAGGTATACAAATGAATAGGGTTGGTGGGATGAATATTGCCTAGATATGGAGAGAGTGCATGGGATTACTATGAAACTCTGAATGGTGGGCCCTCATAATTGTTGAATCTTCCAACAAATCCAATCCAATCCAATCCAATATTAGTCTAACTAGATGAATGAGAAGAATGGGCCAAGGAAGTGGTTGGTAATTAAAGTACCCCCATCCATTATGGCTTTGCCTCCCCATGTTATGTTTTATGAACCATCGATTCGCGCGCGGGGGGGGGGGAGGGGGTGGGGGGCGGAGTTCTCATGAAATCCATAGCTGGGCGGATCCAACAGCCCCAAAAATCGTTAGTTAAAACTAACACCCTGCCCCTATTGACTGAGCCACTTGGGCCATTATCTCAATTAGATCAAGGGTTGGGCCCACAATTCTAAGATCACATGGTGAATTCCAAGTCATTTGTCGCCCTTCCAACAAAGGATACTAGTTATGCGTGGGCGGGTAATGATTAATTGGCATAGGCATACAATGAAAAATACTAGCTAACATGCCTTATCTATATATGGGATGCCCTCTCAGATGAGGGGAATAAATTCCCCTTGAATCATAGAAGTTGGGAGCACCATAATAGATTTTCCTTTTATGTCGATTGCTTTCACATTCTCTACAGTTGGGCATCTGATAAACCCTCGCCATATTTATGTAGCCAAAGAGAAAGGCCATGAGGACTATGGGTAGAGTAGGAGTAGAAATTAGAGCAACACTCATTCTAAGTACTTAATAGACGTAGTGAACATGGATTACATTATTGAATTGACAAGAAATACCTAACTGCCTAGAACAACTTGATTCCTACACCCCAATTCAATCGGCCGTATCTCCCATTTTTTTACTCACCAACCTAGGCCCTGAGGCTTCGTTCAATGCTACAAGAGTGGGCGTTATTTTCACCACAGCGGAGAAATTCTCTTCATTCTTGGCCACCCTCTCAGGATTCATTCGTCCTCCCATCTCTGCTCGAATTTGGTGTATATTATGCCTTAGTTGGTGGGCAGCCCCCTCTATCTAATCGAAAAATCCCTCCATATGACATATTTTATCCTCCACATGCCAAGAATCAATGACCCACTTTGATGCTTTCATAAGTGAGTGATCCAGCTATCGTTTTTTTTTATCTGCTTGCTCGATGAGCTTGCTCTTGGCACTGAATGGCATATATTTTCATTCTAGCGTAGCATAAGCATACATTTCATTAAGGGGTCATTCATAGTTATTAGTTGGGTGCTCCTATCTCTTATCAATCGAGAGGACAAGTCGAGCCCATAATGATAAAAGAAGAGCGGGCCCATGCAATTCATATCCATTCCCTACCCCATAACCCCTAATTTGGGGGGTTGTCATCATATGTCTAATATAATCTAATCAAATCAAATCTATATATAGGAGGGGAAGGGGTGCGAGAGCATATAATAGATCTATATAGATATCAGTCGGTTGAGTGTATATTTGCGATACTTTATGTGCCCGCCCTCTACGAAATGTTTCTTCCACCCTCCACCTCTTCCTTCCTTTCTTCACGCCCATATAGAAAGAGGTGAAGACCCCTCATAACGACCAATGCAATGGATTCCTGGAGTCATATAGACAAGTCATATGGATATATTTGGTTTTATGTAATTGGTTGTAAAAGTAACATGATAGATACACCTTTCAACTGTTAATCTCCTTTCAATCTTATTACAATATACCTAGGCTACATCACTACACTATATATGTTATATGAGATATTCTTCTCTCCTTAGGGCAGGCGAGGCATCACCTCATCTCTCACTTACACTTCACTCTATTTGGTTAGTTCAAATAAAAGTGCAGGGCCCTTTGAATAATACCCCATATCTATATGGGATAGTAGTGTTAGCCCCATGGGGATAACTAGTAGAGTAGCAGGTGGTGAATCATCCCCAACTAGTTCTATATGGGATGCAACTGGGTGGTAAGACCCATGTTGTCAGCTCCAATATTTGACCATGTAAATGAAAATTGATAGGATGATGCCTACCGCTGAAACAAAGGATATGATAGATCCCATTGGTTTTTAAAATAATAACATGCATATCGTTCTCTAACAAGCTAGCTAGTGTAAAGGAAACCACCCCTTGTTATCCTCAAAAGTCTTTAGCATATTAAATCATTGAAAATGAGCAAGTTAGCAAGAAGAAAATTATTTTTTATCCAATTCCAAAAGATAGATCAATTTGGTCCATCATTATGAGTGTAAATATTACAAATCCTTAAAAAATAACCATTAATACAAAAAAATTAGCCAAATAACCCAGTGTGAGGGGTCTTCTCCCAAAGTAAGAATTAATGGTGTAAAGGTTGGGGAAATCATAATAATAGCACTACTGTGGCCATCTACATGAAAGGTGGAATATTGTACGACATTTGGAAAGATATACATTAGATATATCTATAAAATAAAATCCTAAACATTAATCTGATATAAATAAATCACATCTAGATTATCAAATTGTTGACAAGTAAAATGCGTAGGTAATTTATTAAGCACTTTATTAGACCTCAAGCATTCTAAGAGAGTATATTCATGTGTAATTCTCATTTCCTGACCTCAACATCTATCTTAATTAAGCCTAGAATCATGAAGCTATAATTGAATGTTAGTTGTTGATTTGATGGAAAAATGTAGTGCCCACCTATTTTCTCCATTCCCTATATTCTATTGACTCATTTCGATTATTTTATTATTGCATTGGACACTTGATTATGTTGTATATTACTTAGATAATTTTATGTTCTATCGCTATGTTGGTTATGATACTCTTACACTTGACATAACACTATTTGTGACACTCTTTTCTTATTTATGTTATAGACATTTTACATGGTTTCCTTTTAACATATCCCATCACACTTGGTGTCCTTTTAACATCTCCACTATGTCTATGACTCTCACTCATCTCCCCACTCATTAGAAGGCACATAACTACAACCACCCAGCCATATATAGGGAGTTGGATACACACAGACAACGTGAAGTTATACACTCATGTTGTAAAATGTGTCTACTTCTACCCACCTAGCTATCTTAATTGGCATAAACTATTGGTTGAAATTTAAATTGGAAAAAGTTAGATTTTTTATATTTAATATTTTAGATTTTGTATTAAGGAGAATATTTGAAAAATCCTCTCAAAATCCCTAGGCACTTGACATTTAATATTTCTAACTACTTTCCAAGTTAGTGTAAGCGCAGGTAAGTGCAGCAACAGACTAACACACAATAATAATTTTCTATATATTTCACACAATACAATAGCCTAATATATAGGCTGGAGTTTCCCTAGAATTTAGGAAACTAACTCAACTACAAAATCTCAACCAAGCCTAATTATGTGGGGTGAGAATAACTCATGTAACCCACACATAACAATAATAATATATTGTTGAAACAATATATTATAATATCTCTAACAATAATCTCTCAACAATAATAATTACACACATAATTATTATTCACACACATAAATATGTGAAGCACTATATAAATATTTCCTAACATTCCCCCCCTTAGTGCGAACATGGGAAAAACCTACCTTTGTACTATAATGTGCTGCTACGTAGCATGCTCATGATCTGGATGGTTTCAAGGACAATACCAACAACCTCTGGATAGTTTTTTTGGATAACTAACAACCACGATATCATGATTATGCAGTAGTATCAACAACTCTCATCACTATCTCACTGCAGGGAATAACATAGGAAATCCTACTGAAATCTGTTGCTCATACATACATAGAGAAAGCTGACATACTGGAAATGGAACATTGGATCATGTTCCCCCCCCTCAATGTGAAATTTCCACTTATTGAAAACAGGATCACTGCAAACTGAGGCACACCACACTAAAATCAAACTGCACACACACCTGTCACCAAAGCTGATATGCGGCCCCGTCGTTGGCAACTGACGAGAGGTCGCTGAATGACCTCCAACCTCCGATGCCTCCTTCCTCCAGTGTCATGCTGTTAGTTTAGCTGGATGTGATCATGAAGCTCAAAATACCTTCAATAATTTGAACGTCGCGTACAAGCGAAAATGCATCCAAAATTGAAATGCGGGCAAATTTTTTTATTTTCCGAACTTTGGAAGACGACACTTTTTACAATAGCATTGAACCATAATGAATTTTGACTCTACCACTTTTGACAACTTTCAAGTAATTGACAATAAGAAGACTTAACATAAAAATGATTCTAAACTCTTGACTCCTTTTATTTATTTTGACTCAAAGCTAATTAAACAAACCTATTATACTTAACATAAAATATTTTCAATACAATAGACACTTTTACTAATGATAAACTTATCTTTAAACACACACTAGGTATTTATTATAAACCATGGACTTTGAAGTTAAGAATATAGAGGAAGACACTCTTGGTAATACTCTTACACATGGCTGGAAGAAGAATGAACAAATATCTATGTGATTTGACCATGATGAGGATGAAGTTTGAACAACTTACGCATCAAAGCCACCGATTTTGATCTGACATGAGCGCACAAGTATTAAGAAATGCAAACTTCTAATTGTGATGTCCAAACACCAGAAGATATCGACCAATCAAAGTTTTGTATAGGTTGGATAACACCTAACAACAGTTATCGGGCTTCATCATCAATAAGTGCGTGAGAGGCAAGACAAGTGGATCGACTGTCAAAATTGGCAGAATGCACCTTCACATGTAGGAGATATGTTGCCTCCTTAACTTTCTCAAACACCGATGAATCATCAATTGTGCAAGGCAGACCTGTACCATATGCTACATAACGTGATTTGGAGCAATCAAACCTTATTTCTCAATGACAGGCTGATAGATGATAGTGACTGTTGTACAGACTGTTAAAATGATATGGTCAGACGTTCATAGTGCATGGTCGATATCAACAAGCCTCTGCCACGATTAAGAATTTCAGACCCTTCTGGCATCAACCATGCCACTGTCATTGTGCCACAGATTTATTCCGTTCTCAGATGCAACGATACAGAGAGCTCATGGACAATGCAAACTTGAGGTAATGTGGCTGATATTTGAATCCAAATCCACGACATGACCAAAATCAATCCATATTTTTTATTTCCAAAAATTTAACGTCGCTCTGGTACCAAATGTAAGCACAGGTAAGTGCAGCAACAGACTAACACACAATAATAATTTTCTATATATTTCACACAATACAATAGCCTAATATATAGGTTGGAGTTTCCCTAGAATTTAGGAAACTAACTCAACTACAAAATCTCAACCAAGCCTAATTATGTGGGGTGAGAATAACTCACGTAACCCACACATAACAATAATAATATATTGTTGAAACAATATATTATAATATCTCTAACAATAATCTCTCAACAATAATAATTACACACGTAATTATTATTCACACACATAAATATGTGAAGCACTATATAAATATTTCCTAACAGTTAGAGAATCTACAATTCTTGATATCATCGTAAAACTCTCTCTCTCTCTCTAGATGTGTGTTTCTTTGTATGTGTGTTGTGTATTTGTTAGCATTTTTCAATGCAATGTAAAAGTAATGAAGTGATTATAAAATTTGTATTCAAGACTGTAAGGTATGTGTTTGTCTTTATTTTCCATGTTTTAATATTCCTCTCCCTTGTTGATTGGTATTCAAGCTATGTTCTATCCAAGAATTGTTACAATTTTTAGTTTTAGCATAGCACAACCCAGGAAAAATGAGAAATCCATGATTCTGCAACAAAAAGAGAGTTTTTCACAACTATGACAGCAATTTTAGTGACAACTAGTAGCATCAACCTATCTCACCCCTATATTCCATTATTTAATGGGTAAATATTATGATTTTAAAGCTATTAAGGTGAGAATATATTTTTCTCAAGATTTGTGGGATTTAGTTGAGAATGAGGTCAATGAACCTCAAGACTAGAAATTTTTTTAGCTCCATCATTTGACATTGTAAACCACAGTTGATGGGACGAGTCTTACCACTGAAACCAAGCGTTTAATAGATCCCTTTGGTTTTTAAAATAATAACATGCATCTCATTCTCTAACAAGCTAGAGTGTAAAGGAAATCACCCCTTGTTATTCCCAAAAGTATTCATAATATTAAGTCACTACAAATGATAGTTGGCGACAAGAAAAATATTTTGTAACCAGTGCCAAAAGATAGATCAATATGGTCCATAATTAGGAGTGTAAATATTAAAAATCCATAAAAATAACAATTGATACCAAAATTATCCAAATAACCCAATGTGAGGCATCTTCTCATAAAGTAAGAATTAATGGTGTAAAGGTTGGGAAAATCATAATACTAGCACTGTTATGTCCATCTACATGCAAGGTGGAATATGCTAGAGTAGGTATTTACCTTAGCTCATGTTCACCTAGGTACTTTATTTACCTTTATTATATTTATCCTCACCCATTTAAGTGTGTGGATATTTCATTTGTCTTATTTAGATATTAGGAGATATTATCTAGTTGTTAGGTATAGTTCTTTTCTTGATCTATGGTATTGACTAGTTCTTTCCTTGATATATGGAATTGACTAGATCCTTGATGTCTAGAACTCTCTCCTAAATCTATGGTCTTGACTAATTCTTTGATGACTAGTTATTTCCTTGATTTATGGCTTGATCTACGACCTTGACTGGTTCTTAGATTGTTATTCCTTTCCTATATAAGCAAGGCCCATTCTCATTGAGTTTCATAATAATATATGATATTGCTGCTCATTTGTTTGTAAAGGTTTATGTAAAGTTATTCTGGAAAATTAATTTCTTTGATTATCATTTGTGTTCATGGCTTGGTACAGTCTAGTTATCGTTCCTTTTATGGTATTAGAGAAGGAGATTGCTATTTACATCCATCTGGAATTTTTATATCGAGTGTAGACATCCATTGAAATCCTTAGCCCCTAGTCATATGGTATGGTCATATGAGGGATTAAGATTGTGATTCCTACTAATAGGTGCTTAAATCCAGCCCCCTTTCATTTTATTTGTGTGGTGAAGGCAAGAGCATTTTATTTTGTTTTAGTGGCAACAAAAATAAATAACAGAGCATAATATTGAAAATTTTGTATCTTTTGATCGGTAACTCGGTTTTGAGTGTCATTTTTTGTAAAAGTGCTTTTTTTTGTGATCTTTCCATTGGAAATATTTATTTTGAGAATCGAACTATAATTATAAAGTGACATACTATACCACACACTCATTATAAAGTGCCAAATATGGAGGAGTGTTGTAATCAATTGTGGATGCAATTTCGGCTGAGCCCGACGTCCTAAAACGTTTGGAAGTTGCATTATTACATCTATCATGGATTCTAAGAATGATATGATTTTATCTTAAGTGTGTGGACTTCAAGATGATATTGTAAAATTTGTGGAATAAAATAGATCACTCAAGAAGTGAAATTATCTTCTGCAATCACTCATTTATGATAAGGATACACTAATACACTCCCTGCAGCAAAAAATTGCTGGCCTACAACATCACCATCATATTGTGGACAGTTATATCCATGCTTCTGGTCCACTTGCAGTAGTTTCTCTTATACCCACTGACATTGATCTCTGCTCTTGATGCTCCTAAGCCTATGAGCCTTACTGCATGTTCTTCCACATCTATGCCTATTGCAGTAACACATGTTGTGTATCCTGCTTCTTCTCATATGCATGGATCTTTTAAGAAGCATACAACTACATTCAGTTCTCGCATGCTTTGTTCTATAAGTTTCACTGGTAGAGGTATTGGTAGACATTCATAGGGTATTATTTCCACTATTCCACTTGTTAAGTGGAATTCTCGTCATGACATTGGTTTTTGAGCATATACTTCGTTAGGATCACACATTGATAGAGCTCCTATTTTTGTTCATTCGACTCGTTCTAAGGATCATGAGCAACATATGAGTTTTGCACCTTCACTCAGGATTAAGAAACCTAAGTTTTCAGGTTTCAGACATGATCAACTTGCCAGACATTCTGATGTTCCTTTGCATGCACCCATTGTGCATTTTACACCAAGTCCTATGCAGGCATCTTATTCATCCATCAGTGTTGATTTGGGGTGGATATCTGATCACTCGTGGCGGTGATATAGACATTGATTAAGAGGACTCTACAGGTGTGGATCCTCCACCATTTGGCCTCTTGCTCCACTTTCTATACCATCTACATTGTAATGCTCCTTGTTTTGAGCATTTTTCTTTAGTAGGTTTAGTGTATCTCTCTTGTTTATTGAGAAATTTTTTATCTATACTTTCGATAATTTTGGCATGTTGACAGTATCTCTTACAGGGGATCTATTTTGGTGAATTCCAGAGTTAGTTTGTTAGTGCTCAAGTAGTTGTTTTGACAACTCATGCAGATTTGTAGTGTTACTCCACCCATTCAGGAGTATGGGAGGGTGTGGTGTTGATCATGCTTCTTCAGGTTTTGTGTCCTTGCCTTGTTACCTTGTCTTTTCTTGGATTGTGACACTCATGATTTTGTTTCCTTGCCTTGTTGCTTTGGTTATTGTTCTTGGATCGTGGCACATCTATTTGTAGTAGTTGATCAAATTATGTTTGGTGTTTTTCCTGCACTTTTGACATCACTCCGTTGACATTCTCCTTGTATGGAGCTATTCTGGTGAAGCCCAGTGTCAGTTGTTTTTGAGTTTTTTGATCGAGCAGTGGATTCAAACCATAGTGCACACCAAAATTCTTCAAAATTGTACGCATTTTTTGAGCCGAGCTTCTTGGGATGCCTTGCAGCGGTTTTTACTCTCTTTACTTTGTTGTTACTGGTTTTGGGTACCTTGCATTGTCCCTTTTTCCTAGTTATTGTACATGAGTACCTCATCAGGCCTAGTTTTTGGGACTCATACTGTGGACATGCCACTTCTATTTTGGCCCCTAGCTTCACTTGAGGGGGGGTGTTAGGGTAGGTATTTACCTTAGCTCATGTTCACCTAGGTACTTTATTTACCTTTATTGTATTTATCCTCACCCACTTATGTGTGTGAATATTTCTTTTATCTTAATTAGATATTAGGAGATATTATATATTTTTTAGGTATATTTCTTTCCTTGATCTATGGTATTGACTAGATGCTTGATGTCTAGTTCTATCTTAAATCTATGGTCTTGACTAATTCTGTGATGACTAGTTATTTCCTTGATTTATGGTTTGATCTACGACCTTGATTGGTTCTTAGATTTTTATTCCTTGCCTATATAAGAAAGGCCCATCCTCATTGTATTTCATTGAGTTCCATAATAATATATGATATTGTTGCTCATTTGTTTGCAAAGGTTTATGTAAAGTTATTATGGTGAATTACTTTCATCTTATAGATCATGGTGTTTGATTAGCATATATATTCATGGCTTGGTACGATCTGGTTATCATTCCTTTTAGAATATTTTATGAAATTTAGAAAGATATACATTAAATCACTCGACAAAATAAAATATTAAACATTAATTTGTTATAAATAAATCACATCTAGATTAGTAAACTGTTGGTAAGTACTTGATGCATAGGTAATTTCTTGAGAACTTTATCAGACCTTAAACATTCTAAGAGAATATATTAATGTGTACTTCTCATTTTCCAACCTCAACACCTATCTTAAAACTTATAATCATGAAGCTATTGTTGAAGGTTAGTTGTTGATTTGATGGAAAAATTGATCCTTGTGTAATGGCTCAACAGTTGGCCTTATCAACTTGCCTAGGTGACTTGTCTCCACTACAAGATGGAATTTATAAGTTTCATGGGGCATGAACACTAGAAATAATATCAACATTGGAAGTGAAAATTGACATGTTATTATCTTGAAAATATTGGTTCTTTATTGGTAACATGGGAAGTGGGGGTTTAGGAATAGGAAGTGGGGAGGAAGCTCTTTCCAGAAAGGTTTTAGTTGGAAAATTTTAATGAGACGATGTTGAATTAATCACATTAGGGTTTTTAGACCTGAGAATGACTTCCTTATTAGAGAAAGTGCTCCAACCATCACTTTAATCTCTTGTGGATTGTTTACTTACATGAGGTAGATTGATAGAAGTCTTAAGATGAACCAAAAGGAGACAATCATGTATTCTTTGGTCAGGTGGTTGGCACTGAAAATAAGTATCAGAAAGGTTAATGTGAATAATTTTTTTACATAAAGAGGTAATTCTAAACCTATATATCAATAAAATCTTTTAGATATTTTGATATGTCCACCTTGACACAAACACATTTTATAGTGCGTACATAAAAAAACATTTCTACTCATAAAAAATGACATGTCGAGTAGGGATGACAATTACATTCAAAAAAACCCATAAAGGGATAGGAAAGCTAGCTAACTTGACCTAGGTAGATAATTATATGGCTACTTGACCTTAGAAACATGAAGGGTCATTATTGATGGTGAAACAACCATGAAGATATTCCTGAGGAAACCAACATGTAATTTTCAAGTAGGAGTTGCACATGCGATGTTTATTTAAAGGAAAATAAAAAGAAACCCTTGGGCATGTTATGAATACTAGTTAATTGGATCCTCAAGGTTGTCCCAATTTCATTTCATATAGGTCTTGAGGGAGTTTTCAGATAATAATCTACAAAAAATATACGCAATCGAATAGTGGTTTTCACACCAATGAAAACCTTTTTCTACCGCATTATATTTGAAGAAAATATCAAGTTGAGAAATGGTTTTAGACTCACCTTATCGTAAAACTTCGATACAAACTTTTTTTATTAAGGATAAAGGTTTTTAGGAAGGGCCCTACCCTGGTACAACCAAAATATGGGTCTAAACACCTATATTAAAATAGTGATAACAATGAAGAACAAGCATGGATCAAACTAGAATAAATGCAGAAAAAAAGTATACCAAGCACTAAAATGTAGTAAAACCACAACACAAACACTGCACAAAAGTAGCGAAGAAACAACAAAAAACAAGATAATCAAGGGAGCACAAGATCAAGATACCCTTTGTACCTTCTCCTTATGATTCTATCAGAGATCACAACTGAGTGATTACATTTATTTATTTTTGAATGCACCGTGTTCCATCCATCATTAAATCCTTTTACACCACCCCCAAATGTCAAATTGAAATACTCCCTATAACAATCTCCCTCTCATAAGTCAAGGATATTAAGGGAGTCAGGGTCAATCGAGGGGTGAGGCAATATTTTTATAGGAATAACAACTTCAAACTCGTCCTTTGGGAAGCAATCAATCTCCCACTTCCAACACTTTTATTCGAATGATTCCTCGATATCCTTCTCCCCAACCGAGGGATCCTTCACCACTGGGGAAATCCAATCAGTGTTAAGAATGGGGTCAATATGCATTTCTTATATTGTGGAAGTTGGCACTTTATTTCCATTCAATCGAGAATCCACCTATGTCAAATTTATTGACTCTCCATCAATCTGCCTTAAGGGCACCAACTATAACCCAAAATCTTCCTTTTCTTTAAACAAAATCATGTCCATAGACAAATCTGGCTCAATAATTTCATTTTCCTCAATATCCAACTCATCCACGTCCTTTAAATCCTCCTCTTTGGCTAGCTCTTCATAATAGTCTTCTGAGTATTCATAGGCATCAAGATATACCTCAGAGATAGCTTTGCAATCATTTTTTAAATCTATCTTTTGTTCCAAGATGGGGTAAAATTTCTCTCCACTCAGATCTGCACCACCTATAGCAATAGGAACAATGACCATGACACTGACATATTCATTTACCATCTTCCAAACATGTCTCCATATTGATCGTATTCCCTTGACTGAAAGGAGGCATCGTATTCACATCCTGATTGGATAAAACAAGGTCTCCCATCCACGAATCCTCTTGCCTTGAAATGAGATCTTCATGACTGCTTTTTATTTTCCATTTTAGGAGATAGGATTTACATGTAGCCATTCCATATCCAACCATGCAATATTTTTAGAAAAACATAGAGGAGCCTTCATATATGATATTCTAATATCTGGTGTCAATTGATGAAATAAGGTGAATAGATTGAGCTACGAGTCTTCCTTAGCTCAGACTGAAACAAAATCTTGCACACACCATTATGGTTCTATTAAGGGTAGTAGGGTGAAAGGATATGAAGTAACAACAAGATTTAGATATTCCCAAAAGAACCTCTAAGTCCCAAAAATCTATGGGGAGGGAAGGAAGGCACACCCAGATAGGCTAGCAAGGGACGAGCTAATGTACAAAGGCCCCTAGATTCCACTCACACAAATTAATGATGGTTTTTACATAAAACTAGGGCCCCATTGTAACACATCTAAAATATTACTTTCTAAATAAAAAAATAAATTAAAATTATTCACTGGTCAAAGAAATGACCTCCAGGGTAGCCTTGATCCTCCATTTTCTTTTGGTCTATTCCCTGACCTGATCTATTTTTGGTATGAAACCAAAAACAAAACCCAACAAGACTTATCCCATACCTTATGGGAGCATTAAACAACACCTAATTAGGTAAAGGAAGAGATGGGGTTCCATTTACCTAAGAAGGGGAAAGAGAAGGCATTGAAGAACTAAACTTGACCTGAGCAACCTTCATTACCCCAGCTCATGACTAAGAATTGCTTCTCTCTTGCTCCAGATTCATGTATGAACCCTCGTTTATAAGGTCTGTTTCCTCCTCTCTATAGTCATAAAATAACACACTTACTATCAAATAAATACCATCAGGTATGTTATTTTATATATGGATCTTGCGTAATAAAAGTATTCACTAGTGACCCATCCTTTGGTCTTATTGTCGGTTAGTCAGGCGTCATTTTGTTTTGTCTTGTTTCACCAATTAGTTGAGTACATAAGAGCAAAACAGATAAGGTATGGGTGAGGAGGAATACCTGTGAATGAAGGTGGAAGGTAGAGTGCATGCATTCTGATTTCCTAATCTACTGATTGCGAGAACTTCCTTTTTTCTAGGAGGAACTACCTACGAATACAAAACAAGACCACAAGAGGAATATTAAACAATATATGTCACTGGACTACCTAGCATATGCTAGATCTAGGAAGTGTGATACTTCCTAGATGGTTGTCAATCCACTATTTAAATTAACTTAATGCAAGAAATGATGTAAACCAATAATGTCCTATTGTAGTTGATATGATTAAGGCATCTCATTAAAATAAAATAAGTAAATGTAATCTAACGGGCTAGGTTATGATCAGATCTGGAAGTCAGACATGTAAATAAGGTGGTTGGGACAGGTCAAGGTCAAGTTTTGAGTGGTTTGGGTTATTTGGGTTTGGTGGAGGAAACACCAGAGGGAACCAAGGATCTGGATCAGGAGGATAGGGGTCTTAGCCACCTCCTCAGGTGTTCTTTGAGATGTCTTTACACTTTCCAGATTACCAAGCTATAGAGGATGTTGTGGAAAACATGCACAAGTGTGAATTGCTATGACACACAAAGAGGATCACTACCCTAGAGTGGAAGGAAAGTCATTCTGCAACAACGTTGCAAGGGTACACGCATATCTGGTATAGGAAGTACAACCCCTATCAGATGGTGGTAGACTACAATGCATTGAAGAATGCCTTCCTAACAGAGTTCCATATACCAGAGTTTGAGTAGAAGAGCATCAACACTTTGAAGGAGATCCAACAAGGAATGCCAGAGAGTGTGTGGGAGTATGATGCATGGTTTAAAAACTCTCCTGTCAAACATGTCATATGAAAATCACCCTTCACAACATGCTCAATGGTTTTTTGGAGGGTTGATCACTCCATTTAGGAGGGCATTGTCACATAAGACATTCACTGACCCACATGAGGCTTTAGAGGCTGCCGTACGTGTTGAGTTGTTGTTACAGGAAGATTTACCAGACACAAAGACTGACATTGGTCTGGTATGACCGATGTCGGTTGAGAGAAGACTGACGACGATTTAGGTTAACTGACATTAGTAGGGTCAGGCAGATAGAGAATTAATAAATTTTGGTTTTAACGATTCTCTGTGATTTCACAGAGAATGGGAAGAGAATGGTGAGACTGATGATGGTGATGGGAATACTCAAAGATGTCTAAATTTGGGCATGGAGAGCTAGGAGGTTGTAAGTGACTAGGTGGAGGGATTGGCAGGAAGGTGAGAGGTGATTAGATGCAAAGGAGAATAGAACTCCCAAACCAAGATAAACAAATTGATTTAAATAAGTATGGAAAGATACAGATCTAAATGTACTCACTTGTACTTATAGACCTGGTGTTTGGATGGAGGTGATGGTTGATCCATGGAGCTGGTGGTTAGTATTGCAGTCGTGCTTCCTGGAACGTTGCTGTGAATTCTTGATCTTTAGATCAGTGCTTGGTGCTGGTTTAGGATATCTGGATGTGTAGGAGTTCTCTGGTGTGTTCTTACATGCAGATCTCTCTTCTCTAAAACTTGAATAATTCTTCCAACCTCTCAAAAAATCTTACCAAAGTGAATATATGGTAACTGACAATGATTTAGGGTGATTGGTGTCAGTTTCGAGTTGACTGGTGTCAGTTAAGGTGGGAAATCCTAGGTTTACTAAAATGAAAAATCTTGGCCATCATTTTTGGCCAACTCTATCCATTGGTGTGGATCAAAATAGAATGTTGCTCTTAGATAAGTGGGAATGCAGTTAGAGAAAGAATAGGAATGTGATTTTAGGGTTGAACTAAGTCTTAGTTAGTTATGGTAAGTGGGGATTGAGTCCTAGTAAAAAGGAAACATGTTAAGAATAGGTTTATGATGAGGTGTCTAGATGATGTTGTGGGGTGAGGTGTCTAGGTGAGGTGGAAATTAATTTAATTAATGTATTTATTAATGAATATTGTGAGAATGGGCATTAATTTAACTATAGGGAATTAAATTAATATATATGTGGGGTGAAGGGGGAGTGTGACCTAAATTTGGTGTCTATATTTTGCCCCTTTTTGTTGCGTAGTTTTTATTGGTAAGTGACGCTGAAAAAAATAGGAAGAGATTGCCCCATGTGTGGGTGAAGGTGATCCCCCTCAAACCAGGCACTGATGAGGTGTAATAAGGAATCAGTGAGTGGTTTGATAAATGTGTAGTTGGTGGAAATGAAGGTAGGTGGGGAAGGGTATGAGTGCTTTGGGTAGTGATTAACTCGGGTAATGGGTGATAGGCCAGGGTCAAATTGGGTAATAGGTAATGGTCAAATCGGGTAAAAGGTAATGGGTCAAGGTCAAATTGGGTAATGGGTAATGGCAATCAAATGCACACACAATACCAGGTTAAAGAGCTTGCAAATTCTACATCATCCAAGGTCGATAGGTTTATCCAAACAAGGGTGAAGTGATTCAGGTATCCAAGGTATAGGATATGGTTTAGAAATACAACGTAGTTCAAGTGTAGGAATGTTTAGGTATGTTCCGGTACACCAAAGGGTTGGTCAAAATAAATGACATGGCAATAGGAAAGGTATGGTTGTGAGGATAAAATAACATAGGTAACAACATCGCAAGGTATAGCGAGTACATAAGGTAAATGGGCATACCAAGTAGGGCAGGTTCAGTAAAATAGGTCATGACACAGGTAAGGCCAAGGTATAGGTAAATAATAGATCCCAAGACGTAACTAAAGAAATGTAGGGGTGTTTTGGGCTTGGAGGTAAGGTTCAATAGGTGTCCGTAAGGATAAAAGGTGTTGGAGAAATAATGGTTTCAGGAAAAAGAATCCTGGCATTAATAAACAACTATAAGGGGTGACCGATGTCGGTTAGGTGGTGACCGACGTCAGTTGGATAGGGCACAAATATGACCGACATCAGTCATGTCGAATTGGGGCTAAAAAAGGAAAATTCTACTTTTTACAGAATCATGTCTTTTGCCAATTGCAGAAAATGACAGAGGAGATGTGGAAAGTTGGAAAGTGACAGAACAAGACAGAGAGATGAGTTGGCGAGCCTCGTAGTAGGTGATTTCCATTCGGTAGGTGGGTCCATGAGATCGACTTGAGTGATTCGATTAGTTTGCGAGGTGGGGAGTTGATTTGGTGATGACAGAGTTGAGAGAGGGAGTGAGTGGGACACCGGCAAAGCGGCCAGATGTATCACCACACCGAAGGCACCGAGATGAGGTAGGATTCTATCTGATCTATGCATTTGGTTGAAAATATTGTTGTTGAAATTATTGTGCTAAAAAGTTTGTGTATAAAATTAATTGTGGAAATTGTGGGTAAAAATGAAGGAAATGAGGGGTGGGAAGGTATAATGTAGGTTAAATAGGGTTGGGAATGAAGCTAGGATAGGGTTGGGTGGGTTAGAGTAGGTTATTAGGTTAGATTTGTGAATTTTTGAAAAATAGGGTAGGGTTTTACAGATTTTAATGTTGCGACAATGACTGACGACAGTTAAGAGTTGGCCGATGTCGGTTAGCCTTGGCTAACATCAGTCAAGTATTAGGTGACCGATGCCAGTTACGATGGACTGATGCCAGGCAATAGTGATTGATGTCGGTTGGGTCGGGGAAAAAAAGGTCAATTAAATGAGATAGGGTGGGAGGGAAAGATAAGCAACAAGATATAAAGGAATGTTTAAGGAGGAATGGGTATGATAATAGGTACAAATAGGTACGAGTTGAGGGATGTGAAATTGGGATGGTGGGAAAAGGGGTAGTCTTTAGGGTTGGAGTGTGGTTACGGGGTAGTAAGTAGTAAGGGTCTTGGGAATAGGTTGGTTGGTTAAGAGGTATGTTGGGTATGGTCAAGGTTTAACAATGTTGTGGTTTGTTGGATGCAGGCTAGCGACCAATTACGTATAAGAGACAAAGTACTACCTCTATTGCTAATGGTATGGTCGAGCATGAGTGTAGAGAAGTGGAGGCTTGTGACGGATGTCAACCTGATTGGGATGCGACGCTACAAGCACATAGTTCGAGAGCTGAGCTTGATGGTCACACTCATTAACAGATGGGATTCAATGACCAACACATTTCATTTACCAACGGGTGACATCAAAGTCACCCTGGAGGACGTATATAGGATCCTATGGCTACTCATAATGGGAGAGCAGGTTTATTCGATTTCCTCAAAGGCATCAGAGGAGCTGATGTTGACAGTGTTTGGAGTGGGGATGGTGGAGATGAGGTTCTATAGCGTGAGCTTGAGCTATGGAGACATGTACTCTACCCATCTTCGGGAGATGAGGTTGGTTGTCTTGATCATGAAGGTAGTGTGTTACTTTGCACTGCTAGATGTGGAGGGTGGGAGATTCCCATGAGTGTTGATGGGGGTTCTCTATGACATGATGGAGGATAGGACCTATTTTTCTTGGGCACCAGCATTCTTAGTGTAGTTATATAGAGATTTATGGGCCTATGGGAGGCTACGGAGGCTCATTTTGTGATGTACCTTTCTTCTTCACTAGTGGGCATACGATCACATCGTATGTGTGTATCCAGTTGGTATGCCCCAGCCTGATGCTTTTGATGTAGGATTGGTTCGAGTTGGCCACAGGTGTTGGGTGCATGCTATTGTAGAACGCATAGCTGTTAGGGCTACACATGATGTAGCATAGTAGAGGCAGGTATTATAGGGGTTGTTCGAAGTGGACATCATTTGGAGGCCGTATGTTGGCTTCCCTTCATACAAGCAGATGACAGTAGAGTTAGATTAGCTACAACAAATCAGATCGATAGAGGGATGCTGTGTCGGCAAGCATGAGATGATACTCGTGGATAGGGTCAGATGAAAGTTTGGGTTGCCTCAGGATATGCCTCCACCATTCTCATAGTACATGAGAGAAAATGTGGAGAGGCCTATGCCTCTACTACAACCGATACTGCCGATAGGGAAATGTAATGCCCCGCCTAGAGACACTAGAAAACCACTATTGAAATAAGACTAAAATTTTGGGAGTTTTTTTTCAAAAAGTGAAACTAAATAATACTAGTGTATGCTTCACTATTTCTCATTAACAATTAATTTATTCAAATTTAATTTACCCAAACTTAAATAAACACTGGCCCAAAAATAATTTAATTATTTTATCCTATAATAAGTTACTAGAGTCACCATAATAAGTCTACACACCTTATAAATTAACTTGTTTCCCCCTTTTGTTTATTAACGTGCCCACACACCCTTCTTTATTTTATTTCCCATTCCCATGAAATATTCAAAACTTAAAGAGTGTAGGGTTAAAGGTAAGCCCTATGATGGATCTAATCTTGACCATTGATTTTGAATTTTACCCTAAAGTTTCCCTAATCATCTCTATGTTTACTTTAGTTTTCTATTCTTCTTCTCATTTTGTTTTGTGTTGACATTTGTATGCACAGGTTGTGGAGGAGCTCAAAGAGAGAAGAATTCCTGGATTTTCTCTTTAATGAGAAGGATCCTAATAATATTTCATTATTATTTATTTTGTTTCAGAGGCACATTTTCCCTGATATGCATATATTTTAGATTTGTGTGTGTGTGTGTAATACCCAATATAACATTGAAACAAGTATGACCGAAATACCATTGTTCCCTAACCCATGGATCTAAGGAAGGTCCCGGTATCCAAGTTGGTGTATAGGCGGCGGCGGTATTGGGAGAGGTGTTTTGGCCACGGAGGAGGAGGATAGGGAAAATGATGGTTTAGAGGGATAAGGGCTTGCGCGACTATGGGGGTGGATTCCGCATGGAGATGGGGGAACAAGATGATGTGGGGAGGGTAAATGGGGTGTGGGGTGTGCGGTGGAGGGGAGAGTGGACGGGTTTGCAGATGCGGTGGCCACAGAGGATGAAGTGCATAGTTGGGGAGGGGTTTGACCCTCCCCACAATTCATTTCATTTTATTTGGTTTTGTTTGATGTAAAAACAATGAAATGCTTCCATGAAATCGGATTTGATTCAAATCTCTATATTTAGATTTGTATTTCGTAATAAAAGTTACAAGATTATTAGGTTTTATATATATATATATACAAAAATGTTATATATACATATATATATATAATATGTATTATACCAGTTTATTTTACTCTTGGTAAGTTATATAACAATATAACTTTTATATTAATTAGTACATTTAGTATTATATATATATATATATATATATATATATATATATATATATATATATATATATATATATATATATAGTATGATATATCCCCCCCTTTTTTTCTTTTGCATATTACAATAGAGCATTCAATACAATGATGATTTTTAAATGGCAACTTAACACGGAAGAACATAAGATAATTATTTTCTAACATATAATTAAATGACATTTGCTTAAATATTTTATATGATACTCTAGGGAAAAGGTAATGTCACAATTTTAAAAAAAAAAAAACAGAATAATAAACTTGGGTGGTTGTCAACATGGACTATGAAGTTTAACAAAAAAAAAATTGAAATCAAATATAGGTCAAAATAGTTTATTTCTTTATGTGAAAAGAAGGCATGTAGTGTTGTATTTCAATCAAGATAAAAAAAAGAACTTGAATATGTAAAATAAGTTGCTACAATGAATATACATCTCAAAATTGAATTTGTAATGCAACACCTAATAGGTTTTCACATAAAAAAATAGAGTGTAAACAATCTTCATCTCTTGTATAAAACCACCAAGTTTTGTAAGAAAGTATCATATTCCATGTCTGATCTTATTTCCAATAAAACGACTTTCATTCAAATGATAAGAGTTACATCAAGTTCTTACTAGAGAACATTTTACTACATTATTTCATTTCCAAAAGTCTTAAACTCAATATGCAACATTTTTCCAAAATACATAACTACTCAAAGAAACCCATTACAAAACTTCTTTGCAAGGTTGAATATAGATTGCTCAAGAAATAATGACACAAGTTTACAAGTAGTACCAAATACAAAATAGGGATTTTACAAGATAAAGAAAATTTCCACATAGCCATGTTCTTAAGGTTGCAATGAGAGGTAACAATGAAGATCCATGATGACAAGTATCTCCAACTATATTCCACTTGAGCTCCAACTTCAAAAAATTTCAAAGAACCCACACAAGGAGAAAAGGCTTGTTTAACCACCCAACCTTTAGGCATCATTATATGTCTTTCCAAGGTTGGAAGACATGCTAGCCTCCCCCAAGCCCATGGGAGAGAGAGCTAGCCTCCATAAACTTTGCACAAGATAAAGGGAGACATAACCACATTATACTTTTCACATCAAGACAATCCAAACACTAAGATGAACCCAAATTTTTACAAAGAAGGAAAAAGAGGAGAAACCATATTCTACCTCAAAAATGGGGAAGAGAAGAAGAGATATCCTAGGTGCCAAAAGTGTGGTTCACATTAGAAATCCACAAAACAAAAATCTTCCCAACCTCCTTATTTACCCAAGCCATCAAACCCTCCTTATTTCTCCACCCATTCACTAAAATCCTTCTTGGGAGGATTTTCAAACCCATTGGGTTTCCTCTCCAAGAATGAGGAAGGGGTTTCAAATCATATGAACCACCTTCCCCACCTCAAACCATTTGAGGGGAGTAACAAGAACCTACATGGCTTGCCCATCAAGCCATGAGGTTTGAGAGGGAAAAATCCCTCTCTCTTCCCCCACAAACTCCAAAATCCATCATGCCATATGATGGATGGAGAAAAATAAAACCAAAAGCATACTCAACAAATAGCCACACACAAGAAAAACATACACACATTTTACACAAAACAAGGCTAAGATCTAATCATAATATAAAACATAAAATGAGCTCAAGGAGCCTACCTCTAAAATATCTCCAACACTGTAAATTTTTCCACTTCTTTATCCAAGCAAGCTCTAGCTCCAAAAATCCCCAAGCCTCTAAGCAAAAGCTCCAAAATAATAATTCCTCTTCTTTCTCCATGTGGGGGAATTTGAAGAGAAGCCAAAAAATATCCTCACAAATGAGGGGGTGACATGTGTCACCTCTCTCTTCCCTCAAGGTCAAAGATTCTCAAAATAAAAGAGAGAAAAGGTAAAATATCTTTTAACACCCTTGTCCCAAACTTGTGCAACTTTTAACAAACACACATGCCAATCCATCTTACATGGATGGTGACTAAAGAGAGGAAAGATGGGAGGGAAACTCCCTCTATGCCTTGAAATTAAGCCCCCCTACCCTTTAAGTAGGGTCCAAGGGCCTATTTCATGCTAAGTGAACTCCCAAAATCAAAGGGGGGAAGTTAAAATGCGTAAAATAGCCAAATTTCGGGTTTGGCACATTTGGGCACAAGTGTAGAGGATGTGGGGCCCACCCAAGGGTTCACATGTGACCCTAATCCCCTCTAATTAAATACACCATTACCCAAACACAAAACTTAATGCAAGTGGGGACCATTAAGTCCCCAAACCAATTTTATAAAGCAAACTAAACATCCCAAACAAGATTAATATTACATGACATACTACATTACAAATGAGGGTCACTCATGTTGCCAAAAATTATGAAAGCTAATATTAAGGCCTCATACAATAAACATGGTTAGGACTTAGCCCCGTGGGCTTCTTGTGTAAAATTTGTGTAGCCACCTTGAAACCCATGTTCTCCTGTGACCTGTTACCTACACACTCATACGCACCATTTTGATACAATGTAAATTAACTACTCAATAACTGATCAATGAAATCTATGCTAGCATCTCATCATTCTGGATTTGAAAATGCAACATGCATAATTACAACACAATTTACCATGAGTTAGCCCTAGAGATAAATAAAAGTGACACACACATCCATATAATCCAAGATGACAACTAAGTATCTAACATATCTCAATTAAGTCTAACCAACATCAAATGAAAAAAAAAATGTCAACATAATAATTAAATCAAATTGGCGATACACGCCCAAATATCCATACAGGTCCAAGAAGGTCAAATATCATAACATACTATCCAACATATATCAAATCATGTCTATGAATAAAGAATTCAATAGATAACTAAGGCCATAAAAATTTGGGCACTACATCCCCCTATCCTAAAATTATACTTCCTCCTGGAAGTCACTGAAAGAGATAGGGATATCTGGCCGTCAATGGTATAGCATACTCCCAGGTGGCTGTTGTCTCATCATATCTATCCCACTACACTCTAACTTGGTTCAAGTCTCAACCCTGAAGGGCCAACCTCCGATGCTCCAGTATGTGTACAAGATCCATTCTCCATTGTCCTCCGTCCTCTACATGTAATGCCGCCCAATCCAGAACATGAGAAACATTAGGTACATATCTACGAAGTAAAAAAACTTGAAATAAATCATGGGCCCATGCAAGGCATGGTGGCAAAGCTAGGCGATAGGAAACTGGGCCGATGACCTCTAAATTATCAAAAGGTCCCACAAAATGAAGTGATAGCTTAGAACCCTTTTCATAGTGGATTGGGATCTTATGTGGACGAACTCTCTAGAAGACCTTGTCACCCATTGCATAGTGATGATTAATTCTCTTGGTTTCTGTATATGCCTTCTGACATGCTCTAGCTTGCTCAAGATGTTGTCTAATCAGAACGACATGTTGTTCTAAGTCCTGAAGATAAGTTGGTCCCAGAATAATCATGTCATCTAGTATGTCCCAACTCAGAGGTGTCCTACAAGGTCGACCATACAAAGCCTGGTAGGGAGCCATACCAATGGAATTGTGATAGCTATTGCTGTATACAAAACCAACTAAATGAAGATAATCTTCCCACTTCTTTTGCTGGTCCATCACACACATCCTCAACATTTCCTCCAACACCTGATTAACCCTCTCTGTTTATCCCTCTGTCTCTGGATGATATGCTAAGCTAAAATTAATCTACGTACCCAGAGCGGCTTGAAAGGAAGTCTAGAAAACTGATGTGTAAATGGTATCCTTGTCATTGATGATGGTCTTTGGAATCCCATGCAACCTAACAATGTCCTCCATAAATAATTTGGTGATGGCCTGTGCATTATAGGTGACTTTGGTTGGCGATAAATGTGCAACCTTGGTCAACTTATCCACAGTAACCATAATGGAATCATGATCATAAGAAGACATAGGAAGTCCTACTATGAAATCCATGGAGATCACATCCCATTTCCACTCAGGAATATCATGAGGATGCAAAAGTCCTGCAGGATTGAATGCTCTACCTTGACCCTCTGACACTCAAGGCAATGTGTAAAAAAATATGCTATGTCCCATCGAAGACCAGACCAATAATATAACTCCCTCATATCAGTGTGCATTTTCTTTACTCCTGGATGTGTTGCATATGGATCTTGATGAGCCTCTGTGAGGATGAAGTTACGCAGATCACCTGACTTGGGCACATAGATGCACCCATGGAACTAAAGTAAACCATCTGTCTCAAAAATGCACCCTAAATATCCACCCTCTAATGAACCCTGTGACTCCAATATCCATCTAGCTCCCTTAAAAAACCTATCCTTTGGAAGATGCTCAAAAATCCTACCTCTCAAATTTGACTGCAAGGTCAAAGATACAAGCACATGTCGTCACCTACTAAGTGCATCTATAATGACATTTTCCTTTCCTTTGATATACTACACTTCCATGTCATACTCACATAGGAACTCCATCCAACGCCATTGACGAGTGTTGAGGTTCGACTGTGAGAAGATGTGTTGCAAACTACAGTGGTCAGTCCTCAAAATGAATGGTCTACCCAAAAGAAAATGATGCCAACACACAAGTGCATGGACTATTGCTACAAGCTCTAAGTCATGAGTAGGATAATTAAGTTCGTAGTCTTTTAACTTATGTGACTCAAAGGAAATCACCTGGTGCTCCTACATAAGAATGGCTCCCAAACCCTCTA
The DNA here is from genome assembly GCA_019776745.2 of Taxus chinensis. Classification (NCBI taxonomy): domain Eukaryota; kingdom Viridiplantae; phylum Streptophyta; class Pinopsida; order Cupressales; family Taxaceae; genus Taxus; species Taxus chinensis. The sequence goes on from CM034146.1 coordinate 983,354,052, forward strand.
GTGATGCATCAGTACAAACAACAAAGTCCTCTGAAGGGTCTGGAACTGCTAAGATGGGCGCCATGGTTAACATTTCCTTAAGAAATTGAAAGGCCTGTGCTCACACTTTTCTGACCAATCAAACTTCTTCCCTTTTCTCTGAAAGGAAGTAATAGGGTGCAAAATTTGGGAGAAATCCTGAACAAATCTACAATAGTAACCTGACTAAACCCATAAAACTCCTCACCTTAGTGACTGACATGGGTGCTGGCCAATCCATGATAGCCTGTATCTTAGAGGGATCTACTGAGATACCCTCTCCTGATATGATGTGACCCAAGTACTGAATCTCTGTCTGAAAGAAGCTACATTTTTCCAAGTTTCCATATAACTTCTGCTCTCTCAAAACCTGTAGTACCTATCTCAAATGCTCCTCGTGTTCCTCCTCAAAACGAGAATATATCAATATATCATCTAGGAACACTAAGACAAAATGATCTAAAAAGGTCCTGAATACTCCATTCATGAGGCTCATGAAGACAGCCAGGGCATTGGTCAAACCAAATGGAACAACGATGAACTCATAATTCCCATAACATGTGTGGAAAGCTGTATTATGAATGTCTACGTATGATATGCGCAACTGATGATACCCTAACTTGAGATCGATTTTGGAGAACACTCTAGCTCCCCACATCTGATCAAACAAGTCATCAATCCTAGGAAGTGGATAACGATTCTTTATTATGACTTTGTTGAGCTGCTTGAAGTCTACACAAATTCTTAGAGAACTATCCTTCTTCTTCACAAATATGACTAGGCACTCCCCAAGGAGATACACTACGATGAATGAGACCTTCTCCAACAACTCCTCTAACTGAATCTTGAGCTCATGAAGCTCTTAGAGTGGTCATCTGATAGGGTTCCCTAGAAACTGGTGCGGATCTTGGCACTAAATCAATGGTGAAATCCACCTCTCTGCAGGGTGGTAACCCTGGAAGCTCACCTAGAAACACATCTGCATACTCCCTCAAAACTACATGATCATCTAAGGGTGAATGCTCTAGAGTGCTCTCTGATCAATCATTGATGGTGATAGCAAACAAATGACAACCTTTATGCATGCTCCGCTTGACTTTGCTTAGCCAATATCATGTGCAAAGAGATAGGCCTTTACAGATCCCTGATATCATAACTACACTCCCAAGATCATCCTGACACTCAATGGCCTTATTCCTACAATCTACCTTAGCCTAATGAGCCTCGAGACAATCCATACCCAAAACTACCGGATAGGATCCTAGAGGAATAACTCGGAGGTCGAGTGTAGTGGAGAAGAACTCCCAAAACAAGTACGCAACTCTCCACATATGAGTCCACAACGAGTTTGGCCTCAGAGGCCAACTCAACCTGCCAACTATCTGGTTGTCTAGCCACCACTAGCCCACACTGATCCACTATAGAAGGAGATATAAAAGAATCTGAAGCACCTAAATCAAAAATTACTGAGACAGAAATACCCTAGATAGTACCTGTCATCTCAATAACTATGGCTTGATGCTCAGCCTAGCGGTTGTCAACTGCTGCATACACATGATGGGCATGTCCTACATCACCCACCGTCTGCTCATATCTAAGAGCTCTCTGCATATCCATGGTAGTCGGGTTTGTACGGACACATACGCACATAATGATCAAGGGACCCACAAATAAACCATCCTCATGTACCCCTCCAAGATGGGGTCCCTCCTGTACTTTGGTGAACTGATCCTATCAGCCCAACCCTAGTAGACTACTACATGTGAGCTGGCTGCATCTGTTGAGTCCCCTATCTCTTATCCTTGCCTCACCAAAACCTCCTCTATTACCACCTCTCTGAAATCTCTGAGTCTGTCTAGCCTTTTGGTGTTGGTGGCCATGATTTATGTCTACTACTGTGGATGCCATGGAGCCCTCAAAGCTGTTGGTGGAGGCCAGAATCCTCCTTTAGGGGGTGGTGTTGTACCCCATGTTCTTTAACTCTAAAAGGCCTGTATCCTATCTTGAAACTTGCTCTTGTTTCTATCTCGGTGCTCGTGTGCCCTGGTTCTATTCTCCTAGGCTAAGTAGGCCCTCTCAAGCATGGGAGGAGATAGAATCCTACTTGCTCCTACTATGTCTGTATTTAGGCCTTGAATAAACCTGATAACTTGAAATTTTTCATCCTGTAGGTAGTCCACATACTACACAAGATCCAAGAACCTGCTCCCATATTTTGCCACAGTTCTAGAGCCCTATTGTAAGTCGTGAAACTCATCAATCCTCTTCTGCACGAAATGCTCTGACATATAGTGAGCCCTGAAATACTCATCAAACAACTCCTAGGTCATTGTCTCTCAAGTCAAATGGAGCTTCCACTCCTCATTCCTCCACTAAATGCTTGCTGCGTCACGGAGGAGGTGTATGGTGAAATTGGATTTGACATTGCTCTCATAAGAGTGCAAGCCAAAGCAACTATTCAAGCTAATGAGCCATGACTCAGCCCCAAAGCCTTTTGTATATCCAGTGTAAGTAGGAGGCTGTAAGCAAAGAAGATCCCTAATCACACTACATGTGTCATGATCCTAGTGCTGTGGTCCAATAGGTGAAAGGGAACGTCTATCTCCAAATTGTCCCTTGAAGCTATGTGAGTGGCTACAACGGTATGAGGCTACCCTCTCGTGGTGAAATAAAGGGCTACATGACCCCTCCCGCCTAGGGGTAACTTGCTCTGGTGGCTCTGGGTGTGCATCCTCACCTATCAGCTCCTCATCTCTTAAATGGATGTCCTCCTCTCTCACCTCCTGCGGTGGTGGAAGGCACTGTTGCACAACACCGATCAACTATTGAAGAGCCTCTAAGATATGATACCCTAATTCAGGTGCTTGCGGTTTGGGCGTAGATGAACTATGCCCTAAACCCCTAACCAATCATCGCCTTAAGGGTGTCATCATGTGTACGACGTACAAAAAAGGATTATTAAACTATAATGATTGCGGAAATGTTTTAATTGTTTTAGTTTTAATGTTATTAATGTATTAATTAAATATGTAAACATTTTACCCAGAGAGTCCGCGTGTGCAAACCTCATGCTCTGATATCAAATGTAATGCCCCACCTAGGGACACCGGAAAACCACTACTGAAATAAGACTAAAATTTTGGGAATTTTTTTATAAAAAAAGTGAAACTAAATAATACTAGTGTATGCTTCACTATTCCCCATTAATAATTAATTTATTCAAATTTAATTTACCCAAACTTAAATAAACACTGGTCCAAAAATAATTTAATTATTTTATCCTATAATAAGTTACTAGGGTCACCATAATAAGTCTACACACCTTATAACTTAACTTGTTTCCCCCTTTTGTTTATTAACTTGCCCACACACCCTTCTTTATTTTATTTCCCATTCCCATGAAATATTCAAAACTTAAAGAGTGTAGGGTTAAAGGTAAGCCCTAAGATGGATCTAATCTTAACCATTGATTTTGAATTTTACCCTAAAGTTTCCCTAATCATCTCTATGTTTACTTTGGTTTTCTATTCTTCTTCTCATTTTGTTTTGTGTTGACATTTATATGCACAGGTTGTGGAGGAGCTCAAAGAGAGAAGAATTCATGGATTTTCTCTTTGATGAGAAGGATCTTAATAATATTTCATTATTATTATTATTTTTTTCAGAGGCACATTTTCCCTGATATGCATATATTTTAGATTTATGGATGTGTGTGTGTGTGTGTGTGTGTGTGTGTGTGTGTGTGTGTGTGTGTGTGTGTGTGTGTGTGTGTGTGTGTGTGTGTGTGTGTTCAATACCGAATATAACATTGAAACCGGTATGACTGAAATACCATTGTTCCCTAACCCACAGATCTGAGGAAGGTCTTGGCGTCCAAGTCAGTGTTTAGGCGGTGGCGGTATTGGGAGAGGTGTTTTTGCCGTGAAAGAGGAGGATAGGGAAAATGGTGGTTCAGAGGGATAAAGGCATGCGTGACTGTGGGGGTGGAGGCTACGTAGAGATGGGGGGAGGGAAAATGGGGTGTGGGGTGTGCAGTGGAGGGGAGAGTGGATGGGTTTGTAGGTGTCATGGCCGCAGAGGATGAAGCGCAGAGTTGGGGAGGGGTTCGACCCTCCCCACGATTCATTTCAATTTATTTGGTTTTGTTTAATGTAAAAACAATGAAATGCTTCCACCAAATTGGATTTGATTCAAATCTCTTTATTTAGATTTGTATTTCGTAATAAAATTTACAAGATTATTATGTAATACACACACACACACACACACACACACACACACACACACACACACACACACACACACACACACACACACACACACACACACACACACATATCTACAAAAATGTTATATATACATATATAATTATACTAGTTTATTTTACTCTTGGTAAGCTATATAACAATATAACTTTTATATTAATTAGTACATTTAGTATTATATATAAGTGTGTGTGTGTGTGAATATATATTTATAGTATGATATATCCCTCCCATTTTTTTCTTTTGCATATTACAATAGAGCATTCAATACAATGATGATTTTTATATGGAAAATTAACACGGAAGAGCATAAGATAATTATTTCCTAACATATAATTAAATGACATTTTCTTAAATATTTTATATGATACTCTAGGAAAAAGGTAATGTCACAATTTAAAAAAAAATAGAATAATAAACTTGGGTGGTTGTCAACATGGACTATGAAGTTTGATAAAAAAAAATTTTGAAATCAAATCTAGGTCAAAAGAGTTTATTTCTTTATGTGAAAAGAAGGCATGTAGTGTTGTATTTCAATCAAGATAAAAAAAAAACTTGAATATGTCAAATAAGTTACTACAATGAATAAACATCTTAAAATTGAATTTCTAATGCAACACCTAATAGGTTTTCACATAAAAAAAATAGAGTGTAAACAATCTTCAACTCTTGTATAAAACCACCAAGTTTTGTAAGAAAGTATCATATTCCATGGCTAATCTTATTTCCAATCAAACCACTTTAATTCAAATGATAAGAGTTACATCAAGTTCTTACTAGAGAAAACATTTTACTACATTATTTCATTTCTTTGAGTCTTAAACTCAATATGCAACATTTTTCCAAAATACATAACTTCTTGAAGAAACCCATTACAAAACTTCTTTGTAAGGTTGAATATAGATTGCTCAAGCAATCATGACACAAGTTTACAAGTAGTACCAGATACAAAATAGGGATTTTACAATATAATGAAAATTTCCACATAGCCATGTTCTTAATGTTGCAATGAGAGGTAACAATGAAGATCCATGATGACAAGTATCTCCAACTATATTCCACTTGAGCTCCAACTTCAAAAACTTTCAAAGAACCCACACAAGGAGAAAATTCTGGTTTAACCACCCAACCTTTAGGCATCATTACATGCCTTTCCAAGGTTAGAAGACATGCTAGCCTCCCCCAAGCCCATGGGAGAGAGAGCTAGCCTCCAAAAACTTTGCAAAAGATAAAGGGACACATAACCACATTATACTTTTCACATCAAAACAATCCAAACACTAAGATGAACCCAAATTTTTACAAAGAAGGTAAAAGAGGAGAAACCATATTCTACCTCCAAAATGGGGAAGAGAAAAAGAGATATCCTAGGTGCCAAAAGTGTGGTTCACATTGGAAATCCACAAAAAAAAATATTCACAACCTCCTTATTTCTCCAAGCCATCAAACCCTCCTTATTTCTCCACCCATTCACCGAAATATTTCTTGGGAGGATTTTCAAACCCATTGGGTTTCCTCTCCAAGAATGGGGAAGGGGGTTCAAACCATATGAACCACCTTCCCCACCTCAAACCATATGAGGAGAGTAATAAAAACTTACATGGCTTGCCCATCAAGCCATGAGGTTTGAGACAGGAAAATCCCTCTCTCTTCCCCCACAAACTCTAAAATCCATCATGCCATATGATGGATGGAGAAAAATAAAACCAAAACCATACTCAACAAATAGCCACACACAAGAACAACACAGACACATTTTACACAAAACAAGGCTAAGATATAATCATAATATAAAACATAAAACGAGCTCAAGGATCCTACCTCCAAAAGCTCTCCAACACTCTAGCTTTTCCACTTCCTTATCCAAGTAAAGCTCTAGCTCCAAAAATCCCCAAGCCTCCAAGCAAAAGCTCCAAAAAAAAAGTCCTCTTCTTTCCAACATGAGGGAGAATTTGAAGAGAAGCCAAAAAATATCCTCACAAATGAGGGGGTGACATGTGTCACCCCTCTCTTCCCTCAAAGTCAAAGATTCTCAAAATAAAAGAGAGAAAAGGTAAAATAGCTTTTAACACCCTTATCCCAAATTACCCAAAATGAAAAACAAAACAAACTTGTGCAACTTTTAACAAACACACATACCAATCCATCTTACATGGATGGTGACCAAAGAGAGGCAAAATGAGAGGGAAACTCCCTCGATGCCTTGAAATTAAGCCCCCCTACCTATTAGGTAGGGTCCAAGGGCCTATTTTCATGCTAAGTGAACTCCCAAACCTAAAAGGGGTCACTTAAAATGCCTAAAATAGCAAAATTTCGGGTTTGGCACATTTGGGCACAAGTGTAGAGGATGTGGGGCCCACCCAAGGTTTCACATTTGACCCTAATCCCCTCTAATTAAATACACCATTACCCAAACACAAAACTTAATGCAAGTGGGGACCATTAAGTCCCCAAACCAAGTTTATAAAGAAAACTAAACATCCCAAACAAGATTAATATTACATGACATACTACATTACAAATGAGGGTCACTCATGGTGCCTGAAATAATGAAATCTAATACTAAGGCCTTCATACAATAAACATGGTTAGGACTTAGCCCCGTGGGCTGCTTGTGCAAAATTTGTGTAGCCACCCTGAAACCCACGTTCTCCTGTGACCTATCACCTGCACACTCATTGCACATATTAAATGCACATGTCCAATACAATGTAAATCAACTACTCAATAAGCAATCAATGAAATCTATGCTAGCATCTAACACATCATCCTGGAATTAAAAATGTGAGAAACATGCATCAATTACAACACAATTTACTATGAGTTAGCCATAGAGATAGATATAAAGTGACACACACATCCATATAATCCAATCATACGACTAACTAACCATATCCAACATATATCAATTAGGTCTAACCAACATCGTAATAAGTTAGTATCCGCAACATCAAATGAAAAAAAAACCATCAACATACTAATCAAATCAAATTGGTGCTACACACCCAAATATCCATACATGTCCAAAAAGGTCAAATATCATAACATACTATTCATCATATATCAAATCCCTGTCAAATCATGTCTATGAATAAAGAAGTCAATAGATAATTGAGGCCATAAAAATGTGGGCACTACAGGAAAGAGGAGAAGGTGGTGGACCGATAGATTGATGATGCCAGAGTTACAAAAAAATATAGGAAGTGGTGGGTAGCGTAGCTACGGGCAACACCATCGAGGCTAGGGTAGCCCAATCTAGCCACAATTATGGTTCATAAGGAAACATTAGGTTTCCAAAAGCATTTTCTCAAGCCAACACAGGTCATAGTGGCTGGAATGATGTCAATTTTCACAAGATCTGAGGCACAGGTTGTCAAATTGATAGAGCATAGGTAATATCCCTAATCAGGCCCATAGTATGTACAGGGGAAGTTACCTACACAGGTTAAGAATGGTTAAGGTTGATATATCTCGGTGTCCTTTACAGGCATAGATAGCAAGTTTGTAGGGTAATTTGGCCTGTACATAGGCATTTAAAAGCTTGCTCCTACAGTCCTTGGTTTGTTGACACAGGCACCCTTCATAAGACCAGGCCCAAGGTCTCCATTTGGAGTAGTCTTCTTCTTGATATGAAAATGCAGCTCATTTTACAATGCGAGTAGTGTGACAAGGTCACCTTTACTCGATATAACTTGTTGTAAGCATCTCTGAGGCCATTGCGGTTGTACGGACATCATCTCAATCCCCTGATTGACTTGCCACAATATGTTTACCCCCATCAAAGCTCGCTGTCAATGGCTAGGATACCCAGGGATGCCTATGAATTGAGGCCTAGGCCATCACAGGTGCATTAGGATCATTTGACTACTGTCTTGAGCTAGATGACAAGCTCCTATATAGAGTATAGGAGTACTCCAAGCCTTGAATGACAGGACGAGATCTCACACACATAGTGCAAAGAGCATAGGAAAGACTCTTTCAATGCTTCCTAAGACTGGGTTAAACTGAGGCCACTTGTTTGACAACGTTATGCCAAAGTCAAAGTTTGGAATGCTAGGCAGAGTGTGTAGACCTATCCCCCAATCGAAACAACAAAAATGATGGCATTTGAATTTTGGATGGAGTAGAATACTTGATTGCATGATGATCTGCTCTGGACATTTGTTGCTTTTCTTCCAATTAATTTGGTCAACTTGAAACTGAGTTATGTTTGACATAGTTATGCCATCGTTGATGTGCTGGAATTGCATAGTGTGCAATATGCCCTCCAAAACAACAAAAAATGAGATTATTTTGGATTTCAGTGGGGTAAATACCTGATTGCACTACGTGTTCTTTGATTCGTTGTTATTCTATCAGATTGTGTGTAGATCAATTGTCCTACCCTGTTGAGGATGGCACTACCACTTGGACCTTGCTGATTATGGAAAATTTCTTTTGTTAATTGTGTACTGGATGGAAAATAGGTGAATTAAACATGGCCTCAATGCCAGGTTGGTTTAGACACTGATGGATTCAACCATGTCATCTTGCCATGCCATGTGGTTTTGCCATTTAGTCACCTCTATGGAGTCAGATATAGGCCATGGTTGAGTTAGGCCAGTGTAGGCACCATGGACCTCATCACCATGTAAACACAATGGAGTCATGTGGGTTTAGGCATGATGGAGTCATGTATAGGCATGGTTGAGTTAGGTCAGTTTAGGCATGATGGAGTCAGGTTAGTTTAGGCATAGTTAGATTAGTTTTAGGCATGGTTGATCGTGTTTTTAGTTTTGATTTAATTTAAAAAGTTATTGGTAACATGGGAAATAAATGACGAGTTATATGTATGTTATGGTGTAGATTTCCAAAATGTTTGATATTATGGAAATGTGAAATATTTTGATTTGATGTTTTTATGATATCAATAACATGGTAGATATGTATGTTTGTAAGTTTATGAGTGTTATATAAAAAATGGAAATTAATTACGATAGAATGTTAATAAAAAAGATGTGGGGAAAATGGGTTAGGGTAAGAGTGGCCAAGCTAACCTCCAAGGGTCCCATGCTCTAGGAGTGTTGCCTACATAGCCCCAGGACAAAAAGGGGGCCTCAGGACAATGTAGTTCTCCCATAAGATAAGGAAGAATATGATGAGGTAGAGGAATGGGTTGGTAGGTTTGAGGTATGATTAAGTCTACATCATAGGCATGGTTGAATTAGGTCACTTAGGCATGGTTGAGTTAGGTCACTTTAGGCATGGTTGAGTCTTGGTTTGTAGGTATGGTTGAGTCTTTTAAAATGTAGGTGTCGATGGTCTGGTCATGTATACGGTAATCAATAAATAATGAAGGAGGTGAATTATAAGAGGTGGTAAAAGAGACACTTAATTGATAAGAACCTTAATAAGTTTATCATACCAAATATTGGTTTATGACCATGAGAGCCTAAAGGTGATGCATAATGGACTATTCTAAGGGTGAAGAAAGTCACATGATCACGAAATGTCACAGTTGCAGCAAGTCCCTTGAGCAGATAGAAAATTAGGGTGAAAAGGCAACGAGGTGAAAATGGGTGGTTTAACGTAACTTAGTGTACGACAACATGTTTACCTGGAAAGAAACCCATGATCAAAAATAGGCAAGTCCATGATGAAAAATTGGTTATTTTCTTCTTTTGTTTTTATTTGCGATAGAATGATCAATACGGGAAATCTATATGGGAATGATTATATTATCTCTTGAGGTCTTCATGAAGTTGATCAATGCGGGAAGCTTCTAAATATTTTATTATATTTTTGTAATGACTTTATATAGCTTTCCATTCGAGGGAGCAGTCTATTTATAGCAGCGAGATAAAGAGAAGAGATGTCTCTTTTAAGGGATTCATCTTTTTTCTAGAAGTTTGACTCAATGAGTTGCATCCTATTTTGTTTTTGGACATTTTAAGTCGTAGACAAGACTATAGAGGAAAATTAGGTTCTTGTTTAGAAGATAAAAACCATAGCACATAGACGTTAACTATGAAGGAGATGGTTTCAAGCGATGAATGACCATGGGATTCCATCTTTGACAAAGATGAAAAATATCGATGAGAATCATTCCATGTGTAGATTCGTGGTACTCATATTGAAGATAAGGCTTAAAGGTGATGGGTAAGCACACGATTCTTGTTTAGTCATTGATTCTCAAAATAGGTAACATGAAAGGTGAATGGTGCATCCAATAGAAAAAAGATGATATAGGACTTGATTTCAACAATAAAATGGTCTAAGATGCAAGGCATTGAGGGGCTCAGGCTCAAGTTTACCTTCAAGTGAAGACAAATGATAAACACCTAATCCATAGGTATGAGTAATGATATAAAGTCCGAGCCAATTAGGAGCAAATTTTCCCCGTTTACTTTTCTCTTCTTTGGTTACATGTTGATTTTCCTTCAAGATGAGGTCATAGACCTAGAAGGTTCATTCATGGACATGTTTATCATAGGCATGCTTCATAGGTTTTTGGTAGATTTGGAGATGATCAAGAGCATTGAGATGATATTTGTTGGTCCGAAAATCTGTCGCGCGGACAGATCTATGGATAGACGAGCCAACAGTGTTGCAGGGATGAGCCCCTCTTTGAGACAGCAAAGCGAAACTGGTTTATTGCTATTTCTACTAGCAGGAACCTATGCAAGTCTCACAGATTCTGCCTTCGGGGATTGGGATCTCATCCCGGTAGAGTATTCCAGGCTGCGAAAAGAAAGGAATGAAAGAGGGAGAAGAGAAAGAACAGATCCGAAGGGAGAAAAGAAATGAATTCCAAAGCAGAAAGGTCAGAAGATTTATGTTTTTAGTTTGGTAGTAAACAGAGCCAAACCTACTTGCATAAATAAACAAAGCAATACTGATAAACAAATGACGGAAAAGTAGATATGAATCCAACAGATTAAACACACACAGATCTAACGTAAGAAAGATCTAACGTATAACACAGCTATTGAGCACAAAGTCTGAATAATTGTATTACTGTCCTTTTCTATTACAAGAAAGCTCAAAGTCTTTCTCTCCTCACTTCTATTTCTATCTGAAAAATGTTCACCCTTTGAATACAACAAGTATTCTCATATTTATAGAAGATGAGGGAGAGAGAAGGAAAAATGGAGCCAACCACTTATTTACAAAGATATTTACAAAATATCCAAAAGTCATGTTGACTTTGACAACTTTGATGGATGACATCATCCCATGATGCAACATGGATGATGTCATCATTTGTGCCAACACATTTTTAGACATTTCGAAAAGAAAGTCGGAGAATAGAGAGAAGAAGAAGAAGAAGAAGAAGAAGAAGAAGCTACTCATCATCATCATCCTGCGGCCGAAAAGGGGTTGCCTGTTTCTGGTGCTGCTCAGGAGATGAGATGTGGAACTGAGCGCGGTATTCCAAGAACTTGCTGATCATCGGCCCAAACCGATCCTGTGACGGATCCTTGTGTCGTTCACTGATTGCTTCGGCAATTTTCCCGCTCATCTATGAGCTTTTCTGGGATCTTGGAATAGTCTTTACCTGCCTGATTAGGAAACCGATGAAGTCCCTACAGGCCAGTAGGTTGTTGATAGATTCGATGTCGAACGTGACCTGTTGGCCCTGTTCCTTGAGAGGCTATCTCCTAATGAAATATACGGACAGTGTCATGGAGCTGGTCTCATTTGTATATTGCTTAGGAGGTTAGCAACCATGTGATTTTACATTGGTATCAAGCAATTTTGTCCATTTGGCTGCATTGCATCTAGGGCCTCTTCCTTTACATTGTCTATCTTTTCTAAGTCAAATCTCACAGCTGATCTATCTGATTTGTCATCAGCAGTCTGGACATAGTTAATGTTCAGGGGCCATCAATTGCTTCCACTGGCACCAATGACTCCGTACACTTGACCAGATCTGTGACTGTACAGCATTCCAACATTACTTGGAACTGCTTGCTCGTTATTATGTACACAAAAGGCTAGCATGCGCTTGCTAGCACATGTATTCTTGAGGCTGGCGGAAAGGAGGCTAATGCTAGAAGTTCGGTGAAATGTCGACCTTCTCGATGACCAAAGGTATAAGCTTGTTTTTACTCGGCGATTACAGAATATACAATCATCCTTGAGGATTTTTTGATCATCCAAGCAGAAATTGAGAAATGCCCTGCTCACCATTGTTTGAATATTCAGTAGTGGTAAATAGTGCTGGACTCATGTAGTTCAGGAGTTTCGGCATTAGTTGTGCGACTGTGACGACTTCCCATCTTCTATAAGGCCTGAAGCAGGTATTTATTCTGCTCCTTCAGTAGCCTTTTTTCCTCTTTCGTTTCCTGAAGCTTCTTGCAGAGTGCATCCACTGCGGAAAGAGCTTCCCCCTGGAGACTTTCTGAGGATGTCCCCATTGTGACTTGGGTCACGGTGAAATCTGTCGGAGACAGATCTTATTTTTCTTTGAGGGGGTTGGGGTATGCTATTTCCATGACTCTCTCACCTGCAGCGCTCTTCGAGAAGCGTGTAACCGGCTTGTGCTTCTTTACTCCTTTAGCCGGAATGACCGAAAAGTCCATCGGAGCGATGGGGAATTTCCTCTTTTGTTGGCTCAGCTGCTGAGAGATCCAAGCTGGTCCTATAGAAGAAGGACCAGAGACAGAGGGGGAGGCAGCAACGGTAGAAGAGGGGAAAAATGTGGAGACACGCGGCGGCAGCATTGAAAGAATAGCCGAAGAAGTGCCCACGGGAGGAAGGGAGACCACAACTACAGAAGACATCGGAAGGGAAGGGAGCTCGGAGAGGAGGGACGAAATGGAAGAAGACAAATCAGCGAGGGAGGAGAAGATAGATGAAGAGGCGGGGGAAAGAGTAGAAGAAGGGACAGAGGACACAACCAAAGGAGTGGTCGCTTGAGTCACTCGAGGAGGGGAAGGAAGAGAAGAAGAAGGGATAGAAGGGACCTCTGAAGTTGTAGCGACGCTGACATCCTGGGTGGATGGGCGTATAGGACTATCCTCTGTCAATTCTTTCTCTAGCGAATCCAGAGTTATTACTTGTTCAGGCTCTGAAGGAAGAGGACTTTCAGGGGCTTCCTTCTGAATGGTGCTAGGTTCACCTTCGGCACCTTTGCCTTTCAGTAGCTTCTTTGATCTTGGAGGTGCGTTGCCCAAAGGGGAAGTTGTGAAATCTACCCCGAGGTAGATTAGTCCGTTCATGCGGCACCAATGCTCTGTTCTTCGCATAGTCTCCTTGACCCTCTCCTCAATTGTTTGAGGAGCCTTGCTTCTGTCAATGTCCGGGAAGGGCCAATCATCCCCTTCTGTGTCATTATACACTTTGTCTACTTCGTCTTCCATGGTTTGGAAGCCTTTGGGGACAATGGCCACTCCGTATTGAATGATTTCCGTCAATGCCAAGCGCGAGTGATCCTTTCTTCTGAGTTCCACCTCATGGAGAACGTCAATGTAAATATCCTCAATTTGAGGGACATGGATCGGATCAAGCTTCGCCCTTGGCAGGCAGCCCCTAGGATCGAAGGTAGGCCTGGCTGGGAAGTCATGCTTCAAATTTAACAACTCCAGCTCTGCGAACATTTCCTTCGCCTTATGGTAGGAGGAGCATGTGTACCAGCCCACTGTGAGGGGGAAAGGAGTTCCGCCCTTCTTTCTTTTGAGGCACTTTTCATGGTACGTGACCAGCTGTCTTGATAGTTATAATAGAATCAGCCTTGGTCCAGCATACCTCGGTAGCCTGGTTGGCTCTCCCAAAAAGTTGGCAGCCCTTAGATAGGTGAATGTGGGAAATTGGGTGAACAGGGCCCCCCATTTCTCTGTGACTGCCACTATGTTCTTGGTTGTCCGGCTATGAGTCATGTTCGGCCTCAGTAGGCAGATGACATGATAGAAGAATGCATCGTTAACTTTTGCGAAATGTTGGATGCTATTCTCCAGCCTCAGCTCTGGATAGTAATCAAATATCTTGGCCTGAGGCCATACTCCACTTCGGTTCAGCCCCGGATAATCCCTTGCTGACGCTGCAGCATAGACTACATAGGAGTTCATATGGAACACTCCCGTTGTGGCGAACTATTGTAGCTGCTCAGAGATGGTGTTACTGATTATTTCACCCCAGCAAAAGCGCTGATCGGGCAAATTTTTATTCATTGTTTCTAGGTACCGCAGCATCCACTTATGGAAATAGTGGGCATCTGAAAGCCCGAAGACTCTGCTCAGGAAGGTGATCGTGTCACTGAGTTCCTCTGAGAAATCACTTCGGTGGATAGTCTGAGGCCACCGGGTCACTACCTTCTTATTCTTTAGGTAGACTTCATTCATCAACTGCATGCACTGGCCCTCGTTGTCTTCCCAGGCCTTGATGCATTCCTGTTGGCTAACAGCCATGTAGTTCCGGTGGTGAGGGATGCCAAGCATCAACTCAAAATGACGGGCAGTGAGGTTTATGACTACCTCGCCCTTACTGTTCTCGACACATCTTGTGTCCTTGTTGAAAGATTGCGCAACTACCATCATGAACTCATTGTTCACAGTGCTGACAGGGATTCCTCCGGCAAAGTGCAGGGCACTGCCTATTAGCTTGTCCATCCATGGACTTCTTGTAACCTTCTGAGTTCTAACCCAGAACTCATCCATGTCAATGTGACCCAATTCTAAGTCTCTGACATCCATACTGCACTCAGCCTGTGATTCGGGCATCTTGACCCTCTGATATTTGTATTTCATTTCTTCTTCTGTCAGCTTAGCTTTTCCTCTTGGTTTGGTGGGTTTCTTGCTTGACGTAGACATGTGTTCTCTCGAACTCAGTTGCTGATCTGCACGAAGAAGAAGTGAGACCCAATCCAAAAAGGTTGAATTAGTCATTTGATCTTCCATTGGAAAGCTAGCAGAAGGAGAGAGTTAGAGATTATAAGGCTCAGGGTGCATGAAAAATGTAACTGGCAGGCCAAATAGATAAGGTGCACAGAAAAGGAATGTTGCATAGGTTATACTAGCGCCAAAGGCGCATGGCGCATGGATGAAGCAGGTTGCATTTTATAACAGGGCGCACAGGAAATGCGTGTTACATTGGGGTTTGGTGCGCCCTATGGTGCATGGGAAGATTGTGTAACATTAACAAATGGTGCGCCAAAGGGATATGGCACGGCGCATGGAGGGTTTACTCAACATCATGTTACTACAACAGAGGGTGCGCCCGCGCCTATGTAATCTTTATACTTGCACGCAGAAGGCTTGTGCTACATCGAAACTAGGTGCGCCCTTTAGCACATGGAAACATTATGCAGCATGGATAAAGGGTGCGCCAAAGGCTTCAAGGAGGTGCGGGATTTAGACTTGTAGCATGCAAAGAGGGTGCGCCATTGAGGGCGCATGAATTTCAACTGTAGCAGAACGGAAGGATGCGCCGGTGGCGCGGGTTTTGAATATGTTACATGGTGGGTAGGTGCGCTGAGGGGCGCAACTGTCTTTTTTGCAACAAGGCGCGCCAGTGCGCCACTGGATAAAAGCCTACCCAAATCTCTTCTTTATTCCTCTCTTTCACTTCAAAAATTACTTGGACAAGTAAGGTTTTACAAAAAGCTTTTTAATAGACCAAGCCAGTTACAAAACGACTCCTTTTCCAGTAGATCCGGAAAGAGGGAGGGAGAGGAAGAGGAACAGAAGAAAACGAACAGGGCAGCACAATGGGAAAGGCCTAAACATATTTCATTAAAAACCGACCAGCAAACCAAAAACAGACCGAAACACACCAACAGAACACAGATCAAAACACGAAAGCATAAAACAGAGAAGAGGGAGAACCTCTTACCTTAAATATAGCAAAAGATTTGGAAAGCGGGCCCACAATGCGAGATAGCGACAGAGCAGAGCTGACAAATCCAGAGCAATCACGTGCTTGAAAAAAAGGAATGAAAATGACATGGGCGCGCACTGATATTTATAGGAAAACTTGTCATCAATGTGCCACCAACCTTTTGAAATGGCGCATGGAAACGGCTGTCGACAAGGGAAAGCGTGCGCCCTTTGGCACATGGAAGGAATTGACAACAGAAGAATGAGCGCGCCTTTGGCGCACCATATGCATTGTCGACACGAAGTTATGTGTGCCTTTTGGCACACCAAAACTTGGTGTTATATAGATTATGTGCACCCTTGGCGCACCAAAAAGTGATTCAACATCAATTGGTGCACCGAAAGACGTGTTAACATGTAAAACCATGCGCCAAAGGCTTTTAAGGGGGCGCATCAAAACTATGTGTTACAAGGCAAACCCATGCGCCCAGCCAAAAAGGCTCAAAAAGACCAAGTTCAAAAACTAAATTTCCCGGGAAGGGATTTTACAATGTTTCGAATGCGAGGGATCCCTAACGAGGGATCGAAACAAATTTTTTTGGTATGGTTATCGGTAAAATTGCCATTGTCAATTTTACGGGATAACAATATTCATCTAATAACTCAAGTTGTGCCAAGTGGTCCTGGCGAAATTCATTGTCATTGAGCATGTATTGTAGTGATATGTGGAGATATGGAATTTGGACTTCGAGAGTCAAGATAGCCTCCGTATTGTAGACCAGAGAGAAAGGTGTGGCAGGAGTCAAGGTGTGAATGCTAGTGTGGTAAGTCCATAAGGTGAAAAGAATGTGCATATGCCAATTCTTCCTAGTATCGTCAACTAATTTCATAAGAATTTTGTTCAAGGTTTTATTGGTTCATCCTGCTTGGCCATTTTTTTGTGGGTAATAAAGTGATGAGAAACTGATTTGAATTCCAAAAGCATCACAAATCTTTTGCAGAGTTTTGTTTTTGAATTGCTTTCCGTTATTAGTGATAAGGCGGTGAGGAACACCAAAGCGGCAAATGATGTGATGGTTTATGAATTCACATATTTTCTCTACTTTTGCAGAAATTAGGGGAATGGATTCTACCCATTTAGTGTAGTATTTTGTAGTGGTTATAATCCATTGATTGTGTTGGGAAGGATTTGGATTGATCTCTCTGATAAGATCCAAACCCCATTGAGAGAAAGGCCAAAGGTCTCGTGTAACTTGTAAGGCATGACTAGGTGTGTGATGAAGATTAGCATGTTGTTGGAATTTCACACAATGTTTGACATAGTCACAAAATTCATGGTTCAGGGTTGGCCAATAATATCCTAGGAAAATAATGCATTTAGTGATAGCTAAGCCACTAAAGTGACCTCCAAAAATTTTGTCGTGAACTTCCTTGATGGTGTAGGGAATTTTAGAACTTGTAAGGCATCGTAAGAGAATACCATCATAGCCACGTTTATAAAGGAGACCACCCATGATGACATATTGAGAGACACCTTTAAGAAATGTGTGATGTCCATTACAAGTGAGATCGGGAGGTAGAATGGAAAGGAAAAGGTAGTTAGAAAATTGCTTATAAAAAAGGTCACATGGGTCAGGTGCAACGGTTCCGATGGTGTTTACCTCTTGAGATAAATTAGAGGGTGATTGTAACCTTTGTATTGTGACAAATATTTTGCAGTTGGTAGGCGAAATAGGTATATGAGAAGCCAAGTAGGCCATGGTATCCATAAATTTATTAGTATAACATTGGGTGGTTTGAAGTTGGTAACGGTCAAAGGTAGTACTAAAGTATGTCGACATGACATTTGCATTTTTGGAGTGTTTTGTTACAACACTGGTATATACCATTGACTTGTTTTACAACTAGTTGGGAATCACCAAAGATATTAATTTATTTAACATCTAGAGTGATGGCGGTTTGAAGGCCTAATACGAGTGCTTCATATTTGGCGATGTTGTTAGTGCAATCTAAATATAGTTTGAAAGATAAAGGCATAGGTTCACCATCAAGAGGAATTAGGATAACACCTGCATCACCTCCACATTGACATTTGGAACCATAAAAGAATAAGGTCATCTGGTACGTGGTATCCTCCAACGAGAGGGTAGCAATAGCTTCATCTAGGAAAGAGAAGTTAGAGGGTTGATCTCTAGAAAGAGGTGCGTCTACTAGTTGGTCAATGATGACTTGGCCTTTGACATACTTTTGATGGATGCATTCGAGGTGAAGGTCTGTAAGAAGCATGAGCCAATGTGTAACACATTGATTCTAGTAGGGTTTGACGTATATGTAATGTAGGGGATTAGTGTTAGTGATGACAAAGGTTTTTTGGTTGATTAGGTAATGACGAAGTTTAGTGGTAACAAAAACTAAGGCTAATAAATTTTTTTTAGCATGGGTGTACCTAGTTTCATAGTACAAAAGGGTATGGCTTATGTAATAAACCACTTGCTCTCTATGATTCTCATCATGATGAGCGAGCATGGCACCTAAGGAAAGTTCAATAACATAAATGTATAGGTAAAAGGGTTAGTCATATTTAGGGGGAATGAGCACTAGTGGTTGAAGAAGGTATCTTTTTAAGGCGTCAAAGGATTTGTGGCATTCATCATCCCATGTGAATGAGACGTCCTTTTTGAGGAGATGATGAAATGGTTGACAGTGGTTGGAAAGTTGTGAAATAAACCGATGAATATTTTACAAATTACCTTGCAAACTTTGAAGTTGATGAAGATTAGTAGGTGGAGGCATTTTGAGAATAGCCTTTACTTTAGCAAGATCAACTTCTATGCTACACAAAGAAACAATGAACCCAAGGAGTTTTCCTAAAATCACCGTGAAGACACACCTCTTAGGTTGAAGGCGAACACAATACTTGATGAGGCAGTAAAAGATGACCTTAAGGACTGTCAGGTGTTCGTCTCGATGTTTGGATTTGGTGAGAAGGTCATCTATGTAATCTTCCAATATGCAGTGCATGATATCATGAAAGATATAAGCCATGGCTCGCTGATATGTAGAACCAACTTTTTTTAGGACAAAAGGCATGACTCGATAGCATAAGGTCCCCCAAGGAGTGATGAATGCAGTTTTATGTTGATCTTTTGGAGTGAGTAATATTCAATTATAATGCAAGAAATCATCCATGAGTGATAACATCTCATGGCTAGTGGTGAGATCAACCAGTGAGTCAATGCTTGGTAGAGGAAAATCATCTTTGGGGTAAGCTAGGTTAAGGTCATAGAAAGCCATGCAAATGTAGAGTCTCCATGTCACTTTTGTGACAGGAATAATGTTAGAAATCCATTAGGGATAGTCAATGGGAAGGATGAAGGAAACTGAGAGAAGGTGCCAAAATTCTTCTTTGACAAGAAGAGCAATGCTAGGATGCATTTTACGCAACTTCTGTTTTATGGGTTTGGCATCAGGAATGGTGATGATATTTTAGACCACAATGTTTGGGTCAATACTGGGCATATCGGCATAGGACCAAGAAAAACCATTGCTATGGTCCTGAGGAAAGAAGTAAAAGCTTCTTGTTCATCAGCATCTAAATATTGGCCTATCTTCAAAATATGTGTGTCGTCGTGAGTTTTAATGTTGATCTCAATTTTTGATTCATTTAACATGGTGTACATCTCAAAAGGTAATGACTGGTGAATATAAGAGTCTTTTGCACCAAAGGTAGGTGAGTATAGACTCATCGTCTTGAGATTAAACAATGTTAATAGAAGGTATATTGTCATCGATCATATCAGGATATAGGAAAGGAGGAGAAGAGGGAGCCTTGCCATTACATTGATAAGTCATAGGTCCTAGGGAAATCATGTTCACGAAAAAAATTATAGGAGGAATAGGTTCAAGATATAAGGAATCTATGGGTGAAGGTGGTGACATTGGTGAATGGGGTATAGAAGGTTTTTCTTCCTCAATGAGGTTGATGCGGACCTTCTTAGAAGATGGTGTAGAAAATTCAATGCCACTATGATCGTTGTGTTTACAGGTGGCACATGAACTGACGGTATGTCGGCCTTGTTCGTAAAAACCAAAGCCAAATCCTTTCCATGAGCAGCAGTGAAAGTATTGGCAAAGCAGTGGTTAGTAAGAGATTGGAGGTCAGATGAAAAGGGTCATGTTTGGGATGGAGGTTCAAGTGAATAAGTGGTAGTATCAAATCCCCCATACGTTAAGTTAATGCAAAGATGGGGAGGACCATAAGGGAAAAAATATCCTGTGCAATAGTCATAACGAGGGTACTGGTGTAGGTTTCCATACTCTTGTGGAGTGAGGAATGTGTTAATATTGTAGAGGTTGTACTCTCCAAGAGTGAGGCACTGAAAAACACCTTTTAAAGGATTAGTAGTCAATATGCAAGTAGTAGGGATAGATGAATCAATAGACAATTAGGAAAGAGGGGTATCGGTTGGACAGGAAGTAGATGGGTCAGCTGCAGAGGCTGCGGCATAAATAGGAATAGAAGAGTTAGGCATGGGAGAGGTGGAGGTAGCATTGGTGGATGGGGTCATGCGTGAAGGAGAAGTGGGGGGTAGTGGCATATTCCTTGATTGGTATAAGAACATTGTTAGGTCAGTACAACATGTTACAAGTTTTGAATGGTGACAGGTTAATGGAGATGTTGTAGTTATGCCCTTAATGTTTGAATTTTACACAAGGATGTAAAGTTGAAGGGACACAACCCATGACACAAATGCAAAGTCTACTGATCAATAGGTTATACTATAACTCTCCCTCTAAGACATAGAATAATTCTAGGAGAGTGCGAGGGACCACCTGAACATGGAGAATAATGGTGCTAAGGGTGGAGTTGATGGCGTCGTTGAAGAAGTGTAACACAACTAGGTTATTATGCATATAATTGGAAGGGATGTGAATTTGATTGTATGTGTGGGAGGAGATGATGTTAATTTTAGAACCACCATCGATCATGACACATCGTATGCATATGTTATCTATATAGATGGAAATGAAAAGGGTGGGATTAGGGTCATCTAACTGAAGATGTATAATATCCTCATCAAAGAAACTGAAGGCAATGACTTAATGAGTGGGCAAGGGGGTAGAATATTGAGATGATTTGGTAAGTGGGGCCATGTGGTGAGGGGTGATAATGGAGGCCACTAGTGTTGGGGTCATTGGGTAAAACTTTGATGGATTGCAAAACCTCCATAAGGGATTGTCTATGAGATTTAGAAGTTTGGACAAGATCGTACAAAGACATCTTTAGAGGGGATTGATGTAATTGTTTTATCATTGTATGATGGGTGACCCTTGTCAGAGATAAGGTATGTGGGTCCTCGAATGGTGATTTTTTTTGCAAGTGCATATGGTATATTGGGCACAGGGTTGGTTGATGGGATAGTTGTTTTTTCTTTTACTTTGTCCTTTTGGTGTGTGGGTGGAAAATTAGAACATGTTAATCTGAGGGGAGGTGGTAAATGGAGAAGGTGTAGGATGAGCAGTGTAATGACATGATAGGAAAAAACCTAATGGGGGGAAATGCCTTGTGAAGTGCATATGACACACTGACATTTGGGCGGTGGTTTAGCCAACTCTCTGATATGGACCATGTTGATCTTGAATTTTTGAGGTGGAACAAAGGGTTGTGGGGGGTGGAGATGTAGGTCGTTGAAGAAGCAAGGGATGATGATGTATGGTGACATGTGAAGGTGGAAAATGGTCCTCATCAAGAAGGTCATTGTCGTCGAAATTTTGTTCAGGAGGACAAAGTTGTAGAAGCATGATTTTTAGAGCCTTACATTTTTCAACAACATGTCCTAGCACATGATGATAGACACAAATATTGGTTTCATCAAACCCTTTTGGTTTGGGTTTGAGAGGTTCATAAGGTTGAAGCGGCGGTAATGTGATGACGGAATTCTCTAAGAGGTTTATTAGAATGTTGGCGTAGGACCCTGTTAATGGATCACAATGGGAGGTGAGTGTGGGTTTGGGGTAAAGGTGTGAATGATTGGGAGGGAAGAGGTAATATAGGTGGAGGAATGGGTTGGACCACTGGTTTGATAAGTGGTACTGTCTTAGGTTTTGATGGCATCTTCTTGGGTAAAGGTGTGATACAAGAGCTAGCGATGGAAGGTTTTTTTTGGTTTAACTACCTTATTGGAGGGTAGTGGGTTCTTGTCTTTGGGTTGCACCTTCTTAGGTAAAGGTGACATGAGAGTACATGATGTAGAAGGAAAAGTAGATGGTGGAAGAGGATGGGTTACCCATGGGGACAATAGAGTTGTGGTGGAAGTTGTTGGTAGATATTTGGTGGATGGTATGGGTTGAAGTCGAATAGGAAAAGTTAGGGTTATAGTAACTGGTGGAGGTATACGTGGTAAGAAATGCATGGGTGAGGGAAAGGGTATTATTTTGTGGGTAAATGAGGTGTAGTGAAGGATTGTGATGAAGCAATAGGTTACTTAGCTTTTGACTGGCCTTGGGTGGGAGACTGTTTGGCCAGGGTTGATGGATGGAGCCCTAGGATGGATGGAAGCAGCGAAGGTGACAAAGGTGTGGTAGGTGAGACTGGTGTAAGTGGCCTAGAAGATTGGGGCTTCCTTTTAGGTGGAGGAACACCCATGGTAGTGATGGGTCTAGATATAAATGAATATATAGGTGTGGGTAGGTTGTTAGGTATTGGAATGGTTTTTCTCGTGGGTAAATGTTCGGATTTAGATAGATAGGATGAGGATGAAGCTATTTCGATGGGCATGATTAGGGCCGATCTGGTTACTAAAAATACCTTTGGGTAGATTATGGAATTATCCTCGGGTAACATTTTCATTTGGGTCAAAAAGGGGAGCCGAAGATGTCCCTAGAGCATGGAATTATCAACGTAATCCAAGAGATTGGCTAGCCATGAAAATGGGAATGTTATAGGAGAATATGGAGCTGGTTTGGTGGAAATCCCTATAAAATATGTCTGCGAGACAAGGAATTGGCTAGGCTCAAAATATGTAGGTAAAGGATCTGAGATCATATCAATAGGGTCATGGGATGCTGAGGGATAATTTCCCCCAAAAGGTAGTGGCATGTCTGAAGAATCTACCATGGGTAGGAGATATGGTAGGTGGGGTGAGGTAGACTTCTCCCTTGGTGGAGGAGAAGGAAATGATGATTCTCTGATGGATGGGAGAGTTAATAATGTTGACTATTTGGTAGGTTGTGAGGTAGACAGTGGAATGAAATCAACAAAAAATGTGGGTTCCTTTGTCAGTGAAGGAATAGATGAAGGGAAATCCTCTGAGGGTGAAGGATTAGAAGAGGTATGCTCCTCTATGGGTAGGGGAGCTTGTGCCAGAATTTCCTCAATGGACAAAATAGGTGGAATTTGAGGAACGGTCGGTACGATATCAAAAACCACATGGAATTCATGGACATTGATGTTGCTAGATGAAGGTTCTCTATTTTGATTAGATGATGGTTTATGGTTAGGGAACAAATTTTTAATGATGTACAAATTTTGATTTTTTGGCGCATTTGGGTTGTCCACGACAAGGTCTCCTTTATTTATCATCTCTTGGAAAATGTTCCTAAAATTTATGCAGTTACCATTACTATAGCCTTTAACATGATGATAATTACAGTTGTCATGTTCTTTATACCATGCAGACATAGGACGAGCGGGATCAAAACTAGTATTAGGTTTTATGGGAGGAAGTGTAATGGCTCTAGCTTTAAGAAGCTTTTCCAAGACTGAAGAATAGGGCTCTCCAATTGAAGTGTATTTCTGCTAGTCCCATAGAAATTGAAAGGTCTAGATAGGGGAAAGATTGGAAGAAGTTTGGGCTTGATTAGAGGGATGGGATGGACCCGCTTTGAGAACTATCGCGTTTGCAGATCCTTTGGATTTTGAATAATTATTTAGGGGTTTTGAAGATGAAGAAGAATCATTTGGTTTGAATGGGGCATTCTTGTTTCATAATTGGATTTTCTGTTCTTCAATGGTGAATGCTTCGTCAAAGGTTTGAAAGGTTTGCACCTGTAAAGTTGGTGAGATGTGTCTAGCACAAGATCTAGTGAATAACCCAATAAGTTCAGTTTGAGCTAATTGGAACATTAATTGGTTGATAAGACTTCACCAATGAGCAATGAAATCTGTGATAGATTTGTCATCATACTTTCACGTCGAATATAGGTTGGTCATGGTGATTTTTTTGACTACATTGATTGAGAAGTGGTCCAAGAATGCTTGAGCCACTTAGTTGAATGAGTAGATGGAATGTCTAGGTAAACTATTGTACCAATCTAAGGCGGGTCCTGTTAGGGACATGGGAAATGTTCATAAGAGTAAAGCATCATCATGGGCAATTAGGTAGCACCCACGCTTGAATGACCACAAGTTTTGTTGCGGGTCTTCTTTACTATTGAAATGGTTGAACTTTAGAATTTCCCAATGTATAGGATATGGGAAAATAGGAATGGATGGATGAATAGGCTCATTGCAGATTTCATCATAGGTTAAGGAGTTACGAGAGCTAGAAATGGATGCTTTCAGTGTCTACATATTTTCCGTCATCATCCTAATGAGGTCATTGGTGGGTTTTGAGGAATGGGTGCTTCCTGTAGTAAAGGGAGGTTGATGATGGGTATATAATGTGGATGGCATACCAGTACATGGGGGTGTCGAATATGAAAACTACGAAGGGGGAATAGATACAAGTGGAATATTCCCTGAATAAGTGACAGACAAGATTGCGGGCTACTGGTGATGCATTTAAATAGGTGGGGTAGTTGTAATGAATCTTGTGGTAATGGGTGGTAGAGACTGAGGGATGGAAATAACCAGATTTTGGAACGGGGTGTGGGTTACTAACACTGGAGGTGGTTATGATACAACTGGTATATACGAGGAAAAGGGGGCAGATGGGGCTATGCTCAAGGTAGTTGGTGAAGGAATGGTTGACACCATGGGTGTAATAGATGTCATTGGGGAAACAATTATGGTAGAGGTGGAACCTAATTGAGAGACCATGGGGGGTAATGAGGATGAAGGCAACATCGAGCTAGTGGTAGCTGACGTGAAAGTGGGTGCGAGGGCAGGAGGGATAGATACAGGCATGTCATATACTAGCTATCCTAAGGATTCTTAGGAAGATGAGTGGGCAATATAGTATTGTAAGGCTGCGGGATTCTGATCAAGGAGTCTTGCAAACTTCTCATCATTAGTAGAAATGGTGATAGGTTACGTTAGATCCATAGGTGACAGGATGGATGACGGAGACAGACTAAGTGGGAGTGGCTGACGGATGATGTGAAATACAAGGGAATTTATTTGGTTATGATTCAACACCATGTGAATTAGTGTTGACCTGGTAAAACTGTATTCTATAAATGACACATAAAACAACAGAAGAAGAGAAGGATGAAGTCCGGGGGGAAATCTAGTTAGTTATTTGATTAAAATCAAACATAGCAACTGATGACGGTCAGTATGACTGATGATGGTTAAAGGTGAACTGATGATGGTTACAATGATTGATACCGGTCACTGTGGGAAATTCCAATTTCAACAAATGAAACAGAATTGATGAATGTGAACTGGGGAAATTGTATCTAATAGAGATATTAGAATGTTGAGGATATGATGGTGTCTTGCAGACCAAAAACAAAACAAAAAATAG
This sequence comes from Taxus chinensis, assembly GCA_019776745.2. Taxonomy (NCBI): domain Eukaryota; kingdom Viridiplantae; phylum Streptophyta; class Pinopsida; order Cupressales; family Taxaceae; genus Taxus; species Taxus chinensis. The sequence goes on from CM034146.1 coordinate 983,379,819, forward strand.
CTTATGAAGGTTGTTTTAGGTAAAATAACCAAAAGAGCCAAAAGCCAACACTGGTTAGGTAAACTGATGATGGTCATATGTAAACTGGAAATGGTCACTGGACTGACACCGGTTACAGTGAAATTTGAAGAAATGAAGAAAAAATGGATTCTTGGTGAATTAAACTAGATGAAGGATCAACCTAGAAATATGAGAATGATAAGATGAGGTCTTGATACAATTATATATCATCAGAATACTCCAACTGTGATGGAGATTGAGAAAGGAAGAATACAAATGAAGAATCGTAACTCACACCTCAAAACACAATTCAAGAACAAAGCTAAGAAAAACACACAATCCTAAAAGTGAATTTATGTTTGTTTTAGCTTATGCTATTTAAGACTGAATTTTGAATTTAGAACAAATTTTTTGGTTGGGAAGGTGTCCTATGAAGATGGAAATCTAAAGGTGAGGTTTCAGGTTATGTTTTGGTGGGGGCGGTCCTTTCTATGAGGTGATGACTAGACAAAGATAACCAGCTGGGCACCCACTGTCAATCCTCTGATCGTGTGATCATTGACAGCTTCTTCTGGGTGGGATGTTGTTTAATAAGATGTGTAAATTCAAATTTGTATAGTTTGGCAAAGAGAGATAGAAGAAAGTGTGTTCTACGACTCAGTTGTTTCAACCATCATCTGGGCATGACTTCAAGCATATAGGTTGCCCTCATTTTTAAATGTGAGCTAATAATACAACATACATGGATGAAATGTAACAAATTTTATAACCCAAATTAAAAATTATATTCGATGAAGCAAATGATGAATAGGTCAAGAACATGCTCTTTCACTACTATGAAAATGTAAGAAGGAATAATTGGTTAGTTTTAAGCACAACATGACAAATGTCATTTAGACAATTAGAAGAAAAGAATATTACTAGGGAGAAAATTAAATGTGTATTTTTCAAATGGAAAGAGACACACAAAAATTTTTCCTATATGAAGAAAATGCAATGAACCCAAGAGAGAGTCCCAACGGGCATGCCAAAATGTTTCACCGATTAGTTGTGTACGTAAGACCAAAACATATAAGGTATGGGTGAGGAGGAATACCTGTGAATGAAGGTGGAAGGTAGAGTGCAAACATTCTAATTTCCCTAGATAGTGTTGATTGTGAGAAATTAATTTTTGCTAGGAGGAACCACTTGCGAATACAAAACAAAGACCACAAGAGGAATATCAAACAATATATGTCAGTGGACTTCCTAGCATATGCTAGATCCAGGAAGTGTGATACTTCCTAGATGGCTGTCAATCCACTGTTTAAAACAAATTAATGCAAGAAATGATGTAAAACAATAAATTCCTACTGTAGTTGATATGATTTAGGTGTCTCATTCAAGTACAATAAAGAAATCTAAGCTAACATAATAGGTTATGATCAAATCTGGAAGTCAGATAGGTAAATAAGGTGGTTGGGATAGGTCAGGGTCAATTTTTGAGTGGTTTGGGTTATTTGGGTAAATGCTATAAGGTTTCTATTATAGGAAGATTTACCAGACATAGAGACCAACATCGGTCTAGTATGACCGATGTCGGTTGAGAGAAGATAGATGATGGTTTAGGTTAATTAGAGTCGGTAGGGAAGGGAAGATAGAGACTCAATAAAATTTGGTTTTGATGATTCTTTGTGATTGTACAAAGAATGGGTAGAGAATGGTGAGGTTGATGAAGGTGCTGGGAATACTCAGAGATGTCTGGAGTCGAGTATGGAGAGATGGGAGGTTATAAGTGATTAGGTGGAGGGATTGGCAGGAAGGTGAGAGGTGATGAGATGCAAAGGAGACTAGAACTCCCAAACAGAGATAAAGAAACTAATCTAAATAAGTATGGAAAGATACAAATCTAAATGTACTCACTTGTACTTACAGACCTGGTGGTTGGATGGAGGTGATGGTTTATCCATGGAACTGGTGGTCAGTACCACAGCCGTGCTTCCCAGAATGTTTCTATGAATGCTTACTCTTCATATCAGTGATTGGTTCTGGTTCAGGATGTTTGGATGTGTAAGAATTTTCTGGTGCGTGCTTGCATACAGATCTCTCTTCTCCAAAACTCAAATAATTATTCCAACCTCTCAAATAAGGCTACCAAAGTGAATACATAGTAATTGATGATGGTTTAGGGTGACCGATGTCAGTTTTGGGTTGACCAGCACTGGTTAAGGTGGGAAATCCTAGGTTTACTAAAATGACAGATCTTGGCCATCATTTTTGGCCAACTCTTTCCATTGTCAAGAATCAAAATGGAATGTTGCACTTAGATAAGAGGGTATGTAATTAGAGGAAGAATATACATGTGATTTTAGGGTTGAACTAAGTCTTAGTTAGTTATGATAAGTGGAGATTGAGTCCTAGTAAAAAAGAAACATGATATCAATAGGTTTATGATGAGGTGTCTAGGTGATGTGGTGGGGTGAGGTGTTTAGGTGATGTGGAAATTAATTTAGTTAAGGTATTTATTAATGAATATTGTGAGCATGGGCATTAATTTAATTGTAGGTAATTAAATTAATATACATGTGGGGCGAAGGGGGAGTGTGACCCAAATTTGGTGTCTACATGTCTAGTTCAGTCATCATTTGTCTTTGTAGTTTTGGGCATATTTTAGGATGTATCAAGTGTCGTAATTTTCTCAGTTGTCATATTTAGGTCTATACTCGGGTGCCTAGGGTTACACTAGGGTGCCCTAGTACATGATTTTTGATGCCTGTGTCATCGTAATTTGTGGTCTTAATTTCTTTGTTTGAGGTCGGTCCTACCAGTTACCCCATGTATTCCCCAAGGTCATAGTCGGAAGTTTTGGGTCACTAATGTGAAAATTTGAACAAGAGATCCCTATATAAACATATTATACTCACGACATTATGGGGGGACATCTCACTATCAAGGGTAGTTATCTACTAAGGCAACGGACTGCATTTGGGCATCTTCTACATCTGCATCGCACATAAGCATATGGGTAAAGGGTTGTATTATTTCCATTTCATCCACCATTTTCATTTTACATCTAGTTATTTCCCCTTATTACCACGTCATTGTTGCTAGGGCACCCTACGCACAAAATTGCACACATATGCACACAAAACTGCATTGGGTCTTAAATGTAGTGCAGTTCTCAGTTGTAAGGCCACTATTTTGGCAGCTGAGTTCAGTCTGACCTATTCATATGGATTTTTATTTTTTAGAAATTGATTCTTTCAATAGTGTTTTTCAAGTAACATTCATACGACATAGGAGACATTACTGTGACACTTGTACGACAGGAGCGAAGGTATTTCAAAGATACTGTGACACTACCAAACTCATGTTCTGAGATTTTTTATAGTCTACAACACCCATATATCAGACTAGGGCCCCCGTATCCTCTCAAGAGCCTTAGTTCAGAAAAGAAATCAGCTTCTACCCTTCCTAAGGCCATTCAGTTATAGCTTACCCAGTCCGTGAACCAGTCTTCTACAGTCCAACACACAGTGAGGTAAGTTAATTCAAGGTTAGTACCATATCCCTCTTATTTCCATTATTTCAATCCATTCAAATATTAAATCAAAATGTTTAGATCTAACACTTCAATACAACACTTAGTTTCTATTTAGATTAATTTATGAAATAGCCATGAAATTCTATTTTTAGTTAATCATTTTGGTGAACCATATGTTTCAAACATTTTGCTTTTGGATCCTCTTTTATACCCTAGTAGCTAGCATAGTTTTTATTTTCTTGCATCATGTCTCATTTTAGTGTCAATCCTATTTATGATGAGGCTTCCATAGATGAACTTAGGGATTTATATAGTTCTCCTATGGCCTTACCTGATGACATTCAACAGGATCTCCTAGAAGGCTAACAACATGTGCCAACCAATTCCACTAATTCTCTTATAGGTATATACCTTGTTAATGACCCTGTTTCTTTCACTTGTTGCATGCCATGCCATCTGATTGCATATGATCCTTCTTATACTTCTTCTGATATTCTACCCGATGTTTTAGATCCTTCTATCATTGTTTCATAATCCAATATACCTCCTACCTCTCATCTCACCACCCCTTCCATTACCCCTATGCCTTATACCACTTCTGATAGCACTCTTCACACATATCTTTTGAACTTTCATTCTCCTTCTTATTACATGGATGATCATATTGATTCTAGTGATGACCATACCATTCTTTCAGGAACCCCATCTTCTATTGATCAACCTCATAGGTATCCTTCTTTCCATTGTGACTCTCCTGCTCTTGAAGTTGTACCTACTATTACACATGTGTAACCGCCCATTGTTTCTTCTTCTTCTTCTATTCCCATATACCCTACTATACCTTCACCTATTGAGGTTCATTCCTTTTTGACTACACATAAAAGAGTTTTTTAAATCCTAGTCATACTACCACTCCTACATCGACATCTACCACCACACCTTTAGAATCTGGTTCCACTCTATCACCTCTTGACATTCCCATGATCACTCATAATGGAAAACTTCAACCACTTAATACACTTTTCTCATCTCCTTCCACCCCCTCACAGGATCTTCTATCTCTCATGTATGTTGTAGGAAAAATTCAATCACAGTTCCATACTCTTACTTTAGAAAGTAGAGCCTATTATGCCTCCATTGACAAAAATCTTTACATGGAAACCTTGTCTCTAAAAATATTAATAATTTTACCTTCCCCAAATACTTTGTCATGCCTACTTTAACATGCTTCAATGGTACCAGTGATCCTCATTCCCATGTTATACATTACCACACAGTTATGGATGACTACTCTAATAATCACTTGTTTCTTAAGGCCTTCCATTATAGTCTTACTAATGATGCAGTACAATGGTATACTCATATCCCTTTTGGTTCTATTAACACTTTCTATGACATGGAGGATGCATTCCTTCATCATTTTATTATCAATAACGATCCTAGGATCACATATGATCACATTCCTACTCTACATCAGGGCTCTTTCAAACCTATTCAGGTATACATCAACTTATCTTTCACCCTAGTGACTTGGAAAAGTAGTTCATCTTCTGTCATGGTCTTATTCCTCCTCTAAAGCAATGCTTATAGTATGATACTTATGAGTCCTTTATACTTTTGTGTTACAAGGTTATCGATCTAGAATCAGACCTTCTTTCATCTTCTCTAGCAGTGCCTCCTCATGTTTCTCCGATTACTATGTACTTTTTTGTTCCACCTACACCTCCAGTTGTACATCATAAGCAACCTCCACCACCCTTGGCTTGAATTAAAAAAAATCATGCTCCTCTTACTCCACCTCCTAGAAATAATCAAAAGCAACATGTATCTCAACCCAAAGTGCAAAGGCAACAACCTTGTTCCCCATCTCCACCTCATGCACATGTTTCTCCAACTTTGCCACCAATTAATACTACCACTCTTTCACCTCAGTACTGGGAGCCTCTCTATTTTTTCACCTAATGCTCAACCTCATGATGTGTTGCATGTATTAATTATAGAGTGATTAATTCAAATTCCTTCCAACCAACACAACCCACTATATAGTTTGCAACATTAGCATGATTAATATTACTGTAATTACCATCGTGTTAGTGGCCATCATGATAATGATTGTCTTGATTTTTGTGAGAGGTTGTAACAACTCAAGGACACTGGTGTCATATATTTTGCATCTTAGGAGTGATCATTGTCTCCTTCACCATGACAACATAGGTATACACCCCTGAGTCTTCTCCACCTGGTACTCATTTTTTCCATCATTCACCACCCCCACATACATGCTATCCACCACCATATAGATTACATCTGCCTCATTTGCATTATCCATCACAAACATCCCATGGGTTTCCACCAATCTCTACACACCCCATGGTCACTCCATATGACATGCACTTTGGTTCATACACTCATGCTCCATCCATTCCATATGCTTCCACCTCCACCCATCGTCTTGGTCATTAGTAGGTGATCATTATCACCTCACACCCCAATGAAGCACTTGTGTTCTTAGGGTTATTACATGAATATTGAGGGATTATTTTTAAGAACCTTTAATCACTTACTCTGTCATTCATCTAGCACACCTCAATCATTTCCTGATGACGCACTCTTGATTACGTGGCTCATACTTGATTGTTGAGGGGTCTTATTACATGAGCCTACTCATCCATACAATGGGGGGCATCATTAATCTCCCCCCCTCTCCTATTTTCATCACCTTATCATATTATGAATATATTACATTTTCACCTATTCATTATGATACACTCATGTACTTCCACATTTATTCTATTATCCCCATTGCATTTCCCATGTGCTACATACTTTATTTGTCTCATCAATCACATTAAATTAGTTATCTACATTGTCATTTACCATGCATACTCTATCTACCATTACAAACATCATCACACAAATTTTATATTCATCACATATAAAATAATACATATGCTATAACTATAACCATACAACCATAAGATATCCATACATCACAATGAAAAAATATCTCAAATATAGATCTCACATATATATCAAAAATAGGTGTCCATACACATATTAGTCACACAACTATCACTAGGGGTCATGACCCCACTACATCATATACAATCATCACTATCAAACCTCATCATCACTATCACTCTTGTGTACCATGAGAGCCATAGAACTAGATTCCTTGCCACCTACATTATGCCACATTTTGCGGCCCTGAAACTTCTCCACCTGCCTATGTAACATCACAATCTCCATGTTTTATTCCAAGAACTGAGACTACAAATCTACGTATCGTGCAAACACATTCTAGGAAAAAGGACCAACATCTACTGCTTCTTAGGCATGACGAGTCTCCTTACATGCCTCATCCCTCTCGCTAAGTAGAACTGTACATGTCGCTGTTGCTATGGCTATTGGCTCCAACAGATTGGTGTGCTCACCTATAATATTGTCCATGCACTCTAATATCCCTCCAAAAATCAAATTGCAAGGCATGTTTCATGTTAACATGTGGATTAGTGTGTCTCCTATCAATGACCAATAGGCATCTCTTGCATACACAACATACAAACTCATGTTAGTCAACGACGTATAAACCAACATAGACATTTCATTAACTACGACATTAACATACATAAATACTCATGATCTACCAGCACCGTTGCTATAGGGCCAAAAACATCTTCTTGTAGTCATTTTTACCCCTATCTCAAAATAAAGGAACCCCATGCGCATCAGCCTATCACCCAGTGGATGTTGGGTGCTCACCCAAGGCACGCATGGGTGCTGAGTCTCTCTTTTATGTGAGTTTAGTGGGAAAAATCATTTATGATTTGTGTTTAAGAGATTTCAAAAGGATTTAAGACATACAAGAACCATAGAGCTCAAAACGGCATCTAGATCCTTACAGTCATTCCAGATGGTGTACTTAACAGATTCTATAATTTGTACCATAACAGAAAGAAGTACATCATAATCCATACTAAGCATAAAATGAATGAGAACCTATGAAAAATATGTATGCATCAGAATCATTGATATTCATATGTATATAAACCGGTAACCTCATTACATCTATGGAGCCATTTACATATTCACAGAGAAGTAGACCGTAGTCATGCATTATAAATGGACTAATGTAACTATACTACCAAAAAGAAAATTTATAGTCCCCTTACCTAATACATCCTTTCCCAAATGCAATTACCCACTAACAGATTCCTTGCAGTATTTCTGCAGAGCTTCACCCACTCTCTAAGTCTCTTCTCCTCTCTTCTCTACTCTATAGGCACTTGTATTTATAGCCTTTCTTGACTGCCAAATCATCCTCCAGCACCCTCAGATCTGATGCAAAGTGTCTGAATGTGGTCCTCCATGTGAGCATTCTCCTCCATGCTTGAGATTTCCACTTTATACCATGATGTGCTTTTAGAAGCTTCTACCACAGGCATGATCCTTCCTGAGCCACCCTGTCACCAGGCTGACACCTTATCCACGTGCAATCGGGTCATGCTTTTTACGTGTTCTACCCCGAACGCCCAATTTGACTAAGTCTTGAACCCTTGGTTCTATCTACGTGTGCCACACGTGCCGTGGGTTTCCTTAAACACTTTTCATAAACCTTGCCTTACGCACTTTGTCCTTGCATGCCTTTCCTTAAAAGGGACCTTGTGCACCTATGTGCCTTTTGTACTTAGTCAATATTCTAGGGGCTTAACATCACTCCACACTACACTTGTTCTCTATCCACGAGAACAATTCCCTTAGTGAGAGAAAGAATACAATAGGCTTACACATAGGAAAAAGAATAAGGGGATGAAATAATGGGAAAAGAAGAAAGAATGGGAGAGTGAAAGAATCACTACAACAGACTAGGAAAATCCTTTTGCAATCGGGCCTCTAATTTATTCTAGGCATCGACTTCGTCCTGTGCTCTCTGATAGAGGTCACCAACTAGGGTGCTCACCCCCTCAAATTTTAATCCATCTCCTTGTGTGCTCATAGTATCTATGATGTTCTCCAATTCCTTGCATATATCCTCCAATGCATCCATTCTTCATGTGATACGTGGATATAGCTCCTTCAACCGGTTTTTGATTGAAACTCTTAAGGTTTCAACAGCCTCTGATTTCTTCTCAACCTCGATAAGGATTTTTTCTCTTTCTGCCCTATTCCCCTTGTTCTCCTGGAACTCCTTGAGCTCTACTTCATGAGTGGTGACCAAGGCACCTGCCACTTTGTCTCTATCCATGTAATTTTTGTACGTGGCCTCAGCAGTCCAAGAAGCAGCCCTTACATCAGCAAGCACTTTGTTGTACTCTGCGATGAGCGCTACAATCTTAAACTTGTCTTCCTTCTCAAGGCGCACGACCACTTTCTCTATAGACTGCAAGCCTAGCAGCTATCTTTCCATGGTGAGTACCCTTGTTAAATCCTCCAAGCATCCCAAGGTAGATCCATACTTTTTTGCAGGTGATGCTAGGTCCAGATGCTTTAATAGTATGGCCTTGTTGATAGATTCCACTTTCTTGTACACAACGCTCACCTTGGCATTTTCATCCTTCAACTCCCACTTCCACTAGGTGTTGATCAAATTTTCCTAGCTCAGATCCTTAGTCATTGTAGCTATCTCTTCCTCTTTCTTCTTCAGCTCCCCTTCCATATCCCTGATCCTATCATTTTGCCCAAAGAGTCTAGCCTCTATCTCAATGGAGTATTTGTTAAGCGTGTTACACAGTTGTTCATCTGAGAGCTGCTGGGTATCCACCACTGGGTTATCTTCTCTTGGTCCTAGAAATGCTATTATTACCCCATGGCTTACCTCAAACTTTGGCTCATCAAGGTGGGAATCAATTACCCATGAGATCATCTTCCTTGTTCGCGGATAGGCAGCTTCCTTATCAAAATATGACATGCCTACAAGCTCCTCCACCAGAAGTGTACTCTAGAACTACGCATGAAATAATTTTTTGGGGTCATCAATATAACCCATCTCTGTCCTCCCCCCTCTGCACACCTTCCTCATGTACGCATACCCTTGGGTATACTTACAGTTAAAACTGGGCCTCTAGTGCTGCCACATTCCTCTTTCGTGCTCTCCTTCTCTTTATTCAACACTAGCTCAGTGCCACGTTCCACTTTGTCCTCCACAAGGGTCTCAATGTCCCTTGGCTCCACTTCTTCTGCCACCTTGGTTGTCTACTCCTGTGTAGAGCTTAGAGCTTTTGGTTTCAGCGCGCTAGCCCCCTCATCTTTTCCCATGTCCTGGGCACTTCCTCCAACCTGGCTATCCTTGCGCCGCACAAAAAGGAACCCTTGTTCTTCTTCTCTACCTTCCTCCTCTGAATCATTTATATTGAAAAACATGCAGCCCTTGATCTTTCCCGGGGACCTCTTCCCCACTTACTTCTTCTTCACTACCATCCTTTTCTCCTATGCACTTGTCCAAACTTCCAACTTCTTCTAAGGTGGTCTCCTCTTCTACCCTCTACTTCTTCCTAACCAGAGATTCCGATGTAGGTGGCTCTGTTTCTTCTTCTTCTGATGAGTCCTTATCTGATGTTTTTTCTAGCTCTAGATTCTTTTCTATGATTATGGGCTTTTTCTTATGTGCATATATATTGGTTCTAGCACTTGTCCTCAGGGAACCTATTACCTGTGTCTCCACCACACTTAGAATTTTCTTTTCTGGTTCTTTTTCCTCCTGTTTGGGCACGGGTATTTTCCTCCCAATTGGATCTTGAGGTATAGATACCTCATTCTCCAGATATGTTCCCTTCTTTGACTTGGGTCTTATGCAAATGTACATGCGCGCCACATATCCTATTATAATGGGCAGAGTCATTGGCTTTGTCATCTGTACCTCATGCGATACATACCACTCCACGTATCCGTGCTTGCTAGGGTAGACCAACACTTTACGCATTTCCTTGTGGTCTTGGTCTAGATTACCAAGGTCAAACTTAAAATTTTTAGACTCCTTGAACTTGTTTACTCCCACTTGGAAGAATTGAGCTGTGAAGGAAAAGGAGACCTTGCACCATGGGATCCATGTCCCATCTAAAATTTTGAATATGCCCAAACAAAAATGTTGGTACATAGCAAATTATGCTTCTCCCCTAGTGGTTACTGGTAATTGTTTGGGAATTCTCCATTCTACCCCAAACGTGTTGCTTAGGCACGTATACCACTTTTCCAAGTGTGCCTTGTGCATTGTTGTCATAGTGTCACAAGTGTATTTCTCAAACCTTTTGGCGGGTGAGGTTTCTTTAGTAAGGTACTCCCATACAAACTTATCTGATGCATCCAGTACCTCGATCTCTAAAAACACAATGGTTAGTAGCACATTTCCAAAAAGGATCTTGTCACCTTCCTTCATGCAATTGATAATTTCATCCACGATGAATACAGACAAATTATAGATGGTGCCCTCTGAAATATTTCTACAAACATTCAACCATGGATTATTGACTTGGGTCCATCTCTCTTGGCCATTTAGCTTTGACACTAGGTGCGCGACCATCTTCATTACTAGATCCTTAATGTCCACGACATCATAATACCTTGACCCCTTTTTGCATGCAAAAGTGGCGATAGTTCCCTTAATCACTTCTTTGTTAGTCAAGTCATCCTCCAAAGCGTCTCCTTCAAAGATGAGGCCTGTGAAATATGAAATTAGCTAAGGATTTATGTGCATCTTGCACCCTGCGAAGTGGAAATAGCCACTGATACATTCGCTCAAGTTTCCCGAAGTAGGGCAACTCAAAGAGTTGTAATAACCCTGCCTTCTCCAAATTCACCTTCACGTCATCATTATAAATGGATAAACCCTATGGTGTCATCTTGTTTATTGAGTGCACTAACTCCAGCACCAACTCCTTTTCAATTGTGTTTATCTGATGATTATAATCATTTACACACATGTCCCTAAGATGGGACTCCCTCTCCTTCCCCAACAACACTCCATCTGGGTACTACATTTCTACATACCACTCTACATTTGTGTGTGCTTCAATTTCTTGCTGCTTTCCCTTGCCATTCTTGGGTGTACTAGTTGGTTTCTTGGCTACCATTATCTAGGTCTTCTTCCCACTTCAATCACTCTGCCTTACTTTGTTCTTCTGCTCTTGCCAACCTTAGATCTCAAACTTGTGAAGAAAATTTATTAAACCCGTGCCCTGGTTCTTTAAACCCTAACTGGGATACTCCCTTCACAAGACAATGTCTTCTCATAACTTCTCCTACACTTGTGAAATCCCTTCCTCCTGGTTTTCAAACCCAAACTAGTTAGCCACGCTTCAATCTCTCCAAATATTTCTTCACACGGATCAATTTTTTGGAAGCCCTAGTTTGCAAAGGTGCAAAAAGTGTTTTGTTCTCCTTATACGCAAAGTGAAGAATGAAGTGCCTCGACCCCTTTATTTATAGTTTTTCCCTTTTTGAGAATTAAGTGCTACCTCACCTACCACCATATTTTTTTCATTTAATACAGCTTTTTCAAACAAATCCCATCTTCAACACTTTCACTCATGCGCCCCAACCTGCGCGGAAAAACCTCCAACCTTCTGGCGCAAAACCAATCCAACCTGATAGGAGACTCTTACACACTCATAACCAACACCAAAGGCACTTCTTCTATCTTGACTTTTGCTCTCACCTACCTCATGTTGCTTAATGCACTTTCTCCTCCTTTGTACGTGGGATCTAAAAGTAGCTTTATCTTGACACCAACCATCCTTTTTCCATCTTTTCTTTCCATACACCTCTTTCAACAGGGCCATTCAACCGGGCGTTTTAACACAAACCACCTTGGTAATTTAACCATGCACTCCTTCACATTATTCCACCCCACAATAAAATGATGTGCAGTCCTCTGCACACTCACAGATTCTCAAAAAGTAGTAATAAGGTTATTGGCACCCAAGGTGCAAAACAACTAATAACAACGCGAAAGGGAAACATAAGAAAATAAATACATAAAGGAAAATTCTAAACTAACTGGCACCAAACACCAAAAATGCCTTATTTACAGACACCAAGAAGATTTATTTATAGTAGGGCTTCAACCTACTCCCATTGAAGTGTCTAGGAAACTTCATCCCATCCAACGCTTGTCTTGCACGTCATTGGTGCAATAGGGCCTATAAAGTCTATTACCCACTTTTCATTAGACTCCACACTATGTATAGGGCTTGAAGCCATTTCATCTATCTTTTCTGGCTTTCCAATGCATTGATAATGGTCACATGCTTTACAATAGTCTTTACAATCCTTGTACAAGGTTTCCCACCACAAACCTGACATTACGATCTTAGGTGTGGTGGCATCACCTACATAATTCCCACCCACACTTCCTCCATGAGCTTCCTCCATGATAGCAAGGTGCTCATGCTCTGATACACCTGCTAAAAACTTCATCACGTCCCAACTTGTACAAGTCTCCACTAATCAACATGTAGGGTGTGGCTTATATGGCTAGTTGCTTCTTTTCTAACACCTTCATTCCTTCTAGTGCCACACCTTCCTTTAAAAATACCATAATTTCCTCCAAATCTGAGGGCACATGCCACAACCTAAATAGTTACACGTTTGGCATTGTCTCCTCAATAATCTACGCATCTTCCCCTACATCAATTCTTGACAGATGATCAAGTCCAAAATTGCTCTTCCCAGGCTTCACTACTATGGTGAACTCAAACTCTTGAAATAATAATACCCATCAACATATGTGCCCTTGCATAATGGGATTGTTCACCAAATACTTTAATGCCATGTGGTCGGTGTAGAACACGAAGGGTGTTTCCAACAGATACTGTCTGAGCTTAAAAAGTGCATAGATCATTGACAATGCCTCACAATTAGTTGTGGTGTAATTCTGCTCTGCTGGTGTCAACTTCCTGCTTGCAAAACACAGAGGATGATCAACAATTCCTTCACCTGGCTGTGTAAGTATTGCTCCAATAGCAGTTCCTGAGGCATCTACATGGACATGGAAGGGCTTGTCCCAAGAGGGAAAATGTAATATAGGCATGGTGACGAGCCTATCCTTTAATGTATCAAATGCCCTCTATTGTGCCTCTCCCCAATGGAAGGCACTTTTATGTTTGAGAAACTCCTCTAAAGGCATGATGATCTTGGCATACCCCATGATGAATTTCCTGTAATAACCCATATGTCCAAGGAATCTACGCACTGCACTCTGGCTAGTAGACTCCCCTAACCCCATAATAACCATAACTTTAGCAGGATCTACTAGCAAGCCCTCCTTACATATGATATGCCATAAAAAAATCCCAAAGGGTGTAACAAATACACACTTCTTAATATTGAGGGATATCCTCAACTGCCTACACCTCTCAAACATTAACCTCGATTTTTCACAATGATCTTTCACTAGACCATACACTATCCAATCATCTAAATAGACCTGAAGGAACTTATGGATGAAGTCCTGGAATGCTTGCACCACTATGCACGAAAAAACAATAGGCGCATTCTTCAACCCAAAGGGCATGACTGTATATGTAAAACTTCCCCACTCAGTGGTGAAAGTTGTCTTCTCTTGGTCTTCCTTTGCAATCCAAACTTGGTGGTACCTTGAGAATCCATCCATGAAGGAATAGATTTCGTACCCAACAAATCCTTCCAAGATTTCTTCAATGAAGGGGGTGGGAAAAGGATCAATGACACAAACTATGTTCAGCTCCCTATAATCCACACAAATCCTAATCTTCCCATCCTTCTTGATGTTGATTACCATCGGACTTATCCATTTTGATTCTTCCACTATTTCAATGATCCTAGAACCTATCATTTTGTCTATCTCCTCCTTAACTTTCACACATAAATTTGGATTCATCTAATAGGGCCTATTCCTAACCAAGCATACATCATCCATCAGCTTTATCTTCATCTCCCTCAAGGAATGGTGGATTCCTTTGAGCTCATGGTACCCCACGCAGGAATTATCAAATTCACTCAATAGATAAATGATCTTAGAGTCTTCCTTCTCTGATAAGTAATCTCCAATAATAGCTTCCTTAGGTTCTTCTCCTAAACCAATGTTAACCTTCTTTGTCCTTAAGGGCTTCTAGTAGGCACGCACACGAGTATCAGCACTGTCCACTACCTCATGTGTCCCTACAGAATGGCTAACATCCAAGCTTTTTGCTTCCTCCCCATCAATTACATACACTAACTTCCCTTTCTCCATTTCCAAACATGTGCGCTCAAGCTATAACTCTTATGGTTCCTCTACTTACTCTTCAAAGCATGCCTCCAAACCTGTTCCACCCAGTAACTCCAATAGCATATCCTCCACCATGGCACTATCCCCCATGGTAAGGTGCTTGATACCATGCAAGGCCTTATCAATTGATGACTTGGTACTCTGATACTCAAAGGTTTGAATGAGGTTAGCCATGAGCTCTTGCCAATTCCCTATCTAGCGGTGTGTCTCTGAATGAATGTACCATGCACGCGCACAACCTTGCAGTGTAGAATACAACTTTTACACCCAGAGGGATGGTGGCAAAGCTTCTGCGCCTTCTCTCTAGATCATTACACACTCTTGGATATGGAAAGAGGTGGGCTTCTTCCCATGGTAGTCCTTGATGGTGGTGGGCATGTTGCTCCTAGAGAATCTGATAGAGAGAGCAATTCTTACCTCGTGCCATACCAAAAGGCTATCCTGATGGGTAACCCACCACCGTGCCACTATTCCGAGTAGGACATAACTTAAAATCCCTCTCCATTATTTCTTGTTCTTCCAATGAGCTTCCATTTCCTACAAAAATATATTAGAGAAGGCTTCTCCTGAATACTTAGGCAACTCCTTTCCTCCTAGGTGTAGGACTATGCATGCCTTTGTTAACTTGGTCACCGACCCTCTCAACTACCATCCCATCAATTCATAAGTTCCATGCACCCAATTATCACATGCTAGACTAGTGGCATCACTTATTGATTGGGCATCCTCAAACTGGATAACCTCATTGGTAGGGTGTATTATCTCTGGGTCCCTAATGGAGTGCACATATATCTTGTCCATAACTTCTTCTACCAGGGGTTCAGTATAGGGCATCGACTTCCCATCAGCCAAGGGTATAATGACCCATTCCTCCTTATTTTCAAAGCTGATGTACCCTTTGTTGAACCAAAGGTCTGCATCATCCTTGTAACACCATGGACACCCAAGTAGTCCTGGGAAATTATTTTCCTTGGCGAGCACCAAGACTTTGAAGTCCCAAGTAAAATTAGCTCCTTGGATGGTGACAGCTACATCCTTTAAGACACTGATGGGCATTGCCTTAGTCTTGTTTACCATATACAACATGTTCAAAGATGGTTGTAATGCAGGTCTTCCCATCTGATGCCATGCATCCAAATTTAGAACATTAACCTCTGCACCTGTGTCAATGAGGATATTACTAAGGAACCATCCATCTACAACTGCATTCAATGTGATCTCTTTGTCATAGTCAAGGATGTGAGGTGGAAGGTTTACATGCAAGACCTACCTCTCGTGCTCTTCTCTAGCACGTGATACCTTCTCTCTCAACCATGATCCTAGCAAGGGAATGATATTCTCTTACCTTAGCATTTTACACACCTCCTTGACCTCATCCAAGTCATTCTTTGGTGCCTCAACTCTCCTCCCTTGTTCCTCCTTCCTGGATTTCTCCTTTAGACACTGGATTTCCCCTTGTAAACTCCAAATGACATACATGGTATCCTGATCTACCTCCTTTTGATGTGTGGGGTCTGGGTACTTTCCATGAACTACTTCATCCCTTGAAACATGGTTCTTCTACCTTGGTATCTCTCTTGCACACATGGCTTCTGCCCTTGTTATTACCAAGACTGGCTCCAAACTTGCATCCCGTGTTACCCAAGGTATCCACTATATGTCTGCCTTCTTAATAATGACCATTGCAGTGCCCTTATCTTTCTGGTGTTGCTAATTCATGTGCTAAAAAAACTCTGAGCACTCCTCATACTTATGCTTCTTTCCACACCATGAGAATTGCAATAGGTTCGGGCACTCTCATTTATAATGCTCTGTAGACCCAAAATTGAAATAGGTTCCATGTGGGAACTCACTCCTTCCTCCCCCACAGTTACCATGACCACGGAAGCCTCCACGAAATCCCCTTCTGCGCGCAATTCCATCTCCACGCTCCTCATAACGGTGGTCATCACCCTTAGAATTACTGGCAATGCTGGTTTGGCACACCCCATGATCAATGGCCTCATGGATCTAATTAATGAGGCTACAGCTCCTTATTATTATGGGTTGTAGGGGTGCAAATCTTTATAGTAGCAAGACACATTCTTCCGTATGGCACGTTGTAACAAAGGGAATCTACTTGCATCATGGTCCCCACGAAAAATTTCACAATCTACTATCACGGCGCATACTACCCTTCAGGGGACAACTTACCCTTGACATGCCCCTCTACTTCACAATTTGTGCACCATAAACCACTATGAGTCTCATGGGCTGAGTTCACAGATAACTTCTCTAGCTGCTTAGTCCATAACATAGCAATTTGAGCCTCTAGGAACGGCCTAACGCCAGTATCAACACTACCAACAGCCTTGGCACATAGAGCGGCTTCCAACGCCTCACGCATGGGTCTGTAAAAGTTTAATCAGATAAGGCCCTTTTAAAAGGTGTGATCAATCCTCCAACAAACCACTAAGCATGTTATGAAGGATGGATATCATATGATAATTTAGACAAGAGAGTTTTAAAGCGTGCATCATACTCCCGCACACTCTCTACCATTCCCTATTGGATCTCCTTCCAGGGCGCTGATGCTCTTTTGTTCAAACTCAGGGATGTGGAACTCTGCCAAGAATGCATTATTTAAGGCAGTATAATCCACTACCATTTGATGGGGGTCATATTTCCTATACCAGCTATGTGTGCACCCCTGCAAGGTCATTGCAAACTAGACTTGCCTTCCGCTCCGAGGTTGGTGATCCCCTTTGGCTCGCCATAGCAGTCTCACACTTGTTAACATTGTTCCACAGCATTTTCAATACCTTTGTAATCTGGAAAGTGTAAAGACATCTCAAAGAATACTGGAGGGGGTGGCTAGGGCCCTTGTTCTCCTGATCCAGAGCCTTGGTTCCCTCTAGTGTTCCCTCCACTACCGGATCCACCAGGTTCTGAACAACTAGATCCACTAGGTCCACTAGGCACTAAACCACCAAATTCACCAAAGTCCACTAGGCCTTGAACCACCAGATCCACCAGGTCCACTAGGCATTGAACCACTAGATCCACTAAACCCACCAGGTCCTAAACCACCAGATCCTATTCCTCTTGAACCACCAGATCCACCAGACCCACCAACTCCTATAGTGGTCAAGCTAAGGTTCCCCAAAGTTCCACTGAACTATGTTCGCTACATGGTTTGTGATAATGACCCACTACCACTATTGTGCCCCGCGCTACTCCCAGATGCATGAGACCAAAGGTTTGTATGTCTATGCTCCTTGCTCCAAAGACTCCCCTGAATACTGGAATATGGTGTTTACAGCCATAGAAGTGCCCGAACTGAAAAATTTGTATCTCCTAGGCGCAGATCTATCACTTCCACTGATAACCAACTGGGTTACTAGCAATATTCCTTCCCCTTGATTTGGAAAACCAAGTGCCAAGGTTTGACCACTAGGTGGTTTCAGATACGTGTCAATGACTCTTCTTTCTCCACATGACAAACTCTCATCAGAAGCTGAAGGGGTCTCATCTACACATGCTTGCCAAGATGGGGTCAGCACAAACTGCTCAAGTTCCACGTCCTATCGCGTGAACCTTGACTCTTTCCCGCAACATCTGACTTCTATAGATCCATCACACTTGCAGCCTCGCGTTCGTCTAGAAATTTCCCTTTTACATGCGCTTCATTATACTTGAGCCATCTCTCCTCCCATTCCTTCTCTGTTGTGATATCTGTCATCTTCCTCCACCCTAGCTTCCTCACCCAAGTGCTCAGAATGGTTTAGCCGGCCATCAAAAATGCCTCTAAACCCAAGGTAATAATTAAGATCTTCATTGTAACCAGAGGGATAACACATATAAATGATCCTTTGGGCTCCTTCAGAAACTCAAACTCAACAACTTTTGGGCAAGAATATGTGGAAATAACATACTCTAGAGTGTAGCTAGCCAACACACCTTCCCACCAATGGTCCACAACACGAGTCCACGTCATATATGCATCTTGCAGCCTCTGGCACTCTTCTTGGGTCCACGCACGCAATCTAGAATACTAGCTTGATCTAGACGCATATGCTGAGAGCCATTCATACAGTTCTACTGGGAAACAATAGAAAAATATTTCATATAAATCATGGTAGAGGTTCTCTTCTACCCACCTCCGTGCATTAAACTTCAGGTCCAGATGCTGACATCTCTAAGAAAATTCATCCTTCATGCTCTTAAACCAAGATTCAACCCTTTCCAACAGTTAACCACGTTCTTTCATTACTCATTATACATAGATCATGATGAATTTTCATTTCCCTCTACAACTTTGAAAAGAGATCCCAAAAATGGAACCAAGATGTAGTCATTTTTACCCCTATCACAAAAGAAAGGAACCCCATGCACACCGACCTATCACCCAACAGAAGCTGGGTGCTCACCTGAGGCATGCACGTGGTGTTGCCAAGTCTCTCTTTTATGTGAGTTTAATGGGAAACATCATCTATGATTTGTCGTTTAAGAGATTTTAAAAGGAGTTAAGACATACAAGAACCATAGAGCTCAGAATGGCCTCTAAATCCTTGCTAGTCATTTCAGACATAAGTGTACTTAACAAATTATATAGCTTGTACCATAACAAAAATAAATTATATCAAACATCCATACTTAGCATAAACATAAATGAAGAGAACCTACGAAAAATATGTATGCATCAGGGTCATCAATATTCATATTCATATAAACTGGTAACCTCATTACATTCATGGAGCCATTTATAGATTATCACAGAGAAGCAGACCGCAGTCATGCGTTACAACTGGACTAATGTAGCTAGGCTATCAAAAAGAAATATTTACAATCCCCATACCCATTATACATCCTTTCCTGAGTGTCATTTACCCATTAACAGAGCTCCTTGCAGTATTTCTGGAGAGCTCTTCGCCACTCTTCTAAGTCTCTTCTCCTCTCTTCTCTACTTTGTAGGCGCTTGTATTTATAGCCTTTCTGGACTGCCAACTCATCCTCCAGTGCCCTCAAATATAATGCCAAGTGTCTAAATGTGATCCTCCATGCGAGCATGCTCCTCCAGGCCTGAGCTTTCCACTTTTTACCATGATGAGCTTCTAGAAGCTTCTACCGCAGGTGCATGCTCCTACCTGGGCCATCCTATCACCAGGCTGGCACCTTATCCACTCCACATGCGTAGTTGGGTCATGTTTTTCACGTGTTTCTGCTAAAACACCCCAAAACGGCTATAGTTTGAAACCCTTGGATCTATCCACGCATGCGCATTTGTGCCATGGGTTTCATTAAACCATTTCCTTAAACTCTGCCATGCGCGCCTTGTACTTGTGCACACCGTTCCTTCAACTCGGTCCATGCATGTGCTTACGCGTCATTTTGTACCTTAGCCAAATATCTCTAGAGGCCTAACAGTTCTTCACCCACTCCTCATACTGGCAACTCCATGGCACATGTGAATCTATGCATATAACACCTATCGATGTATTGCCCATTATTATCGACTTTATTATTCGTACTGCTAAGTGTCATCGTCCATAGTACAGACTGAGTTGGTGGAAGAAATGGTGTCCTACCATTGTCATTTATGTAGCACTGATGGTATCAACTTCTTCTAGTTGTAGGCAGAATTCCTAGCATCCGACTCGACTCTAAGGTGTGCCTTAACAACTCATAACCATATGTATGGTTCTTAGAGCATATACTACACCGTACTATATTGTACGTCATACCCTCTCCAGCTATTTAAAAAACTCCGCCAGACCTTGAATGTGGAGGTCAGTAATTGGATGAAGTCTATTCTGCAATACATCACAATTCTAGAAACTATGCTCAGGAAATCTCTCCCTCTATATCCTGATAGTGGGGTGAATTTCTCCTAACTTGAAAGTGAACTCAAAGAATTTATCTTTGATAAATCTACAACGCAAAATTTCAGTAGGAAATTCTTAGTAGAAGCTTGTAGATATCAACCCAATGTTGAGAAAATATCTTAGGTTGAGCCCACTCCCCTCCTGGCCTTGCAACTGGTCTCAAGATGGCTATATGCCCATATGCCACTACATGTAGTAGTGTGGTGGCCCCTATACCCAAACCGTGCTCATCCTGTGTAAACTGATACAAATCCCTATATAAATGTGCCAGCACACACCATTCCCACACATATCTCGTCCCATCCTCCTCTATCCGCTAACATATCTCATGCATCTTATACAAGATGTCCCCGAAACCTCCTCCCTCCATTGCTATACAAGACACTATCACCACTGCTATGAACTTCCACAACTACGGAACCCTGGACTAAAATATCACATCCAAACTAATATGGGCCTCGGATGGTACTTAGGCCCCGGAAAAATATCATCTATTCAAGTGCATATGAAACTCCATATCTACTACTATCATAACTCGTACTAAATCTCCAACCACTGGTAATCATAGTATGAAATATACATCCTCTAGTGTCACCGTCATCTCCCCTGTGGGCAACCAAAATATACACATATCGACACACCACCTATTACATAATGCAGTCAACATGGGATATTATGGGGAACCTCCCCCATCCATGCTATATGCCGTATGGTAGCATAGTCTATCACATCCCAATCATCATCTGACAACCCCAATCCCAACAATGTACTCAAGTATCAACCGCCACGAAACTCCCTCGAGTGGATCTCTCTCTATACAACATCATAAATAACAACAAAAGAAACATTAACACACTTCACATAATCAAATATGAAAATTCAACGTACTAGAAACACATTCCCTAGAATATCCATCAAATCAAAAATTTATGGACCAGGATTCCTAGATGTAGGACTGGGGCACCCCAGAGTAGGACACTAGTACCTAGATCTGGGCACTTTAGTCCCAGGGGTTACTAGCGCCCTCACCGCTCTTGTCTGGGTCTCAAACAATGAGAAAATAAAAAACCTTATATTTTCAAAAATCAACTCAAATACCTAGTCCACCCTAATTTTTTTGCAAAAATCATACACTTACCAACTTCGTCGTAGTACGCAATGCCACATCGGTTGCCACTCTCTCAAACCAAACTGAGACAAAACGGTCTCGCTTGAGGCATCTCTACTCACTCCTTACACACTCTCAAACTCACGTAAAAAATAAATTAAGTGATAAGATAATGTTTCACTTTACTATTTATAGTCACTTTTCAATAATATTTTTACTATGGTCCATATTTCGAGCTTATTACCACAACTAATACACATGACACTGTTTCGCTCATATATTGAGCATTTTTACTCCGATTTACATCATTTTTATGGAGTTATTTTCATAATTCCTCCTACCACTATAATGTACACATGTCACACACATTATATCTCCTTAACATTGTCTCTCACTCACCACATACACATTCTAACCTTTTACCATTACTTTTAACTAAGAGTTTGTTCCTTTCAACACTCCTTTTGCTGAAACGGGGGGGGGGGGGGGGGGGGGGGGGCATATTATTAGGGTTCCCCCTATAATTCACCTTGTGTCACCATGTAATCTGAGATCATGAATACAAAACCTTGTGATTCATACCACGACATTTCATCATCAATCTCCTCTAATCACCTAATCAGGGGGTAAAAATTGTTTAACACCTCCCAAACATGATCACACGCTATAACCTATCAAATCTCCCTGTTATCCAAAATGAGCCCCCTTGCTCATTTTTTGGCTAACTCCCTTCATTCTTTCCTCTCTTATGCCTTAGTCATAATTTTTTATCTTTCAGGCACTCAAAACCTTCTGGAAATGGCACCATTGGGTAGAGCTCTTTCCCATCTTTCTAGAAAGGTAAAGTTTTCGTCCTAACTCCATGTATTTTTGAAGTTATGGCTCGGTAGAGTTTTTGTGGGAAATTTTCCCATAGAAATCCCAAGCCAATAGGATGAGGCCATGTGTCCTCGGAAGGGTGGAGGTGGAAGAAAACTCAAGATTTTTACCAAGTGTTGGAAAAATTCATAAATGAATTTTTCGACCCGATGGCCCACCGACGAATGGGATCGTGCCACGTGTCCAAGGGGAAGAAGTTGAAAAAATTTCCCAAGGGTTGGCACAAACAAAAAATTTTGGCCCTAAGGCCCGCAACCAATCACATTGCGCCACGTGTCCTTAGGCCGAAGGAACGTCGTGAGGTGGAGGAAATATGAAAATTTGGCGAAGTGATTGCGAAGGCGCTAAGGGGAGATTTTGGCCCGCAGGCCCATGCAGTAAATGAAATTGTGCCACATGTCTTCAACCAGCGGAAGTGGGGCAAAAATTGGGAAATTTTCCTAAAGCAAAATCAAGGAAAATTTTCAAAAGGAAATCCCGACTCCTAAAGCCCGAACCAGCCAGATCATGCCACGTGTCCATGTGGTTGCAGAAAACATAAGGAAGGCCCACAGAGAAAAATGAAAGGAAAAGCCCACATCCAATGGGGTTGTGCCACATGTCTAGGCCAAAAAATATAGCAAAAGCGATGGAAAATTTGAGAGCAGATGCCCACGGCGAATCACATCATGCCACGTGCCCTCAGGTCATCCAGCTGACGGAGAATTTTTGGAAAATTTTCCAAAGGCCGAAGCGACGGAAAATGAAGCAGGAAGGGCCCGTCACCAATTAGAATGTGCCATATGGCACCAATAATAGTGGGGTGTAGAGATTTTTGGGGAAATTTTCCCGAATGCAAAAGGTGGGGAAATTTTAAAATTTTAAACTGCCAACCATTTTCGGCCCTGTTTTGCCCTAAATTTTCAAATGGGCATAACTTTCGATCCAGAGCTCGGTTTTGGGTGTTCTTTATATCAATGGAAAGATGGTGAAATTATCTACATGATTTTAGGGTCAATTTTGCGTTTTGGTGGATTTTGGAGGGAGAAAATTAGAAAACAGCTATGGCACGTGGAAATGAACAGAAATGATGTTTCAACCAACATTTTTAATGAAGAATGGCTCGCATTCTCTCCCAGCATGGCTAAAAATGGTCAAGCAATAGAAGTTAAGGGTGCCCATGCGGTGGTAATACCATTTGGTTGGTGGTTGAAGCTCCTCTCACGTTTTCCTATGTTTCTCTCTCCTGAGCTCTTTTTTTACATTATAAAAGCCAGAATGGGCTCATTCTTAAACAGTTAGACATTTTTCTGGCCTTGTAACTTCCCTTATCTTCCTCCTTTGGAAAATTTGTGGAATTAATTTACCTTTCCATGCAAATACAACACTTCTTTTTGCCTCTTGGTCATTGTAATGTATTGTATTGGACCTGGAATGATGATGTATGCTCTGTGATTAAATCTTCTCAATCCTATCATATATTCATCATTGTTTCCTGATCTTTCATTACATTTTGGTAATTTGTGC
Organism: Taxus chinensis; assembly: GCA_019776745.2. Lineage (NCBI taxonomy): Eukaryota > Viridiplantae > Streptophyta > Pinopsida > Cupressales > Taxaceae > Taxus > Taxus chinensis. Next base: position 983,403,941 of record CM034146.1, read on the forward strand.
ATGTTTTATGCTGTATTTTCTTGTGGATTGTGTATGTTTTTTAGCAGCAAGTGTCTAATAATTCTTTGGTGCATCACCTTATTTAGATCAGGTTTATTTTTGCATTTTCTCAACCCTGTCTCTTTGACAAAATTTTGATTAAGTCATAGGTAAACCCTCTACAGAATGTTATGCACACCTAAATAGAGGAGTTAAGGAACCAACTTCTAATTTGGATATTCTTTTCCCCATTTTTACAAGTCCCACACTTGGGGAAAAGATTAAATGTTGTGCAATCACACTAGATGCTAAGATGTCAAACTAGAAATCTGATAGAACATCTAGAGGGTGCTGTTGATTTGCACTAAAAGTTTTGGCACACTGGGTGGGACCTTACAGGTATTCATCTTCATTACAACAAAATTTATGTGAATTTGTTGCAATTTTCTTGCTTAAAAGAGTGTTGAATTGCACATATGGCGACTCTAAGGAAGAAGAATCAGCTGGTTTTAGCTGTATAGGCCTGAAAACTCATGAGAAGAATCAACACAAGGTCAACAGTTGGAGAAGAAGAAGTATTGTTTGAGTATCTGCAATTATCTCTAAGGAAAAGACCAAGAGGAAGAAGAATCCAAAGGTCTCCATCTCCACCAAACAGAACTCTATCAACTCCTCCACCTAGTAGACCTTTCATCCAATCAACAAGGGTTCTAAGGCCAATCAGAATGGCACAACATAACCCATATGTCAATTTCACTGGTAGTAGCGCACTTGCTCTCAATGCACAAAATCCAATCCCAGTTACAGAACTAAAGAACATTCCATACTTTACTGGAGAGAATCAGACCACTCCTGGTGATCATGTCAAGGATATTGCTAATATTTGTGCAATCCATGAGATTGATGAGATGCAAGTTACTGTCAAACTACTGGCATCTTCATTCAAGGGGAAGGCTTTGTAATGGTTCAGGAGCCTTGCTTCAAGCTCTATCCAAAATTGGAACTAGTTATGTATAGCCCTCCATGAGCAGTTTGGAGAAAAGGGAGATAACTTGTCCCTTTTGGAACAATTGACAACTATCAAGAGAGCTCCCAATGAGCAACTAACTGACTTCAACTTCATATTTCAAAGGACTTGGGAGAGAATTCCAATGGCAGTAAGGCCAATAGCAGAAGGTTCTTTTCTATATTACCTAAAAGCTTTAAATTTTGATATTTCTATGTTAATTCAATCCATGGGAGGCACAACTATCCCTGCTACTTATAGCATTGCCATTAGAGCTGAAAATTGTCTGATTCAAGCTGGTAAGCTAGCTCTTAGGCCTCCAATGCCAGTGTATCCAAATTTAGAGAGTCCAAGCACTAGTGAAGCACCTATTTTAGCTCCTATTCCCACTCCTAGAAATCAGAATTCAAGTTGAAGCTTCCACTTCATCTTCTAGTGCCCCAAATGAACTTTAAGAAGTCATGAAGCAATTGCAAAATTTTGGTAATGAGCTGATTACACTCAAGAGGTAGCAATCCCAAAGTTTCAAGCCTTCATATCAGCCTCAAGCTCAGCCTAACAGGCAGCCATATCAGCCTCAAAGACCACCTAATCCAGCTGCAAATCAAAACCAAGTAAGACCTCCTACCAACATACCATTCCAAACCTATAATCCCAATGTTTCATATGCCTCTAAAGCACTAGTGCCATTACAAAACAACATAGCTCAAGAATATGATTGGTGTTTCCCATGTAATAAACCTCACAACCAGTCCATGTGTTTCAATAGTGCCCTAAATCAAGTATTAATGGTAACAAAAACCAGTGTGGAGGGTGAAGGGAGTCAAGGAAATAACCAACAACAAGAAACATCCCAACAACAATCAGCTCTAGGTGATACCACACTTGTAAACTGGCAAGCAGAAGATTTTTGTGGTATGAATCAAACAATCTCTCAAAGTGTTGCAGCTAACACAAGGTCAAAAAGGAGAAATTTGGGTGAAGGACATCCATTGGATCTAAATAATCCATAACCTTCTACCATTCCACAAACTGTTGGCAAACAAAATATAGTTCCAAACGTGCAAGGGCCACCCAAACCAGCTCCTAAACCAACTCAGATGCTAGCTGCTGCTGCCCATGTGTAAGGGATGAATGTGTAGGCTAGGGGATAGTAGAGAGATGCTTCATCTCCATTCAACATCATTGATTAGATGAAGAAGACAAATGTAAACATATCAATGTGGGAATCACTATCCATCCCAGGCCAAAGAGATTTGCTACAAGCTACCATGAAGGACTGGTAAACTCCAAATCAATAGGTCAAAATGCAAGAGAAGGTACTCACAAATGCTGCCCAGTCTGAGGGGAATCATGGAGGACAGTAAGGCAAAATGATGAAGCCCCCTCCATTCTATGTTTCATTGATAATTGGAAACCAATTAGTACACAACTGCATGATTGATTCTGGAGCAAGTAGTTCGGTAATGCCCAAGCAAATAGCTGATCAGTTGGGGCTTCAATATGAAGTCATATCCAAAGGGGTAGTGTAATTGGATGGGACAGTAGTAACAACAGTAGGAGTGATTAAAAAAATTGAGTCTCACTTTGAACACATGCCCCAACGTTGTTGTTTTGCAAGATGTCTCAGTGATAGATCATCCACCACTCTTTTCCCTATGTTTGTCAAGGGATTTTACAGCTAAGATTAGAGGTTACTTATCTACTGATTGGTCACACATCTTGTTCAAAACAAGATATGGAACTAAATCCACAATCAGATCTGAGCCTATTGCAAACTTTCACATTGAGCCTCACACTCCAAGCCAAATCAATACCAATTTTTCAGCGTTTGATCAAGAGGATTATCCAAGCACTGATGAAGCTGACACCAAGGTTGGAAGCATCCCAGATTTGACTCTTGATGAATGGGTAAGCAAGGTGCATGCTTTTGATTCTTATCAAGAAAAAAGAAGAATTTGAGCTAGGAGTCTATTGCATACATGAAGAAAATCAGGCTATTCCTAGCATCACCAAGCCAGACCACAAGGATGAAAATGAAGTATGGTATTTGTTCTTTGATGAATCAAGAAGTAGACAAGGTGTAGGAGGGGGAGCTATGCTTGTTTCACCTCAAGGAATTAAGTATTATTTAGATTTTAGATTTCAGTTTGTATGTTCTAATAACACTGCTGAATATGAAGCTTTGATACAAGGATTACATTGGTCAATCAAGAGAGGAATAAAGAACTTGCAAGTTTTTGGTGACAGTGAGCTGATCATCAACCAAGTTAAGGGGCAGCATGCTTCCAAGAATGATCTGCTCAAGTGCTACAAAAATAGGGTGTGGGACCTCATTGAAGATTTTGAGGGTTTTAACATCAAATCCATCCCTAGAAAATAGAACCAAGCTGCTGACAGGCTTGCAGCAGTTGGAGCATCCTTTGATGTTGTTGAAAGCATCAAAAAAGACAAAGTACAACTAAGCATTCATGTGATTGTAAGACCTTCAGTGCTAGACAACAATGTAAGTTGGCAGGTTTTTGAAAATGACCAACAAATCATCCATTTCTTGCAAGAAGAGGCTGAGTTCTCAGTTAAAAATCGGGAAAAGTTAGAACAACAGTATGGTGATCAAGTGGTATAGCTGAGAACCAACAAACTACCAAAGGGAATTGTCACTTTGGAGTCCATTTTCAATCCTAATGATTAGTTCAAGAAGGAGAAAGTAAACATCCAAGTCAAGGGAGAGGATTCAGTGCCCATTTTGGTGGAAGAAGGCAAGTCACTCCAAATTGGTAAAATGACAACTAAGCAAGAAAGATATGAATTCATACATCTTTGTCAAGAATTCCCTAATGTGTTTGCTTGGAGCTATGAAGATTTGAAAGGTTTCAATACCAAGTTATCTCAACACACTATTAAATTGGATCCAAGTGTTAAACCCATCAGGCAAAAATAAAGGCCAGTCAATCTGCACCTAGAGCCTCTCATGAGAAAAGAATTGAATAAGTTGATAGAGTCAAGTATCATATTTCCTATCAAAAATTATAGTTGGGTAGCCAACTTGGTTCCAGTTAGAAAGAAGAGTGGAGAAATCAGATTGTGTGTTGACTTCAGAGATTTGAATAGAGCATCTCTCAAGGATCATTACCCACTTCCTTCTATGGAGTAGATTTTACAGGTTGTTGCTGGCTCTGAAAGGTTTTCACTGCTTGATGGCTATTCAGGGTACAATCAGATTATGTTGAAGGAAGAGGATCAGTTCAAGACAACCTTCACAACCAAATGGGGAACTTATGCATACATGAAAATGCCATTTGGGCTATCCAACACTGGAGCTACATTCCAAAGGGCAATGGACATGGCGTTCAAAGATTTGATTAACAAAATGGTGCTGATATATCTTGATGATATCACTATTTTTTCAAAAAATGCAGCAGACCATCTCTTTCATTTGGGACAAGTATTCCAAAGGTGCAGAAGATTTGGGGTATCCTTAAATCCCAAAAAGTGTATTTTTTCTAGCTCATGAAGGAAATCTCCTTGGCCACATTGTCTCCAAAGAAGGATTAGCAATTGATCTGGAAAGAGTTGAAGCCATAAGAGAAATTCCAGTGCAAAGTCATAAGAAATCCCTTCAAAGTTTCTTGGGAAGGATAAATTTTGTTTGGAGGTTTGTCCCAAATTTTGTAGCCCTAGTCAAGCTTATCACCAAGATGTTAAAGAAAAGCATAGCTTTCAAATAGACAGCAGAAGGTGAGGTAAGTTGTGAAGCAATCAAAGAGGCCATCTCACAAGCTCCAATTCTCATTAACCTATATTTCTCCAAGGATTTTATCCTCTATGCATTTGGAGGTGATGATACTATTTCTACAATTTTGGTACAATAGAACAAAGAAAATGATGAGTAGCCAATTTCCTTCTTCAGCCAAAGGTTGGAGGACTATGAGGTGAGATATTATTTCATTGAGAAGCATGTTCTTGCAGTAATTAGGAGCTTGAAGAAATTTAAGCATCTAGTTTCAAACAACAAGGTTCAACTGTTGGTTTCTCATATGGGAGTTAAAGACTTCCTCCTCAATAAATACCTGAATGAAAAGAGAGCATGGTGGATTACTCATGTCATGGAGTATGACATTGAGATCAAAGTCACCAAGTTGGTTAGAGGAAAAGGATTGTGTGAGCAGCTTGTCTTGAAAAAACAAAAGGAAGCATGCAATGAGAAAGAGGTTGTTTTGGCGTTGCAAGACAGCCATGAGCAAGGAAGCATTCAAGAAGAAAATGATGGTGTCCTCACTCCTTGCTGGACCCGAGACATAATGCACTTTCTACACATAGGCCTATGCCCTCTAGAGATGAATAAAACCAAAAGGAGACACTTCAGATTGCAGGTTGTACCATATGCCCTTGTTGATGGTGTTTTATTCAAAAGGGATGTCAATGGAGTGTTGCTAAGATGCATCAGTACAAATCAGATTCACAGAGTGTTAGAAGAGTTCCATGGTGGATCAGCTGGTGTCATTTTGCACCAAGATTTATAGCTCTCAAGATCATGAGGGCTGTCTATTATTGGCCCAAGGTTTTTAGTGATTGTTATGCATGGATCAAGAGGTGCAAGAATAGTGCATTCTTCACAAGTAAGGAGAGACTAGCTGCCCTTCCATTGCATCCAATTTCAGTTGAAAAGACATTCATGCAATGGGGTTTGTATTTCATTGGAGTCATTAATCCAAACTCAAGCCAAGGACACAAGTGGATTCTAACAACAACAGATTACTTCACCAAGTGGACTGAAGCAGTAGCACTCAAGGAAGCAAATGAATCTAGCATCCTGGACTTTTATGAGGGAATAGTGACTAGATTTGGCATACCCACTACAATAATATTAGATAATGCATTGGCATTCATTGGATCCAAGGTAACTGAATGGGCTGTCAAGAATGGGATCTACCTAAGCACTTCATCAAATTATTATCCTTAGGTTAATGGCCAAGTTGAATCTACAAACAAGAACTTGTTAAGGATCATCAAGAGGAATCTTGATGAAAATCAGAGGTCTTGGCACACTAAGTTGAAATCATCCTTATGGGCTGATAGGATCACCCCCAAGAGATCTATAGGTAACTCTCCATTCAAGCTGGTTTATGGAAGAGAAGCAATTTTGCCCATGTCACTTGAGTTGCCAATATTAGAACTCATGAAACAGTTGGAGTTGTTGGAGTTTGGACCCATGGAGGTTAAGTATGCAGAATTGATGGAGCTCCAAGAAATTAGAAATCAGGCATCCCAAGCAATGGAGAAGGAACAAGCTTTGATCAAGAAGAACTTTGATAGAAAGGCCAAGGATAGATCTTTCCAAGTTGGGGATCTAGTGTTAAAATGGGATGCAGACAGAGAAAAGCTGGGGATGCATTCAAAATTTGATGCCATTTAGAGTGGCCCATACATGGTCACAAAGTGTAAGGACAACAATGCCTTCCAATTGTCTACATTGGATGGTGAAGAATTGCATATTCTAGTCAATGGAATCCATCTGAATCATTGCTACTGAAGGAAATCCCCCATCTTGTACATATTTGCTTAGGTTTTCATTCCTCCAAGTGCTTATGCACATTGTTTTGTTGTAGATTAGCTTTGCTTTCCCTAAGTGCTTTGGCACAAGCTTGTTGTTCTAGGAAATGTGTTTTGCAGGCCTTGCTCAAATCAGATGGTGCTCTGTCCTCCATCTTTCTCCTTGCATTGTTCTAATCAATTGGGGTACCAATCAGAGATTTGATGACTCCATGCCCAATGGATTTCTTTAGGAAACTAGTAACTTCATCCAACAGGTAGATGACCCCTCTGAGTTGCCAAAATTGCTATCCAAAATGAGCCCCCTTGCTCATTTTTTGGTTAACTCCCTTCATTATTTCCTCTCCTGTGCCTGAGTCATAATTTTTTATCTTTTAGTCACTCAAAACCTTCTGGAAATGGCACCATTGGGTAGAGCTCTTTCCCAACTTTCCAGAAAGGTAAAGTTTTCCTCCTAACTCCATGTATTTTTGAAGCTATGGCTCGGTGGAGTTTTTGTGGGAAATTTTCCCATAAAAAGCCCGAGCCAATAGGATGAGGCTACGTGTCCTCGAAAGGGCGAGGTGGAAGAAAACTCAAGATTTTTATCAAGTGTTGGCAAAATTTAGAAATGAATTTTTTTGACCACCGATGGCCCCATCGACGAATGGGATCATTGCCACATGTCCAAGGGGAAGAAGTTGGAAAAATTTCCCAAGGGTTAGCACAAACAAATTTTTTTGGCCCTAAGGCCTGCAACCAATCACATTGCGCCATGTGTCCTTAGGCCGAAGGAATGTTGGGAGGCGGAGGAAATATGAAAATTTGGCAAAGTGATTGCCGAAGGTGCTAAGGGGAGATTTTGGCCCACAGGCCTACGCAGAAAATGAGATCACGCCACGTGTCTTCAACCAGCAGAAGTGGGGCAAAAATTGGGAAATTTTCCCAAAGCAAAATCAAGGGAAATTTCGAAAGGAAATCCCACATCCTAAAGCCCAAATCAGTCAGATCATGCCATGTGTCTAGGCCAGAAAAGATAGTCAAAAGTGATGGAAAATTTGAGAGCAGGTGCTCGCTGCAAATCACATCATGCCACGTGCCCTCGGGTCATCCAGCCGGGCAGAGAATTTTTGGAAAATTTTCCAAAGGCCGAAGCGATGAAAAATGAAGCAGGAAGGGCCCGTAACCAATCAGAACATGCCACATGACACCAGGAATGGCAGGGTGAAGATATTTTTGGGGAATTTTTGCCAAATGCAAAATGTGGGGAAATTTTAAAATTTTGTCCCGCCAACCATTTTTGGCCCTGTTTTGCCCTAAATTTTCAAATGGGCATAACTTTCGATCTAGAGCTCGGCTTTGGGTGTTATTTATATCAATGGAAAGATGGTGAAATTATCTGCATGATTTTGGGTTCAATTTTGTGTTTTGGTGGATTTTGGAGGGAGAAAATTGGAAAATACCTCTGGCACGTGGAAATGAACAGAAATGACGTTTCAACCACCATTTTTAATGAATAATGGCTCGCATTCTCTCCTAGCATGGCTAAAAATGTCAGGGAATGGAATTTTGAGGGTTCCCATGCTATTTTAATACCATTTGGTTGGTGGTTGAAGCATCCTCTCATGTTTTCCTACATTTCTCTCTCCTGAGCTCATTTTTTTGCATTGTAAAAGCCAGATTGGACTCATTCTTAAACAGTTAGACATTTTTTTTTGGCCCTGCAACTTCCCTTTTCTTCCTCCTTTGGAAAATTTGTGGAGTTCTTTTACCTTTCCATGCAAATAGAGCACTTCTTTTTGCCTCTTGGTCATTGTAATGTACTGTATTGGGCCTGGAATGATGATGTATGCTCTGTGATTAAATCTTCTCAACCCTTTCATATATTCATCATTGTTTCCAGATCTTTCATTACATTTTGGAAATTTGTGCATGTTTTATGCTGTATTTTTCTTGTGGATTTGTGTATGTTTTGCAGCAGGAAGGTGTCTAATACTTCTTTGGTGCATCGCCTTATTTAGATCAAGTTTATTTTTACATTTTCTCAACCCTGTCTCCTTGGCAAAAATTTGATTAAGTCATAGGTAAACCCTCTGCAAAATGTTATGCACACCTAAACAGAGGAGTTGAGGAACCAACATCTAATCTGGAGATTCTTTTCCCACTTTTACAAGTCCCACACTTGGGGAAAAGATTCAATGTTGTGCAATCAACACTGGATGTTAAGATGTCAAACTAGAAAATCTGATAGAATATCCAGAGGGTGCTGCTGATTTGCACTAACACTACCCTAATGACCTAACTTGGGGGTAAAAAACAACTAAAAATATTTTTATGTGACATATCATCCATTTTCTAGCAACTTTCCCCTAATGACCTAACCTTGGGGTAATTAGCAAAAAACCTCTCCATGAAGTAACCACTCAAAACAAATCAATTAACCAATAAAAATCAACGCGTTCAAACCAGACCATTCAAATCCACGAGTTGTCTCCTAGATGACATAGCTTGGGAGTTACATTCACCACTTCATTCCCATATGACCTAACTTGGGATTTTATTCTATACTCTAGATTCGCTTCCAGATGACCCAAATTGGAATCCATCTCATTTTCTTTCACACTCACTTCTAGATGACCTAACATAGAAGCCATCTCATTCTCCATCACGTTTGTTTCCAGATGACCTAACATGGAATACCTTACATTTGTGGTGATACCCATGACGTGGGGGAAAGATTTCCTTTTCCCTTATCACTCCTATATGGGTCAATTGTTTAATCAGAATCATTTGGATCCAAAATCACAAAATTTTGATTTGAGTCTTGTCTACAACAGCTAGATCTCAAGGATGTAGTTAAAGTTTGGAGAGTAACACACTTTTCTTCCTACACTATTCCTCTAGTGGTAGGATGACCAAATCCTCCCATTATTCCATTCATATACATTAGGTTGGAAACTAATCACTCCATACCCACCTATTTGATATAAAATCGCATTCAAAATCATCTAATCATCATTTTCATTTTCCACACCTCACCATGATACTTACACTTTTTTTGATACGTTGAATGGATTAACTCATTGATCTATGGTTCAACACACTTCTATAGTTCTATCGACATGCTTCTACTACACATCTGTGCATTCTTCTATAACTTGGGCTTCTCCATATTTTTCTCAGGTACACAACTCTATCTACTTTATGTTACCGAGCTTTTCGCTCACTAACATAAAGTGCAGGAAAAATGTAGTCACAAAATCACACACTTACTATTACATTAATACCTCTAGGTATGTTATTTTATATATGGATCAAGTACGTAATAAAGTATTCACTAGTGACCCATCCTTTGGTCTTGTTTTCAGTTAGTGAGGTGTCATTGTTGTTTGTCTAGTTTAGTTTTCATTTGTCCTCTTTAGTTTTCGACATATTTTTGGGCGTCTCGGGTGTCGTAATTTTCTCAGTTGTCATCTTTAGGTCTATGTTGGTGTGCCTAGGGTTACAATGGGGTACCCCAAGGTGCCCCATTCCATGATTTTAGGCACCAATTTCATCATAATTTGTGGTCTTAATTTATTTGTTTGAAGTTTTTCCTAACAGTTACCTTGGGTATTCCCCTAGGTCATAATCGGCAGTTTCAGGTCACTAGTGTTGAAATTTTGAACAAGAGATCCCTATATAAAATATAGCATACTCACTACATTATGGGCAAACATCTCACTATCAAGGGAAGATATCTATTAAGGAAAGGGCCTGCATTTGGGCATCTTCTACATCCTGCATCACACACAAGCATAGGGGGAAAGGGTTGTATTATTTCCATTCCATCCACCATTTCCATTTTACATTTAGTTATTGCCCCTTATTACTGTGTCATTGGATCTAGGGCACCATAGGCACAAAATTGCATAGATACGCACACAAAACTACATTGGGTCTTAAATGTAGTGCAATCGCTCAGTCATAAGGCCACTAGTTTGGCAGTTGAGGTCAGTCCAACCTATTCATATGCTTTTTTATGTTTTAGGAATTGTTGCTTTGGATAGTGTTTTACAGGTAACATTCATAGCAACATAGGGAGACATTTCTATGACACCGGTGTGATAGGAGGAGAAGGTATTTCAGGAGATATTGCGACACTACCAGATTACAAGTTCTAAGCTTTTTTGTAGTCTACAATTCCTATATATTAGAACAGGGGTGCCTCGGGGCGCCCTCTTGTATCCTCCTAGGCACCTCAGTACAGACAAACAGTCATCTTCTGCCCTTCTCAAGGCCATTCAGTTACAACTTGACCAGTCCGCGTACCAGTCTACTACAGTCCAACACACAGTGAGGTAAGTTAATTCAAGGTTAGTAGCATATCCCTCTTATCCCATTATTTCCATTTGATTCAAATATTAAAGAAAAATATTTAGATCTAACACTTCAATAGAACACTTAGTTTCTATTTAGATTAACTTATAAAATATCCATCAAATTCTATTTTTAGTTAATCACTCCTACCCATCACTTTTTTGAATTTCAGCTTCCCTCTCATTTTTGTCCATTTCCCTTCAAGTGATTGTCACACTCACCTTTGATACAAACTTAGGAGCTCATTGGAATGTTGTTCTCACCCGTACTAGAAATAACATTTGCAATGGTATGGTTGAGGACCATATAAATAGACCTATTCCACCTATAAAGTGTAGTTAATGTTGATTTAAATGCAAATATTTGTAAATAGTCCCACATAACTAGTGTGCTAAGGATTAACAAGATGGTTAATATATAATCTATACACATGTAAAAGTACCAAGTTTTAGTAAAACATAAAATTTATTTATATGATTTTTTCAATAAAAATATATATTTATATAATCGTTTTGAATTTATTTTCACTCTTACTTTCTAAGAGAAATAACAAATAAATTCACATGTATATGTGGTTTTCTAAAAATAAAAATATATTTTAATATGTAATTTCACATGCAACTAAGAATACAAGGGGTTATTCGTCGTATAGAACACATTTTAAGAGGACTAAGAATAAATTTACACCCTTTTGTGATTTTTTAAAAATAAAAATATATTTTAACGATAGTTATTCATCACATAGAAAAAGAAACACTCAAAAGAGATGAATGATAAAGAAAAATATTTAAACTCCATCATTTTATAAAAATCCAAAATATCTTATAAATTCATAATCACATATACATTTATAAACTAGCAATCACACATGAAATTTATCGTGGAAATGTTACAGGGGTTATTTTGAAGGAGTCAAATTAGAGGGAGAAAAACTAGTAGCAAAATAATACATTATTTCACTAATTATAGTTACACCTTTGTGGAATCCTCCTATGTGGCGGTTCCATTCTAGTGAACTATCCAAACTATTTTGGCTGTGTACAAATTTTTTAGTTTACCTTCAATAAAATCAACAATTAATTCTTCTCCAAAATCATCATTGGTATCAGACAATGTCGAATAAGCATCTGCATTGGATATTAGACCTGCAGAGTTGTGGTGGTTGGGAGACCTTTCAAATGTGGTAATGTGAAGATTATTTTGAAGGCATTCTTTTGGCACTTTCCTATTTGGAGATGCGACTTGCATGGAGCATAAAAAATCTGAAGCATCCTAATTGTTTTGGCATCTTAGAGCATCTGATTTATGTAAAGAATTGTTAGGCGTCCCAAAGGCATGTTGTTTTAATTAAATAGTCGTCATACCCTGCATCAAAACATGTAGACCAGTGTTTGGAGCACCAGTATCTAAAGAGTTTTTGGCATCAATAATAAGGTAAAATAAACGTGGCCAGAAAATAAGCATATAATTCTTTGGCATTTTATCTTTGTATGCATTTCCAAACATTTAACAGACTTTCAGAAATAGAAAACCTAGAATCTAGAGTAATTTTAATAGACAAGTGTGAAGGAGGATTCACCATAGCTATTTTTTCAAAATGATGAGAACATGTCACACACTTCAAGTAGCATTACAAGAAATCCACGAGGTGAATCACCATTAAGAGGCCGAGATCAAGCTTTTAAAATCACCATATTATATTTTTCATTACTCGACCATATTTATAACATCATAAACCTGTAATTTGAGGAGCTCGTGTATCAGGGACTACTAGATTGGTTCTTGTTTGACGTACGGTTCCAATATGAGAAGATTCATGTGAAGCTCGGGGAAGACTACGAGGAAGATAATGAACAAGAAATAGAAAACCTACATAAGTATTTATGTCTCATTACATGAGTGTAGGGAGCCCACCCTCATTCTCTTTTTCATTAGTAAGGCTTTTTACCCTTGACCATAATAATAAAATTTTATTTCTGACATCATGTTTACCCCCAAAATATTATTTTTCCTAATCCTCAACTCTTGAAGGGCCTAATTATGCCACTTGGAAGATAAAGAGGCACACCATTCTCCTTTTTAAAGATCTATGGGAGATCATTATTGGAACATTCACTCGTCCCACTGATGTAGATGTGAAAATGAAGCATGACAAGGTCGATGCAAAAGCCTTGATATTGATCACTCTGAGAATTTCCAATGAGGTGTAACCACACATACAGTATGTGACTACATCAATATTGGCCTAGGATTATCTCTCCACCATCTATGAAGAAAATAATTTGATAGATATCCTCTAACTCCAGTCAAATATTCATACGACGAGTATGAAAGAAGGTGATAAAGTAGAGGAATTATTACATCATGTGGTGGAACTACAATCAGATCTTGGAGCACTCAGAGAAGTGGTGGAAGATAAGTTACTTGTCCCTCTCACACTATGAGCTCTTCCTCACCAATTCAATACATTCATCACCAAATTTACCATAAAAAATGAGGTTACCTTTTCCAAACTAATGAATTTTCTATAATAGGAAGAAGCCATCCAGACAGTGCATGGAGAATTTGAGGACAAAACATTAATCTCAAGGCATCAAAAGAGTCAGAAGCCTTGCAAGGGACAACAAGAGAAGTAGACACAAAATAATCCATAGAAGAAACAAAAGAATAAATATTCTTAAAAAGATATTTGATGGTGTCACATCTACACCATGAATACACACAACACTATGAATTGTTGGTATAATTTCCACACACAATGCAATTCTGGAGAAGAGAGCACATATGGTCATGGTGTCCTCACCAAAAGAATAAGAAATTACATGTCACAACCCATCCATATGATGAATCAAATGAGGATGTCTGAAAATATGCAAATTGCAGAGCACACGAAGATGATGTGGTTCTAGTCTCCGAAACATCACAACCATCAGAGAATGTTTGGTTGATAGATGTTAGTACCCACAAACATATAATGGGTGATAACAAGTTGTTTGATTCATTGACTAATTGACCCACTAGATATTGGGTTCAAATTCTAGACAATAAGGAGTATGTTACAGAAATAATCGACAATGTCACCATTCCTCTCAGGATGAGAATATTTACTCTCATAAAGGTACCCTATGTTCTGAGATTGACCACAAATCTCTTGTTTGTCTCTTAGCTATTGAATCAAAACCTCAAGGTGGAGTTCATAGTTCAGAAAGGAATCAAATAATGTCTGATATCTCATGAAGGTACGATACTGGCGAGAGCTTTTTAAAAGGAACATTTTATTTGCATTAGATGTAGTTTTATCCTCTGCAGTTTTCTTTATTTTCCTCCACAGTGGAATCCACTGTACTCTGCCATTATCAATATGGGCATCTGTATGTTGCCCCCTCTTTCAACTCATTTCTAAGTAGATAGTAGGAGGGATTTCTCCACTCTCCCATTCGTTACCTCTTGGTCGTAGACGTATGGCAGAAAAAAACACCAGGATCCGTTCGAGTCGAGTACGTTTTGTTGAACAACCAAAAATATTCTAAGTATCAAGCACTAGAATTGCACGGTGCTATAATAGTATTAAAGCACCCCAGCTCAGGACCTAGATTGTTTTTTGGATAAGGGCTATTTTTGGAGATAGCATGTGAACACACATAGAGATGAAGACTTTCACTCCATGCAATGGTATTTTGGGAACAAGCGGTAGATAAGCACCATGCATAGTTTAAGCTAATAATAGGATTTCTAATTGGAGTTAACTATAAGACATCTATTGTTAAGAGAACTTGCATGTTGTGCATACTATTGTAAAGGCTCATGGCTATTATCAGCATGTGACCTATTTTGAGAAGTGCATAGGTGGTGAAGGGCAAGAATCCCCATCCCTATAAATATGGATTGAACTATGCGTAGTTTAGGTAGTACAAAACTGAATTATTGTAGAGTTGTGCTTGTTGATTTTGACACGTGCACATGAATCATGGAGATACTTTACAGTGTAAGAAGCTTCTGTGTTTTACAGTAATTATGAAATGGAATATTTTGGATGAATAATAGTGTTATACATGACTGAATTTGGTTCTTATATGGTTAATATTATCATAGTTATTGTTTAGTTCATTTATCATGATTCTCTAAGATCTAAATTTGGATTTTGCACTAGTGGAATGTTTATGTCTACTTATGAATCTAAACATGTTTAAATATCATCACACTAACATCCTATACAAGCAACTATAAAGAGTGGATCTGGTAACTTCGTGCATGTTTCGGGTGAGCACTCAGCTTAGACTGAGTGATGTACCAGCGCACGCTTGGGTTATTCACAATAAATTCTAGGATGCATCATTAGTTCTGTTGTCTAGGACCTATTTTTTAGCTATTTTTAGGATGTTTCTTGATGAAGACGTACACAGTTGACCCTATCAAGTGTAAAGGAATGGATATTAGATCTGGAAGAAGAATATGCTTGGAGATTCAACACTAGATCGGAGTTTGACACACACACGTGGGTTGAGCAGAAATTGTATGACTATTTATATGAGAGTTTCTTTGCTATCTTTCTCAATAGAGCTATACAAGTGGCTGGTTGCTTATGCATCTAAAAGGAAATTGGAGGTTTTACACACTTTTCTGGATGCAGGAAGAATTTCAGGTCCCTCTATGCTGTTGATCCGATTTAGATGCGCGCTGTGGACACTTGGTTTTGTGGTGTTCTGAATAACTATATTTTGGAGTACTCAATTTTCCACTTATTCTTTCCCAGAGGTATTTGAGTTCCATAGTTTTTATGTTATCCCAAGGGAACCTATCTTGCAAGGCATTCCACTGGTGATTAATATCTTATTGGTAACCCTGAATTTGGAAGAGAAGCTGATGGCTAGATAAACCCCATCACGCGTGGGGGCAGGGACATAGTTTTGGTGAAGGATGGACGGACCTAGCAGTAGAAAGGAAAAGAGAAGAGATGATAACTTAAGTACAATGAGGCACGTGAGAGGGAGTTAGGGAAGTGACGCAAGATTGCAGAACATGTATGGCATTGAGGAGAGAGATGGACTCGTGAAGGATTTGAAACTCACGTAGAATGTGCATAGAGCCAGAGCATCTGGAACTCCCCCATTTGGGAAAACATGACAGGGAACCATCATTGGCCTATTATGAGAGCACGCTATTAGAGATGACATGGGCCCCAGGCGTGCATCTGAATCTACTTGGTAACCTAGCCTCTTGCGCTTGGTTTCCCAGTTTCTAGTATAACTAGTAGTCAACAAGCTAGTTTGGATAGTAGAATAACATGATTGAATCAAATAGACAAGTACATCTATGGTCTGGGTAGATTTCTTCCTTGTTATTTGGAGGTACCTTTTTAGGCACATCGTCAGCACAGAACTCAGATGCACATATAATTTTAGAACTCACCTCTGGGAGTAGTAACACCTCGCAGAGTGTAGGAGATCAGTTTAGTACCACTGTTGGGACACAGGGTAGTACATCCTCTAGTTCACTTCCAAAGCTACACGTGGAGGATTAAGGGGACATAGGCGGATCTGGTTCTAGTGGATTTGGTGGGGTCTGGAGGAAGAGGTAACACATGGGGTTCTGGATCCGGTGGGCATAGTCCTCACCAACCCCAAAATATTTACATGGAGATGTCTGCTTCATCTTCCAAAGTATAGGGGAATAGAAGATGCTGTTGAGCATGTGCACATGTGTGAGATAATGTGGTGCACAAAAGGTATCACAAATCTTCTGAGTGCAAGGCAAGTTCAGTTCACAAATATGTTGTAGGGATGCACATACATAGTTGGTACATAGGAAGTTTGATCATGATCAAACTTGCGTAGATTATATAGCATTACAAGATGATTTACTATAAGGAATATTATATCCTTGAAGTTCGAGCAGAAGAGTATAAGCGCGCTGAAGGATATTAAGTAGGGCACTACTGAGAGTGTTCGGGAATATGATTCCTATTTCAAAATGACTTTTTTCTAAACTTTCATATGATATCCATGCAATCCAGTATGCATAGTGGTTTCTTCGGAGGCTTGATCACACCTTTTAGGAGGGGCACTATCACATACGACATATACGGATCTACGTGTAAGCATTTCTTGAAGAAATCATTACACACTAAGGTAGTCAGAAGTATAAACACTGGAGTGAGCCCATTCCTGAAATCTCAGATTACAGCTATGGAAAAGTAGTTGGAGTAAACTATTGGCCAATTCAGGACACATGAGATGTGCACACACTGGGATTTGGTGTACAAATTGTGAAGTTCAGGGGCATACTAAGGATAGTTTTCACCACAAGGTCAGTACGTTCATTGTTGCTAGAATACTTGAGATATGCCATCTAGACCATGATGCAAGCCACTATGCCCACTTGTTACAATGCATGCAATAAGGAAGACCATGTATCTTGCTAATGTAAGATTTACCGGTCCACGACTCACAATATCGAAGATTGGAGGCTGATTGATCAGATCCATGATGCCATTGATATTGCTGTATGATAGAAAAGAGTATCAGATAACTCTAAAGGTAATAGTGAGCATCATGATCATGATCACACTCAAGGGTGCTATGATCAGAACAAAGGGAAATTTTAAGGAGGTCATGGTAGAGGTCAAGGATATCATGGTGGATTTAGGGGTTAAGGCTATGGTGGTGGATGAGGTGAGTTTCCTTGTGGAACATGTTATACATGTAGATCTCCTGACCACTACAGGCATGAATGCCCTCATAATATTACTTATTCTTTTTGTGGAAAGAATCATAACTATTAGGAGTTCCCAGACTTATATGAGAATCTTAAAAAGTAACATAAACAAGAGAATAAGGGCATAAGGATGGTTAGAATATAACATGTAATGGAAAATCAATGGATGCCAAATTTGGCACTAGAACTTGAGGTAGTACCTATGAAGATTAATACACATGCTGAAGCTACGTGTGCTAGAGAAATGTTGCAACAAAAGCCTAACATTACTAAGGAGGAGGTTTTACATGCAAGATATCTAGATCCTACACATCAGAAGGAGGTTTATCAAGAGACCATGGAGATGCTCAGAAATCTTCAGGGTGAAATATAATGTTTAAAGGAATAGTCACTGAAGTTAGAAAAAAATAAGGCAGCAGAGACGGTCCAGTCATATTTTGATGATTTGAAAGAGGCATGCAAGATGTTGCGCTAGGAGAATATTATTCCATTACTAGGGAATTGGGTAAATGTAAACAATCCATGTACAGGTATTGAGAATGGATGATAGATCTTGTATGCTAATCTCCCCGCTCATAGTTTGGATTATGAAAAGGAGGTCACTATGAATGTTGTTGTGGATGGGTGGCTTTTGAACAATATATTGATTGACATAGGCGTGGAATTTAATGTTCTTACTTTAGATGCATGGGTAAAAATGGGCATACCTCCTTTACAACCATCCTCTAATGTATTGTTCATGGAAAATTGAACTAAGACCACTCTAATAGGGGTTTTAAAGGATGCATCCATTATTATACGAGGGGCTAAGTTCACTGAGGACTTTGAGGTTTTAGTGCTTGCAAAAGCAGACAACTTCCCAAATCTACTTGGGTGCCCTTGGTATTATGCAAATAATTTTGATCTATGGTTTGACATGGGGTAAATAAGCTTTGATAACAAGGAATAATGAGATATTATCCCTTTGACAGATGGGAAATATGCACCTTATGTTGAACCTTTGAGTGAGGAAGACCTGTATAAAATTTATATTTATGTCATTCGAGATATGGAAGTACTTGAGCCATATAAGGAATCCTCTAGTGAGAAGATTCACAGTCTATTAGTGATACTACAGGTATTTCTTGTGATAATTTGGCACATGGTACTAATGAGATGGTTGGGTGTGAAGTAAGAAGCACATTTGCATGAGGAGATAAACCTTGATGTATTAGGAGGATAGTTAACAACTTTGTACCCCGGTACACTGAAGAAGGAGATCCTACGCTATTCCTATGCACCATGGAGGAACAATGGAAAGATCAAGTGAACAAAAAACATTTTTTAGTGTATACCCTACATGGGACAACAACACACTAGTGGATGGTTCATAGGGATAATCTCATAGAATGTACTGAAGTGATAATTGTTCAACAACCCGGTTTGTCAAGAGTAATGCGTCTACTCAAATCTACACATATCATGGTAATCATCCTATTCACCACCACGTTTAGTAGTGTGAGAGACTCTGGATAGAGGGGTAAGAAGCTTTGCCAACTTCACTATGGGTGCACAAACTTTATTTCACTTTGCGAGGTTGTGTACACGCTTGGTATATTTATGTGGAGCTACATAAGGAGATTGAAAATTGGCAAGAATTGACTGTAGGAATGATCCATAATCTTGACTACTTCTCCACTAAACCTCCAGTGAGAGAGGCATTACGGGTAATGGAGCACTAGACTATGGGAGATAGTGTCCAGGTTCAAGAAATTATTCATGAGTTATTTGGTGAGGAAGACCTAGGAGCGTGTTTTGATGAAGTGGGTGAGACTGATGCTAAACTACTAAAGCATGCTTATCTTGAGAAGAAGAAATGAAAGATGGTCTACATAGTGGATGATGAAGAAGTAGAAAATTTGGACATTGATCATTTAGAAGGTACACGTGAGGTTTTAGATAGTGTGGATAAGAAGGCACGCACCTATCATGAACCTATGAGGACCAAGAAAGTGAACATTGGCATGGATGTTGAACCTAAGTAGGCCATTATTGGAGATTATTGGTCTAATTTTGAAGTGGCTAAAATAATTGAGTTACTACATGATTTCTAAGACTTATTTCCTAGAGGCTACCATGAGTTAAAAGGAGTGCATGAATATTTGGTTGAGATGAAGATTAAGCTAAAGGAAGGTGCGTGATCGTTCAAGAAGAGACCTTACAGGATGAACCCTAACATGCCCATAAAAGTTAAAGAAAAAATTGACAAGATGTTGACATCTGGCATCATTAAGCCCCTAGAAGAATCAGAGTGGGATAGCTCCATGGTAATCAGTATAAATAAATATGTCCGGATTAGGATTTGTTTGGACTACAGGGAGTTGAATGTTGCATGTGTGATTGATCCTTTTCCTACACCTTTCACCAAGGAAATATTAGAAGGCATTGCAGGGCACAAAATTTACTCTTTTATAGATGGATTATCTGGGTATCATCAGGTACGAATTGCTAGAGAAGATTAATATAAAACAAAATTCATGACTAAATGGGGAATATTTGTATATACGGTGACATGCTTTGGTCTAAAGATCATGCCTACTATATTTTTCGTTCATTGTGGTTCAAGCATTCCAGGATTTTATTCACAAATTCTTGTAGGTTTACTTGGATGATTAGATAGTATATGGGATTGTCAAGGATCATTATGACAACTTGAGATTAATGTTTGAGAGATGCAAACAATTAAGCATCTTTTTTAACATCAAGAAGTGTGTATTCGCTACATGCTTTGGAACTCTACTAGGGCATATCATCTGCAAGGAGGGTTTGTTAGTAGATCCATCCAAGGTTGTAGTTATCGTAGGCTTGGAGGAGCCTACCAGTTAGAGTGAGGTGCACATATTATTGGGCCACATAGGGTATTAGAGAAAATTTATCAAGGGATAAGCTAAAATTTTCACACCCTTGGAGGAGTTACTAAAAGGAAAAGGGACATTCTATTGGGTAGAACCACAACAACGTGTATTTGAAGCATTGAAGGAGTGGCTTACTTACTACGACACCTATTTTGGGCTTTCTTTCATGGAACCAAGATTTTCACGTACATGTGGATGCCTCTGACATGGCCATTGGTGTAGTATTAGTTCATCCTGAAGAAGGTATTATCGATCTTCCTATTTGTTTCGTTAGTAGAAATTTTACTCCTGTAGGACAAAACTATACAACTATAGAGTGTGAGGCCTTGTTGATGATCTATGTGTTACATAAGTTTAGAAAGTACTTGCTAGCAACACCTTTTATGTTTTATACATATCACATGACATTGAAATACTTGATAAATTATCCCATTTTACAGGGACACATATGTTGGTGGTCATTATTATTCCAAGAATTTAAATTTACAATCATAGTAAAACCTGGTAAAAGTAATTATGGCCCAAACCATTTATCAAGAATTAAATCATGAGAGGACATGCAGACAATTGAAGATACAATGTCAAATGCATAGTTGTATAGGTTAAACCATGTGCCTTTAGAATTGGAGTATATTGTTGTCTTTTTATGCACAGGTATGGTGCTAGAAGGAATGAAATCCTTAGAGAAGAAACAACTTGCAATTCACACTACACCTTTCATGTTGATCAGTGGTGACTTATACAAACTAGGACGAGATGAGGTATTACACTGGTGTGTACTAGAACATGAGTGCACATATATCATAGAAGAGGGTCATGGCAGTATTGTAGGTGGGCACTATGCAGGTGATGCCACCATACACAAGATTCTACTCGCTGGTTTATGGTAGGAGACTCTGTACAAGGACTGTAAAGAGTATTGTAAGCCCTATGATCACTGTCAGCACCTTGGAAAAAATGCGCAAAGAGATGAAATGCCTTAGAGGTCTATTATTAGTGCATATCCATTTGAAAAATGGTAAATAGACTTTGTGGATCCTATTTCCCCAGCCGCACGTAGAAACGGATCACGTTACATCATCACTAGTACAGATTATCTTACAAGGTGGGAAGAAGAAACACCTATAAAGGATTGTACAATGGCTACAACAATAAGGTTCTTATGGGAAAATATTCTTACTAAGTATGGATGTATGTTGAATCTGACAAGTGATAGGGGCACACACTTCTTGAGTGAAACAATCATGATATTATTTGATGAATTTATGGTTACACACCACAAGACTACACCTTCTCACCCTCAAGAAAAAGGGACTGTTGAGGCCTTCAAATAGATATTGAGCCAAACCTTGACAAAAATTAGTGATGTTGGAAGGAAATATTGGGATGATAAAGTTTCTGTTGTACTTTAGGCATATAGAAAAACCTATAAAAGGTTAAATAAGGCCACACCCTTTTAGTTGGTTTTTGGCACAGAAGCCATTCTTACCATGGAATTCATGTTACCTTATTTGTGTATTGCATGCGCAGTAGGTACAGCTAATGATAAATCATTGGAAGAAAGAATTTACAAGTTAATATAGCTAGATGAGAGGCGTGCCATAACACATTGGAGTCAAAAGTAGGAAAAGGTAAAAAAAAAGGCATGACATGACAGACACATCAAAGAAAAGAATCTTGATGTTGGGAAGATGGTATTTCTTTATTATTCAAATTTTTTGTGCCACCCAGGAAATCTTAAGGTGCAATGGTTGGGACCGTATGTTATCACTCACATACTTGAATCAGGCACTTTCCAGATAGATGTGCTTGATGGAACATAGTTATCAGGTTACTTCAATGAGAGTATGCTAAAGCCCTAATATAAATAAGCCTTCTTGGTGTTTGTATTGAGGAAGTATTTCCATTTAGATTATATTTCCTTTGTTATATTTCATTTAATGTATTTCCTTCTTTTTCTCTATGCTTTGTCAATTTAGTTTAGTGTTTGTGTAATAAATGCGTTTACGCACCAGAAGATGATCACAATCTAAAGTGTTTATATGTGCAAAGGAATGCACATAACCTTAATTTGGGGTGGATAAAGAATGTATGGAAAATAAATAAACTCACGGGTAACCACAAGAGGAACATAAGGAGCAAGGTTTCAAAATTCATGAGAACTCCTGAAGAATTGCTATAAAAAAATAAGACCATGCGTAAAGCATTGAGCACTCCGTATAATTAAAGGGAGGTTGTGGCCTTAGAGACTATGTATGTTGGGTCACAGTAGATAAACTACTTTCGCTTAAGGAAGCACAAGTAGAGGAGATCTGTGATAGATAAGTAGTGGCACACCAGGAAATTATGACAAGTGCAAGAGTTTGAGGCATGAGACATTGAAGCGTGGGATAGTGAGGCACTCAACGCGCTCAAGAGAAGTTAATGTCATGTACAATGGTAGGTGGAGAAATTAATGAAGGGAATTTTTGAAACTTGGTTTAAATTTATCTATCTCAACTTCATTTGCTACCTAAAAAACTTGGAAAAAAATTGCGAAGTGCAAAGAAGAGCTGGAGACAAAGAGCATTATGTAGATTAAGTAAACCTATCACATTGTGAAGCATGGTGTTGAGTATCCAGGCACAAAATCAAGATTTAAGGAGTGGTGCATGCATGTGACAGAATGGTGACTAGGGTTCTCATTTCATAGCTATGCATTTACATAATCAAAAGGGGTGATGGCACCATGGAAAGCTCCACTAATAGAGAAGGAGGTTGACAATCCAATAGAGGAGTGGCTGGTGGAAATGTTGTATCCAAAAGGATTCATTGAAGGGTGGTTGTGGACAACAAATATTACTCAGTGTAGGGTTGAAAAGATTAACCAAAACACTATAAAATATATGAAGGAAATCGAAGCAAAATTCTATAGAAAGACTAACCAGCGATTGGCAGATGACACTAGGGTTTTGGATGCCTCAATGAAGAAACTACTTGAGAGCATGGGTGTAATGAAGATCCTAGAGTTTCCTTACTTTGGAAAACCCGATTAATTGTACCAGTAGCTAATGTCATGGGTCCATGAAGATTATTTCTATTTCATGGGAAGGAGAATAAGGATTACTTCCAAGTTAATCGGGCAGGTAACAACATTGCATGACATAGGCTAAGAGCTTGTTGGAGACATGTTAGATTACGAGGGAATTAATTCCACAATAACCCTATATAAGTATAAGAAGGGGGGCCAAGATTTCAAGGTCACTAACATTAAAGACATGGCCACTAGAGTAGCAACGCATTTAGTCGGAAGTAGAGGAAACTCCAAGAATGAGTGGGGATAGAGATGATCCCACCCCTAGTGTGGAAATAAAGGATGATGAAGATATGGGTGAGCGAGTGGTCTATGAGACTATAGACCCCAATGTGAGTATTCATAAATATATCTTTGGTGAAGGATGAAACACTTGGGTGTGTACAAAATTTGGTACTGGTAAAACAAAAGCATGAGGCCCTCGTAGCAGATCAAGATCTGCACAAGGAAAGGATTAATGAGATTGGAAAACTCATAGTGCAAAAGATGGACCTTATGGAGGGAATGCTATCAGGTATGACCAATGTTTTCTGGGTACCACAGAATGAGAAAGAAAAGATCACTCGGGATGAATTGGATGACATAGCCACTGATATTCTATAGAAAATGAGGAATGTGCTAAGTGACTAGCAGACCTTAGAGGATGAGCTAAAAAATGAATATCCATAATTAATCCCTCCAGTTCAAGAATAGGGTGTTGTAGGATAAATTTCATTATTTTTTATAGAGTTCGGTTCATTCTTTCATTATCCAATCTTTATTATTGAAGAGATATGAAAAAATTCACATCATCATGATGATAATGTACTCTAGTGTGGGGTAATATTGATTAACCAAAAATATTATAGGTATTGGGAGTGTGAATATAGGGCGCTAGAAGCGCACAATGCTATAATAGTATGAAAGCACCCAAGCTCAAGACTTAGTTGTTTTATGGATAAGGGATATTTTTGGAGATAGCATGTGGAGCACACATAGAGATGAATACTTGCGCTACACACAATGGTATTTTGGGAACAAGCAGCAGCTAAGTGCCATGTATAGTTTAAGCTAATAATAGGATTTCTACCTGGAGTTAACTATAGGATATCAATTGTTAAGGGCACTTGCATGTTGTGCATACTATTGTAAAGGTGCATGTCTATTATCAACATGTGACCTATTTTGAGAAGTGCATGAGTGGTGAAGGGAAATACACCACCCCTATAAATATGTATTGAACTATGTAGTTTAGTAGTACAGGACCAAATGAATGTAGATTTGTGCTACTGGTTTTGACGCGCACATGACTCATGGAGATACTTTAAAGTGTAAGAAGCTTCTATGTTTTACATTAATTATGAAATGGTATATATTGGCTGGATAATGGTGTTAGACATGACTAAATATGGTTCTTGTATGGTTAATCTTATCATAGTTATTACTTAGTTCATATATCATGATTCTCTAAGATCTACATCTGGATTTTACACTAGGGAATATTTATGTCTACTTATGAATCTAAACATGTTTAAACATCATCATACTAACATCCTATACAAGCAACTCTAAAGAGGGACCCAGTACCTTTGTGCACTTTGGGTGAGCCCTCAAATTAGGCTAAGTGATGTGCTAGTGCCTAGGTTATTCACAGTAAACTCTAGGTTGCATCAACGTTCCATGCCAAGAACCGTCTCAAGGTCATGCATATCGATCTATGTGGACCCTTTCCTACTTTATTTTAGGGATTTTAATACTTCCAATTGTTCACTAATGACTATTTCTACAATACATGGGTGTTATTTCTCTGAAAGAAAAATGAATCATTTTCTAATGTTCAGATCTTAATTAGTGAGTTTTTCAGTAGATGAGGTAGTCCCTTCTTTTCTTCCACTCAAGTTTAGGGGGGAATTCATGTCAAAGAAATTATTGTCATTCTTGAAGGATCACAATATTGCACAACACTTTACTACCCCTTATACTCCCCAACAAAATGGAATTATAGAACATCGCAATCATATTTGTTATGGATATATCTTGTTGCATGTTTTCTACTATAAAGATGGAGAACCAATTTTGGGCATAATCAGTCCTTACATCTGTATATCTTCTGAACTGGACACCTACAAAGATCTTACATGACAAGACATAACAAGAGGTATGGATTATTCATAATCCTTTTATATCTCATTTGAGAGTATTTGTTTGTACTGCATATATGCATGTCTCAGATAAGAAGAGGAAGAAGATTGATGAAAAGGACACTCCCATGTATATATGTTGGGTACAGTACTACCTTATTGGAATATCATCTCATGGACCATGAAACAAATAAGATATATGAGAGTAGAGATGTGGTTTGTAATGAGTCATCATTTGAATCATTTACACAAAAAGAAGAGTCCGGTACTGACCTCCTCTCATAGACTACTCTCATAGCTAGATGATGAGCATGAGGATTCTTCATAGAAGAAAGATGAGCTGTAAGGAGATTTTTTTGTTGATTTTGGTAATTTAGAAATAAATTCTTCACATCATCAATAGGGGCAATGTCCAAAGTGGGTCTAAAGCACCATGAGTGACTCCCACCTAAAATCTCTTCAAAACACTTCATTAGGAGTAAGAATGAGAAGATAAATGAGAAATGAGGTAAATCTCACACTCATAAGTTTAGTGATTAATAACACTGAACCTCATTTAGTTCATGAGTAACTGAATTATTCAGAGTGGAAGAAGGTCGTGGATGTAAAATATGACTCATTGATTCATAATCGCACATAGGAAGTTATTGATGTGGTTACAGGTAATAATTACATTGGCTACAAGTGGATTTTGAAAATAAAATACATGGTAGATGGATCTATCGAAAAGTACAAAACACAACTAGTTACAAAGAGGTATGCTTAGAAGGAATAAATTGACTATGATGAGACCTTTACACCTATTGCAAAGATTAAAACCATCATAATTATCTGTGCATGGATGTAAAAAATTATTTCTTGAATGGTGATCTCAAAGAATAAGTATACATGACCCAGCTAGAAGGATTTGTCAATGAGCAATATCCTTAATAGTTATGTCATATAATTAAGTCTCTTTATGGACTCAAACAAGAACCTAGGGTATGATACATTAAAATATATGATCACCTATTGCAACATGGATTCACTCGTAGCCCCTCTGATTTAAATTTGTATATAAAAAATATAGGCACATCGATAGTAATTTTTGTTTTATATATGGATGATATTATGATCACATCAAGTTCATACAATCTCATCGAAGATGTTAAGAATGATTTAAAGAAATCCTTCAACAAGAAATATTTAAGGCTGCTTCATTATTTTCTTGGCTTGGAGGTGTGGTAGAAGAGAAATCATATTTGTATCTCTTAGATGAAATATGCGATGACACTCTTAGAAATGTATCACATATCTGATTGTAAACCTATGTCCACTCCAATGGAGAAAGGTTTACAACATTCTATATTCTAGGATTCACCTCAAGTAGTTGGTACTCACTATAGACAACTTGTTGGGAGGCTCATTTACTTGACATATACCAGACCATACCTTTTCTTTGTTGTGAGATATATTTCTAGATTCATGCAAGAGCTGAAGAAATGACATTAAGTTATAGCGAAGCATATGTTGAAATATGTTTGAGATATAGTTGACTATGGTCTGGAGTATCAGAATAAATCTTAGTTCTTCTTAAAGGGATATACAGACTTGAACTATACTGGATCTGTTGATGACATGAAATAAACTACAGGCTATATTTTTCATCTCAAGTCTAGACCTATATCGTGGATTAGCAAGAAGAAAACTATTATTTCTCTCTCATCCACTAAGGAAAAGTATTATGTTGCTTGAGGAGGTGTGTGTGAATTGATTTAGTTACATCGTATTTTATAATATATGGGAATTTATGAAGAAATGCCACCCATCATTCAGTGTGATAATGAGCGCGCGTTGAAGCTTGTGAAAATTCCATTCTTCCATGAGAGAACAAACTAAATTGAGGTCGAATGTCACTACATTCGAGAAGTCTTGAACCACCACATCCAACTCCAGTACTTCCCCACAGATTCTCAAATATAAGATATAATAACCAAGTCTCTTGGTAAGGTGAATTTTAAATTGTTTCGGGGGTACATTTATAAAAACAATGTATTAAGGGGGGAAGGTTAGCAACATAATAATTTTTTTAACCAATTATAGTTATGCCTTCGTGGAATCCTCTTGTGTAGTGGTTCCATTCTGGTAAAATTTTAAAACCATTTTGGATGTGTATAATTTTTTTGTTTAGCCTTCAATAAAACCAACAACTCATTCTTTTCCAAAAACATCAGAAATAGTGGGAGAGGAAGAGGGGTGAAAAAGATGGGGTTTTAGGGTGGAGAAGTGTGAGGGTGAAAAAATTGCAATGGGAAAACAATGTGGAACTCAACCCTCTAATAAATACATGATATTTATGTTAATCATTTGAAGGAGAAAAAGTGTATTGTGTAGGAAAATGTGGAAATTTTTTATAAAGATATTTGTGTATGTAAGGAGTGGTTGCAAAATATTGCTGAAGTACAGATTTATTTACAATTTTAGACCTTGTATTTATTAGGTAGCTAGAATACAAATAAAAGTAAGGTAAATTCAAATGTACGTATCATGGGACATGTTAAAGACATGAATATTTGGAGTGGATGCATCATCCCAAGGTATAAATTTCATGTATGGTTTTCCTCATTAATAACTATTATGGTGCCTTCATTCAATAATCACTGAAAAAAAAAGGGACAAGTGTCATTCATTGAGGATTTTTATTAGATAGTGGAAATTAACCACCTGCATAGCCCATACCTATTCCATGGTTGAGAATATTCCTCCCCAAGAAATATCTGATATATGTGCTCAACTTTCTAGTTGTGATATTTCTTTTACTATTCACATGAGCTTAAAGGGTCCAAAATAAAAATTAGGGGAATTCTAATAGGGTTTTGGTTCAAAACCCAGCCACTATACTTGCTTCTTAGAGCACTTTGTAGCCTACAGGATAAAGGTCTATTCTCAAATATTTTTTGGATGGATTTAAATCAAATAGGTCATGTTTTAGTAAGATTATTGTTTAACTATGAAATTAATTTGTGAAACTATAAAATAAAAAGAAAAAATATGAAAAAACTAATAGTTACATACTCTACATAGAACAAGGAACACACATTACCATGTGGATGATTGATGTCCATCCATACATTAATGCAAAAAGTTGTATTCATCAATAGTACTACCATATGTCAATTACAACAACCTTAATTTGTAAGTATGCATGTCTATCCATATAATTTTATAATTCTTTATTCTTATTGATTGGGCACTATTAACATAAACTAATATTTATTATACTGTAGTACAATGAAGTTATACTTATGTGTCATGCAGTTACTTCCTAACCATTTTATCTACTTGTATTTATATAATATTCACTGTGAATAACATCATTCATAGATTTATACATTTGTATCTCCCAATAGTGGTATCAGAGCATAGAATTAGGAGTGTGGGAGATACAAAGAAAGGTTGGTGAAGACCTTCTTATTGCCACCGCTTCCCCTCTTGAGTAGAAATCTAATTTAGTAGTTTTATTATTCTTATTTTATATTTTTCTAGAGCATAATGTTCTCCTTTGGCACTTTTTTGGAATCCTGCAATGAACAACACAAAGTTACAACAACCAGCATGGAGCACAGACACCTATTGAAACCTATTTTCTTTGCATAGAGAAAAGAAGTGACCTGTGTCAGATATTACATTGTTGACCAACGTGGATCTGCTTTCTGGTTTCAAATCCCTTTTAGATGTTTATTGAGACATGTAATTTGGAATTTTCCTATTGTCATCACATTGGAAAAGGAGTTTGGAATTTTTATGTATTTAGTGTTTTTTGAGCATGTTTTCCATTATTCAGAGGGAAAAAACTCATGGTAGGAGGAAGATAAGTCAAAACAAACATTGAGTAACTTGAACGGTTCCAAGCATAGTGATTATTGTCTATTAAACTATGTGGAATGTGTATGTTTTTCACTAAGGCAACAAAAACAAGGGTTTGGAAAAGTGGGAGATGCAGTTTTTTACTTTAAAACAAAAGAAGCTACTATACATTTTGCTACGAAACATGACTAGGATTATAAGGTCAAGGACCCTCACACCCCACTTGTAAGGCTTAAAGCATACAATGCAGGTAGTGTGTTGTCATTAATTCTAAAATAGTGAGTATGTAATGTTTTCATTGATTTTCTAAGTTGTCATTGATGTCAAAAGAAGTAAGGGACGTGAAGGTTTATTGGTAATGTCATGTCAATTTGAGTGTTTTGTTGAAATTTTTTAGTCCTGATGTGTTGCATGGGTTCTTGAGTTAGTAAGATGGCTTGTATAGGTGATGAATTTTTTTCATGATATTTTTGAGGTGTCATGAATGTGGTGAAGGTTCTTATAGGGTGTCAAGAGTATTAAAGCTATGATGTGGTCACTTTTGCAAGCATGTTCAAGTGGCTTAATTATGAGGCCTAGTTAGCAAAATGAGGTATGTCATTATGAAGTAAGGTACGTAGCATATGGTTATGCATTTTTAGAGAATGGATAACATGAGTATGAGGTGTTGAGACACTCAAAAGTGTCTTATAGTGTTGGTTCATGTGTTAGACATGGTTTTTAGGTCTTTTCCTAGACCTAGTCCTTGAGAAAGCATTCCCTAATGAATTATAGTCATAATTTCTAAGTGTATTTGAGAAAATGTGAGTATTAGAGATGTGTTATATGGTTTATATAGAGGTTTGGTCCAATTTTTAGGTCTTAATGTTTATATTTTACAAGATCGGTGATGTTTACCCTTACCAATTTCCTATAACTGAGAAAACAAGGCTGGTTTGGAATTTATGATGCTTGTTGGAATGTGGGAATTCTACATGGGAGGTTGAGCTCTTCAAGGAACTTGGGTGATGGAACTCAAAAGGATCTCCAAGAATTAGTTCAGAAAATAAGGCCCAAACTTTTACGAACAATCATTAAGAAGGTAAACTACCTTTAAACCCTCCTAAAACTCTAGGTATGAAGCAATGGTGAAGAAATTGTTCCTAGTGGCCCATAATTGATTTTTTACTCAATTATGATGATTATAGGTTATATAAGACTCCTCCATATTTCTCCAGGTGTAAGTTATGTGTTTTCATTGTGTGTGGACCCCACTCAAAAAGGAAAGTTTCTAAAGAATTTGATATTACTATTATGTTTTTCATTGGACCAAGTGAATAAATTAATTTTAGAGGAAGTATGGGAGTTATAATTCATTTCTAAATATGTTTTAGAACAATTTTTAAGGGTTTTTTCAAGTTCATTTTGTAAGACTAGTGTTTGGGGCAAAAATGGCATTTTCAAGTGACCTGGTTGCAGCAATGGTTTAGTGGTGTCTTAGTATTATTTTTGGTATTATGAGAATTTTGCGACAAGCCTAAGGTCATGATATTTCCATTGGTATATCACACTTTCATAATTGAGGAGTTTTTATGAGGTTTTGACTTCAGTATTTGAAGACTAGTTTTGTAGGTCTTAGACCTAGTGAAGAAGGTTACTCCTTTTGGTGGTGTCTTTGCATGAGATGATGGTGTAGGGTGATTCAATATTTCAAGAGGTTATTAATAGACTTATAAAATAATTTTAATTTTATTCCATGTTTTAATTAAGGTTTATTTTTCATAAGAACATCCTATTATGGCGAGTAGGCTATTTGAGCTCATTAGGGATTTTTAAGTCCTAAAGAAGAGATGATGGTTCTAGATGGTATTTTTGACCTATATGGTCCTTTTCATGATGTTTCTAGGATGTTATTATGATTTTTTAAGTGATTTTTTTTATTATGTCTGACCTACATGTTTTAGGATAAAAAATCATGTATATAAAACAAGTTGTAAAGCTCATTTGAGCTAGTGTAGGAAGTAAGGAAAAGTGTGAGCTAGAGGGGTGTTTCTAGAAGTGAAAGAGGTATTTTTGACCATCTATAGAGGGATTTTTTTTAGAGATTTTATTGAGTGTTTTGAGTGTTTAAGAGATAGGTCATTAGGCCTAACAAGCTTGGTGAAGAAGCCCATGAGTGAGTTGACCTAGAGAGTAATATTTGATGGAGGAAGGAAAGTGAGATTCATTATGTCATCATCAGTTATTGGTGAAACATTTTAGAGTTAAAAAACATGCCATGTGGATTTGGTTTGTGTTGAGTCATCTATGGGGCTGGTTCCTCCTTGTATGGTTAGTGCTCCTTGTGGGGTTAGTGCCTTGCTAAACCTAGGGGTTAGTTCTCCTTATTAAGTTGGCGCTCAACTAAATTTTATTACATTGATCTAATAAATTTGTGTTTCAGTGGGTTTTCTTCTCCTTGAGGTTTTCACACTTATATCTTGTGTTCTTCTGTTGATGTGCTTTTCTCATGTTTTTATTCTTCTATGGTTATGCATGCTTAATGAGTAATGATGCATGGTTAATGGATGAAATTGCTGACGTAAATGAATTTTTTTACTACTCACTAGACTCACCCCCCTCTCAATGATTATGCTTCCAAAAATTGGTATCAGACCAATACCTTTGAAGAAATCTTATCAAGCTTGAGGTGATCCTCTGAAGCACAATATGGCTAAGTAGTTAAGGAAAGAGAACCAAGATTTAACATCTATGATCACAATTTTTGAGGTGTATGTATGTGCCCTAAAATGTGATCATGGTCAAAGAAGCCGAAAATGCATGAAGAAGAAATAATTAACATGGATAGTGTTTACAATAAGATCATCAAGGAGAAGTATTATAATATTAAAGGTTTGAAAACTTGTCTCAAGGTCAAAGAATAAGAGTATGAAACTCAAGTTGACTTAGTGACATAATCTCTAAAATATAAAGAAGAATATTGTATTAGGTATGAAGAAAAGATGAGGTCCTTGAAGGAAGAGTTGGAGTAGGTATCTAGTAGGTTGAATAATTATGAGAAGTTGGAAAAGAGATTTGAGGCTCTAAATGATCTTTTGAGTAGTCAAAAGTCATCTAGTGACAAATTAGGTCTTTTTTTCAATGGAGATGAGAAGAAGGCTAAAATGAGAAGTCAAGAAGTAGGCCCTAGTTTGAAGACAAATAAGGTCAAAATGAAAGTTCCTATACCAAGAAGATCTATCCCAAGAGAAATGCAAGGTATAATCCCATCAACAAATAAAATGATTTAAGGTATAAAAATCCTTTTCATCATTATTGTTATGCTTGTAATGAATTTGGTAATAGAGAAAGGGAATGTGGAAAGAGGTTCTTCAAGAGTATGTATCCATATCAATCAAGAGATATGAGTAACGTGGCTTACTAAAAATGTTAAAATACTTGTCTTATTCTAAGATCTTATCATTTTGAGCCATCAAGGAAGATCAATAAATTTGATGCTCCTAAAGTCAAGAAGGTGTGGAAATCTAAGAAAGTCATGCATTGTAAAGAGTATGAGTTTATTTATAAGGAACTTGTGAAGGAAGATCCAAAAAATATAAATACCATCTTGAAGTTTGAACATGAAGATAATTTAAAGAATTCAATCATCAAGCCTAATTATGATCTGTATACTAGAAAATAAGGTATGTTTTCCATAATTGAGAATAAGTCAATTCTCTAAGAAAGTCACGTTTATTTGAAAACAATTCAGTCAGCAAAAGAGAAGGAGGATAATGTAAACATCAAATTTATGGTGCCAACCAAGATTCATGAGAGCAAGTCAGCTGAGAAGGTGATGGAGATCTAGGGATCTCCATAGTTTTTGATTTTTTAGGAGATCTAAGTGATGTGGGGTGTCTTCATTATGTTTCTTAAAGGAATTCATCATCCAATTGAAGAAGTAGTGAAGATGATTGATCATAATGATGAATCATGGAGGCTCAAGGTTTGTTATTGTCATCATGGTCCTATGACATCTATGCAAGAAGGTGAATGAGTCTTGATAGGTAGTAGTGTGTTTTCTTAAGCTTTAGACAATGTTGTGTGACCTCATTTAGGTATGAGAGATAGAGATTGGTTTAGTATAGTGTTATATATATCCTTACATCATTTTACATGACTTAAAGAACCTAAGGGATTTATTGAAGCACATGTGAGGTCATGATCAAGGGATTATAAGTTGTGTTATAAAGGGATGTGTTTGTAAGTGATATTGGTATGAAAAAATTGGGAAATATAGTCAAGAGGTATATAAAATTTGATTATAAGACTTGAGAAGTAGGTTAACATGTGTGCTCTTGAAGATCTGTAGTTGTGCCACAAGCATAAGTATGACAGAAAGGTATGCATTTTTTGTTTGATCTATTATGCCACCGATTTGAGGTTGTCTTACTATTTGTTATGTTGCAAGAAAATAAGGGCCTCAAAAAGGTTATGTCATGCTTCAAGAAGATTTATGGAGGCTTAAAAAATGGAGATATGTTGGGGACTCAATAGAGATGTGTAAGGAATGTCAATTTGGTATGAGAGTTATGTTGCATAAGGTACTGCATCAAGGATTTTTTTTGTTGGCCCAATAAGGTGTGATAAGATAATGTGCTCAGAAAAATTCATGAAGTTGTAGGTATAGTCATATTGTTAGAAGTATTGTTGACATCATAACAAGGTATGATCATGAGAACATGTGATTTATTGATTTTTCTTAGGGTTTTCCTTTGAGATCTTGATAGGAAGAGAGTCTTGTGTGTGCTATATGGTTGAAGCGTCAAACATATTGGTGTATATGGGCTTGTAAGTAGTTTAAAAAGTGAAATATGCTTTACTAGGATGAAGATTGTGCTTAGTGACCTAACTCAAGTCTATGGTAAGAATATCATGAGCATTAAAGAAGTATTGTATAGGCTTCATAGCTTTGAAGTAAGTTAACAGAGGTTTTCAAGATCTATGAAGACTCATGACTATTATGAAAAAGTTATGAACATTTTAAGGATAGTTAGATATGTAGAAGATGGCTCTTTAAGGGCTGATTTAGGTTTGTAAATATGTTTGAGAGTTGCTATGAAGGTACATAAATATTGAAGACTTGAAAATATGTCTCAAGGCCTAGAATGCAGGTTGATGTGCTTGGAAGATTTTGTGAGGATACCCAACAGGTTTGTGAATGTACAACAAGGAGATCAGGAAGGTTCTCATCTCATGAAGACAAGATCAAAATTTAAGGATCTTGAAGCAGGTTTGGTGGTCATAATTTGGTGATGATGATCTATAGGAGGAAGAGTAAAGTGCAATAATGTTCCTCCTCTTACATTGTTTGGTTTCTTGAAGCATTTTCTCACATGACATATTGATTTATGTTATTTTGGAGTCCTGATAGAGCTTATTCAAGGTATGATTGCTGGTTTGATTATATTAAGAGTATTGAGGTATAAATATTTGTATTGTTGGTATGATATACAGTTGGTATCTAGCACTATTTTGAAGAAGGATTGTCAACATTTATTTCAAGAGAAATTTTGTGAGTTTGGTGTCTATCTAGCAAGACTAATATAGCTGTGTGTGGAGTCATGGTAAAGTTTGAAGGTGTGCTTAGTTTGAGGGGGAGTTTGTTTCCCCTTTTTGAACTTGTTCAAGGTATGAAGATGATTTTATCTTTGTTAACTGATGTTTATATGCTTTGAATGCCTTAGCCCTATTATGATAAAGTCCACATCAGTTGCATCATGTGGGAAATTTTTGTGAAATTTATATTGTCTTAAGTTGGTATCTTACTATCATGATGATCAGTTTGAAGTTTGAGGATGGTAACAAAACATGATACGTTTTAGATTAGTTCTTTAAAGGTATGAATTAGCTAAGGAGGAGATGTGTTACTATAAGGAGTCAAACCATAGATTTAAAAGGTCAAACAGACTTTGTTTGATTTGGTTGATGTTTCTAACCAAAAGGTGAACCTAATGTGATCAGAAGAAGGAAACCATGATGTTATAGGCATGTTAATTTTTCATTAATATCAAAAGGGGAAGAATGAGCTAATGGAGTGTGAGTGTCTTAGGGGGAGATTGAGATTTGCGTGTCTTGCAATCAATGTATTTTTCATCAATGACAGAGAGGGAGATTGTTGGGAGTGATTTTTCATTGATGTTAAAAGAGTGAGTGTTATGTTTTCATTAATTGTCTAAGGTTTCATTGATGTCAAAAGATTTTAGGGACGTGAAGGTTGATTGGCAGTGTCATGTCAAGTTGAGTTTATTTTTGAAATTACTTGGCCCTGATGGTGTTACATGGGATCTTAAGTGAGTAAGATGGATTGTAGATGTGATGAAGTGTTTTGGTGATGTTGTTGAGGTGTCATGCAATGTCATGAAGGTTCTTATAGGTTTTCAAGAGTGGAAAAGTGATGAGGTGGTCAATTTTGCAAGCATGCCAAGTGGCCTAATTAGGAGGCATAATCAATAGAATGAGGTATGTCATGATTAATTAAGGTATGTAACATCTGGTTATTCATTGTTAGAGTATGAAGAGCATGAGAAGTGCTGGTTCAAGTGTTAGGGCATGGTTTTTAGGTATTTTCCTAGACCTAGTCCTTGAGAAAGAATGCCCTAATGAAGTAGAGTCATCTTTTATGAGTGTATTTGAGAAAATTTGAGTATTGGAGATGTGTTATAAGGTTGATATGGAGGTGTGGTCCAAGCCTTAGGTCGTAATCTTGAATATTTTACAAGACACGTGACTTTTACCCTTACCGAGTTCCTAAAAGGGATAAACCAAGGTCGATTTGTACTTTATCTCTTTGGAAAATGGGAAGTCTATATGAGAGGATTATATATTCAGGAAAAGTTTGGGGATGGAACTAATAAGGATCTCCAAACATTATTTCAAATAATAAGGCCCAAATGTTTTTAAACAATCATTAAGACATGAAGAAGAAATTGTTCCTAGTGGCCCATAATTTATTTTTTACTCAATTATGATGATTTAAGGATGTATAGGACTCCATATTTCTCTAGGTGTAAGTTAGGTGTTTTGACTATGTGTGGAACCCACTCAAAAATCTAAGTTTATGAAGAATTTGATATTACTATCAGGTTTTTCATTAGAAAAAATGAATAAATTGATTTTGGAGTAAGTATGGGAGATATAATTCATTTTTGGAGATATTTCAATACATGTTTGATCCCTTAGCATGTCTGTTGAAGTTAATTTTGCAAGATTAAATTTTGGGGCAAAAGTGGCAGTTTCAGGTGACCTGGTTGTAGAGGTGGTTTAGTGGTGTCTCTTGTTAATTTTTGGTATTTTGATAATTTGGTGATGACATTAATGGCATGATATTTCCATTGGTATATCAAATTTGCATATTTGAGGAGTTTTGATGAGGTTTTGACTTCAATCTTTGAAGGCGAGTTTTGTAGGTCTTAGACATAGTAAAGAAGGTTGCTCCTTTTGGTCATGTCATTGCATGAGATGATGGTTCTAGGTGATTAAGTATTACTAGAGGTTGTTAATGGAATTAAAAAACATGTATAAGTGGTTTACAAGTTTTTATGAATGTGTATTTTTCTCAAGAACATTCTATTTTGGCGAGTAGGCTATTTGAGTGCATTAGGGCTTCTTGAGTCCCAAAGGAGCGATGATGGTTCTAGATGGTATTGCTGACATATATGGTCCTTTGAATGATGTTTCTAGGATTTTTTTATGATTTTTATGTTATTTTTTTATTGTGATGGCTGAACTACAATTTTTAGAATCATAAGTCATGTATATAAAGCAAGTTGTAAAGTTCATTTGAGCTAGTTGAGCAAGTAAGGAAAAGTGCAAGCTAGAGGGGTGATTTTAGAAGTGAAAGAGGTATTTATGACCATATAGAGATGGAAGAGAGAGTTTATAAATGTTCTAGTGTTATGTGACTAAAACCCCGAATCATTATAAGTAATGAAGAGTTGTCATATTTCTAAAGACAAGTTCGGTTTGAGGCTTGTTAATACAAGTTGAAGATAAGATTCTTTATAAAGGAATTGTGATAAAGCTATTGGCTAAATAAATGGATGAATATATAGAGCATTTGAATAAATATGATTGATTTGAATTATGAAATGGTGTGAGAACCATTGTGTTGGTTTGTAACCACCTATGATGTATTATATAAGAGATGTAAATATGAAAAATAGGAGAAACAAGTGAATGAATAGATGAACATTAGAACCAAAAACCCCAACCCTGTTCATTTTGCAAAACCCACTTCTATCCCTAGGTAGAGGAAAATTAGAACCAAAAACCCCTCTTTTTCTAAAATGTAACCTTCTCCCCCCAGAAGATTCCTTCGTAGTAGCAAGGACATAGAAACTACACATAATCTCTTGCATATCAACGCCACATGACACAACAATACTAATCAAGAGGAGAAGGATGACCTTATAAATAGAATTGAAAACATGGAAAAGAGTTGGAGAGTCTCAAAAAGGAAGTGCATCAGCTAGACAAGCTAAAGGGAAAAAGGAAATTGAATGATGATGCTGACATTGGTGAAGAACACATAAATTAAATCTACAAGAAGCTGAATTCCCTTGACAACAAATTAGGGAATCCTAAAGATAGACATGACCATAACATTGAAGTTTTTGAAGCTACTTGTGAATTTCTAAAACAACATGTCAGAATTATTAACATGCTCAGTGGTATCTATGAGAAATTTGGGGCACATATGCTGAAAGGGGTCATGTCCTTTCTCAACTGGATGCCAATGATCCTACACATGTCACTACCCTGGCTCTCTTTACCTCATTGTAGACTGTTAAGTCAAGAATTGATAGGGATTTTAAGAAATAATATACTACAGAGATGTATTGATGTTGTTTTGATGCTACTTAGTTGTTGCTTAATCACTTATTTTTAACAGTTATATCCCTATCTTGTCTCCTTTTTGTAGTTTATTTTTTGACTATAACTAGGCTTATTGTAATATCTAGATTTTGATCCATTTTTGCTTTTCCCTCATGTTTATTTGGTTGTTTAGCCCCTTTATAATAGGGTATAGTCCCTTCAAAACTATTTTCCACTAATAAAAAAATAGAGGAAGAAAGAAAGAGAGACAAGGAATTGAGCTTGAGATCCAGAGAAAGAAAACAACTGTGAAAAGAGTCTTAAAGACTTAGTGAATCTAATAGGAGTTAGAAATTCCAAGGTTGACTAGGTTACAGATAGGCGATGGGAAAGAGAGAGGGGCACCAGTGGTATCCTAACCAGGGGTACATAGTACAACCCCAAATGGTTCCCCTTCTTCCCTTCCTTTCCTTTTCCTCTTTGTTTCATCTTCTTCGCATTCGCCTTCTTCCTAGCATCTGTTCACCCTGCATGCGTGCCCTACACTCACTTCAATCAGCCAATTCCTTTTCCCTCATGCGTTCCCACACATCATCTTTTAATGGTTGTGCCTTGACCCATATGCTAAAGAACTAGAAGCCTATGAAACTGGGCTTGGTACTTACTACATTCTTGAAGATGAAGTTGTGCTGCCACGCGCACTAAAGAAAGACCAAGTTGAACCTGGTCTATGGAAGTTATACTTTGATGGTTCCAAAATCATAAATGACACGGGAGAAGGATTTTTTCTCATTTCTCTAAAGAATGAGAAATTCTTCTTCATGCGCAGGTTGCAGTTCACATGTTCTAACAATGTGGATGAATATGAAGCATTAGTGCATGGCCTTCTTATTACTGAAAAGAAATGGATTAAGGCGGTGTACATATTTGGGGACATAGAATTCGTTATTCTTTAGGTTAGAAAAAAATTCTAGGAAAAGAATAAGATCCTCAAAGATTATAAGCATAGATTTTGGGACCTCTTTGAGATCTTTGGCGCTCTAAATATGCAGGTGGTGCCACGAAAAATGAACAAGAAAGCTGATCAAATAGCCATGCTCGGTTCGCAGTTCTCTCATGCTGAGGAATTTGTCAAAGGAAACACTCATCACTTTTAGATGGTGATCAGACCAAGTGATTCAACTAAAGTCAAATAAGATGCCTAAGTAGCTTGTCACCTTAGAGAAAATTTTCAGCCCTGATAACAAGTTCAAGAGTGAAGAAAATTATAGGTGCTTCGTGCAAGAAGACTGTTCCCCAATCACTATTATGCGTGGGAAATATCTGTTGCTCAGTAAAGCTTCGTACACAAAGAAAAGAAGGAATTCATCTCTCTCTTTCATAAATATAGTGATATATTTTCATGGGAGTATGAAGACCTCAAATATTTTGATCCAAGTGTTACTAAACATTCCATTGATCTTGATCCTAGTATCAAGCCCGTTAGAAAATAACAGCGATTAGTGAATCCAAAGATAGAGACCCTCATGAGAAATGAGTTATCTAAAATCATTGAGGTTAAAATTATTTTTCCCATCAAGTAATGTACTTGGGTCACGAATCTAGTTCCAGTGCAAAAGAAGAACAATGAAATTGGACTCTATGTTGATTTTAGAGATTTGAACAAGGCATCTCTGAAGGATCATTATCCTTTGCCTTAAATGGAGAAGATTCTACAGATTGTGGCTGGTGCGTAAAGATTCTCAATGTTAGATGGGTATTTAGGTTTCAATCAAATTCTGGTCAAGTAAGATGATCAATTCAAAATGGCATTTACAACCAAGTGGGGAACATATACGTATAAAAAGATGCTCTTTGGTTTGTCAAATGTAGGTGCTACATTTTAGCATGCCATGGATGTTTCCTTCAAAGGCTACATCAATGAGTTCATCTTGGTTTACCTTGATGACATAACAGTCTTCTCAAAGTAGTGCGCAGATCATAAGGCGCACCTGGAGAAAGTCTTTGAGAGATGCAAAAAGTATGGGGGTGTCCCTTCACCCTCAGAAGTGAAATTTTGTTGTGGTGTATGGAAAGATATTAGGAAATGTTGTTTCAAAGGATGGTATCACAATTGATCCTGAGCATGTTTCATCCATCCTAGCTCTTTCCCTACTAGCACACAAAAAATTCCTATAGTCCTTCCTTAACAAGATCAGTTTTTTAGGTGTTTTATCCCTAACATTTCAGGACTAGTCTGGCCCATCACCCTAATGCTCAAGAAGGACATATCCTTTAGATGGACACCAAAAGGAAGAGAGAGCTTAAAAAAAATCAAACAAGAAATTTCTTGTGCACTAACACTCATCAACCTAGATTATTCCAAGGATTTCATCCTTTATGCTTATGGTGCTGATATGAGTGTTGTTGTTGTCCTAAT
This sequence comes from Taxus chinensis, assembly GCA_019776745.2. Classification (NCBI taxonomy): domain Eukaryota; kingdom Viridiplantae; phylum Streptophyta; class Pinopsida; order Cupressales; family Taxaceae; genus Taxus; species Taxus chinensis. The sequence goes on from CM034146.1 coordinate 983,444,718, forward strand.
ACAAGAAAATGAACAAGGGCTGAAATAACCAGTGGATTTCTTCAGCCAGATGTTGAAGGATTATGAATTAAGATACATTCACATGGAGAAGAAGGTCTTCACCATCATGCACATGCTCAAAAATTTAAAAGAATGCTCTCCACAAATCATATCAAGGTGTTAGTCTCCAACACCTCTTTCAGAGACTTCATCATGGGAGCAAAAATTAGTTAAAAAAGATCACGATGGATGACCAAAATCATGGAATATGATGTGACTATCAAAGCCACAAAATTGGTAAGAGGTAACGCGTAATGTAAGTATCTTGTTGACGATGTGCATAATGAATCCAAGACTTCATTGTTTCTTGATGAAGGTCTCCTGCGTGCAAAACTTGAGTAAAATATAGATCCTGGTGTGTGTAGATGGATGAAGGACATGATCACATCCATTTCTGAGGGTGTATACCCTCTTGGTTTTAACAAGGAAAAGAGAAGACATATGAGGTTATAATCTATCCCTTATGTTTTGATTGACGGAATTCTCTTCAAGAAAAATCTTGATGGTGTGTTGTTAAGATATATCAACAACGTATAGATTGAAAAAGTGTTAGAAGAATTTCATGATGGATTCTCTGGTGGACACTTATCTGCTAAAAATATAGCAATAAATATCATAATGGTGGGAATATTCTAGACTACCTATTTTTAGATGCATACAAATGGTTCAGAAAATGCAAGGAATGTGCTTTCTTTGTAGGAAAGAAAAGATTGATAGTGCTTGCCCTCTGAAAAATCCAAGCGGGTCAGCCTTTTGCACAATGGGGTCTTGACTTCATAGGCATGATTAATCTGCCTTCAAGTGCTAGACACAAGTGGGTGTTGACAGCTATGTACTACTTCATAAGATGGACAGAAGCAGTCACGATCAAAGAATCAAACAAGTTAGTCATTCTTGTCTTTATTGAAGGTATAATCAAAAGGTTTGGTGTTCCTCAAACAATTATCTCTGATAATGCAAAATTCTTCCTTGGGAACAAAATCATTAGTTGGGCTCTAAATTTGGGAATTTATCTAAAAAATTCTTCCAAATATTACGTGCAAGGAAATGGTTTGGTAGAATCAACAAACACGAACCTAATCAGAATCATGAAACACACAATGAACATCAGCCAAAGACAATGGCATAAAAAGGTCTCATGCACGCTTTGGGTAGATAGAAACACAGTCAAAAAGGCAATAGGAACTTCACCTTATAAGATTTTCTATGGAAAGGAGGCTAATTTTCCTTTGACCCTAGAATTGAACTCATTGGTGCTTGCCCAACGGCTTGGATTGGAAGGCATAGAATAGAGAGAAATCAGAATGGTAGAGATGGTTAATCTTGAAGAATTAAGGAACTCTTCCATGATCAAGCTAGAGCAACACTAGCAAGTAAAAAATAAATGGTTTAACAGAAAGGATAGGCCCCAAGATTTCAAAATTGGGGGCTTATTTTAAAATGGGATGTTGAAAGAGATGAACCAAGGTTCCATTCAAAGTTTGAAGCACTTTGGAGTGGTCCATACATCATCAATTTGTGTAATGAGGCTAACTCTTTTGAGTTAACTCATATTGATGGAGGCGCGTTATAAATCCCAGTAAATGGGATCTATCTCAAACCCTTCCATTAAGTTTTTTGCATCATTCTATATATATTAGAGTAGTTTTAATTCCTCCAAGTGCGTTGCGTGTACATTGTTTATTTTTATATAGTTATTTCTTCTCACGTTCTCCCTACACGCACCCTCCTTTTGTTTCTAGGATGTTGATATTCTTCTAGCAATTTTCAGAAGCTTACAAGATTCAAAAGAGAGATGAGAATGATCCTTCAAGTGACTTTAGGAGAAGTTCTTCAAATGATTACATAGTAGACTTCATACCCATTGGATGTTCTAGGCTACTAATCTCCTTCATCTAGCAATAAGATGGCCTCAAAAGTTGCCAAAGCTGTTATCCAAATAACTCTCCTAGTTATTTAGACAACTTGTATACATCTTCTGGCTCTTAGCTCTTCATTGCAAGGTTGTACACTATCAAGTTCCCTTGGCACATTCCCTTCTTTTCTCATGCACCATTGTGTGCTTCACCTTCTTCCCTTTCTTTCCTTTTCCTCTTTGTTTCATCTTCTATGCATTCACCTTCTTTCTATCAGTTGTTTGCCCTGTGTGCACCTCACAATCACTTTAATCTTTGAATTTCTTGGCCCTCGTGCATGCCTGTACATCATCTTGTAATGGTTGTGCACTGACCATCTGTTCTCTACTCACTAGTTTGCCTCATTTCCCTGTACACATCACACACACATTCCTTCTGACTTCTTCCCACGCTCTTTTCTTCTACATGTATACCTTTGCACCCTCCTCTGTGCCATTCAGTTCCATGTCATTCTGAAATGCTTGAGTGTACCACACACAACCAGTCAAATCGTGCCAACAATGTGCCACATCCTTACAACAAATCAATGAGTGAAAAGTGGCAGAAAAAACAAAAAATTTACATAGTTGGCCATCCTTTTAGCCGATCTACATGTGCCATGTTTTTTTCATGCACCGACAACTCTTACAAACTTTTGACAGTCATATCATTTTCTATAGATCTCTGAATGACATATTTCTAGACTTGTTAGATAGCTACTAACGTAGGATTGTTTACTACACTTTTGAATTCAAATTATTGGTGGATCTGGTAGGTGAGAAATGGGAAAATGTCTTTCTGGGCATTGATGAGTAGAGCTAATTGCTCCAAACACCCAAATTGATATGATCTGCCCTCTTTCCTTCTCTTAGGGAAGTGCATTTGATAGATTTACAGGTGGATTTACAAGCATTGAATTCTTCTTGTTGGTGGTTGCATTTCAAATTCAAATTTTCCCTCCTTCTTATATTTTTCTTCCATGTATTCATCTATAATTGTAATATCTAGGCTCATTATTGACGTAGGATACATTGAATCCTTACACATCTTTGCTAAGGACTTCATCTTTTCTATATTCTGAGTTGCAGACCTCTAGATCTAGCTCTTGCATGTGGATATCATCCTCTTTCACCATTATAATAGCTCTGTACATTTCTATAAGTAATAGAAGCATCATTTTGTGACTATTCTTTGTCCTAACATGTTTTCATTTCTTCTTCTTGCCCTTTCTATTACAGTGCATGCTTGTTGTGCCATTTCATGTCCCTTACAACTCCTTATTTAGTTGTGTTCCATGAAACCGATATGATAAATATGTTTTAATTCATGTTATACATGCCTAACATTCTTTCATGCATTTCCCTTCATTTTTGGTCAGAACAGACAGTGTTCATCCCTCTTTTTTGGTGTTATCACCTTTTAGTGTAGGTTTCCTTTCATGTTATCCTTCTATCCCTGGTCCCTTGACATTCTTAGATTATTTTCCCTTTCATCAGTAGGATAAACATTAGTAGTAGAACTAGATAGAGGAAATGGCCTTCTCCAAAGATATATCCGAAGTGTGCAAGGTCCCACAACTTGGGGACAATTCCATTGTTGTCACAAACAAATCAGTTCTTCTAGATATGAGACGTGGGTGAAAGTTTGACGACCAATAGATACCTTACCAAAACATTATTGACAAAATGTCTTTGTCCTTTTTCAGTTATCTTGCATTACGAAGTACAAATGAATAACAAAGAGGTATTCACAGTGACGTAATCTTTGTAAAAAATTATTGATTTTGAAAAATGCAAACTAGTAAGAAGGTTTCATGTGTTTTATTTCAAAGTGTCAGACTTACGTAACCATTTCCAATGAATTATTTCCACTTATCTTTGTCATTTGCTTCTGTAAATCCGTCTGGACTTGAAATTGTTTGGTCTTTGGTTTATTTCGTAAGCCTAAAGTCTGTAAATTAATTTTAATCATGTTTTAAAGGTTAATTAATCTTGTTTCAAATGTAGTCATATATTTTAATGGTAATTTACTATTTTATTCAATAAATTAAAGATATAATCGATTTAGCTTGTTAATTTTAATAGATTATCTATTGAAAAACGTATCAGACTTCCGAAATTAAAAATTTGGTCAAGATTTATCAGTTATTGTCAAGTTAAAGACTTTATGTAGTTAATCAAAGCCGGATTTTTTATCTGGGAAAAATTCATGTTTCATCTAGAGTGTGTGAAGGTGTTGAAGATATAGGACATTAGACCTAATCAGCTTAGTGAAGAATCCCATGAGTAAGTTTATCTAGAGAGAACTTCAGAAGGAGGAAGGAAAGTGAGATTCATTGTGCCATCACTGATTGTTTGTGTAACATTTCAGAGGTGAAAAACATATCAAGTGGCTTTGGTTGGTGCTGATTCATATAGGGGGTTGGTACCCTCCTTGTAGGGTTGGTGGTCTACTAGAACTAGGGGTTGGTATTAGTTATGGGGTTGGTGCCTTACTAAACCTAGGGGTTGGTGCTCCTTATTGAGTTGGTGTTCAAATAAATTTTATTCATTCCTATAATAAATTTTTGTTTTAGTGGGTTTTGTTCCCCTTAATGGTTTCCCACTTACATCTGGTGTTCTTGTGTTGATGTGATCTCATTTTCTCTTTTATGGTTATGTTTTTGTGAATGCAAGCTTAATGGTTAATTATTTGGCATGTGTTTACAAAGTTGTAATTGATGAAAAAGTAACATTAATTACAAAACAGGATGAAGGAGATCTAGATGATGAGTGTGATGAGGTAGGACATGATAAGGCATGAGAACACATGATTGAGACTTGACATCTTGAGGTGATAGTGACTAGAAGAGGCATAATAATGATGTGAGAGCATACCAAGATGATTTTATATCAATTTTATCAGGTATGTGACAAGGAAATAAGGTTAAAATGATAGATACAAGGATGCATGAGTGGAATCAATGTGACTAGTTCAGTCCTAGTAGGTCTAATCCTTAGGCCTAGTAAGCAAGTGGACCTGAAATGATGGAATGAAGGCATGAGGAAAATGGAAAAGCATGGTAAAGACATAATAAACATGTTTTAGGGTCTAAATGATGAATAATAGGAAAATTATGATAAGTTATGGTGCAAACTAGCTCAATTATGCCTATTTCTAAGACCTAGTGTAGGCTTAGCTTGGATAATGATGTAAAGAAAGATAAGACAAATGAATCCAAGTAGGTGGTGAAGGATTTGACATTGTAGAGGACATGTGGAAGGTGTTTCAAGATATGAATTAGCTATTGCAAAAGCATGTTTAGGGTTAATTCTATGATTTTCCTTAAGAACAAGTAAGAAAAAATGAACAAATGAGATTTTCCAAGAAAGTACAGGGATATTCATGAGAAAAAAAAAACATTGGAAAATGCACACATGGGTACTCTTATACCATGGACAAAATTTTATGAAAATATGAATAAGAATTTTGAAGTTACGAAGTTTTAGGTGAAACCAAGTTCTTAGAATAGCCATTTCCAACTTGAAGGTCAACTTTAAAGACCTCAAAGGTATGTAAAACTATGCATGGTGCCCTAATCATCTTACCAATGTTAGAACATGGAATTAAGAGTGTTCTAGAGTTGTAATGAGGTATAAAGGTAAATTAACCTTGATCAATGAATTCTAAGAAGTTAAACAACTCAAAACCCTCACAACACCCTCTCTTTGTAGTGATGGAGAAGCTTGACATGGTAATGCCCTCAACTGGAATTTTTTTTCTTGTATATGGATTTGATCATGTATATAATTCATCAGAGCTTATTTTCATTGTGTTTTGAGTTTATGACAGTTGATGGGCCCCCATAATAAAAACATTATTTTGTGAAGAATTCGGTATACAGGAAAAAGTTACAATGGTGATTAACTAAAAATGTAAAATGTGGATACTAGTTAATGTAAGGTATGAATAGTTGTAAATCAAATAAATAGACGTTGTAAAAAAATATTAAGATTACCTAGCATTGATGAAAATGGAAATGATAACCCTAATGTACAAGAGAGAAGAGGAAAAAACTCAACTAAATAGAAGATACTCGCGGGACTGTATCGCAGAGATGACTGGAGAATATTGAAGTAGGAACGACTATGCAGGAGCCCCAAAAAGGATGGACATGAGTAATATGGCTATACTGGAGTGCCTGAAAAGGGACTAGGGTGCCCATGGGCACTCTGGTCTATAAATTGGGCACCCTGGTATGTGCAAAAGGTCTAAAACTAATTTTCCACTTCTATCCTTGGGCAGAGTAAAATTAGAACCAAAAATCCCTCTTTTTCTAAAATGCATCCTTCTCCCTTCAAAAAAGTCCTTCACAGTAGCAATGATATGGAACTGAACATAATTTCTTGCACATCAGTGCCATAGGACACAACAATACTACTTAGGATGAGAAGGATGACCTTATAAATAGAATTGAAAACATGGAAAAAGAGCTAGAAAGCCTAAAAAAGGAAGTGCATCAGTTGGTCAAGCTAAAGGGAAAAATGAAATTAAATGATGATGTTGGCATTGGTGAAGAACATATCAATTAAATATACAAGAAACTGAATTCCCTTGATAATAGATTAGGGAATTTTAAAGACATACATGAGCATAAAATTGAAGTTTTTAAAGCTATTTGTTAATTTCTAGAACAATAGGTCAACAGTATTAGCATGCTCAGTGGTATCTCTGAAGAAATTTGGGGCACAGATGCTAAAAGGGGTCATGTCCTTTCTCAACTAGATGCCAATGATCCTACACATGTTACTACCCTAGCTCTCTTTACCTCATTACAGATTGTTAATTAAAGAATTGATGGGGATTTTAAGAAATAATCTACTGTGAAGTTGTCTTGATGTTGTTTTGATGCTACTGAGTTGCTGCTTACTCACTAATTTTTTGCAGTTATATCCCTATTTTGTCTCCTTTTTGTAGTTCCTTTTTTACTACAGCTAGGCTTATTGCAATATCTGGATTTTGATCCATTTTTTCTTTTCCCTCCTATTTATCTAGTTGTTGATCCTTTTTGTAATAGGGCATAATCCCTTCAAAACTATTTTCCAATAATAAAAAAATAGAGGAACAAAGAAAGAGAGACAAGGAATTGGGCTTGAGATCTAGAGAAAGAGAACACCTATGAAAAGAGTCTTAAGGACTTAGTGAATTTAGTATGTGGAAGAAATTCCAAGGCTAAATAGGTTACAGACAAGAGGCGAGCAAGAGAGAGGGGCATCAACGGTGTCCTAACTGAGGGTATAGAGTACAACCCCAGATGGTTCCTTGCATGGGCAAGGTGAATATACAAATAATGTATAGTATTTTTCCTCTCATAAGTAGCAATAGTTTGGTGTCTATAATCCTATGGATGCATTGGAATTTTGGTATTAAGAATTCCTGATTAGTGTTCTCTCTGTGTGTGTTGGAATTTTGGAATTAGAATTCTTGATCCTTGTCTTCTCTTGACGTTGGGATTTCGTATCCATTGATTCTGATAAGTATTCTATCTATTAAACTGTATAAATTTTTGTAATTATTAAAATTCTATTAAAAATCTAATAGTAAAAAGTTTAGTTCTTTTTTAATTTGAATAAATGACAAATTGAATGTATTATGTCTATTTTTTATGTATATTGTTAAATATACGTGATTTTTTATGAAAAAAATAGTTAATTTGCATAATTAAGCTGATAAAATACGTAATATTGGATATGTATGTCTGTTATTTTTCAAATATTTTGTATGATTTAATATAGAATAAGCTTGGACTGATGTATTTTATCATAATTAAGGAACGATCTTGTAAATTTAATGGTATTTCGGCTAAATTATCAATTTTCTATATTTTATAGTTGTGTCACTGTGTTTTATATATTTCACAGTCGTATTTCTTGTTTGTAAACCTTAGACCTGAAATTTTCCCTTATAAATTGTTAATCATATGTTCTAAGTCCACCCAACACAATGCAATATATAATTACGAACATCAAGCCAATTAAAATGCTCCATGTGTCATTCATTGTGTCAGAGTTTTCTAGATCTCTCTTCCTTTTGCAAAGCTTTAGCCAATCATAGAAGTCCATGTTTTATCATCTCGTCAAACTTACTAAATATTATGAAGGACTTAGTCAATGAGATACCGACAAATAACTTCGTAATGTCAAGCCCTTGTCAGGATTTTCTATATGTTGTGAAGTATGAACCAATGATAACACTCCGCATTCTTCAAAAATCTTGTATTCTACCAAATGCAAAACCTGAACCAATAAGATTAATCCACCATTTTCATGGTTTCAGTCCCTTGTCAAGTTTTTCGTAATACGAACCAATAGAATTTTTTCCATTTTTCTTTCGCCTATGGTATTTCTCATAAATACCTTGTCAGTTTGTGAAAAGTGAGCCATTTAGATGCCTGGATGTGTATACCAATCTATCTTGCTATTGAATGGTTTGACCTATTATGTTATTTTGTGAAATGTGAACCAATGGTGAAGTGCCACGTACATGTTACTTTCACAGTGTTAGACTAGATATTGTTATCCAAATAAATCTCTTAGTTATTTGGACAACTTGTATACATCTTCTGGCTCTGAGATCTTCATTGCAAGGTTACACGCTCTTGATTTCCATTGACACATTCCCTTCTTTTCTCATGCACCCTTGCATGCTTCCACTTCTTCCCTTCCTTTCCTTTTCCTCTTTGTTTCATCTTCTGTGCATTCACCTTATTTCTAGCAGCTGTTTACCCTACATGCAGGCCTCACACTCACTTCAATCAACCAATTACCTATCCCTCACACACACCCACATATCATCTTGTAATGGTTGCACCTTGACCCATATGCTAAATAAATAGAATCCTATGAAACCAGGTTTGGTACTTACTAAATTCTTGAAGAAGAAGTTGTGTTGTCATGTGCGCTCAAGAAATACCAAGTTGAACGTGGTCTATGGAAGTTATACTTTGATGGTTCTAAAAGCAAAAATGACACGGGAGTAGAATTTTTTCTCATTTCTTTGAAGGATGAAAAATTCTTCTTCATGCACAGGTTGCAGTTCAAATGTTCTAACAATGTGGTAGAATATGAAACATTAGTGCATGGCCTTCTCATTACTCAAAAGAAAGGGATTAAGGCACTGTAGATATTTGGGGACATAGAATTGGTTATCCATCAGGTTAACAACAAATTCTAGGAAAAGAATAAGATCCTCAAAGCTTATAAGCACAAAGTTTTGGGACCTCTTTGAGAGCTTCGATGCTCTAAATCTATAGGTGGTGCTACAAAAAATGAACAAGGAAGCTAATCAAATGTCCGCGCTTGGTTTGCAGTTCTCTCCTACTAAGGAATTTGTCAAAGGAAACACTTAGCACATTAAGATGGTGACCAGACCATCCATTCTAGACAATAATAATGGCTGGAAAATGTTTGACAGTGATGCACAGATCATCTAGTTCATTCAAAATGAATTTGAGTTCTCATCAAGCATGCAAGATGATTTACATGACAACTATGGTGACCAAGTGATTCAACTAAAGTCAAATAAGTTACCTAAAGGGTTGGTCACCTTAGAGTAATTTTTTAGCCCTGATTACAAGTTCAAGGGTGAACAAAAGTACAAGTGCACCACACAAGAAGACTATTCTCCAATCACTATTTCATGTGGAAAAGAATTGTTGCTCAATAAATCTTGCGCACATGAAGAAAAGAAGGAATTCATCTCTCTCTTTCATAAATACAGTGATATATTTTCATGGGAGTATGAAGACCTCAAATATTTTGATCTAATTGTTTCTCAACACTCCATTGATCTTGATCCTGGTATCAATCCCTTTAGACAAAAGTAGTGACCAGCTAATCCAAAGATAGAGCCCCTCATGAGAAAGGAGTTATCCAAAATCATTGAGGAAAAAATTATTTTTCCCATCAAGTACTCTACTTGGGTTGCGAATCTAGTTCCAGTGCAAAAGAAGAACAATGAAATCGGACTCTGTGTTGATTTCAGAGATTTGAACAAGGTGTCTCTGAAGGATCATTATCCTTTTCCTTAAATGGAGCAAATTCTATAGACTATGGCTGGTGTGAAAATATTCTCAATGTTATATGGGTATTCAGGTTTCAATCAGATTCTGGTCAAGGAAGTGGAACAATTAAAAACGGCGTTTACAACCAAGTGGGGAACATATGTGTATCAAAAGATGCCCTTTGGTCTGTCAAATGTAGGGACTACATTTCAGGATGCCATGGATATTGCTTTCAAAGGCTACATCAATGATTTCATCTTGGTTTACCTTGATGACATAACAGTCATCTCAAAGTAGTGCGTGGATCATATGGCGCACCTGGAGAAAGTCTGTAAGAGATGTAAAAAGTATGGCATGTCCCTTAACCCTAAGAAGTGTGATTTTGCTATGGCATGGGGAAAAATCTTAGGCCATGTGGTTTCAAAGGATGGCATCACGATTGATCTTGAGCATGTTTCAGCCATCTTGGCTCTTTCCCTATTGGCACACAAAAAATTCCTACAGTCCTTCCTTAACAAGATCAAATGTTTTAGGCATTTTATCCCTAACTTTTCAGGACTAGTTTGGCCCATCACCTTCATGCTCAAGAAGGACATAGAATTCAGATGGAAAGTAGAAGGAAGAGAGAGCTTTAAAAAAATCAAACAAGAAATTTCTTGTGCTCCAATACTCATCAACCTGGATTATTCCAAGGATTTCATCCTTTATGCTTATGGCGGTGATATGAGTGTTGTTGTTGTCCTAACACAAGAAAATGAACAAGGGATGTAATAACTAGTGGATTTCTTTAGCAAGATGCTGAAGGATTATGAATTAAGATACAGTCACATGGAGAAGAAGGTCTTCACTAGCATGCACACTCTCAAAAAATTTAAAATAATGCTCACCACAAATCATATCAAGGTGTTATTCTCCCACTCCTCTTTCAAAGATTTCATCATAGGAGTAGAAATCATTTAAAAAAGAGCATGATGGGTGACCAAAGTCATGAAATATGATGTGAATATCAAAGCCACAAAATTGGTAAGAGGTAGTGCACTCTGCAAGTAGCTTGCTAAGGATGTGCACAATGAATTTGAGACTTCATTATTTCTTGATGAAGGTCTCCTGCACATAGAACTTGAGTAGAATATAGATCTTAGTGTACGTGGATTGATGAAGGGCGTGATCAAATCCCTTTCTAAGGGTGTATATCCTCTTGATTTTAACAAGGCAAAGAGAAGACATCTGAGGTTACAATCTATCCCTTATGTTTTGATTGATGGACTTCTCTTGAAGAAAAATCTTGATGGCATGTTGTTAATATGTATCAACAACATGTAGACTAAAAAAGTGTTAGCAGAATTACGATGGATTCTCTGGTGGACACTTCTCTACCAAAACTACAATAATAAAGATCATAATGGTAGGAATCTTCTAGAATACCCTATTTTTAGATGCACACAAATGGGTAACAAAATGTAAGGAATACGCTTTCTTTGTAGGAAAGAAAAGATTGGCAACACTTCCCCTCTGACCAATCCAAGCAGATCAGCCTTTTGTGGGGTCTTGACTTCATAGGCACGATCAATCTTCCTTCAAACCCTAGACACAAGTGGGTGTTGATAGCTACAGACTACTTCACCAGATGGACAGAAGCATTCACACTCAAAGAATCAAATGAGTTAGTCATCCTTATCTTTCTTGAAGGTATAATCACAAGGTTAGGCGTTCCTCAAAAAATTATCTTCGATAATGCAAAAGTCTTCCTTGGTCCGACCAAAATCATTAGTTGGGCTCTAAATTTGGGCATTTATCTGAAAAATTCTTTCAACTATTACATGCAAGGAAATGGTCTAGCAAGATCAACAAACAAGAACCTAATCAGAATCATGAAATGCACAATGAACATTAGCCAAAGACAGTGGCATAAAAAGGTCTCACACGTGCTTTGGGTAGATAGAAACACATTCAAAAAGGCAATAGGAACTTCATCTTATAAGATTTTCTATGGTAAGGAGGATACTCTTCCTTTGACCCTATAATTGAACTCATTGGTGCTTTCCCAGCAGCTTGGATTGGAAGGTGCAAACCAGAGAGAAATCAGAATGGTAGAGCTGGTTAACCTTGAAGAATTAAGGAACTTTTCCATGATCAAGCTAGAAAAACACCAACAAGCAACAAAGAAATGGTTTGACAGAAAGGCTAGGCCCCAAGCTTTCAAAATTGGGGACCTAGTTTTAAAATGAGATGCTAACAGAGTTGAACTAGGGCACTATTCAAAGTTTGAAGCACTTTGGAGTGGCCCATACATCATCAGTTTGTGTAATGAGGCTAACTCTTTTGAGTTAACTCATCTTGATGGAGGTGCATTGCAAATCCCATTAAATGGGATCTATCTCAAACCCTTCCATTAATTTTGTTGCATCATTTTGTATATATTAGAGTAGTTTTAATTCCTCTAAGTGCGTTACGTGCACATTTTTTATTTGTATATAGTTATTTATTCTCATGTGCTCCCTGCACGCATTATTCTTTTGCTTCTAGGATGTCGATCTTCTTCTAGAAATTTTTAGTAGCTTACAGGATTCAGAAGAGAGACGAGAATGATCCTTCAAGTGAATTTAGGGGTGGTTCTTCAAATGATTATATAGTAGAATCCATGCCCATTAGATGTTCTTGGCTACTGATCTCCTTCATCTAGTAGGAAAATGGCCTCAAAAGTTGCCAAAACTATTATCCAAATAACTCTCCCAGTTATTTGGACAACTTGTAAACATCTTCTAGCTTTGAGATTTTCATTACAATGTTGCGCACTCTCAAGTTCCCTTGGCACATTCCCTTATTTTCTCACATGCCCTTGTGTGCTTCCCCTTATTCCATTCCTTTCCCTCTTTGTTTCATCTTCTGCACATTTTCCTTCTTTCTAGCATATTTTTTCCATGTGCACACCTCACACTCGCTTCAATCAATCAAGTCCCTGGCCCTCACACGTGCCTGCATACCATCTTGTAATGGTTGCACCTTGACCATGTGTTCTCTTCTCATCAGTTAGCCTCATTTCCCCATGCACATCACATGCACCTTTTTTCTGACTTCTTCCCACACTCTTTTCTTCCACGCGCATACCTTTGCACCCTCCAGTGTGTCATTCAGTTCCATGTCATTCTAACATGCTTGTGTGTGCCACACACAACCAATCAAAGTGCGCCAACAAGGCACTGCATCCTTGCAACAAATAAATGAGTGACAAGTGGTAGAAATAACAAAACATTTGCATAGTTGGCCATCCTTTCAACCGATTTGCACATGCCACATGTTTTTCCATGGGTTTTGCGTGTGTCGACATCTCTGAAAAACTTATAACAGCTGTTTCTTTTTCTACAGATCTCCGATCGGCACGAGCCTAGACTTGTCGGATAGCTACTAACGTAGGCTATAGTGCTACACTTTCAAATTCAAATTCTTGGTGGATTTGGTAGGTGAGAAATGGGAAAACATATTTTTGAGCATTGATGAGTAGAGCTAATTGATCCAACCACCTGAATTGATATGATCCGCCCTCTTTCATTCTCCTAGGGAAGTGCATTTTACAAATTTACAAGCATTAAATGCTTCTTGTTGGTGGTTCAATTTCAAATTCAAATTTTCCCTCCTCCTTCTCTTTTTCTTCCATGGTTTCATCTATAAATGTAAGAGATAGGCTCATTATTAATGTTGGATACTTTTAATCCTTACACATATTTGCTAAGGACTTCATCTTTTCTATATTATGAGTTACAAACCTCTAGATATGGCTCTTACATGTGGATATTGGCCTCTTTTGCCATTGTAATAGCTCTGTGCATTTCTGGAAGTAATAGAAGCATAATTTTGTGACTATTCTCTGTCCTAACGTATTTGCATTTCTTCTTCTCACCTTTTCTATTGCATTGTGTGCCTATTGTGCCATTTCACTTCTGTTATAGCTCCTTATTTAGTTATATTCCATGAAATTGATCTGATAAATATGTTTTAAGTCATGCTACATATTCGTAGCCTTATTTCATGTATTTCCCTTCATTTTCACTTAGAACAAATAGTGTTCATCCAACTTTTCTGGTGCTATCACCTTTTAGTGGAGGTTTCCTTTCATGTTATCCTTTTATCCCTGGTCCTTTGGCACTATTAGATTAGTTTATCTTTCAACACTAGGAGTAGCAGTAGTAGTAGAACTAGATAGAGGAACTAACCTTCTCTAGATATATGTGCCAAGTATGCAAGGTCCCACAACTTGGGGATGGTTCCATTGTTGTCAAAAATAACTCGGTTCTTTCATATCTGAGACTAGGGTGCAAGTTTGATGACCAATAGATACCTTGCCAACGAATTATTAACAACTATCTTTTTCCTTTGTCAGTTATCCTACATTACGAAGTGTGAATGAATAAAAAAGAGCCACATATATGCAGTATTTGTAAAGACATATCCTTTGTAAATAATTATTGATTCTACGAAATGTGAACTAGTAAGAATGTTCCACATGTTTTATTTTGAAGTGTCAGATTTAAGTAATTGTTTCCAATGAATTATTTGCACTTGTCTTTGTCATATGCTTCCGTAAATCCGTCCAGACACGAAATTGTTTGGTCTTTGGTTTATTTTGTAAGTCTAAGGTTTGTAAATTAATTTTAATCATGTTTTAAAGGTTAATTAATATTGTTTCAAACTTAGTCATAGATTTTAAATGTAATTTACCATTTTATTTAATAAATTTAAGCTATAATTGATTTATCTTGTTAATTTTAATAGATTATCTATTGAAAAACATATCAGACTTCCGTAATTAAAAATTTGGTCAAGATTTAGCAGTTATTGGTCAAGTTAAAGACTTTATGTAGCTAATCAGAGCCAGATTTTTATCTGGGAAAAAGTTACCTTTCATCTAGAGTGTGTGAAGGTGTTGAAGATATCGGTCATTATGCCTAATCATCTTAGTGAAGAAGCCCATTTGTGATTTTACCTAGAGAGAAGATTTGAAGGAGGAAGGAAAGTGAGATTCATTGTGCCATCACCAATTGTTTGTGTAAAGTTTCAAAGGTGAAAAACATATCAGGTGGCTTTGGTTGGTGCTGATTCATATAGGGGGTTAGTGCCTCCTTATAGGGTTGGTGCTCTACTAGAACTAGGGGTTGGTGCTCTTGAGTTGGTGTTCAAATAAATTTGATTCATTCATATAATAAATTTGTGTTTTAGTGGGTTTTGTTCCCCTTAAGGGTTTCCCACTTACATCTGGTGTTCTTGTGTTGATGTGATCTCATTTTCTCTTTTATGGTTATGTTCTTGTGAATGCAGGCTTAATGGTTAATTATTTGGCATGTGTTTACAGAGTTGTAATTGATGAAAAAGTAACATTAATGACAAAACAGGATGAAGGATATCTAGATGATGAGTGTGATGAGGTAGGACAGGATAAGGCACGAGAACACATGATTGAGACTTGACATCCTCATGCAATAGTGACTAGAAGAGGCATAATAATGATGTGAGAGCATACCAAGATGATTTTATATCAATTTTAGTAGGTATGTGACGAGGAAATAAGATTAAAATGATGGATACAAGGATGCATGAGTGCAATCAATGTGACTAGTTCAGTCTACTAGGCCTAATCCTTAGGCCTAGTAAGCAAGTGGACTTGAAATGATGGAATGAAGGCATGAGGAAAATGGAAAAGCATAGTAAAGACATAATAAACATGTTTTAGGGTCTGAATGATGAATAATAGGAAAATTATGATAAGTTATGGTGCAAACTAGCTCAATTATGCCTATTTCTAAGACCTAGTATAGGCTTAGCTTGGATAATGATGTAAAGAAAGATAAGACAAATGAATCCAAGTAGGTGGTGAAGGATTTGACATTGTAGAGGACATGTGGAAGTTGTTTCAAGATATGAATTAGCTATTGAAATCATGTTTAGGGTTAATTCTATGATTTTTGTTAAGAACAAACAAGGAAACATAAACAAATGAGATTTTCCAAGAAAGTACAGGGATATTCATGAGAAAAAAAAAAACATTGGAAAATGTGCACATGGGTACAATTATATTGTGGAAATTGTTTTATGCAAATATGAATAAGAATTTTGAAGTTATGATATTTTATGTGAAACCAAGTTCTTAGAATAGTCGTTTCCAACTTGAAGGTAAACTTTGAAGACCTCAAAGGTGCGTAAAACTATGCATGGTACCTTAATCATATTACCAATGTTAGAACATGGAATTAAGAGTATTATAGAGTTGTAATTAGAAATAATGGTAGATTAACCTTGATGAACAAATTCTAAGAAGTCAAACAACTCAAAACCCTCACAAAACAATGTCTTTATAGTGATTGAGAAGATTGACATGGTAATGCCCTCGAATGGAATTGTTTTTCTTATTTATGGATTTGCGCATGTATATAATTCATCATAGATTATTTTAATTTTGGTTTGAGTTTATTTTAGTTGACAAGCCCCACAATAAAAACATTATTTTGTGAAGAATTCAGTATACAAGAAAAAGTTACAATGCTGATTAACTAAAAATGTAAAACGTGGATACTATTTAATCTAATTTATGACCAAATGTAAATAAAATAAATAAATTTTGTAAACAAATATAAATATGACACAAAAAAATATGAAAATGGAAATGATAACCCTAATGTACAAGAGAGAAGAGGATAAATCTCAACTAAATAGAAGATGTTTGCAGGATTGTCTCGCAGAGATGATTGGAGAATATGGAAGTAGGAATGACTATGCAGGAGCCTCAAAAAGGATGGATATGAGTAATATGGTTGGACTGGAGTGCCTGAAAAGGGACTGGGGTGCACCATGGGCACTTTGGTCTATAAAATAGGCACCCTGGTCTATGTAAAAGTTCTGAAACTGATCTTTACAACTTCAGTAGATGCTCTTAAACCCTCATTGTCTATCACATTAACTTCATTGCGCCACTGCTAGATGTCCATGTTATTTTGAGATGATGAAAATACCTACAAAAGACTAAGAAAGAGTATCAAAACCCTAAAACCAATAATAATTCAAATGAATGGGTTGGACTAACCTCAATTTCCACATTAACGAGATTACTAACTGAGCATTGCACTACATTTCAGACCCAAATGTAGTTCTGGTGAGTGGTTGCATAATGTGCCCTAGGTGCTCTTGTGTCAATCAAACTTTGTGAAGTAGTGAGAAATAAATAGATGTAGAAAATGTAATAGAATGTGTGTATGGAATAAAATAGAATACTCCCCCTATGCTATGTGATGCAGATGACCTAGCCTTATGCCTTGTGATGGAGCTATGTGGATGCAAGTGATCTCCAATGTAATAGTTAGATGTAACTCTAGATGGATGATACTAGTGACTAGTGCTTGGTCCTTCATTATGGTCTCATAACTTTATATTTATAGGGTTCTCTTGATCTAATTTTGTAATTAGGCCTGAAATGGCTAACCACTAAAAATATAAGGATCTAAAACAACTAGAAAGAGCCCAAAACATGGTGGGAAAGTGTAAAAAGGACCAAGGCACCCTTAGTGTGACCAGGGCACCCAAAGGTGCCCCAGTACTAGATTAGGTGATTCATTCAAGGCTAAAATAACAGTAAATGACTGAAACAGACTGGGCATGTAGGTGTAAAAGGTCTGGAATAACAAAATGAAATAAAATAAGATGGCCAAAAGATGTGGGTTAATTAGTAATTTCTTCACTCAAGAACCCTCTAAATAGTAGTATGAGACCGAGACTAAATAATTTCTAAAGTACATGATTTTGTGTCTACATTTTCCCCCACTTTATGTTGGTGAGTGGAAATCTAAGTAACATAAAGTAGATAGAAATCCACACCTGATGTTGATGTAGAGTAACAAAGAATGTGTTTCGAAGGACTAGACAAAGTGTGGAAGAATGACTAAAATAGGATGGACCATGGAAAATAAAGATGAAAATGCACAAAACAGTGATGAGAGTGAACCTAGGGTGGAACACGTGTGTTGATGCTGGTGTGTGTAGTGTACTTGCATGGTTAGTATGCAAAGTGTTGTTGTTGATGCTGTTGTTTTTGTTTTTGTTATTGTTTCCCCCATTTGACTACTTATTTCTCATACGGATGGAATTTCAAGGAGAAAATTATCAAGTAGTAAAATATATATGCATATGTGTGTAAAAACATAATGAAAAATACACATGTATATGTAAATTATGTAAATGTAAAAATATGAAAATGAAAGATTGTAAATGGAACATGTGCACCTGATCCATGTATAGAGAAAGGGTGTAGAAGGATATCCTGTATTGTCAGGGTTTTTTGGGTGATCTGACACCATAGGCTGAAGAAGTGTAGGGAGGAAATTATCTGTGTCCTCCAACCTTTAACTACTTCCCTAAACTATGTGTGAAGAGATCTTTGTATTTTCCTGGATTTTTTGGTGAACTGATGCCACTGGACGAAGTAGTATAGGGAGGAACATCCCCAGTAACTACTTCCCAGAGGATGATAAGGACTCCATGTCCTGTAAAATTCGTTGTGTATAGAGTTCATAGACTAGTCTGAACTCACTCATTGTATGTAAACCCACAATGCCAAGGGTAGAAAGTGCACTAAAGTGAACCAGTGTAAAAGCGTTGTGTAGACTGTAAAAACCCAAAATGATGCCCCCTCTTTGGGGGGCACATGTGACATCGCTGATAGGAGAATGCGGCCCCAAAAGAGGACCTAACTACATGAACTATGAAACTCTACCCTATAGGGGGAAGGGAATGTGCTTGGTAGAAACCAAGGCATGCACAAACAAGGATGGTAGCCAAAGACAAGTTGTTAGTATGAAAAATCACACATGTAAAAAGACAATGTGTAATCTACGCAAATAGTGTAAAAGATACCAATAAAAGTAGTGTAAACACGCAAAAAGGCAAGGAAGCCACACAAATAGTGGGTTGCAAACATGGGACATCACTCATGATGTCGCAAGAAACACAATACCATCATGGTCGCAAAACAACAAACAAGTGTTCACACCAAACATAGGGTCAAAGCCTGCATACAAGCAACAAACAATGACAAGACAAGTGTAACAAACAAGTATGGAAGTAAATATCCTTGCATAACAAATGTTGCACATGAAGCACCCATTAGCATGTTAGAAAGATAACTAGTATGTCAAAAGCATGTATAACCAAGTAATGTAAAGTGCTAAGTACAAAATGAAACAATAACACCTAGAAGAGACGAATGTGGATGCCCCCAATGACCGGTGTAGGAAGGGTAGAAGGCGAGCATCCATGTTTTGTGTAAGAGACATGTATCTATGATCACAACTAGAAAAATGCGTGAGGTTGCATGTGTGGTTGATATAGATAAATAAAATACAAGTGAGCTAAACTAGCATGTGTAATAAAGTGACCATGAACAAACACAAATAATATGGAGTAAAAGCAACCATAATATGCAGTATGTTGTGGATGGATGGAATGGAATGCAAGATGGAGTGATAGGAGCTGTTTGTTCCCCAAGTGAATGGAAATTTATGTAATGAGGTTCATTTTGTTTTCCCCCTCAGCAGTCAAGAATGAGTCGTAAACAAGATTATGTCATCGGGAAATGGCCGAAGTGTGTGTGTTGGTTCTAATGTTCTGTGATGAATGTGTATGTGTATTGATGAGATGTGACCTATAAATGATGTGTGCATGAACCCTATAGCCAAAGATTATATCACGACTAGATGAATGTATAAGTGATGATTTAGCCTAAGTGTATATCAATATGAAGATGAATAAGCATATATCACTACAAGATGAATGATGAGTGATTATTTATCCCTAAGCATATATCACTACAAGATGATGAAAAGAGGGAGTGGTGATGTAACCTATGGTGTATACCACTACAAAATGATATAATAGGTGATGATTTTAGCCTAAAGTGTATGTCACTATCCAAGAAATGTCGCATGATGAAATTTTGAATAGTAAATGTGTGATGAGTGTAAGGTCCATTTGATTTGTAAACCCTCGGCAGTTGAGTATGGACCGAGGAACTAAAGTATGTCATAGGGTGGTGAGTACAGTGCATAGAAAAGGTGATGTAGTATATGTATTGATGATGAAATATGACCATGTGATGAGTAGAATGTGTAAATATGTGGTGGGTAATGCAATGCTATATGTGTGAATGTGTAAATGTGTAGTAGTGTAATGTAAGCATGTGTAAGATGATATAATGATAGACTGTGTATGTGATGAAATACTAACATAGTATGTGAAGGATGCATAGTATGTAGAAATGTGTGTAGATGAAGTATAGCAATTTATGATGTAAGGCATTATGTGAGATGTAGTGTAGAGACATGATATGTAGAATGTAATGCAATATGTGTGAATAACCTAATAGTAAGAAGTGTGTGATATGTATAATGGATAGTATGATGAATAGTATGTAACAATAGACAATAGAAGTATGATATATGCAAAATGATGACTAATATGATGTAAGATGTATATATGCGTATGATGTATGATGTATGATGTATGATGTATGAACATAATATGTGAATAAATGAGGTGTGTAAGTCCTATAGTGCAGTGTATGGGGTTCATGTGTAGTAAGCCCTCAACAATAAAGTGTGAACCAAAGCACAAGAGTGTGTCATTGGGTAATGATGATGCTAGAATGTGTGATGAGAACTCCTATATGCAAATGCAAAGATGATAGATGCTAGGGTGAGTGGGGGGTGTAATAGATGTAATGCCCCCAAGTATATACGAGTGAGTAAACTAACCAATGATAATGAAGAACATTTTTTCCATTCATTGATGTATGTAGTGATGAAAGTGTGTGATTATGGGATGTATAACAATGTGAAAATGTGGTATGTGCAAATGCTATAGGAGTATGATGTAACACTATGTAAGGATGTGAATGAATGATAATGCAAAGATAAGAAATGTGCCTATGATGATATGATGATGAGAGGGAGGGGATGTGAATACTATGCCCCCCAATGTATGTGTGATGAAAGAGGCTATCATGTAATGTCATCTAGGAGATCATCGCTCTCAGGATCATAGTCAAATGGATAAGCATTAGTGACTTGATAAGAAATAGTGTCTGGTTGATCACGTAATGAGCCATTAATGCATGTATTTTGTACATGCCCATAGCATACTCCTCATTGGTGAATGGAGGAAGTGGACAACTGTGTGCATACCAACAAGTGAGATTTTGAGTGTATCCTAAGAAAGAGCTATTATAAATGAAAACACATCCAAAAGGCATAGGAAATGATATGTCTATATGATTAGGATCTAGAGTTACCCCAATATAATCAAGCCATTGATTTCCCTAATGTAAGTGGTGAAGATTTAGGAGTGCACGTGAAGAAAGATCGTGAGATGAAAGATACGAAGACCATAAGTGGCAATGATGGTGACATACCCATAATAAATCTAGGAGCATATAGTGTAGGATAGAGGTCCTCAAAATAAAATCCTAAGTCGAGCCAAACCATCATGTGTACATATAGTGTCATCGCATGTAGGATCAAATGGAATATGTTCCCAGTATGAATTATTCATGAAGAGTGTGTAAGTAAATAGTGGGGTGCAATAAGGGAGATGGTACATGTGAAGGTGTATGTGATAGAGCGACGTCCATGGACTGGACAATGGCCCCTAATAAGGAATCATAGCAGTAGTAGTAGTAACAGGTGGCATAGAAGAAACTGCATCTATCACACAAATGGTACCATCAAGTGGTGGATAAGTGAGGTGGTTATTTCTCGGAGGTTGAGGCTCATCTGTAATATTTGTGCATGGAATAGGAAGGATCCGGTATTAGGAGCCCTATTGTAATACTGAAAGAGATCACGGTCACGAAAGATAGTATACTCAATGCCTCTCATGTAATAATTTTACACAATTATGGACCAGTAGAAATGACATCTTGCATGGCATGAAGCCATGGCCTACCAAGTAGACAATTGTAGGAGACTGGGAAATCAAGAATGAAAAAGACATGGTGTGGACAATTTTTAGACCAACAATAATAGGTAATGTAATGTGACCAAGACATGGGCGGACAGAACCATCATAAGCATGTAGTGATATAGAAGATGGACTAACATCATGAGTGGAAAGACCTAAAGCTTCAAGGAATGACATAGGACACAAGTTAAGTTCAGATCCATTATCAATCAAAGTATGCTTAACAATGACATTATGAATACAAGAGATGATATGTAGAGGTGGGTCATTATCAAAAGTGTGAACGTCAGGGAGAAGGTTAGACTTGAATACTATATGTGAAGAAAAAGCATCGGAAAATGATTGATAAATAGAGTCTGGATGCATGTCAACACGAATGTGAGTAGTAGCAAGAAAGTGTTAGAATCTATGTAATAAATCAGGATTTGCAAGCAAATAATCATTTATTGAGATACTCATGATGACCAAACCCTAGGATGACAAGTAATGAATGAAGAAACTAAAAGTGTGAATGAACGAAGTGTTGAAACATGGGGTTCACCAAAATGATTAACTAAAAAAAAAAATGATGGTATACTAGTTAATCTAAGCTATGAAAAGCTGTAAATAAAAGAAATAGATGTTGTAAATGAATTATAAAGATGACCCAAACAACTATAAACTAAGGGAAATGCTAACCCTAATGTGCAAGAGAGAAGAGGAAATGAACTCAGCTGAATAGAAGATACTCATGGGATTATGTCACGGAGATGACTAGAAAATATTGAAGCAAGAATGACTATGCAGGAGCCCCAAAAAGGATGGATATGAATATCTATGGTTGGACTTGGAGTGCTTGAAAAGGGAATAGGGTGCCCATTGGCACATCTGGTTTGTAAACTGGGGCACCCTGGTCTATGCAAAAGCTTTGAAATTGATCTTCACAGGTTTAATAGATGAGTTGGAAACCATCGTTGTATGTCACATTAAATTTTCTACACTGCTTCGAGTGTCGTCAATGATATACCAAGATGATGAAAAGACCTATAAAAGACCAAGGAGTATCAAAACCCTAAAAAATTAAGAATGTAAATGAATGGGTCAAATTGACCTTAGCTGCCACAATAATGGGCTTACTAACTAAGATCGTTGCACTACATTTTTGACCCAAATGTAGTTCTGGTGAGTGTGTGTATAATGTTCCCTAGGTGCTCTTGTGCCAGTCACATTTTGTGAAGTAACAAGTAATAAATAGATGTAGAAAATGTAATAGAATGTGTTCATGGAATAGAATACAATATAATCCTCCCCTATGTTGTGTGTGATGCAGATGACCTAGCCTTGTGCCTTGTGATGGAGCTATGTGGATGCAAGTGATCTCCAATGCAATAGATGGATGCAACTCTAGATGGATGATAGTAGTGATAGTGCTTAGTCCTTCATTATGGTATCATAAATTTATATTTATAGGGTTCTCTTTTTCTAATTTTGTAATTAACTCCAAAATGGTCTACCACCAAAAATATAAGGATCTAAAACAACTAGAAAGATCCCAAAAAGTGGCGGGAAAGTGTGAAAAGAATCGGGGCGCCTCTGGTAGGGACCAGGGAACCCACAGGTGCCCTAGTACTAGACTAGGCACCCCAAGCAAGGCTAAAATAATTTCAAATGACTGAAAAATACTAGGCATGTAGTTTTAAAAAGGTCAAGAAATGACAAAAATAAAATAAAATAAGATGGCCAAAAGATGGGAGTTAATTAGTACTTTCTTCACTCAAGAACCTTCTAAATAGTAATATGAGACTAAGACTAAATAATGTCTAAAGTGCATGATTTTGTGTCTACAAAAGGAAACCTATGCTAAAAAATTTGGTAGATGTTGTTGGAAATGTGTAAAAACTATTCATGACATGTACAGGGCTAGTCCTTTGGAAAATTTTGATGATTAAGGTACATTTTTATTCCTACCGCTAAAAAGGCTAAGCATGCAAAAACCATTCATGTAGTTCTTAAGAGGTCTTGATGAAAATACATGGTTTTTAAGGTGGAAATATGGTCTTAGAAAGTTGATACAAGTCCCATATAATATTCCTTGAGCAAAAAAATTGTTATGGGGAAGTGATCTTGCATGTCAGTTCCAGTGATCTAAAGCTTCCATTTTAAGCCAATTAAGAAGGTATGAGAAATGGAGATGAAAGTGTTGTTTTTTTCCATATAAACCATGAAAGTGAAGGTTCTAGAGTGAAGTAGAGGTCCCCTGTGAAGTGTTTCATGAGATGATTTGGTTTTGAAAACATATTTTTAAGTGCTAGATCTATCAAGTACAAAATAGGGTTTTGGAGCTCTGAAACTTAGTCTAGTCTGTCTGAGAAATGCAATCTTTCTCATGCTAGGATCCTTGAATTGAATCTTTATGATAAGATTAAAAGTTTCAAAAGGTCAATATATTGTCTAGAAAGGTATGACACGATCCACGAACATGTTATTTGAAAAAAAATTTATACCTCTTTTTGTTAAGAATAGTTTTATGGGTATGAAAATCCTTGAGAGACCTTGTTCTAATCTGCATAGCATGGAAAATATGAAGGTTTTGGTGCTACCCTAAGTGATTTTTTTGTTGTATACATTTGGAAGATTCATCCATCTGATTTATGTTATATGACATGATTTTGTTATGCCTCTCAAACACCAAATATTAAAGATTGTTTTTTAAGGTTCTTGCACCTAGTATGAAGCTAAAATGAAGTTTTTAAGGAGAATGGAAAGTTCTAAAGAATATAAAGGAGTTATAGAGAAATAAGGAGGCTTGGGTAATTTGCATGTATGCTGATAAAATTTGGCATTAATTCCCTTTTGCTACAAGACAAGATTCCTACGTTAGAGAATAATATAAACTGACAAAGGGCAGTTATAAATCATGTTTGCAAAAGGTTAGTTTAAAATATTTGCAAGTGAAATTATATGGTCAGGTAGTTCAAATGTTTCTTATGGTTATCATAGTGTTTTAGATCATCTTGGCAAACCTTGTAATATCTTCAAAAGAAACTGAGATAAAAATCAGATGTAATGATTACAAAGTGGATAGTTTTAGATTACATAATTTCTCTTCCCTATTCTAGTTGATGACTTGGAATATGAATATTATTTTGGGAGATGAAGTGAAACATGTTTTAGACTAGATAAATAAAGTTGTTCTTATGCATGAAGATTATTGGTTGAAGTTATGAGAGCTAAAAATGTATGAAGAATAGGTGAAGATGTGTGAAAAAGTGTATATGAGAATATGATGTTGATATATATGTTTTTGAAGGAGTCTGAAGACATGAAGAATAAAGGAAATTAAGGTGTATATGACATGACTCCATAAATGAAATTTTGTAGTATAATATATGCTTGAGAAGGAGAGTGAAAAGAGTTAATTTAGAGGTCACGACTTGATGTGAAATACAACAAATTGAGAGTGATCAAAACATTGTGGAAAACTAATTGGTGGCTTAGCAATAGGAAGTTTAAGATTTCTAATAAGTTGCAGCTTACATAAGAACAAATAGGAGCTTGATTGAAGTTTTTGTCTAGTTGTGGCTTACAAGCAAGTAGTGGCTTATAGAAGGTCAAGTGACAACTTGACTAAATTTTGGAGTTATATCTTCAATTTGAGTGGATGCTCAATAATGAAATATTTGTAACATTTATGGGACAATTTTGTCCAAGTTATTTCATTAGTTTTAGTGGTTTTTTATATTGATTTCTTGTGAATGGTGTTTTGGTTTCATCATAAAAAAGAAAAAAAAATGAATTATCTTTCAAATTTTTCATAAGGATTGATTCACCCCCCCTCTCAATGCCTAGAATTTGTAACAATTGGTATTAGAGCCCGGTCATCTTGGAAAAAGTTTAATAACTTAGAGGAGATCCTTGAAGCACAAACATGGGTACACTAACTAAAGAAATTCTAAAATGGAAGTATGATATTTCTCAGTCCCTGATTGATGGATTGAAGAAGGAAATAAAGCATATAGAAGTTGATCATGACCAATACCTAAAAAATATGGATTATGTAGTTAAAAGTGTTTCAAAAGATATGAAGTACAAATAATATGATTTCCTTAGGGAGGGAGAAGAATTGAGTGTCTTGAAGGCTAAATTAGAAGATACAAACAATAAATTTAAAATTTATGGAAAGATTGAAAAGAGTACTAAAGTTCTTGATGAAATTATAGAAATTAAAAGTGTAGCAGGTGACAAAACAAGTCTAGGATTCAGTGGAAATCTTATAAATAAGTGTGAATATGACAACACTAGTTCAAGAACAAAAACAAACTCAAGAAATCCTAAATCAATTAAGAAACCAAATGCATCCAAGTATGAAAGAACCTTTAATGGCTATTACTTTTCCTGTTATGATTTTGGACATAGAGCTAAGGAATGTAAAAGGCATGTCATAGATGAACATCCATGGAAAAATTGAAGAGATGAGTACATAAGAACAACACCTATTTCAATAATCAAGAAAAGGGACATACTGCCAAATATTGCTTAGATGAAGCATCTAGTCTATCTTTGAGAGAAGAAGACTCAAGAGGCATGAACAAGATAATATGATACAATTGTAATAAGGTTGGTAACTTTTCTAAGAAGTGTAATGTTCATAAATATGCAATTTTTGGGTGGAATATCAGTCTGCATCAATCCAGAAGAAAGAAAAGTGTTATTTGTTTTAGTTATCATGTACAAGGACATTTTCATCTAAATGAACATTCTAGGAATAAAAATAGACTTCATACTTTCAAAGTATAAGGTAGAAATGTTTTCAAAGTGATAATAAATTCCAATAATGATTCCAAGCTAGACATGCCTAACAGAGCCTCTAGAAAGAATGAGGTAAATTACACATACAAAGTCAAGGAATCCAACTCTAGAGTTAAGGAAGTAAAAAATGACAAGATAATAGTATGGGTAGATGATGAATAGACAATGAAATCAATGACAATCATAGGACGAAAAAGTTCAAGAAAGAAATCAAAACATGATGACCAAGCCAATAAGAAAGTAGACAATCCTAATGAAATCCAATAATAAATCTTACCCATAGTTATGATAGAGAAAATATATTAGATGCATCATGTATGCTTGTCATGCATCCAATCAGAAGTATAAGACATAAGAGATGAGGTTATTACACCAAGAAGTGCATCTAATAAGATTTATGAGTTCTCAAGGGAAATAATGTTGAAAAAGTTGTCATTGATGTCAAAAAGGCTTGAGTACCGGGCTTTAGTAGGTATGTCACTCTTCATGAGTTCTTGTTCAAGGTCCTAACATGGAGTCATGAGTAAAACATGGTCATTAAGTTATTCTTGTGTCTATATCAGTTCTTATATCATACTCATGAATTCATAAATATGTGTCTCATTGCTCTTTAGGTTGTCTCCAAGGGTCAAGTAGTACTTGACTTAGAAGTATGTTGATGCATTTCTTAGGTCTGTCTCAAATTCCCAAGGTAGAATGATATTGTAAAATTCTTGGTGCTTGGTATAGAGGAAAATTGTGTCCAATGTGTATCTTCAAGGTGTCTCAGAGGTGTGAGAGTGGTCACTTAGTGCTCATCAGGCAACATTTGGTGTTCAAGATGGAAATCAAGCCAAGTTAGGCCTAGTGCAAAGGCCTATCTCCAGCAGGTCATTGTGTATGATGTCTGACAGGTATGATATAGATGTTACAAGTTTATGAAGCCTGGGTATAAGGTATATAAAGGTGATAAAAGATCCAGGAATTAGGGATTTAAATCTTGTAGGAGACCTAATGAAATGAAGGCATGAGAACATGTCTAGTAATCAAAGGAAAATGAGATGGGACAAGAACATTCAGAGGGTATCATGACAAAAAACCATGGGATATGTTAGACAAGTGATTCTTAAAGGTGTGAGAAAACATTTATGGTCAAAATCAAGGTTGTAAAGCCAACTTCTCCAAGACTGGGTTTTTGAGAAGGACAAAATAAGCACCTCAAATTCTAAGTATTTGTGTTAAATTGAAAATGAATATTTCAGATAAGTCATAATATATATTTTTGTAAGAAAAATTAGAATAAAAATATAATGAAAAAGGTTTGAGTTCATAGGATGATGAAATTGAAAAGTTCTATCCATTCTTCTAAGCTAGTTTCCTAGGCATCCATAACTCTATCTTTGAGATGATAAAATAAATATGTAAAATTGTGAACATAAAATACATTTTCAAGTCTCATTTAAGGTATTTTTACATGCAAATAGGAATCTCCAAGGGGTCATGAAAAATCAACTTGTGTAGGTACAGAGTCTGACCTTTACCATATATAAAAGGAAAGGTTGTAATGAAGTTTGTGAGGCATAGGTGTGTGTTGGGTAGCTTCATGAAGAATATTTTAGTGTTCCAGATATCCCTTGAGGTATGTCTTAAATTACTCATGAAAAATTATGATCAAGGTTTGTGAAGTAAAATTTGTATTAGTAGGTGCAGTTTTTCCTTACTACTGCTTAAGAGAAATCATGTGAAACCAGTCTTGAAAGTTTAAAAGGATGTTTGAAGATGTTTAGTAATGTTAGCCTATGAAGTTAATAAATAGAAATGAGTGTAACCAATTATATAGGTCAAATAATGAGTTGTTAAATCTTACATTATTCTTTGGTGAAGTTTGTACGACTATTGCTTTTCATTGATCTTTACAGATCCTTTATATGGACAGTTCAAGTAGACTAAATCTAAGCTACATTAGTGATTTTCACCTCATAATAATTGCTATAAAACTATTATTCCATGTGTAAAAGATCCCATGTAAAGTTATCACACATCCAAAATGAACATTCAAATCGATGGTGAAGTGAAGGTGGATTTTGAGTAGCTCAAGTATCAATCTAGGATTTGGTGTGACAAAACCCTCATTGTACACAGTGATCTAAGAAAAACAACCATCAATTTGAAAATTTTGGTTGATATTAATGTTTTAGTAATGGACCTGATATTAAAAAATTTTTCAATACCTTGAAGGATCCTTCACTCCAACCAGGATAGACTAGGAATGTTGGTCATTCATTTTGTAATCTCTTAGTTTAAATTTTTGTTGATAAAAAGAGTTAGTACATTGTCTTAAAGCTTGTGTAGTGAAGATTGTTCTCCATGTGAAGAAACATAAAAAAGAATATTGTGTGGTAAATTATGAATATGGTATCATGGAATAATATATGAATTGAATGATAATGGTGCTAAAATCTCTTTCTTGATAGGAAGTAATATGATTATTTTTGAACCCTGAGAAAGTGTGGTTGGACAAATGTCAACTAAAATTTGAATGAAGTACCAATCATTCAAGTGACCCAAACTTGATCTAGCTCTTTTGAGGGGTCTTAAATTTCATTGAATCTGTAGTCTAAAACATTATTGCTTGAGAATACTCTGGAGAAATCAAAAGATCTGAGTTTAGATTATATGCATGTGCATTCTTCATGAGCATAATTATGATGAACTATCTTTGCACCTATTTTTCTTTCTGTCTCAAAATGAAGAATATGTAGATGAATGGTGAAGTTTTCAGACCAATTGAAGTATTTTAGAGGTTCACGATATGTCTTAAGCTAAATTCATTTTTCTTCTTTATAATATGTCCTTAAAAAAAGACTGTATCAATGATTGAGAAAAGTGATATATCATTTAAACCTTGAAAATGCTCTCTCTCTGCACTAACTCATCAATGCATTCTCTTGTGTTCAAATGAAGGATATAAGAAAATGTGTAAGTTTTGAAGTATTTAAATGAGTAACTCCTTTTACAGGTGTATGTAATATTGCTACATTATAGTAAAACTGTAGGCCTTTTCGCCACACTAGAAGACAAAGATTGTATAACCATTTGAAAAGGGAGGTTGTAATCTCTAACTCAGATTTCCAAGTTTGTAACTTAATTAAAATAATTAAAACACATTCATTTACTCGTTCCTATAGGTGCATAAGAGTCATAAGATGTAAGGAAAAAATGAAATATGAACTTGAATCTGCTAAGAAAAGGATCATGATTACTCATTAAATGGCACTTTATGTTGATGTCTCTTTATTTCCTTAATTTAAATTGAAAGGTGAAGGAAGTCCATATAGATGATAATGTGAAGTGTAATGAGTCAAAATAAGAGAGGTTATCTTGTCTACAAATATGCACCATGGTGTCTAGTATAATGGCTTATTGCAGAGACAAGAATAAAGGTAGTGCTAGATTGTGAGATTGATGAAAGGATGATGAAGTAGTAAGCTGAAACAGTGATCACATTGATTGGTGTAAGAAAATAGGAGAATGAATTTGATCAAACTTCTATGTTGATGAATGTCTGAGTTATAGCTTAAAATCAACGAGTGAGCTTCCTTGCAACATAGGTTCTTGTAAAACAATAGTCAAATGGGTGCTTGGAAATGACTTGAAGTAGGTTCTTCAAAATAGAGTTAGAGCTTCATGGTGAGTGGGTTCTCACCACTTTGTGAGATCATTGTAATTATTTCTAGGAAAATTTTCCTTAATATTGCTTTTATTTCTCTTTTCATGTGGATTTTATCCCTTATTGGGTTTCCCACCTTAAATATTGTGTTCTCATGTGTTTGTTGTTTCTTCTTATTCCATGATGGCTTGATTTTATTAGTCCACTATTTGAGAGGATAATAAATGAATGGTGCACTAACTACTAATTCAAATTTATAAGTTTTAGAAGGAACCGATTCACCCCCTCCCCCTCTCAGTGCTTGAATGTTCAATAATTGGTATCAAGAGCAGGTACCTTTAGGAGAAATTATAACCACTTAAGGAGATCCTTCTTACAAAACATGGATAACATTCAAGGTCTCTCCATGACCATAGGTCACCTCCTTTTAATGGAACTAATTATGCCTTATGGAGTGTCAGGATGAAGGTGTATACCTTGAGTATCTTGGACATGATATATGGATGCAATTTGAGAATGGCTACACTGTTCCTAGTACACCTATCACTTCAGCAACTGACAAGAAAGCTCATGAGAACAACTCAAGAGATATGAATTCCATCCTTTGTTGCTATCTAGAAACAAAGTTTGTAAATTTCATACACTACAAAACTACTAAGGAAATGTGGGACAAATTAAAGAATATATATGAGGGAGATGAAAATGTAAAACTTGCCAAATTGCAAACCTATAGAACACAATTTGAAGGCCTAAAAATGAAAGAGGATGAGGGCATTTCTTCTTATCTACAAAGAGTGAATGAAGTGAAAAACATGATAAGATGACTAGGTGAAAAACAAGAGGAATATGTGATTTTTCTAGAAAGTACTAAGGTCTCCTGACTCCCAAATATGATGCAAAAGTTTCAGTTGTGGAGGAATCCAAGGATATAACCAAGTTTAAAATGGATGAAGCTTCATGGTATCTTAAGTGCATATGAATTAACAACCTTGGGAGAAAAATCAGGTAATAAAGAAGTTTCTTTTAAAGATTTGAAAAATAACCAAATCCAAAGAAGAGAAAATATAAAGAGGAATCATGATATGGAAATTGATGATGAGAATATAGAGGCCTTGTTTGTGAGAAAACTCAAAAAAGGCTCAGGTAAATATAAAGGAAAATTTCCCTTTAAATGTTTCAATTGTGGCTGAAGTAGGTCACTTTGCATCAAATTTTCCTCATAAGAACAAAGATGAGAAAGATGAATATGAAGAAAAAGGTAAGAGGCATATCAAACATAAAAAGAGATTCAAGAGAGAGGGAAAAAGGAATTTATTTAAAAATAAAATAAATCTATACTCTAAGGAGGATTCAAGTTCAAGTGAATCAAGTGATACTAGTAGATTCTGAAAGTGATAAGGATGAAGCCTATAATGAAACATTGTTAATGGCCTTTGAAACATCACATGAGAGCAACTCTAAAGGAAAGAATCACGTTGAGTTGAGATTGAAGAAGGTTTTTTTGGTCGGATGAATTGGTAACTAAAGAATTACAATTGTTAGGAAGAAGTGAAGAGACCTTGAAGGATATGAGGAGAAAATTGGTATAGGTGACTCTTGAAGAGGAGTAAGATGAGTTCTATTAAAGAAGTATCACAATGTCACTATCATTCACATCCAAGAGTGAAGGACATCTAAATATGAGGAGAAAATGTCAAGAAAGGTGGATTTTTTTTAATATGAAAAGCACACATTCTAACTAATATGAAGGATGCAGAGAGATCAGATTTAGGAAGATGAGTTCAAGGAACTAAAATATCAACATAGAGATTAATGGAAAAAACCCTTTCACTATCATTTACATCCAAAGATGAAGAGTGTAGAAAATAGGAATTAAGACTCACAAAATGAGAAAAATATTCTTTGTTAACATATAAAGACTGAGCTTGAATCAATATGAAAGAAGAAATATGTGGAGTTGTACTTGAATAAAAAAAAGTTTGCTCAAAAGAGAACAATATGGTATCACATGATCAAATAAGTGATGAAATATCATCCTAAGAAACCAACAACCTCTAAAGAGATGTTTTAAGAGATTTAACAAATTAGGTTTATTGCTCACTGATACATAGGAGGAAGAAATGGAAAGATGTTGGAACAACTGAACAAATAAAGATAGAAAAAGTACTCAAATACAAAATCATCTTACACCACAATCCTCTCAAAGTTTCAAGATCAACAATGATTCTAAGAGAAATGGAACAAATCTTTCATAAAAAAATCCTTTACAAGAGTCGATATTTTAACTCCCATGCAAATTTTATCATTAGCATTCAAATCATTAACTTAGGTATTGGTTACTATTTTGATTCATGCAACATGTTTGGTCATAAAGCTAGCTTATTTTAAAATGATCTTTGTAAGAAAAATTAAAAATAAAAGGTCATACGACATAGAATTAAAAACAACATGTTATAACTCACAAAAGATGAGAAGAGCTAAGGGTCGTATATTTTCTGATTGAGAGAGAAAATTTCCAAAAGAATTGGACACTTCAATTTATTTGTAGCAAAGGCCTACAACTTTCATAAATATCTAAGGAATGATAGAAAAGATATATGATGGTAAAATCATAAATCCTACTAAGAATAGAAGAAGAAATTATGATATCTCAAAATGAAATGTTTCATGTTCAAGATGACGGCTATTAGAAATTCATTTAAGGATATGGTATCGAATGATAGTGGTTGCTCAAATGAGTCACATGACAAGGTGATAAGAAAAATTATCATAAAAAATCTCTGACTATGAATGCCTAACATTACTGAGATGTAAATGTTATGCATTTGGAGACAACAACTCACTTTTGAAGACATTACGGGGAAAAAAAAGATTGGTAAGTTGGTAAGAAACTCATCCATCAGAGGAACTATTTTCTAGATAATGGAAGATCAGATTTCACTAATTCTATTTAAAACTAAAAATGTATATGTATGAATTTTCTCTCAAGGATAAAAACTCCTAAGTGTATTCTAGTTCTCACAACCACCCAAATATGTGTATTTAGATGATGGTACACATTAGTTTTCCATGACAAAGGTTGTCAGCATCATTTGGAGAAAGCCATCATTCAGGAAAGAAGATTGGCAAAACAAAAGAGAAATGTGTAAGAATAACATGTATGTGACTAAAGGAAGTTCACTAAGAATAAAAGAAAAGTTCAAAGAGAAAATTTATTTACAACTAAGGAAGATTACAATTGGATTTGGCATAAAAGGATAGGGCACTTGAATTTTGATAACCTTTTCAAAATAATCTCAAAAGGATGTGTTAAAAACATGCCAAGAATAATCAAACCAAATGATACACTTTGTAGGGACTTGCCTACATGGAAAACAAACTAGGAGAAGTTTTAAGTAAAAGGAATATTCTGCATCAAGGCCTTTAGAATTGATACACACTGATCTTGTTGGACCCACAAGAACTGAAAGCATACAAGGAGATAATTATTTTATGTTGTTGATTGATGACTATAGTAGGATGACTTGGGTTGCATGTATAAAAGAAAAATTAGAAGCATTAGATAGATTCAAGAACTTCAAAGCCTTGGTATAAAATGAAAATAATACAAAGATCAAATTCTTGAGATCAGACAGATGTGGTGAGTTTTTGTCCAATGATTTTGATGTCTTTTGTGAAGAGAATGGAATCACGAGGTAGTTTTCATCAGCTAGGACACCTCAAAAAAATAGGGTGGTTGAAGAGAAAGAATAGAACAAATCAAGATATGGATAGGATAATGTTGAATGAGTCTAAAATTTCATATGGTTATTGGAGAGAGGAAGTATGTACAGTTGTATACATCTTGAATAGGGCACAAATAAGAGTGAATAACAATAAGACACCATATGAGCTTTGGAAAGAAAGGTTCAGAAAATGTAAATCATCTTAGGGTGTTTAGGAGTAAATGCTACATTAAGAGAGATGAGGATGATCTGGGAAAAATTGATTCTAAATGTGATGAAGGTATATTTCTAGGGTACTCTTTAGTAAGTGTAGCATATAGATGTTATAATAAAAGGCTCCAAAATATAGTTGAAAGTAACTAATGTCAAGGTTGATGAGTCCTATCCTTTGAAAACCAAAACTCATCCAAAAAATGGTGAAGAATATGTATAAGATAAACCTCCTATGCATCAAAAATTGGCCAAGAAAATGGTAAAGAGGAAGAAATAACTCATGAAGAATTAGATGAAGAACAAGAGAGACATGATACAAAACACCTTCAATGTAGGTTAAAAAGGATCATCTAGCTGATCAAGTTATTGGAAACAAATATGCAAACATAATTACAAGAAGAAAGTTGAAAAATTGAAAACTCATGAGAATACAACCTTCCTATCCATGATAGAGCCCAAAAATGTTGAAGAAGCTAGAAAATATCAACATTAGGTCAAAGAAATGAATAAGTAACTTGATCAAATTGAGAAGTGTGAAACTTGGGAGCTAGTCCCTAGACCCAAGGATAAAAATGTTATCAACACTAAATGGGTTTTAGAAATAAGATGAATGAAGATGAAGTCATCAATAGAAACAAGGAAAGGTCTAGTTTGTAAAGGCTACACTCAAGTGGAAGGAGTATAATTTGAACATACATTTTCACCTATGGAAAGGATGGAGGAAATTAGAATGTTCTTATCCTATGATTAGCTTCAAAGGATTCAAATTTTATTAGATGGATGTGAAGTCAACATTCCTAAATGACACCTTAGAAGAGGAGGTTTATATAGAGCAACCAGATGGTTTCACACTCACATATGAGCATGACTATTTATGAAAACTAAATAAATCACTCTATGGTTTGAAGTAAGCCCCTAGAGCCTGGTATACAAATCTAGATAAGTACCTCATAGAGAAAGTATTCAAGAGAGGAGATGTTGATAGCAATCTATATGTCAAGAATGAAAATGGGCAGTAGATAATAGTGATAGTCTATGTGGATGACATTATTTTTGGTAGTATAAAAGAGAGCATGACAAAAAGATTTACAAGCCATGAAATAGGAGTTTGAGATGTCAATGTTGGGAGATTTGACATACTTTCTTGGTCTGTAAGTGAACTAATGATCAGATTGGACATATTCATATCTCAAGAAAATTACATCAAGGAAATGTTGAAAAAGTTTCATATGGAAGATTACAAATAGGTAAGTACTCCCATGATCAAATGATGCAAACTAAGAAGATGATGATCCAAAATTAGATCAAACATTGTATAGGTCTAAGATAGGAAACTTTCTCTATACCATAACCTCTAGGCCAGACATCATGCAAGCAGTTGGACAATGGTAGGAAGATATCAGACTAATTTAAGAGAAATTCATATGCATGCTATCAAAATAATAGTTATATAAATTAAAGAAACTCTGGGTTTATAGTCTATGGTACCCAATGAGTAAAGAATTTAGTATAAAATAATACACATATGTTGATTGGGAAGGTAATGTGGATGATAGAAAGAGAACTAGTGGTGGGGTTTTCTTTCTAGGTGAGTGTCTTGTGTCCTAGATGAGTAAGAAGAAATCCTCAATAGTATTATCTACTTGAGAAGAAAAATATATTGCATTTTCTACATGTTTTACACAAGTATTATGGATGAGGAAAACATTGAAAGATTACAAAGTGGAGTATGAAGGGCCCACTCCTATCTATTGTGATCACACGTTCAATCAGTGCATCCAAGAACCTAGTAATGAATTCCAAGACTAAACACATCCCAATCAAGTACCACTTCTTAAGAGAGAAAGTCAGTGAGTGAAAATTCAAACTTGAATATGTGCCTACCAAAGAGTAGCTAGCAGACCTTTTGAAAAAACCATTACCAAGAGCATCATTTGAACAATTGAGACAAAAATTGGGTGTTGTGCCTTCTCCTAAAAATCATTGAAGATAGTCCAAAAAGTGGGATCTAATCACAATTTATTCAGCTCCAAGAAATGAGAAGAACATGCATGGACATAGGGAGGCATGGTTCCATGAGAAGATTCCCTTTATCATTCATGGAAAAGGGGGATAATGAAAAGGTGAAGGAGTTTTTTTCCATCAATGAAAAAGGGGGAGTTTGTTGAAAATTTTATCATTGATGTC
The DNA here is from genome assembly GCA_019776745.2 of Taxus chinensis. Taxonomy (NCBI): domain Eukaryota; kingdom Viridiplantae; phylum Streptophyta; class Pinopsida; order Cupressales; family Taxaceae; genus Taxus; species Taxus chinensis. The sequence continues at coordinate 983,481,249 of CM034146.1, forward strand.
AAAAATATTGATTATGGGATTGAGTAGGTATGTCACTCTTAATGAGTTCTTGTTGAAATGTGTTATAGTGTCTTTGTATTGCATTGAAGTTTCTTGCCATTGGTTCAATGTCTTAACATGGAGTCATCATGGTAGTCATGAGTTAATCCATAGTCATATTGTGTGTCCTCAAGGAGACAATAATGGTCATTGTGTTGTCCTTATGTCTATATCATGCTCCTCAAGTCAGAAAATATGTGTCTCATTTATCTTTATAGTGTCTCAAAGGGTCAAGTAGTGGTTGGTTTAGGAGTATGTTGATGCATTTCTTAGGTGTGTCTCAAAGTCCCAAGGTAGAATGAGCTTGTAAAACTTATTGGTGCTTGGTATGAAGGAAAAATGTGTCAAAAGTGTCTCCTAAGGTGTCTCAGAGGTGTGAGAGTGGTCACTTAGTGCTCATCAGGTTACATTTGGTGTTCAAAATGGAAAACAAGCTAAACTAGGCCTAGTACAAAGGTTTATTCTCAGCAGGTCATGGTGTATGAAATGTTTTATATATGATACAATGTTCCAAGTTTGTGATATGGATGAGAGAATCCTTGTACAAGGCATATTAAGGTGTCAAAATTCAAATTAGGTGTTTTGAATCTTGAAGGAGACCTAGTGCAAATGAAGGCTTGAGAACATAACTAGTACTCATAGAAAAATGAGATGAGACAATAAAATTTTAGAGTTCATGACAAAAAACCATGGGATATGTTAGAGGAGTGAGTTATATATGGTGTGAGAAAACATTTAGGGTCAAAAAATGAAAATCAAGGTTGTAGAGCCAAATTCTCCAAGACTTTTTTTTGAGAAGTACAAATTGAGCACCTCAACTTCTTAACAGTTTTGCTAAATTTTAGGGATTCTTCAGATAATTCATAAGATAATTTTTTGGATAAATTGGGATAAAAATCTAATGCAAAATGTCTAAAGTCAAAATATGGTGAAATGAAAAAGTTCTAACCATTTTTCTAAGCTGGTTTGAAGCCCTCCATAACTCTCTCCTTAAGCGATAGAAGAAATAAGAAAACTATGGACAAAAATGCATTGTACAAGCTCATCTAAGGTCTTATACATGTAAATAACTCTCTAGATCTTAAGAAAATAAAAATTTTCTTCTGCATATCAGACTATTGTACGGTATAGAAAAGGACTAGTTTTGATGAAATTTGTAGGTATAGGTGTATGTTGGGTGCTTCATGAAGAAATTCCATGTGTTCCTAGATATCTTGATGTCTCCTAAGTACTCACATAGTGTCTTGAGCAAGTGATGTGAAGAAAATTTGAATTAAAGATGCATTTTCCACTCCTACCACTAGAAGTTATTGCATGTGTAAACAATCATGGTGTTTGAAGGATGTTTTTCTTGTATATAATCCATGTCATTGAAGTAATAAATGGATATGAGCATATAATACAAGCTCCAAGATGACTCATTAAAGCTTCCATTATGATTTGAAGATGAGATATGGTGTTTAACTTTATTTTCATAATCCTTTCTTTGTATATTCTTGTCAAGATGATGGCTTCTGAGTTGGCTTGTAAACTTCTCATTATAACTATGCACTCAAATAGGTGAAGGTAAATGTATATGCTCTACTTGAATTGTATCTTTCACAATATGGTCATGTGAAGTGAAAATGTTTACAACTAAGAAGATTTTCATATGAGGATTGTGTTGTAGTGTCTCATGAAAAAGTGAACTCAGTATCAAAATTCCCATTTACCATGACAAATGTGCTTAAGTTTATGAATGTTTCAGTATTATAAGGTGTTAAATGGAAAAAATTTCTAATTTTTGTGTCTTATAAGTTTGAGATATTGAATCACAAGATGGTTTTCAATCATTCTTGGTATCAGGATTTTATTTCTTGTGTAAGTCAAGATGATTGTAAAATTGGACTCAAATCATTGAGTTCTCCATTACCAAAACGTAAAGAGGAAATGAAGATTGTTGTTAGAACATCCTTTGAAATTATCATGCAGTTACAGTGCCACAAATGTGAATGATAAGGTGTTGAAAGCTCTTAGTTGACAAGATAGGGTTTGAGCTCAAGAACCCTAATAGTGCTACATTTGAAGAGAAAAAAAATCTTAATGAATAGAAATATTAGTCAACAAAAATCTTAATATCAGAAATTTGTGCAGGGGTATCTTCCTTCATGAATATGTCTCTACTACCATGATTACTTGAGAATACTTATGGAGTAAAAAAACTCTCAAAGTTGCAGGCTTGTGGTGATAAAACAGTTCATACCCTACCTTCAATGCATTCTTCTTTGAAAATAATGTATTTTCATGACCTCCTGATTTATGTAAATAGTCAAGTTCTTTCATGTTTATATTCTCAAGCTATGAATCTCATTCTTCTTCCCTTCAAGCTTGTAACAAATCTCTTTAAGTTCTTTAAATAGTGATCTACAGTCTAAAATGAAACTCAGGGCATAACATGGTGAAGGTTAAAGTATGAATGGAAGTTATAAAGGATTTGTAAGTTGTGAAGTAACATGTATTCAATTAGTAACTCCTTTTGTAGGGGCTGATAGTGCTACAATGCTAGAATAAAAGGATTTTCTCATGACACTAGAAGACAAGAACATGTGTAACTAGGATTTCAGACATCTGACATATTTTGACTGAGATTATAAATTTATAACCGATTGAAATATTTTAAATCATAATTCTTGTATCATATAGGCACATAAGAGATCATGATAGCATATGAAATGAAAGGAATTTGTATCTAAAAAGGAAGGACCATGATTACTATCCATGGTAGTCTATGTTATGTATTTGAATATCCTTAATTTAATTTAAAGAAGAAGGAAGCTATGTAGATGAGAATGTGAAGTGTAAGAGTCAAGTAAGAGAGGTACTGTTGTATAGTAAATATTGCACCATGGTGTTTTTAAATCAAGATTTTGCAGAGAGAAGAGTGATTATGTGAAAATTCAGTGAAGATATGTGCAAACATGAATTAAAGAGATGAAACAATGATCACAAGGTGTTGATGTAAGAAAATAAGGTGAAGGTGATCAAAATTCATTTGATGAAAGACTGAGTTGAGCTCAAAAATTTGGGATTGAGATTATTTGTAAGTAGGTGCTTGCAAAAAAAATTCAAGTGGGTGCTTGGCATAGAATTGAAGTAGGTGATTAAAAACTAGAGTTGGTTCTTTAGGGGTGAGTGGGTGCTCACCACATAGTGAGATCATTGTAATTCATTGCAGGATAATTGTACTTGATATTGCTATGATTTACAATGGGTTTCTCCCTTATTGGGTTTCCCACCTTAAATCTTGTGTCCTCATGTGTTTGTTGTATCTTCTTCCATGATAACATGCTTTGATTAGTTCATTTTTTAAAAGGATAATGAAATGAATGGTGTATTAATTGTTAATTTCAAATTTACAAGTTTTAGAAGGCACTAATTCACCCCCTCCCCCTCTTAGTGCTTGAATGTTCGGCTCTTTAAGGTCACAATTGTTTATTCATGTAAATAACAATGTCTCTATACTCTTATAAAACTTATCAAGGTCTGTTTTGTCAATATGAAAGTATTATTTGACTAGCAAAGGAAAGAGTACCCATTTAGTTCTAGGGTATGTCCTAAATTAGTCTTTTAAGTCCTAATCAAGTTGGTCATAATAGTATATGATTTCCATCCTTGTGATTCAATCATAGAGTCATGAATAAAGTAACCCTTAGGGATCCTATAAAAGGTCAGCACCAGGTATGGCTGAGTCTAATTTACTTGTCCTACCTGCAAAGATCATGTATGTTCATGTCATGAATGAAGTAAATATTAATAAGTTGGCCTAATTCTTCCCTTAAGGATGTTTGAGTCCTAAGTTATTGTCAAGGTACATAGCTTGTGGTATTGATGAGAGATGCAAATGATCAAGGATAACTACAGAGGGGTTTCAAAGTCTGGAGAAACATCATTAATCGTCAAAAGGAGTTATAAGGAGCATTTAACATTAAAAACTCTCATACTAGTACAAATAATTTGTCTCAAGAGTTTAATACTAAGTTTAAATAACTAAATCATGAAATATGTCCTTAAAATAATATTTATCGACGAATCGAGTGGAATGGAGCATATTCAAGACAAAAGGAGGTTGTAGAGCTCATGGATAATAGGTACACTAGTGAAAACAATGAAGATTAATGGAAAATAGGAGTCGATTTGTGAAGTACACCATGAGAACACAGAAATGACTGTGTTATGTCAGGTCAGGAGGGTATGAAAGCAATTTTCTTGGCTAATATACATCATTCATATTATGGATAGTTATGAGATTGTTTCAAATAAAGGATAGACACAAGAGAATAAAAAACCCTTAAAAAGAACCCAGAGTGGTCCATGTTAATTGTAACACTATGTTGAGAATTTTGCTATGTGCTCAGGTTTAATTGTTGAATAATTAAATGAAGAGTGAAGGTGTCAATGCACTCTAAATATTAGTGAACCCACAACATACATGAAGAAATATTGAAAACAATCCTTCATCAAGTTTGAGACAGTCGCCATTGGATTGGACCAAGAATACAAGAGTTCAAAGATCCTAATACATACATACATACATACATACATACATACATACATACATACATACATATATATATATATATATATATATATATATATATATATATATATATATATTAGTGGTGAATATTATTATTTTAGAGTCTAGAACCATATGTAAAATTTTATGAAGACCTTGGAGAGAGAGAAATGTAAAATGAAGTTTGTGGTTGTTTGAAAAATAAATGTGCACGTACACTTTCTAGAGCCATAGAAGTAGTATTTGACCATTTTGTGTCTTGATGAATGTGGAAAAGATATTTTTATGAATATTAGGATATGATAAAAGGAATTCAGGGAATTAAAAGGAGATATATTTCTAAGAAACCCTCAAAACTTAGTCCTCGTAGTGCATGTGAACTCCATCTAAAGTAGTAGTATGAGTAAAAGTGAGTTAACAAAAAAACTTGATTTTATTCCACTATATCACTTGTAAGAGAAAGTGAAGGTAATATATTTGAGATTAAGAGAAGAATTAAGGTTGATACAAGTGTGTGAAAATATCAAACTACGCCTTGGAATAGGTCTATGAAAGTCAATACACTCAAGAAGACAATTAGAGGAAATGTTTAAAGGGGGTTAAATAAGGGTAAACCTCATTAAAAAATCCATCCTAGGACCTTAAGGAAGGTGGGAATGATGAGGTTAAGTGGAAGGTAAATAAGTGTTAGCACCCAGTTCTAACATTCATACCCAATTTTGGGTCTTGATCTAGGAAGGAGAGTAAGTGAGTTTGAAAGCCAAGTGGTGAGTAGGCACAAGGGAAATGAAAAAGACAAAAACAAAACTAAATTTTTGTGACTTATAAGGAAGGGATAAAAATAAATCGATAGTGTATCTACCCAAAATACATGAAAACTCAGTTATGGGCCATTTTCTAAGCTTTGAGACCTAATTAACAAGTGCACAATGATTTGAAGGATCTAAGGGTGGAATTGATCCAAGAAAATTGGTAGTGTTCAAGAATTCTACAATGTGTGTTAGTAAATGGTATTACTTCCTCAGAGAACCTTAAAATTTGTCTTAAAAATGTAATTTTGACCTCAGACAAGCCTAATTACAAGGAGACCTAATCGAGAGAAGAAAATTACATCTTACAAGGGTTGTACACTCTTTTAGAGTTTGAATTTGATACATAAGGTACAAAGGGGTAAAGGGTGCCCAAAAATATGTGTAATTTGAGTTGACCCTCTATGATACTCCCCCATCTATAAGCTTTATAGTTATTTGGGGCTACTAGAATGGGTAAGAAGGCTTTATGAGGTTGTAACAGTGAAATTTCACTACAAAACTTTTTGAATGAATTGAACATACATGTTTTTTTGTTGCTGAGCAAGTTAAATGTGGAAATAGGCCTAGGTGAAAACTTTGACCAAAATTTGGTGTTTTGAAAACTTGAAAACTAGAATTTTTTAATGAGATCATACAAGTTTTGAAAATGCAAAGTAACACCAGGATTAAAATCATAAAGATATTCTATTGAAATCTCCTTTATTTGAATACAAATAAACTCCATTATAGAGGAAGCTTTAACTCCAAAATAGGAGTAACAGTATTTTATTTTTATGTTGAAACCATACAGATGGTTTCAACCACTCCACACAAATAATAAACAATAAGAGAAATCATAGTTGTTTATGTAACAATCCATAAACAAGTATTTTACATTTACAATCTACTTTTACAACTTACTAACCTTAATAATAATTACTTTATGTAATTATTATTCACCCATTTTTCACTCTATTTACTTTCACCACTAACATTTACATATTACAATGCAAAAATAAAAAACCATATGATAAGCACTAAACCATAGAATTCCTAAAATTCCCCCCCTTAGTGCAGTCATGGGAAAACACGTATCTATACTGCAACATGCCGCTTCGCAGCTTGTTCATGATCTAGGTGGTTTCAAGGAAAATACTAAAAACCTCTGAATGGTTTTCCCAGTTGTTTACCAACAACCACAACTATAGATAGTTTTTCCAGTTGATTACTAACAACCACAACTATAGCTAGTTTTCTGGTGGATCTAATAACCATAATATCATGATTTTGCAGTACATTGCTCAGCTCTCATCATTACTACTCTTCAAGAGATTACATATGAGAATTCATGATAGTGCATTTATTCACCACTCAAAAAAAACTGAAACAATGTGTCATCCCCCCCCCCCCCACCCCAAAATGCAAAGTTTCAATAACACAACACAATGAACTTAGAAATCAACACACCATGGTGAAAAATAAAATAAACACACACACACACACATGTCACCAAACCAGTGATGCAGACCCATTGTAAGTGACTAATGAGAGGATGTTGTTTTTCCTCCATCCTTCGTTTCCTCCAGCATCTAATATAATATACTTAATGAAAATGCACTTCTAAGTCTACCTCACCAAATGAATCTTGAACGAGTTCTTCAGCCTTTACACTATCTCCCATAGTTATGTGCTTTATGACACGTAATTCCTCTTCCACTGGAGGTTTAGTAGTGAAGTAGTAAAAAATATGGGTCATTCTTGCAATCAAGTTCTACCAATTCTCAGTCTCCCTATGCAGCTCTGCATAAACATACAAAGTGTGTGTGCAGCCTTGTAAAGTGGAATAATGCTTGTGCACCCATAATGAAGGTAGTAAAGCTTTTTGCCTCTCTATCTAGAGTATCTCACACTATTGAACATGGTGATGAATAGGCTGATTACCATGATACATGCAAATTGTAGTAGGCACATTTCTCCTGAAGAACTACGTGGTTAGAGAAATTCTAACTTCATTCCATTCCATGAGATTATCCTTGTGAACCATCCACTAGCACTTTGTTATCCCATGCAAGGTATACACTAACATATTTATCATTTCCACTTGATCCATTCACTTCTCCTCTATGGCACATAGGAATATCGTAGGGTTTCCTTCTTTATTATACCGAGGTATAGACGTACGTATCCTCATAACACAACAAGGTTTTCTTCTCCACACAAACACACTTCTTACTTTGTGCCCAACCATCTCATAGGTGTCATGTGCCTAATTTTCACAAGCAACACTTGTAGTATCACTAATAGAATGTGCATCTTCCCATTAGAGGATTCCTTCCTTAGATGGCTCAAGTACTTATGGGTCCCGAATTGCACGTATGTAAATTTTTTTCAGGTCTTCCTCACTCAAAGATTCAACATAAGGTTTATATTTCCCATCTATGAAAGGGATAATTACTATTTCTTCATTTTTCTCAAAACTTATATACCCCTTGTTGAACCGTAAATCAACATTATTTGCATAACACAAAGGGCACCCAAGTAGAGCTGGGAAGTTGTTTGCTTTTGCAAGTGCTAAGTCCTCAAAGTCCCCAGTGAACTTGTCCCCTTGTATAGTGATGGATGCATCCTTTAAAACTCCTATGGGAGTGGCCTTAGTTTGATTAGCCAAAAACAATACATTAGAGGATGGCTATAATGGAGGTCTTCCCATCTACACCCATGCATCTAAATTAAGCACATTAACTTTCACGTCTATATCAATCAATAAATTACTCAAAAGCCACCCATACACAACAGCATTCAGAGTGATCTCCTTGTCATAATCCAAACTATGAGGGGTAATATTAACATGGACAATCTACCTTCCATTTTTAATACTTGCGCATAGAGTGTTTCCCTTCAGCCAATTCCCTAATAATGGAATGATATTCTCTTGGTGCAACATCTTGCATACCTTTTTTAAGTCATCAATATCCAATTGGACTATCTTTGCTACCTTCTTTTGTTCTAAATTCTATGACTGTTGCTTTAAACATTGTATTTCACCCTGAATATTTCTAAGTACATCCATGGTTTCCTGATAAATCTCCTTCTAATGTGTAGGATCCAGGTACCTTGCATGTAAAACATATTCCCTAGTGATGGTAGGCTTCTTCTGTAATGTGTCTCTAGCACGTGTATGTTCAACGCGTGTAGTGATCTTCACAGGTAATACCTCAAGATCTGGTGCCAGCTTTGGCATCCACTGATTTTCCATAGCGCGTTGTATTCTAACCATCCCTACACCCTTGTTCTCTTTATTATGCTTCTTTTTAAGATGCTCATATAATTCTAGGCATTCCTCATAGCTGTGATTCTTCCCATAAAAAGAACAAGTAATATTTTGAGGAAATTTGAGCCTGTAGTGGTCAGGATATTCACAAGTAAAACACATTCTGTGAGGGAACTCACCTCATCCACCACCACAGCCTCAGCCCCCGAATCCACCACGGTATCCTCGACCTCTACCATAACCTCCTTCAAAGCACCCTTCATTCCGATCATAGTGTGTTTGAGCATGGTCATGATCATGGCACTCATTTTTACCTTTAGAGTTATCTGTTACTCTAGTCTATCACACACCAATATCTATGGCATCATGGATCTGACCAATCAACCTACGGTCTTTTGTATTGTGAGTCATGGACTGATAAATTTTACAATAGAAAAATACATTCTTTCTTATCGCGCATTGTAATAATGGGCAATGGCTTACATCATTTTCCAAATGACATATCTCACAGTCTAGAAATAATGAACATACTGACCTGCAAGGGAAACTATCTTTAGTGTGCCCTTCCACTTCACAATATATACACAAAATCCTAATGCGTGTCTCATATGTTGAATTTTCTGATAGTTTCTCCAACTGTTTTTCCATAGCTACAATCTGTGCTTCTAAGAATGGGCTTACTCAAGTGTCTATACTTCTGACTTCTTTAACATGCAAAGTGTCTTCAAGTGCTTTGCATGGGTCCATATATGTCTTATGTGAAAATGCCCTTCTGAAAGATGTGATCAAGCCCCCAAGAAACTACTGTGCATGGTGGTTTGCATGAATATCATAAGAAAGTTTAGACAATAGTGTATTGAAATGGGCATCATATTCTTGAATGCTTTCAATAGTGCCCTGCTTAATATCCTTGAGCATGTTTATAATCTTCTACTCAAACTCGGGGATATGAAACTCCTTAGGGAAAGCATCCTTTAATGCTACATAATATACATAAGTCTGATCAGGGTTAAACGTCCTTTACCAACTTTGTGTGCGTCCCTGTAATGTAGTTGCAAACTAACTTGCCTTGTGCTCATAATCCATAACTCCTTTTGCACACCATAGTATCTCACACATGTGCATGTGTTCAACAACATCTTCTATGCCCCTATACTCTAGAAGACAAAGAGACATCTCCATGTAAATATTCTTTGGTTAGTACAGACCATGTCCACCTGACCCAAAACCTCCTATGCTACCCCTTCTTTCAGAACCACCAGATCCACTAGAGCTAGAGCCACCTATACCACCTAATCCTCCACTGGTAATTATAAGTGGACCAATATATTTACTGACCTATGTCCCAAAAATGTTACTAAATTGAACTCCTTCGGTCGATGAAGTGGTACTACTCCCAGAAGTGAGTCTGAAATTCTGCACGCTTGAGTTTTGTGCTGGAGATTTTCCTAAAAAGGTACCTCCAAACAAAAAAGAAGATGTTTTCCCTACCATAGATGTACTTTCTATCTTACTTACTCCTACTCTTTTACTACCCAAACTAGCTTGATGACTACAAGTTGTACTAGATACTAGAAAACCAAGCACAAGGGCTAGGTTTCCAGGTAGATTCAAATGTGTGCATGTGTCCCATGTCATCTCTACTAGCACGCTCCCATGTGAGGTTGAGGAAGGTTCCCTATTATGCTTTCCCAAATGGGGGAGATCCAGATGCTCTAGCTCCACACCTTCTACGTGAGCTCCAAATCCTTCATGAGCCATCACTCCTCTCAAAGCCATCCACTCTATAATATCACATTACTTCTCTAACTCCCTCTCGTGTGCCTCATTATACTTAAGCCGTCTTTCTTCTCTTTGTCTCTCTGCCTCTCGATCTGCCATCTTTCACCAAACTTGTTCCTTCCCCCGAGTGTGGTGGGGTTTAGCTAGCCATCAGTTTTTCTTCCAAGTTTAGGGTTACCATCAAGATTTGGATTGCTAGTGGAATGCCTTGAAAATAATTTCCCCTTGGATAGCGTAGAAATTGGAACTCATTTACCTCTAGGAAAGAATAAGTAGAAATTGAGTACTCCACAATAGAGCTATTCAAAACACCATGGAACCAAGTATCCAAAGCACATGTCCAAATTAGATTAGCATCATAAAGGGCCCAAAATTCTTCCTTCCTCCAAACAAGTGTGCAATACCTCCAATTCCTTTTAGACACATAAGCAACCAACCACCCATACAACTCTACTAGAAAGATAGCAAAGAAGCTTTCATACAAATAGTCATACAAATTCTACTGCACGCACGCCAGTGCACTAAACTCAGATCTAGTGTTGAACCTCCAACTGTACTCTTCTTCCAGATCCTTTATCCACTCCTCAACACTTTCTAAGGTTAACCAATATGTCTTCATCACAAAACATCTTGAAAACAACTGAAAAAATATGTCCCAACAATGGAACCAATGATGTAACCTAGAATCTACTATATAAAACCCAGGTGCACTGACACATCACCCAGCTTGAGATGAGTGCTCACCCAAAGCGCACAAAGGTACCATGCCCCTCTTTATATTTTCTTGTGCAAGATGTTAGTGTGATGAAGATACAACATACAGAACCATAAATAACCATAAACATTCCACAGTTCCTAACTAGGTCTAGATCTTATATAATCATGAATTAAACAATAACTATAACAAGATTAACCATACAAGAACCAGTTACAGCCAAGTTTAAAACCATTATCCATCTAATATACTCCATTACATTAAACATTGTATTACATAGAAGATTCTTACATTACAAAGCATCACCATAAGTCATGTGTGCATCAGATCCAGCAGCATAACTCTACAGTAATTCACTACTTAGTATCTCTTACTGACTACACAGTTCACTACATATTTATAGGGTGGGAAATTTCCCTAAACCACCTACATACTTCCCAAAATAGGTCACATGCTGATAATAGGCATGCACATTTACAATAACATGCACACATTTAAGTGCGCTAATAATAGACATCCTATAGTTAACTAGAAGAAGTAATCCTATTATCAACTTAAGCTCATGCATGACACTTATCATACGCTCGTTCCAAAAATTTCATTTACATGTCACACAAGTCTCCATCCTGATGTGTTCTCTACACATTATCTTCCAAAAATACCCTGCATCCATGAAAATGGCTAAGTCTTGAATCAACTTTTCCTAGTGCGAGTTTCCTTTCCTATCCTTCTGCGCCTTCAAATACCCATTGTTCCTACGGGTGAATCCTTTGTGTGTTTTATCCTTATCACAATATTATGTCTTCTCAAAAACATATAGGCACATTTTTATTAATCCAAAAAGGAAGAGAAGAACCAAGATTTTTCCATCAATGAAAAATGGTGAGTTTGTTGGTAGGTGTTTTTTGAGTTGTCATTGATGGAAAATTCAAATTAATGACAAAGAAGGATGAAGGAGATCTAGATGATGAGTGTGATGAGGTAGGACAAGATAAGGCATGAGAACATCTGATTGAGACCTGACATCTTGAGGATCTAGTGACTGGTAGAGGAAAAATGATGTTTTGAGAGCATATCAGGATGATTTCATAGTAGGTTTAGCAGGTGTATGACAAGGAAATAAGGTCGGAATGATGGATACAAGGATGGGTGAGTGGAATTAGTGTGACTAGTTCAGTCTAGTAGTCCTGGTTAGCAAGTGGACCTGGAATAATGGATTGAAGGCATGAGGAATATGGAAAAGAATAGTAAAGGCATCAGAAACATATTTGAGGGTCTACATGAGGAAGAACAGGACATGTATGATGAGTTATGGTGCAAACTAGCTCAATTAGTCCTATTTCTAAGACTAGTGTAGGATTAGCTTGAGAATGATGAAAATCAAGGTAAGACAAATGAATCCAATCATGTGGAGAAGGATGTGACATCATAGAGGACATTTAGAACGTTTTTCAAGATTTAACTTAGCAATTAGAAGCATGTTTAGGGTCAATTCTATGACTATCCTTAAGAACAAATAAGAAAGCATGCACAAATGAAATTTTCCAAGAAATTACAGGGTTATTTATGAGATAAAAAAGCATTTGAACATGTTTATAGGGGTAATTTGGTGTTGTGGATAAAATTTCATGAAAATATGAAGAATACTTTTGAATTTATGAGGTTATAGGTGAAACTAAGTTCTTAGAATAACCATTTCCAACTCAAAGGTCAATTTTTAAGATGTCAAATGTATGTAAAACCTTTACATGGTACTTAATCATCCTAACAATGTTAAAGAATGGAATTAAGAGTATTATAGAGTTGGAATGAGGAAGAATGTTAGCTTAACCTTCATGAACAAATTCTAGGAATTTAAACTACTTAACCCTCACTAAACCCTCTCTTTGTAGTGATGGAGAAGATTGACATGGCAAGGCCATCAAATGGAATTTTTTTCCCTATTTATGAACTTTAACATGTATATGATTCATGATATCTTCTTTTCATGGTGGTTTGAGTTTATGACAGTTGGTAGGCTCCATAAGAAAAACTTTATTTTGTGAAGAATTCCGTATACATGAAGAAATTAAAAAGGAACCTATGCTCAATTTTTTGTTTGATGATGATGGGGATGTGTAAAAACTATTCATGACATGTGTAGGGATATTCCTTTGGAAAAAATTGATGATTCAGGTGCATTTTCATTCCTACCACTAAGAAGGATAAGCATGCTAAAACTAGTCATGTAAGTTCATAAGAGGTCTTGATGCAAATGCATGGTGTTAAGGTGAAATTTGGTCTTGGATAGTTGATACATGTACCATATAACATGCATGATCCAAAAACGTGTTATAGGGAAGTGATCTTGCATGTTAGTTCAGGTGATCTTAAACTACCATTTTAATCTAGTCAAGAAGGTATGAGAAATGGAGATGAAAGTGTGATTTTCTATGCATAACCCATTCAAGTGAAGGTTCTAACATGAATTATATGTCCCCTGTGAAGTGTTTCATGAGGTTATTTTGTTTGAAAATATTTTTTGAAGTGTTATATGTCTTAAGCACAAAACTAGTGTTTAGAGCTCTAAAACTCAGCATAGTTTGTCAGCATAGTTTGTCTCAGAAATGCAATCTTTCTCATGCTAATATCATTAAAATGAAGCTTTCTAGTAATATTAAGAGTTGTAAAAGGTCAAGATATTTCCTAAAATGTATAACATGATCCATGAATAGGTGTTTAAGTGAAGTTATACCTTTTTTTAAGACTAGTTTTCTGGGTATGCAAACTCTTGAGAGACCTAGTTCTAATCTACACAACATTGATAATATGAGAGTTTTGGTGCTCATCCTAGTGTATGGTGATTTTTTATACCTCTTGAAGAGTCATTCATGTGATTTTTGTTTCATGACAAGATATTTTTATGATTCTCATACACCAAAGATTGAAGACTATGTTTTTAAGGCTCTTGTACCTAGTATGAAGCTAAAATGAAGTTTTGAAGGAGAATGGCAAGTTATACAACATATAAAGGAGTTATAGAGGAAAATGGAGACTTTGTTAATTTACATGAATTCTTAGAAAACTTGGAATTAAGTCCATTTTTCTACTAGATAAGATTCATATGTTGGAGAATAAGACAAATTGACAAGGGAAATTACAAATAAGGTCTACAAAAGGTCAGTTTGGAATATTTGGAAGTAAATTTAGATGGTCGGGGAGTTTAGAGGTTCCTTGTGATCATTGTAGTGTTACAGATAATATTAACATACCTTATAAGAGTGGAACATGAAATTGACATAAAAATCATAAGTAATGATTACAAAGTGGACAATTTTAGATGATGTAATCTCTCTTCCCTATTTGAGTTGATGTCTTGGAATTTCAAGAGTCCTTTAGGAGATGAAGTGAAAAAATATGTTATATAATGTCTATGTAGAGAAATAAATTTGTTCTTGTGTATGAATATTATTGGTTGAAGCTATATGAGAACCAAAAATGTATGAAGACTAGGTGAAGATGCATGAAAGCATATATGAGCATATGATACTGATATCTATGTTGTTGGAGTATGAAGACATAAATAAAAAAGGAACTTAAGATGTATATGACATGAATCCATGATTGCAATTTTGCAACAGAATGTATTCTTGAGAAAGAGGTTGAAAAGAGAAGATTCATGAGCTGATTTAGAGGTCACAACTTGTTGTGAAAGATAACAAATTGATCATGATCAAAACAATGTTGAAGACTAAATGGTGGCTTAACAAACAGGGAGTTCAAGCTTCCTTATAAGTTGCAGTTGTTAAAGATCATAAACATTGAGAGGGGGGTGAATTAATACAAATTAAAACTATTTACCTAGTATTAATTTTAAACTCTTCAATGACGTGTAGTGTTGATAGAAGAATACATGTTAGAGCTCACACAAGAAATATACGTGGGAGAGAAGGCCAGGATCAAGGGCGTGGAGGGATAGGAAGAACCCACGTGTGGAGGGCAAGTTCAGATTTTAGGACTTAGCCGATTTTGAGCACGAAGACCTATTTTTAGAAGATGGCGTGCATAGCACACCACACATTGTCTATCTCTGGAGGATTGGATCGAAGAGTTTGCATGGAGATGAGATAAGAATAGGATTATCACTTCAGTTAACTATAAGAAGTCTATAGATAGCACACTTGCATGTGTGGTTATGCCTATATATGGAGCGTGGCTATTAATAGCATGTGGCCTATTTCTGGAATAGATGAGAAGTGAAGGGAAAGTCCCCACGCTATATATATGATGATAATTATATAGTAGCATGGGATGAATACAGAGAGAGACAGATACAAAGATATACAAGAGATGGATGTGTGTGTGAAAGGGAGATATATGATGGAATTATTATAATAGATCCATGTGCATCAGTATAGATTGACTTTACTATAAGGAGCTTATGTGTTTATTAATAGATGGAAGATATTGGTTGAATCTAAGTGTCATTCTAGTGTGTAATTGAGTAGTGCATGTTATTGATTCAATCATGATTACTGTTATTTTTTCATAGATCTAAATGTGGTATGCATTATAGAATGTTGGATTAGTTATGGACATATATCTTTCTTCCTTCATCATGCTAACATCATGCTACAACAGCCCTAAAGAGGGACCTGGTACCTTCATGCGCTTTGGGTGAGCACTTAGTCTAGGTTGAGTGATGTGCCAGTGTGATAAGGGTGTTATCTGGTAAATTCTAGGCTACATCATTGGTTCCATTACTGGGACCTCTTTTTTAGTTATTTTTAGGATGGTTCGTGATGAAGACATGCCGGTTAACTCTAGCAAGTGTTGAGAAGTGGATACACAATCTAGAGGAAGAATATGCATGGTGGTTCAGTAGTGGATCTGAGTTTAATGCATGCACTTGGGTATAATAGAATCTGTATGATAGCCTATACGAGATATTTTTCACTATCTTTCTAGTAGAACTATACAAGTGGTTTACTACTTATGCATCTCAACGAAATTTGAGGTATTGCACACTTATCTAGACATAGGAAGAATTTTAGGCCCTTTATGATGCTGATTTGATCTAGACTTGTGCTGTGGATACATGGTTTTGTGGTGTTCTAAACAATTATATTTTGGAATATTCAATTTCAGCATATCCTTGGCTGGAGGTAGTTGAATTCCAGTTTCTGTGGTATCTTAGAGGAACATATATGCAAGGCATTCCACTAGCAATCAAGATCTTGATGGTAACTTTGAACCTGGAGAGTAAACTAATGGGAGGGAAGGAATAGGTTTGGTGAAAGATGGCAAACCTAGCGATAGAGAGGCAAAGAGAGGAAATGTGGCTTAAGTATAATGAGGCATGTGAGAGGGAGATAGAGAACCAACGTTCCTCTGCAGAAAGTATGGCGTTGAGGAGAGAGATGGATCATGAAGGATTTAAATCTCACGTAGAATACATGGAGCCAGAGCATTAGGAACTCCCCCATGGCCTCACACAAAAGTTCTCCAGTAGAGAGTACCTAGGCTGCAGGCACGCATCTTAATCCACCTGGTGACCTAGCCCTTACGCTTGGTTTTCCATTATCTAGTACGACAAATAACCAACAAGCTAACTTAGGAAGTAGGAGAGCATGAGTAATTTAGGGACTAAGTACATCAATGGTAGGACAGATGGCTTCAATGATATTTGGAGGAACATTCTTAGGCACATCATCCACACAGAATGTGAGCACGCAGAATGTTGGGTTCACATCTGGAAGTAGGACTACCTCACAGACTATAGGGGTTTAGTATAGTACTATTGTTGGAGCACATGGGAGCACATATACAGGTCCTATTCTAGTTGTAGGTGGAGGATTAAGAGGTATAGGTGGTTCTAGTTTAGGTGGATCTGGTGGTTTTGGAGGCAAAGGAAACATAGGAAGTTCTGGATCATGTGGTCAAGGCATGCAACAACCACATAACATTTATATGGAAATGTCTCTTTTTCTTCTGGAGTATAGAGGCATAGAGGATGTTGCTGAGCATGTGCATATGTTTGAAATATTATGATGAGCTAAAGGGATCATGGCTACTAAGCACAAGGCAAGTCAATTCACTACTAACTTACAGGGATGAGCACATAGCTGGTATAGGAAGTTTGACCCTGATCAAACTTGCATGGATTATACAGTGTTGAAGGATGCTTTCTTAAAAGAGTTCTATATTCTAGAATTTGAGCAGAAGAGTGTCAACGTGGTCAAAGATATCAAGCAAGGAACCACTAAGAGTGTAGGTGATTATGATGCCCTCTTTAAGAAACTTCTATATAAGATTTCTTATGATATTCATGCAAGCAAGCATGCACAATGGTTTTTTAGAAGATTGATTACACCATTTAGAAGGGCGTTGTCACATAAGACATACACTTATCCATGCGAAGCACTAGAAGCATCTTTGCATGCTGAGGTAGTTAAGAGCATTGGAACTGGTGTTAGTCCATTCTTAGAGGCACAGATTTCAACTATGGAAAAGTAGTTAGAGAAGCTATCAACAAATTCATCCCATGAAACACGCTCAAGAATTTTGTGTATAGATTATGAAGTAGAAGGTCACAGCAAGGATAATTGTCCTTGCAGAACAATATGCTCATTACTGTTGGAATGTGAGATTTGTCATTTGAATCATGATGCTAGTCATTGTCCTTTGTTACAGTACATGATAAGGAAGAATGTATCTAGCTTTTGCAAAATTTACAGGTCCATGACCCATGATACTGAAGATTTTCAGTTGATTGGTCAGATCCAGGATGCTATAGAGATTGGGGTACGATTGACAAGTATAACAGATAATTCTAAGGGTAAGAATGAGCACCAGGATCAGGATCATAATCAAATGCACTATGAAAATAATGAGGGGTGTTTTGAAGGAGGCCATGGAAGAGGACATGGATATCATGGCGGATATGGAGGACGAGGCCATGGTAGAGGAAGAGGTGAGTTCCCTCATGGAACGTGCTATACATGTGGATCCCCTGATCATTATAGGTGTGAATGTCCTCAAAATATTACATGTTCTTTTTACAGAAAGAATCATAGTTATGAGGAGTTATCAGACTTATATGAGCATCTCAGTAAATAACATAAGCAATAAAACAAAGGCGTAGGGATGGTTAGGATCCAGTACACGGAGGAAAATCAGTGGATTCCCAAGATAACACCAGAACTTGAGGCCTTGATTGTAATGATTACCACATGTGCTAAACTGGCACACTCAAGAGAGGCATTGCTCCAAAATCCTATGATCACCAAGGAGGAGGTTTTGCATGCAAGGTACCCAGATCCTGCTCATTAGAAGGAAGTTTACCAAGATACTATGGAAGTTCTCAAGAATCTTCAGGATGAAATACAATACTTAAAGGAGTAGAAGAAAGCATTAGAGACAGCTCAAACTGATATCGATGATATGAGAGAAGTATGCAAAATGTTGAGCCCGGACAACATCATCCCACTATTAGGGAGTTGGTTAAAAGGGAACACTTTACGTGCAAGTATTGAGACCAGACGACAGATCCTGCATGCAAATCTTCCCCCTAATAGCATTGACTATGACAAGGAAATTACTCTAAATGGTGTTGTAGATGGATGGCTGTTGAGAAATATTTTTATTGATACATGTGTGGAAGTAAATGTGCTTACATTAGATGCATGGGTACAAATGGGGAGGCCTCCATTGCAGCCATCATCTAATGTGTTGTTTATGGAAAACATTACTAAGGCCACTTCCATAGGAGTTTTGAAGGTTGTATCTATATCCATACAATGGGCCAAATTCACTAGGGATTTTGAGGTATTAGAACTTGTGGAAGCAAACAATTTTCCAGCCTTGCTGGGACTCCCTTGGTGTTATGCAAATAATGTTGACTTGAGATTCAATAAGGGGTATATCATCTTCGAGAACAAGGAGGAAAGAGTTGTGATACCTCTAACAGATGGGAAGTCTACACCATATATTGAGCCTCTAAGTGAGGAGGACTTAAACAAAATTTATGTACACATTATTTAGGACCCAGAGGTCAATGAGCCATCAAAAGAAGGCATCCTACAATGGGAGGATTCTCATTCTATTAGTGATACTACAAGTATTTCTTGTGATAGTTTGGTTCATGGTACATATGAACTAGTAGGGCATGAGGTAAAAAGCGTGGTTGCACACAAGAATGGACTTTGTTTGGTTCAACGGATAGGTAGCATAGTACCTTGGTATATAGGGGGAAAAGATCTTCCTATATTTTTGAAAGCCATGGAAACACAGTGGATTGATCAAATTAAGAGAAGAGATATGTTAGTATATCCCTTACATGGGAAAATAACACACTAGTGGGTAGTCCACAGAGATAATATTATAGGATGGGAAAAGATTGGAGTTGCCTTATCTATTAGATTTGTAAGGAACAATGCACCTACGTAGATCTGCACTTATCATGGTGATCAACTTGTTTAGCATCACATTCAACAGTGTGAGAGAATCTGGACAACAGGATAGGAAGCATTACCACCTTCACTTTGGGTACATAAAGTGTATTCTACCCTACAAGGATGCACACGCACTGAGTATGTATATGCAGAACTACATCGAGAGACTGAGAATTGGTAGAATTTGACTGCAGGAATGATCCAAATCTTTGACTACTTCTTACTTAAACCTCTAGTAGAAGAGGCATTAAAATTGGTCAAGCGCTTAACTATGGGAGATAGTGCAAAAGTAGAAGAGCATATTTAGGAATTATTTGGTGAGATACAGTCCAAAGTACATTTTGAAAAGGAAGAATAAATGGACCTCATACTACTTGAACGTGCTTGCCTTGAGAAAGAGAAAGGAAAGATGGTTTACATCGTGGATGATGAGGAAGTTGAGAACCTCAATATTGAACATTCACAAGGGGTGCTTGAGGTTTTGGAAAATGCAGACAAGGATATGCATGCCTATCATGAACCCATGAAGATAAAGAAGGTGAATATAGGTTTGGAGGCTGAGCCTAAGGAGGCCATCATTGAAGACTACTGGTCATATTTGGAGATAACAAGATCATTGAGTTACTCAGGGATTATCAGGACTTATTCCCTTGAGGGTATCATGAACTTAAAGGTGTGCATAAATCACTTAAGGAAATGAAGATAAAACTTAAGGAAGGTGCATAACTAGTTAGGAAGCGAACTTATAGAATGAACCCCAATTTGCACAAAAAGGTAAAAGAAGAAATTGATAAAATGTTGAAATCTAGAATCATCAAGCCACTTGATGAGTCAGAATGGGTTAGTCCAATGATGATTAGTATCAAGAAGGATGGACGAATTGGAATATGTGTGGACTATACGGAGATGAATGTTGCCTATTTTACAGACCCATTCCCTACGTCATTTACTCAAGAAATACTAGAAGACTTTGCAGGGTGCAAAATATACTCTTTCACAGATGGGTTTTCCGAGTATCATCAGGTTAGGATTTATCAGGAGGATCAAGAAAAGAAAACATTTACTACTGAATGGGGTATTTTTTCCTATACTGTGATGCCTTTTGGACTGAAAAACACATGTGTTGTATTCTCGTGTATAGTTGTTCAAGAATTCAAAGACTTTATTCATAACTTTTTGTAGGTTTATCTAGAAAATTGGACATTATATGGGCTTGTATAAGATCATTGTGACAATCTGCACTTAATGTTTTAACGGTGCAGACAATTGAGTATCTCTTTGAACATTAGGAAGTGCATATTTGCTATCCCATTTGGAATACTATTAGGACATATAATCTGCAAGGTAGGATTGTTGGTTGATCTAGCTAAGGTTGCAGTCATTCTAGGCCTGGAGGTGCCTACTAGTCAAAGTGAGGTACATGGATTTTTTGGTCATATAGGATACTATAGAAAATTCATCAAAGGGTATGCCAAAATTGCTACACCCTTGGAAGAATTACTGAAAGGAAAAGGTACAATTTATTGGGGAAAACTGTAGTAACATGTGTTTGAGATATCAAAAGAGTGACTTACTACCACACCCATTCTACATTTTCCCTCATGGGATAAACCATTTCATGTGCATGTGGATGCTTATGGCATGGCCATTGGTGCTATGTTAGCTCAACCTAGTGAAGGTATTATAGATCATCCAATTTGTTTTTCTGGGAGGAAGTTGACTCTTGCTAAACAAAATTATACAACTATAGAGCACGAAGCTTTGTCAATGATCTATGCATTGCATAAGTTTTGACAGTACTTGTTAGCAACACCATTTGTGTTTTATATAGATCACATAGCATTGAAGTAATTGGTAAACAATCCCGTGTTACAGGGTTGCATATGCAGATGGGTACTCCTATTTCAAGAGTGTGACTTCACAGTTGTGGTGAAGCTAGGGAAAAGCTATTCTAGACCATACCATTTATCTAGAATCAACTCAGGAGAGAAATCACAGACAATTGAAGAAACCATGTCTAATGCATAGTTATATAGGTTACAATGTGCACCATTAGAATTAGAAGACATTTCTTTCTTTCTACGAATTGGTGTGGCACCAGAAGGAATGAAGGCATCAGAAAATAAACAACTTTCTATACGTGTGACACCGTTCATGTTAATCAGTGGTGACATTTACAAGTTAGGCAGACGTAGGTTGAGTAAGGGGAGCAAAGATTTAATAAAGTGTTCAAACGCATAAGGATTCAAAGTGGAACCCCACAAATGGTACGGAAATCACCTCATCTCTCTCCACACAAGGAGACCACTGAACCAAAGAAGAGAAGAAATTTGAAGCTGGATAAAGAAGTGGAAGAATTAGAAGAGAGCGAGCATGCATCTCCTACCCCACTCAAGGAAGAAGATGAGCCACAGAACGAGGAAGAACAAAAGGATGAAGAGATGAAGGATGAAGAAGAAAAAGAAAAGGAAAATTATAGATCTGCACATGCGACTACTCAAGATGTAGCGTGACAAGCTCCTAACCTTGAAGCTACAATTCTCAAGGGTCCTAGATCGAAGAGGATGAGTGGAGAGCACATTCCACCAGCCATGGGGTATGCAAAGGACGTAGGTAAAATTATTTGCATCCACTTCCAGAGCACAATAACACAGAAGGATTTATTCAACTGGGAGCTAATGGATGAGGATATGGTGACTGTGTGCACTCAAAAGCAACTATCATGGTCAATGCACACCCACATGGATGAGCCTGACTTTTATATATGCAAAGAGTCATGTCTTTTGAGATGGCTAAAGAAGGCACCACAATCTAGACATATGACAGTAAAGCCTACTGTCATGTTAGATGAGCATGTTAGCAACGCATTGGTGAAGGTTTCTACTGAATTTTTTATAAGGAACATGGACAAAGCTACAAAAATCAAAGTGTTGTGTGAGGAGATAAAGACAAAGGATGCTAAGATAGTGCACATAACACAAGAAAGGGACTTGGCACAGAAGAAGAATTAAGTATTTATCATTTTCACAGAGGAGATTGGGGAAAATGTCATCAGATTAAGGCCACACTTAGATGCCAAGGTACCACATATGTTTCCTTCAGCGATACACTATGTAGGAAAGTTGGTGGACTTGGTACTTGAAGATGAACCTCAGCACTTACCCACACAAAGTAACTCAGAACAAGAAGCAGAACAAGAGAAAGTGTCAGTGATGTAAAAGATTGCATCATATGAAGGGCTGTTGCAAGTGCTACAAGAAGTATTGAAGAAAGCAGACCAGGATTTGAATATATGCATAGCTCCAGAGGTGCTTATCAATATAAATACCTTGGAATGAAACAATGAGGTCCAAAAAGCAATGAAGGATGAGACATTGGGCCGCACAGAAATATTGTCAATAGTTAAGCAAAAGTGCGAGGCCCTATCAGTAGCACAAGAGACACATAAAATTTAGATGGAAGAGATTTGGAAACTCATTGTGTAGAAGATGGATCTTTTAAAAGGAAGACTGAAATCAATATCCAGTGTTTTGTTGGTTTTGCAGAATGAAAAAGGAGAGATTGCGAGGGATGAGTTGGAATCCATTGTTGTGGACATTCCAGAAAAAGTAGAACAAGAACTCTCTCAATGGAAAGCCTTGGAGGCCGAAATAAAGGAGTATCCAAATTTGATCCTTCAAACTAATACAAAGGATGACACCTCTTAAAACATTCTTTATTCATCTATATTATTTCCAAACTTTTATTCTTTACTTCAATTTTTGTAAATACCCATTGTCGAGATGACAATGAGATCAGTGTGGGGTAATGTTGATCAAAGAATACATGTTAGATCTCACACAAGAAGTTCACGTGGGAGAGAAAGTTAAGATCAAGGGCACAGAGGGATAACAAGAACCCATGCACAGAGGGCAAGTTCAACTTTTGGGACTCAGCCAATTTTGAGCATGAAGACCTATTTTTAGAAGATGGTGTGCAAAGCACACCAACGATGCAGAGACATGCACGCCACACATTTTCTATCTCTGGAGGATTGGATAGAATATTTTTACATTGAGATGAGCTATTGGCACTTTAGTTAACTGTAAGAAGTCTATAGATAGCACACTTACATATGTGGCTATGCCTATAAACGACACCTAGCTATTAATAGCATGCGGCCTATTTCTGGAATAAATGAGTTATGAAGGGAAAGTCCCCACCCTATATATATGATGAGAATTACATAGTAGCATGGGATGAATAGAGACATACAGACACAAATATATATGAGAGATGGATGTGTGTGTGTGATAGGGAGATATACGATAGAATTACTGTCACATATCTATGCGCATCGATATAGATTGACTTTACTATAAGGATCTTCTGTGTTTACTAATAGATGGAAGATATTGGCTGAATCTAAGTGTCATTCTGGTGTGTGATTGAGTAGTGCATGTTATTGATTCAATCATGATTACTGTTGTTCTTTCATAGATCTAAATATGGTATGCATTGTATAATGATGGATTAGTGATGGACATATATCTTTCTTCCTTCATCATGCTAACATCCTACTACAACAACCCTAAAGAGGGACCTGGTACCTTTTTGCGCTTCGAGTGAGCGCTCAGTCTAGGCTAAGTGATGTGCCAGCATGACTAGGGTGTTATCTGGTAAATTTTAGGCTGCATGATGTATTTTTAAACTATGAGTAGACAATCAACCATATATCATGCACAAAAACACTGAACACAAAGATTTACCATTGGAAACCCTTTCGGGAGAAAAAAACACCCAAAAAAACCGTTGCTTATATTAAATAAAGCAAGGACTCATAAGAATATAACACATCTTACAATATTTTTTTAGGAAGGAACTGACCCTACATGGAGTACCAACCCCTAAACCTCTATTTATATTACGCACAACAAATAACTCTAGTGAATATTACACATCACAAGATATTTCTTCTATAGGCACCCACCTACAAAGAAGCTACAACTCCCTAAATCTACTAAGCTACAAATTAAACTTGGTTCTTATACATAATTTGATCATATAGTTACAAAAATTTCTATTACAATGAATCATGATCACTTTCTTAACTCAGTCTGTGTTCTTTCACTCTCTTCTACTCATACAGTCTAATTCTATCTCCTCTACTCAAAAAATATTCCACCCTAATGCTCTTTTTGTCTAATAAATCTTCTCTTCCTTGAATTTCTCTTCTATTTCCTTCTACAGTTCTTTCTCAGCTTGATTGCATCATCTATCTCTCTTCTGTAGCTCTTACTTAGCTTGAGTAACTTTATTATCTTTCGAGAAAACCAAAAAATAGTTCCAAGTTTTAACTATATCACTATCGTCCCATTCCATCACTTCAAATTTTGTGTTATACACCTTCCTACTTGGTCACCTGAAAATCCAGGCTATTAAATGCATGCAGCTGACTCCAAATATTCTCCCTTTTGTATTTGGCTTGATTACACCACTTCCCATGCATTTCCAGAAGTTATTTGTTATCCATTTGCCAAAAATAGATTTTCCACATTTGTAACATGACCCAGATGAGAGAGTATTTTTCTTCTTCAATAATTTATTATATCTTAAAACTCGAGATCTCATAGAGAATGTAATTGCATTTCCAAAAAGTCAATATGCATTAAATGTTGGCAGCTGGAATAATAGATTTCTTTGGTCTATGTGAAGTTCAATTTATGCACTTAGCCGTAATAGCCTGATAATCAAATAACCATCAAATTTGGTGAATCAACTCTTACTTTTTCCATGTTTCAACCAATTTTGAATTCCTTCACCTATTTCAGTCCATATACCATCAATTCGTGACTTTCCTTAACTTTTCTTTGTATCGTGGCTCTTCTTCTTCTTTGGAAACTTTTTAGTTATCTGTGGCTCTTCTATACTTCTCACGAATTTTATAATGTCTTTTGGATTTCCTCCTTGCTTACTACCTTTCCATGGAATTTTCCCATGTCTGCAACTCTATCTCTTCTTCTTATAGCTTTTGTAGTCTTCTATGGCTATCATCCGTCTTTAGTGGATCCTCTAGTTCTTCACAGATTTTCTTTTGTTCAGTGGTTTTTCCTTCAACTTCCTTACCTTCCCCTTTTTTCTTCTAAATTCCTTTATTTCACAGCTTCTTTTTTGATTTGGAGACTTCATCCATTTATCCTTGGTACTCACTCTCCTTTTGTGGTTTTTTCTAGTGCTTGATAGGTTTCTATTGACTTCAATGGGTACTCCAACTCTTTGGTGGATCTCTCTAGAATTTGGCGGATGTACCCTCATCTCCATGACTTTCCCACAAATTAAATAAGTCCCTTAGGAATTATCCTTGATTATCTTGAAGCCTCTATGAGCTTACACTACCAATCAACCTTCATGGTTTCAGCTTGCTTACTTTACCAATTCACTCATTTTTCCATCAATGTAACTTGATATCAACTCATCCATCTTAACATCAATGAAAATATATATAACAATGACAAATATTCAACAATATCCCCCTTTGTCATTAATGGAAACACTCCAACCTCTAGAAACCTTATAATCTTTTGATGAAAAAATGCTTGTATACATGTATCTGCCTTTCTATTGTTCTTGTATATCTGTGGACTGGTTTCTAGTTTCTTCATCTCTCCCCCTTTGACAAAAATGACAAAGGGGCCATCTATGCCGCATAAAACTGGAAGTACTTGTAATTTGATTTCTTCATGTGTTTTCCTTACGAAGCTCTCCCTAGGCTTATTATTCTTATCCATCTGTTCTGGTGTTTCCACAACACTGCTTCCCCTAAGTTGATGCACACTTTGATAGATTTAATCTAATAGATTAGCTCCCCTCATTTTGGCACTGTTTAAGAACTGATATTTCTTTAGAATTCTCCCTTGTATTTTATGTTGCCCTCTATGTAACATTCCCATTTTAAGACTTTAGAAACAAGGGATTTTTTTTTTAAATATATAATGTTCATTGTTCTAAATAAAGAATTATTTAGAACAAACATTCCATGCCAATCGAATTCAAATAGATAACCATATGCAGCTATAATGACTTGGTGATCCACCGATGTATTCATTTCATAACTCGGTAAGCTACTGATCTATTTATGTTATCTTATGTATTGAATACATATTGTATACTTCGTATACTTGGTTTTCCTACCCTACACCAGGTATTGAGTGGTCTATTTAAAGAACATATCTCAATATCTATTACCAATATTCATTTGATATCACATTGTTTTAAACTAGGTGACATAGGACAACGCAACCAACAACTTGCGATACTTTGGCCAAGATTTACAACATATTGTGTATGTCACTATTCCTAGACGACATACTCGTCATATTGGAATATGTCCTTCACCTCACTCCTCTATTATCATGATTGGTCTTTACTAACTACTGTCAGTCCACTTGTCCCAAGTTTTACTATAGCCCTAGATAGAAACATAACTTATTATAGGAAGATGCTCACAATGGCTTAGGGTAAATGGGCATACTTGATTGACCTAAGTCAACTGGATGTGCCAAGGTACCCTGAGCCATTGGAAGCTAATTCCTATCCTAAATATGCTCCTATCCCGACCTAGAGAGAAACTAAGTTCAAGTCCAAATTCCTATTGTATGTAGATCTGGATGATCAATGTAGAAGGGTGATGCCTCATGTCAACTACAATGTTGTATTCTCGAGAAGACCCAAGTTTTCTTGAAAGTACAGCCCTATAGTTGGCATGTTCTAACATCCTACATAAACTACCTCATCGAGATGTACATACCCCAAGGAGATGTTAATACGTTGTTAATTTGGATTATGTCTTGATTACATCAACCCTGCTAAACCCTAATCCAACACTCCATAAGTTCTTATTGTATACTTGTATCAATTGAGTATTAAAGAACTTCATTAAACTTATGGTTACTTTTAATGTTTGTTTTCCTAGTTTAACCAGCAGTTAACCAAAACAGAACAATGTTATCATAAGTTTCATTTAAAATGTACTTTAACTTTTAGGAAGGTTTTAACATCCGTATATATCCAATTACAGTAGACTTTATACAAAATGAAGTCTAATAATTAGTAATTATATCTCCCAACCTTTTTTTTGGTTTATATTAAATTGAGAGAGAGAAAGAGTCTTCCTCTAAATGATTAATTATTATGGTATATCATTCCTAATATCCCTAGTTCATACTCCATGTTCATTATGCAACATATTACTATGTTAAATTGTTAGATATTACACATCATATTATGCAACTCACAAGTTGCTTCATTTTAAGGGAAATTGAACTAATTCCCATTATCCATCTTATTAAATATAACAAAGTAAGCATAACATAATATAAAGAATATTAACAAGATGGAATTTTCATCTTCTTTTTTTAAAAAGTACAAGATAATTTACACAACCAATTCAAATAAATCACAACTCGCAATTCATCATTATAACTTATGAAATTTACAAGACTATGCACTTTAGGGATACTGCATAACAATAGCCTTCATTCTATAAGGTATACAGCTTTCTTTTACAATATAACAAAAGAATGAATCAGAATTCTTTACTAAGAATTAGACATATATCAGCCAATGCATCATATAAGTTTTTTCCTTCTTTTACCACTTAAGTCGTCCATCTGCAAAAATGGCTAGCACAAGTCAGTTAAATGAACTAAGTATGATAAGCACTAATCATTAAAATGAAGTGCATTTCACTAATTGTTTCATTAAAGCAACACTGCTTTAATGAGACAATAAAAACATAATAAAATCAGCATAAGTGATATCAAACAGAAAGGAAATACTTAATAAATATAGATCAACTTTAAAAAGAAAATTAGAATATAATTAACAATATCTACCTAAAATCTTAAAGTTCTATTAATACTATCAATGGCTTGAAAACAAACAATCAAACCTGCCATCCCATTATTTCATAATTTTATCCTAATATAATACCACATTTATCTTTTCTAAGAGACAAAATAAATGTATACAACATGGTTCCTTCAGGGATGATTCATCTAAATCCTAAGTAAGGAATGAAAAGAACCATTATAAACTCATCCCAAACCTATAACATCAAAGAAATAGACTAGATTGTAACATGATTTACTTGTTCCTTTTTGGAATAAAAATATTGCACATTCAATCATTAGAATATACATCAAACATAATTCCATAACCAATCTAGAAGGTAAGGAAAACCAAAACAGTCCAACTGCAACTCCAATTCCAACTCTACATGTTAGAAATTATCAATCAAATATCAGAAATCAATGCTCAAAAACAAGGTAACCCTGAAGAGGAGTTAATATCTACTCAAGTTCTTCACAAAGGATAAGGAGTACAAGAGACAAACCTACTCCTATCCATATAAACTAGACAAGAATAGTCAACAATAGTCAACCCATAAGTATTAATTTACTTAACAACAGAACCTTCCTAGCTACTAGCTCTCAACATTATTTCAATCAATGATTCAAACAAGGGTAGACCAACAAGTCATGAGAAATCAATATCTCGAAATGGAATCGAGTTCAGAAAAGTTCAAACATTGAGCCTATCCAAGGACAGAGAAAAATTCACTCTACTAAAGAAAGGTCCATTAATGAATCGTTTCATACAATTGAACAAAAGGAGTTCTAGTTTCAATTCAATTCATGGTTGAAAGCATAATGTAGACCTGAACCAATATACTATTCACAAAAGAATACATAAATATATAAATTTTCTTTCTCAAAGTGAAACCAAAGTCTTATTCATTGTTTCAGTAAAGAATAACATCCCAAAACAATAAATGATAAGGTTCAGAATTACCCATGAACCCAATACTTGAGAGTCTCACAAAGGATTCTACCAAATAATACAAAAAGTAAACAATTCGTGATTCAAGATAATCAAACTCAATACAATTGAACATAGAAGGAATCCTTTCTGATTATTTCAATGTCTAAGGTAATAACCCAAATCTTCCACTAAGACATGATTTATTCAAAGAGACAGAAGATAGGGAGAGAAAGAACCCAGAAACGTTCTCGATACAGAAGATGTCTCAATCATAAATTCCCAAGCAACAAGAACAGAACATTCAAAACAAAACTCTCACATCCACAAAATCGCGACAATGGTGACTTAGCTTCAAACCAATATACCGTTATCCCAGAACATGGGTTTCCTCCAGATAGAGGGGAGAAAACACTCCCATTCTAATTCTCACATGCAAATACCATCTCAAGGGAGTTGTTACAGTCAAAGAAAAATAGAAGTTCAAAATTCCTTAAGACATTTCCAGTTCCAAATCTCAAAAGAGATTTCAAACAACTGCAAACAAGCTTTCACCAAGTCGCTTGGTGAGTGAATTGCTAAAAATAAAGAGTTATAAGCTAAACCTTATAACAAAAGAATAACCCGATACCAAAAATGCCTGTAGAGAATTGAATATATCGATCAAAATATAAGCTCATAACACTCAAGTGTTAAATCAGAGTTCAGTGTCGAACCCAAGCTTCATGCACAACGTTCAGAACTTCACAAGAAAAATAATGCGAGTATAGTGATAAATACGAAATCCATGCAACAATTCAGTAATACATAAGTTTCCAAAATAGTGGTTCTCATTCAAACGAAGCTCCAACACAAGCCTAATCAAAACACACAGTTCCAACACAACTTAGTCAAAACACAAAGTTCCAACATGAGTCTGCATCCAAATAACGCAACCCAGAAGCAATATAAAACAAAACTAAAGTTTCCCTAAGCTCATATGCTTTTATTATTACTGAAAGTTAGTTCAAAGCACATAACCATCAAATACAAGATCAAGAGAGAATAATAGAGATACAGAACATGTTATAATACCATTTTTACTTGCATGCAGGTCGTAAAACTAGCATAGAAAGACAATTTCCAAAACAATACTATTTGGCCATGGATTTAAATCAAACACACAAGGATCCATAAAAACCATATCAAGTAAAATAACCAGACATGAAAGAAAACAATAATCTCATGAGAGTAGAGTTGTTATAATGAATCATTTAGAAGAATGCAAAGAATTTTAATAGTTAGAGCCTATCATGCCTGATAGTGCTTCCACCAAATCAAAGGAGACTTCCAGCTGAGCTTCCAATTCTTTTTCTCCTCCACGAAAGATCAAAAATCAAACTTCTTTTCCTCCTACATCTCATATACTTTCCTTTGATAAAAAATAGGCTGAAGAAACCAAAAATAGCTTTGAAGTGAAGGCCAAACTACTGGTTTGAAGAACCAGTTAACTCCATGTAGAGCAAAATCTGCGATGCATGAAAAACCAAATGACCTCCTATAAACCTTTACCTTCTAAGTTTCCAAGATAGTTTACACACAAAAAACTGAGGCTCATAAATGCCATAAATTCCATTCAATCCAAAATTAATTCTTATCTTTCCTTGCCACTGCCTCATAAATCTGGCGAATGCCAATTCAACACAAAAAGAAAATTCCATCTGTTAGCTGGAGCTTCCACGTAAGCCTCCACCAAGTCCACTGGCCCCCTGCCAAATCTGGTATTAATTCTTCATTTAAACCCTTTCAAATCATTTAAGTGCCATTGTAACCGTCACCCTTGTGTCATGCGACCCCCCCTTTAGGTTCCCATTAATAGTTTAGGTTAGATTTAAATAGACTTAGGTTAGTTTAACAACTACTAATCATAAGTCTTAAAACATTTGCCATTAGAATTCCCACCTTAGGTTAGGTTCAATTCATAACCCTTTAGTATTAGGTAATAGCTAAAATAGCCTAGTATCCCTTTAGTAACCCTTCCCTAATCCATTTAGTACAATGCTTAGGTTGGGATGCCAACTCCATAATTAGAATAAGAGGCTTAGGTTAGAACATAATTCCAATAAGTAAACATAGCTAGAACTTAGTTGTTCTTACCTAGCTTAGGTTATCGTTAGGATAGTCCTTAGATTTTTAGGACTCTGAACTTATCCTCAGAGAATTGAATTTTGCTTAAGTCCTTAATGTCCTGCCAAGATCAATCACCAAAGACCCAGGCACAAACATACAGATGAACGAAAACATGTTGAAACAAGACCAAGAATTAGTATCATACAAAATTCAGTCTTCTATGTCCCTTAAACTACTGAATGTCAATTTTTACCATTGAGTCTATGAAGAAGACTTGAAACATTCCTTGGATCACTTGAAATTGATCCAAGGATGAGTTAGAAGAAGAGATGAGTCTGCAACTCTTAAAACCAGATTAAAACTCCTCCTTCCAAAGTGAAAATGAATTCTTGACAACCATATAATTTTAGTCTAATGATTTTAAGAACAGAAAAGATTTATCATTATCAAGCATGATCTTCAACAGTCAAAAGAACACATCTTTATCTAGAAAATCACATGCCAACACTTGAATGCAAAAGAGGAATATATTAGTTGTCGAGGGTGTTACACTCTAATTGCCCCCAATTCATTCCTTAAGTGCTCAAATGTTTCCTTTGGTAATGGCTTAGTCATTATATCTATAATTTCTTCTTTAGTGTTCACATATTCTAGACTGATCTTCCTGTCATGAACTTGTTCTCTCAAGAAATGATATATTATTAGTATATGCTTGGTTTTTAATGGAACATTGGATTCTTGGAGACACTAATTACACTTGTATTATCACACAATAAGGGAATTTGATGTTCATATTTTACCTTATAATCCTCCAATGTCTGCTTCATCCACAAAACCTAAGTGCAACACATCACAAAATCTATATACTCCACCTCACATGTTGAAAGAACCACTGATGATTTTTTCTTACTCAGCCAAGATACTAAGCGTTTTCTAAAAAATAATGCTCCGCTACTGGTACTCTTCATATCATCAACACTTCCTACCCAATCTGCATCTAGATATGATTTGATGTTGAAATCACTTCTTTTAGGGTACCATAGACCATACTAAATTGTGCCCATGAGATATCTCAGAATTCTCTTGACCGCCTTGAGGTGTGTTTCCCTTGGATCTTCTTGAAATATTCCAACAAGGCCTACCACTTGCATAATGTTTGGTCTTGATGCGGTGGAGTAAAGTAGACTTCCTATCATGGATCTATACAATGTTTTTTCTACCTTTGGTGATTCATCATTTTTTCTCAGCTTGCATCCAACTTCCATTGGTGTACCAATTGGTTTGCAGTCTTCCATCCTAAACCTTTTCAACATTTCTTTGATGTACTTGGTTTGGGATATGAACACACCTTTATCTAATTGATTATCTGTAGTCCCAAAAATAATGATAGATCTCCCAACATTGACATCTCAAACTCTTCTTTCATCATATCAGAAAACTCATATGTCATCTTGTCATGGTCTTTGCTAAATATGATATCATCTACATACACTATTATAATGAGAAAATGTTCACCTTCTTCCTTGATGTAGATATTGTTGTCTACAACACCTTTTCTGAATCCTTGCTCAATGAGGTATGAGTCCAATCTATTGTACCAAGCTCTGGGAGCTTGTTTTAATCCATACAAAGCTTTCTTCAACCTGCAAACATAGTCTTTATTTTCAGTTAGTGAAAATCCATCACATTGTTTGATGTACACCTCTTCATTCAAAAAACCATTTAGGAAGGATGATTTCACATCCATCTAGAACACTCTGATCTTATTGTATGCCACGTAAGCTAGGAATATTCTTATTGCTTCCATTCTTTCCATAGGTGTAAATGTCTCATCAAATTCAATTCCTTCCATTTGTGCTTGTATCATTTGCACACTAGCCTTGCCTTGTTTCTTGTCACTTCTCCTTTCTCATTCAGCTTATTCCTGAATACCCATTTGGTGCCAATTACATTCTTTTTCCATGGTCTGGGTACCAGTTCCCATGTCTCATTATTCTCAATCTGATCCATCTCTTCATTCATGGTGTCTACCCAATGTTGATCCTTTCTTACTTCTGTAACATTATTGGGTTTTATCATTGACAGGAGCACTATATCATCATGGTTATGTTGTTCTCTAAGCTTTCTTCTTGTGAGGATTCCACCATATTTGTTTCCAATGATCTGATTGGAAGGATGGTCCTTTTCTAACTTGCCTGGAGGGTGCCTTAGTGTCTGGCCTTTCTTCTTCTTTATATGCTTCTTCATGTGGATTGTCCAATTCTTCATCATCTTCTTGTTCTTCATGGCCACAATTGTGTTGAGTGTTGGTTTTGGCATGTTTTGAGTCTCATCCACCTTTACATTAGTGATTTCAACAATATTTTGCAACCATTTATTATAGCACCTGTAAGCCATGATAACCACTGAGTAACCAAGGAATATCCCTTCATCACACATGGAGTCAAATTTTCCCAAGTTGTCTTCATCTCTTTTGATATAGCATTTTCTGCCAAAGAATCTTATGTGCTTCACATTGGCTGGTATCTTCTTCCATAGTTCATAAGGAGTCTTGTCACTGTTTATTCTTATTGAGCTCTATTCAAAAGATAGATCGTGGTATAGACTGCTTCACTCCAATATTTGTCTGAGAGTTTGGATTCATTTAGCATTGTCCTTGCCATCTCCTGTACAGTCTTGTTCTTTCTTTCAACCACCCCATTTTGTTGAGGTGTCCTTATGGCTGAGAACTATCTCCTGATTCCATTTTCTTCACAGAATTCATCAAATTCATTTGACCAGAATTATTCACCTCTGTTTGATCTTAGGCATTTAATTTTCTTGTTTTTCTCATTCTCCACCAGTGCCTTGAATTTCTTGAATCTGTCTAAGGCTTCTGATTTTTGTTTCAAACATGCCACCCATGTCATCCTAGTGTAATCATCAATTATAAGCATAAAGTATGACTCACCATTTATTATTTTAGTCCTAGTGGGTCCACAGAGGTTTGTATGGATCAACTCCAGTGGTCTGGTTGTAGAGTACTCCTTTGATTTGAAATATCTCTTGGTTTGTTTTCCATGTAAACAATCCTTGCATAGTGTATATGTGGACTTCACTATTTCAGGCATGTGTTTTACACACCCTTTTACACTCAATTTGACCATATTTCAAAACTTACATGTCTCAATCTCCTGTGCCACAGCCAACTATTATCAATCTTACTAATGAAGCATTTTTCTTTATTTATCTCATTCAGAACATACATGTTGTTCTTTTATCCGCTTGGCCTTTGTAAATTTCTTTCTTCTTTTTCAATTTATAATATCACAACCTTTATCATGAAATATTACATTATATCCTCTTTTGCACATTTGACTCACAACTCAATATATCCTCTTGTGTTTAAGACCTTGCAACATATAAGACATTTTCAGTGATAGTCTTTCCATTGTCTAAACTCAATGTTCATTTTCCAACTATGTTTTTGAGTTGTTATCACCAAATCTTACAACACCTGATGCATTATTGGATAAAGTAATGAACTTACTTTTATCACCTATCATATGGTTTGAGGATCCACTATCTAAGTACCATATTTTATCCTCATTTTGTACATGAAATGCAGTTTGCACTGTTGAACATGACTCTTTTCTCTTGTTCTCATATTTCTTTGGAACATATATCCACTTATAATATTTAGGCAGCTCTTGTTTGTTTTTTGAAACCACATGAATCTTCTTTTGATAATGGTATTTGACATTATTGTAGCCCAAACTGGTGTAAGATGGGCCAAATTTTCTACACTTGGTGGCTTTATGTCCAAACTGATTACAAGAATAACAATACCCATAGAAAGAGTGAGTGTAACTCATAGCATAGGTGATCTTGGGTGCAGTGGTTATTCTTCTCATAGATTTGTTGAATCCTTCATTTGCAACATATGAGGTACTTGGGGTTTCCGAAGACTTGTTTCCTTCCTTCTTGGTTGGCTCCTTTTCTTTATTTTCTCCTTTGAAGCTGATTCCAGATTTATCAGTTGTATCATGTTGACTATTTCAGTGTATTTTTCAAAACATTTGAGCCCTTTTCAATCTTTTCATATGCCTTGTGTTTGTTGCTTATTTGTTCCATATCATATTTCAGTTTCTCCACTTCTGAGTTCATCTCATTGCATTCATCCTCCTTTGATTTATAAGAATTTGAAATCTTTTCAAGATGGGTTTCCAACTCCTTGAGCTCATTAGCCTCTTCTTTTTCTCTTTAAGACTATCTTTGTTCAAAGATGTGGATTTTTTCTTCATAATATTTTAGTGTGCATCTCAACTTCTAATTCTTTCTTCTACACAAACTCAGTTCTTCAAGAGCACACACTAGCTCTGCTTCGAGATTTACCTCAGCTTCTTCTTTCTTATTCACCATCAAATGTGTACTTTCCTTTGGAGTTTCTTTCTTTGTTTGCATCCATGGACATAAACAAACATTCTAATTGATCCTCATCATTCTCATTTTCAGAAATACCATGACTGTCTAATTCAGAGTCACTTAATTCTTCCTTTGAATAGAAGTTTCTTTTATTCTTGAAGAACCTTTTCTTGTTGTTTTTCTTTGAATGACCATTCTCTTTCTTGTAATATTTATGACAATATTCTTCATGTTTAGAATGATTATCTTTGTTCTTGTTTGGACACTTTCTAGAAAAATGACCTACTTGCCCACATGAAAAACATT
This sequence comes from Taxus chinensis, assembly GCA_019776745.2. Lineage (NCBI taxonomy): Eukaryota > Viridiplantae > Streptophyta > Pinopsida > Cupressales > Taxaceae > Taxus > Taxus chinensis. The sequence goes on from CM034146.1 coordinate 983,517,451, forward strand.
AAAGGGAAGTTTTCCTTTATACTTACCTGAGCCTCTTTTCAGTTTTCTGACAAACATTGCTTCAATATTTTCATCATCCAACTCATCTCCTGAAGTTGATTCTTCTTCTTCTTGTTTAGACTAGTTTTCTTTCTTGACTTTGAAGGCCACTTGCTTTCTTGGTAGTCTTGGATCCAATGGTCCTCATCTCATATGCTGATAGAGTGCTTTGCAAGTTCATCCATCATGAGAGTCTTCATGTCTTTGGCTTCCTCTATGGCTGAAACCTTTGCATCATATTTATTGGTCAGGGATATCATAATCTTCTGAACAATAACAGACTCTTCAATATTTTCTCCTAGGCCTCTGATCATGTTTATGACTTCATTTGTTCTCTACATGTAGGCAGTTATGCTCTCATCATCCTACATTTTAAGATTTTCAAACTAAGCTTTGTAGGTCTGTAATTTTTCCAATTTGACCTTTTCATCACCTTCATAGATGCTCTACAGTTTGGTCCATATCTCCTTTTTGTTGTGTAATGCATAAATTTCACAAACTCTGTCTTAGTCAATCCACATAGAAGGGAATTCATTTCTCTTGAGTTGCATTCATATTCTTCCTTGTCTGTGGAGGAAGTAATCAATGTGGCTGGAGGGTTGTATCATTTCTCAATGCATTCCCAGATATCAAAACCAAGTGACATAAAATATGTCTTCATTCTTATTCCCTAGAATGCATAATTTGTACCAGTGAAGAGAGGTGATCTAGATAGTGACAAACCACCTTGTGCCTAATTTTTTTCCATGCTTGTGATAGGAGGATCTCCTTGAAGATGTTAAGCTTTTTTATAAGGATGTCACTCTGATACCAATTGTTGAAGATCACAAGCACTAAGAGGGGGGTGAATCAAGTGCAGATTAAAACTTTTTACTTAGTGTTAATTTTAAACTCTTTAATGATGTGTAGTTTTAAACTATGAGTAGACAATCAAACATATATCATGCAAAAAACATTGAACATATAGATTTACCGTGGGAAACCCTTTCAGGAGAAAAACCCACGAAAAAACCATTGCTTATATTACATAAAGCAAGGACTCATAAGAATATAACACATCTTACAAGATTTGTTTAGTAAGGCATCGACCCTACAAGGAGCACCAACCCCTAAACCTCTGCTGATATTATGCACAACAAAGGTCTCTAGTGAATATTACACATCACAAGAGATTTCTTCTGTAGGCACCCACCTACAAGGAAACTACAACTCCCTGAATATGCTAAGCTACAACTTAGAGTTGGTTCTTATACATACTTTGATCATATATTTACAACAATTGCTATTACAATGAATTATGATCACTTTCTTGGCTTGGTCTATGTTCTTTCACTCTCTTCTTACTCATACAGTCTAATTATATCCCCTCTACTCAAACAATCTTCCACCCTAGATGCTCTTTTCATCTGATAAATCTTCTCTTCATCAATCTTCTCTTCTATTTCCTTGTATAGCTCTTTCTCAGCTTGATTGCATCATTTATCCCTCTTCTGCAGCTCTTACTTAGCTTGAGTAACTCTATTCTCTTTCGAGAAACCTACCAAAATAGTTCCAAGTTTGAAATATATCACCATCGACCCATTCCATCACTTCGAATTGTGGGTCATTCACCTTCCCACTTGGTCACCTTAGAATCCAGGCTATTAAATGCATGTAGGTGACTCCAGATATTGTCCCTTCTGTATTCGGCTTGATTACACCACTTCCCATGCATTTTCGGAAGCCATTTATTAGTCATTTTCTAAAAAATAGATTTTCCACATTTGTAGTGTGACCCAGATGAGAGAGTTGTTTCCTTCTCCAAATTTTATTTCTCCTTGAAACTCAAGATCACATAAAAAATTTCAACTACATTTCCATAAGGTCAATGAGCATTAAATGTTGAGCAGCTGGAACAATATATTTCTTCGGTCTATGTGAAGTTCAAGTTGTGCACTTAGACGTACAATCACCTGATGATTGAATCACCATCAAATTTGGTGAAAAAACTCTTACTTTGTCCATGTTTAAACAATTTTTGATTTCCTTTCCATATTTTAGTCCATATACCATCAATTCATAACTTTCCTTAACTTTTATTTGTATCGCGACTCTTTTCTTTGTTGGTGAATTTTCTTCTTCTACAGAACTTTTAGTTATCTTAGCTCTTTTATGCTTCTCATGGCTTTTATAATGTCTCACGGATTTCCTCCTTTCTTGCTACCTTTCCACAACATTGTTCCATGTCTGCAACTCTATCTCTTCTTCTTATGGCTTTTGTAGTCTTCCACGACTATCATACATCGTTAGTGGCTCCTCTAGTTCTTTGATTTTTTTTTTGTTCCGTAGTTTTTCCTTTAACTTCCTTACCTTCATGGTTTTTCTTCTACATTCCTTTATTTTGTGGCTTCTTATTTTCTTTTCTTTACTTCCACATTTTTTCCTTTGGGCTATTCTCACTTTATGAATTTTCCTTTAACTCCTTTTGCTCTAGCGACTTCATCCCTTTATCGTATGTACTCACTCTCCTTCTGTGGTTTCTTCTAGTGTTTGACGGTCTTTCTACTAACTTTTGTGACTACTCCAAGTCTTCGGTGGATCTCTTTAGACTTTGGCAGATGTTCCCTCATCTCTAAGGCTTGCCCAAAAAATGACTAAGTCCCTTAGGACTTATCCTTTATCATCATGAAGCTTATGTGAGTTGAAACTAACAATCAACCTGCATGGTTTCATCTTCCTCACTTTACCAATTCACTCCTTTTACCATGAATTTAACTTGATATCAACTCATCCATCTTGACATCTTTTGGAGTTCTAGCTTCAAGTTGAGTGGATACTCAACAATGAAATATTTGTAACATTTATAGGATAATTTTGTCTAAGTTAGTTCATTGGTTTCACTTTTTTTTCTCCCTTTAATATTTTCCCACATTATATCTTCTATCTCTCTCTCTCTCTATGTGTTCTCCTATTGATTACTTGTAAATGGTGTTCTGGTTTCATCATAACAAAGTAAAGTAAATTGAATTTCTTTCAAATTTTCAATAAAAAATGATTCACCCCCATTTGAGTGCCTAGAATTTCTAACAAATGGTATCAGATCCTAGTCCTCTTGGAACAAGGATAACATCTTTGAGGAGATACTTGAAGTACAAGCATGGGTACACTAACTAAAGCATTTCTGAAAAGGAAGTATGAGATTTCTCAGTCCTTGATTGATGGATTTTTTCTCACTAAATGACATCACCCTCTAATTTTCTAGCATGTGAATTTACTAAGTAATCCGTGTAACTGGGTAACATGAAATTGTCTCAAGGTGTGGGACCTTATAGTTAAGACAATTTTCCATACAAGGCTGGTTCATCTTCCTAAACTTATACAACAACTACCTTTAATGAAGGAAAATATACTATCTAATCCTAATATATGATTCCAAGGGACCAATGAGAGAGGAAAATGCACAAAAATTAAGAAATCCTACACTAAGGAGGTGATGACACTAATAAAAGGGAGTGAGATACACTAATGAGGGAGAAAATTGAAGAGAAATGCAACTGAGAGAGGCCAAGACAAATTTAACACAGTCCCATAATATCATTTAACACCAAATCCCCATGAAACAAAACAACAAAATATTGAAAATAATATAAACATTCACAAAATAGAATATAAATAACAAAGAGGTAGGGAAAGACAATAAAATAAATGCAAGGGTTGAGAAGACACCACAAACACCGATTTTATTTCTTCAAACGGTCACAGAGTCCATTATATCTATAAAATAGAGGCACAAATACATCCTATAGGCCCATGGTAAGGATTACAACTTAATTTAATTAAGAAACAAAAATGCAAGAGTTTTCCTAAGTCCCAGAATATCTCCCCCCAAAAATGCGAAGTGTTTACAATATATATAATTGAATGAGAGAAGAGAGAAAAGTAAAACTTGGGTTTCTTCTTCCACTCACGAATAAATACCACTTATTGCTCTGAAAATTGCATGGACATCCTTAAAAATCATTCCTCCCAAGCACTTTAGCTTCTAGAAGAATAAATGGGGTGTCATACTTCATTAATTGTGGTGGTTGGGCTTAGAACTGTGCATTTTCATGCTAGATATGTTTTATAATTTTCCATAAATAAAAGCTCAAATAAATGAGAAATAAAATTTCCATTTCATAGAGGATGTTGAGACCTTTCCAATGATATAATGTTTGTCAAATTTCGAGCACTGGATCAAAAGTTATGGCCATTTTAAGTTTCACACAAAAAACTGTCGTTTTCCTTTGTTCCACGGATTTTCCTTTTTTCTGCAACTTTCTAGTTTTCCGTGGACTTATAATCTACATATTTTTCCATAGAATTTGTTCTGTGGCATTTTCTATGGACTTGTCTGTGGATTTTTCCGCAGCTTTTTCTGTGGACATTGTTCTGCGGAATTTTTCCACAAACTTTGTCTGTGGCTTCCGCAAATATCTTCGTCATTCTGTGACACTTTCTATTTTTTCACTAACTCCTTATAATTTTTTGAGTTAGGGAGTTTGGAAAAATGGATTGAAGCCCCCAGAAAATACCAAATTTCACCATTTTCTCTTGTTGTCCATTTTACCAAGGGGGATGAAAATGGATAACAATTTGGTGAATCACGGGAACATCTACCTACTAGATGAACTGATCAGTGGCCTTGTAGCATCCATTGGGTTTGGAGTCAGCCTAATAAACACAAATTTGATCTGAAACTCTGAAATCCAGTCCCTGAGCCACTTTAAGCACTAATGAAATTGGAGAACTTGATGATTTGGAAAGCACTTATGACTTTGGTTAAAATTGGTTCCTCTCCTGAACATTGCCACTTCCAATTAGCTGAATTGTGCAAAGCCAGCACGAAGCACTGAAACTATGTACAAAAGAGGAAGATCATACATGCTCTAAGTGGAACATGTAGAGTTTGCATCATCACTTCTTTTGCTGAAAGAAAACCTACTCCTACCACCAAAACATTATGCACTAGCACTTGGAGGAATTGAAAATCCTAAACTAATATGTAAAAGGGTGAAAATTCACTTCAGTAACAATGCTTGAGATAGATTCCATTGACTTGAATCTGAAATTATTCACCATCCAACTTGGTCATTTAGAAAGCGTTTCTACTTTTTCATTTTGTGATCATGTATGGACCACTCCATATTACATCAAACTTGGAATGCTTGCCTGGTTTTTCCCAATCTACATCCCATTTTAGCGTCAAGTCTCCTTCTTAGAATTTCCTTACTTTGGCCTTCTTTTAAAATCTCTTCTTGATCGATTCTTCATCTTTATCTATGGTTTAAATTACATGCTCTCTTAATTCTTCCAACTCCATGAGATCTACACACCTGATTTATATGTGCTCAAACTTAGCTATCTCTAGGTACTTGAGAATATCCAATATTGGTAACTCGAGTGATATAGGTAACCTTACCTCTCTTCCATAGATTATCTTGTATGTAGAGACTTCCTGTTGACCTTCTTTGGTGTAATTCTATCGGCCTATAGGAGCTGATTTGAGCTTTGTGTGTTTGATTCTCTGAGTGTTCATTTAGAGTCTTGCTTATTATTCTCAGAAAATTCATATTCATGGACTCTTCTTGACCATTACCCTGGGGATAATAATTATATGAAGAGATGATCTATACATTCCATTTTTAACATCCCATTCAATGATATTTGTGCCAATAAATATTAAAAAAAAATCTGATATGATTAGTGGTATGTGACAAAAAATCTTGAGTCACTATCCTCTCATAGAAGTCAAAAACACTATATTCATTGGATTCCTCTTTAAGTGTCTACTTTCTTCGGTCCATTTAGTGAAATAATAAGTTGCCATGTTAGTATCCACTTGTGGCATTAGCTTGAGTTCAGGATTAATGAAACAAATGAATTCCAATCCCCATTGCATGAAATTTTGATCCACTGAGATTGGATGAAGGGGTAACGCATTGTTAGATTTTCTTTCCCTGTGAATAATGCACATTTCTTACACTTATTAATCCATGAATAACAGTCATTAAACATTATGGTACAATAGTAACCAGCCTTTCGTGATCTTGAGAGCTGTTACTTATGGATAAAAATGGCCTCCCACTTCCCCATCATAGAACTCATGCAACACTTTCTCAATTTTATTTGTTGTAACATGCACATTAGAGAGAAATCCATTCACATATTTCTTGAAACAAGATGACCATCCACATGAGATCATAAATGGGATGGATTGGAGTCTAAAATACCTCCTCTTTTCATTTGCTCAACTCTAGAGGGAATAGACCCATTTGAAGGATAGTGAATCATATCTTGAGTCTAACATTGGGTAGGCACATTATCATTAGTGACTTGCTTCTTGATCATCTTGGAGCATTGCTAGGACAAGCTTCTTCTTCATCATCTTATACTCATCATTCTAGATTAGAAGATAACTACTAACACGATGCCTTTACCATAAACCAACTTTAGTCACTTTGATTTCAATATCATATTCCATCACACGGGTGATCCAACCATGCCTTTTCTAATTCAAATCCTTGTTTAAGAAAAGATATTTGACTCTCATCATGAGACACTAATAACAGAATTTTGTTGTTCTAATTCAAGTGTCTAAAATTCTTCAAACTCCTTAATGACAACTGTAAGGACATGATTTATTAATATAAAAGTACCTCACCTTGTAGTATATCCAAGACTTTATCTGAATAAGGCTACATGGGCTTCTCTGATCCTTCCTTAGTTCACAAACACAAAAGATTACATGAGATTGTGTCTAAACCACTAAATGCATAGATAGGATGAAGTCCTTGGAGGATTCTAGATTAATGAAAGTTAGAGACATGGAGATAAGAATTGTTTGATAGTCTCAAAGACTAGCCTTTACCCTTATGTTATCCATTTAAATTTCAATTCTCTTCTTAAAAATCATTTTCAGTGGCTTTACAAGAGTTGAAAAATCAGTCATGAATCTTTAGAACAAAGTTGATTCTTCCACAAGAAGCTTTGGAAGATCTTTCATATTACTTGACCAATGGTAGTAGCATAGATAGCTTCAACTCTCTCTAGGATCAATGGTTCAGCCCTTCCCTTAGACACCAATGCGGCCTAAGAAACTTGCCTTTATGAGACTAAGAATATACACTTCTTCAGATCTAGGGGCACTCTAAATCTCTTGCAGCGTTGGAAAACTTTTCTTAGGTGAAATATGTGGTCTACTGTAATTTTTTGAGGACACGGTGATATAATCAAAATAGAGAAAGCACTATCTTGTTAGTCAACCCCTTTAAATGCCATATCTATGGCTCTCTGGATTGTATCTCCATACACTTGATAGTCCAAAATCTCATTTTCTTATAAGTGCATGTGCCCCACTTTGTGTTGAAGGTTCGTCTTGAACTAGTCTTTCTTCCTTCACCATTATCTAGATTATAACCCAAGTATCCATCCAGTAATGAGAATATCTTTGAAACCAACTAATACTTGTAATATTTACTCTATAAAAGGAAGTGGATAGTGGTCCTTGAGTGAACCTCTATTCAAATCACTAGAAGTCCACACATAACCTAATTTCTCTCATTTCTCTTCCGTCACTGGTACCAAGTTTGTCTGCCCAACTTGAGTACTTGATTTGAAAAATGATGTTTTCCTTTATTTGTTTATTTAGTTCCTTCCTCATGAGAGGTTTAATATGAGGGTTCACCAACATTTTTTTTCTATCTAATAAGCTTGGATTCATGGATCTAAGTTCAATGGTATGCTACATGCCAATTTTTTATTGAATCCTCTCAAATCATTTATAATTCCAGGAGAAGACATCTATAAAATCATAAAAAAGTAGTATCAAATCATATTTTTCTTGTTGAGTACTCACCTTTTGAATTTGTAGCATCTTACCTTCACCTACTGAAAATATACTCTGATTCTTCACCATTGACCTGAATGTTTTCCTTATCTTTCATGAACTAATCATTGAGGTTGAATATTGATTCTAAAGTCACAAGAACCTTTGGGTAATTTATGTTGTTCCTTAAATGACACTACTTGATCACCATACTGTTTCTCCAACATGTCTTTGATTTCTAGAAAAAAAACTCACCTTCCTATTGTCAGGAAGTTAATGATTTGTTTGATAATTTTCAAATACGTTGCCATCTAGTATCATTTGTCTGGGAAAAATGGTCAAGTATTACCACTTTGATATGAGGTTGAGATTTGGTCATTTCCTGATACTTTCAACAACATAAAATGTTTCCCCAATTGCTAGCAATTATTTTTGTAGCCTCATTCTTCTTCCTTGGAATGGAACTTATGCTAAAATGCCTCAAAATATTCAATGATATCTCATACTTAGTTCTTGTATCTTTTTATAAGATCATTTTTAGTAGAGTTGAGCCCTCTAACATGATTTACAATAAAGTTCATTGTCCCAAAAAACTTGCAAGTTTCTTAATACCCTATCTTTCCTTTCCCATTGTAAGCCATGGATCAATGCTTCATATTTAGCCATGTGTTGTTTGAACAGAGTAAGAATTGAAAATGGATAAGGTTGAATAATAATTTATACCTTGGGGTTACACAAGCATTGCTCCTCCTCCAACACCTTGTCTACTCCTTCAGCCATCAAAGAACAATTGCCAAACTTCATTTCCATCTTTCCCATCTAGTTTGGTGATGCTACAGGAGAGGTGAATTTTCTTCATGCAAGAAATAAATTCCAAACTTGGCTTCTTCCAACTCTTTGTATGGATCAAAATGCATGCCTTTTGTTTTCCCACTCATCAAGAGTTAAGTCTAGAATTCCTCCAACTTTGGTATTTGTCTCTAAAGTGCTTGGGAGATCTTCTTGGTCAAAATATTAGAAATTTGTATTCATTAGACTTGGTACATGAGGCTCAATATGGAAATTTCGAAATATATTCAGACCATGATTATAGCCTTAGCTCTCATACCTCATTCTAAAAAGCATATGTGACCAATCAGACAAACACAGTAGCCTCTCAATCTTATCCAGTGAAGTCTCTTGATAAATATAGACGTAAAAAGTGGTGGTAAGTCAATAAATGATACATATTACAAGAACTATGACATTAGGGCATACATGCAGTGTAAGGCTCAATCCTTTGATCATTCACAAACTTGTGTTCCCACTACAATCTCCATCTAATTTCACTACAAATCATTTTAACACTGAGTTTATACTTTTTTCCCAGTTGATCAGCTATCTATATTGGGCATTACATGGAACTACTTGCTTCCCAAATCAATCATGCCAATTTTGTACAAGATTACCTCCTAATAATCAGATATATATATATATATGGCATAGGCTATCATATATATATAATGAAGGAGGATTCGTGAATTTAATTTGTTGGCCCCCTTTACCTCCCTTCTTGTGGAGCTGCATTAGTGAGCACTTTTTCTTGATTTTTGGGTGTCTCATTTGATGCTGACCAATTTTCTATGGCTGCTTGTAGTATATTTCTTTGGCCTGGGATTGCTAATGACTCCCACATTAATATGTTGACATTTTTTTTATTCATTTACTCTATGATATTGAAAGGAGAAGAGTTATCTTTCTGTTGTCCTTTACTTTACACAACCTTCTTTTGCACATGAGTTACTACAACTAGTACATGAGATGGTCTAGAAGGCGGCCTAGGCTGATTATGCACATTTTGAGTTATACTTGGATCGCTAACTCCTTGTAAGGTGACAGAGGACTAATTAGCACTTGGATTAGATGACTGCCCTTCCTCTAATTTCCTCTTTTTAGACCTTGTCTTCACTTCCACACCTTGAGAAGGATCTTGATTTATGCCACAAAAATCCTTAGCTTACCAATTCACATGTGTAGTTTCACTAAGAGGTGCTTCTTGGGTAGTTGCCTACTGCTAACTTTCTTCCTGATTTTTTCTTGAGACACACCAACCATTGTCACCATCAAAGTTTAGTTTAGAGCACCATTGAAACATGTTTACTAATTGTGAGCTTATTTACACGGGAAGCACCATTCATATTCTTGTGCCATGTTATTTTGAGTTGGAACCAAGGCTCTGGATGTAGAGGCAGTATTAGGATTGTAAGACTGAAATTTCCTATAAGTAGGAGGTTGTCCTTAGTTTTGATTAGCAGTTGGAGCACGTGGCCTATTTGGCTGATACGGAGGTCTATTGGGTTGAGCTTGAGGTTGATATGATATGAAATTATAAGCTTCCTACCTCTTAATTGTTACCAACTCATTTCCTAAAATTTGCAACTGTTTCATGACTTCTTGGAGCTCATTTGAGGTACTAGGAAAAATAGTAGAAGCTTCATTAGAATTCTAATTTTTTGGGGCAGGAATGGGAGCTAATGTAGGTGCTTGGCTAGAACTTGGATTCCCCATTTTTGGATAAAGAGGCATATGTGGCCTAGGTGCAAGTTTACCATCTTGAATCAAATAATTTTCAGCTCTAATAGTGATGTTATAATTTGTGGGAAAATGTGTATCCCCCATAGATTGTATCATCACGGTTATATCAGAATTTAAAGATTTTAGGAAGTATAGAAAATAACATTCAGATTTTGGTCTTACTGCAATTGGAATCCGATCTCATGTCCTTTGAAATATGAAGTTAAAATCAGCCATTTTCTCTTTTGGTGCCCTTTTAATTGTAGTTAATTGCTCCAACAAAGATAAATTGTCTACTTTTTCTCCAAATTGGCCACAAAGAGTTTTACACAATTGATCCCAATTATAATTTGATCTTGTTCCTAGGATCCTAAACCATTGTAGAGCCTTGCCTTTGAAAGAAGAGGCTAATAATTTGACTTCTACATCCATATCATTGACCTCATGTATAGTACATACATTTGCAATGTCTTGAATGTGATCAATTGGAGTTGTGTGATTTCCCTAGTGAAATATGGGATATTCTTCTATGATGCAACTGGAATTAGGTTTTTTACATTGAGAGAAAGTGAGTTGTTTCCTGTAAAATTAACGTAAGGATTTTTTGGTGGTGTTGGTTGTTGATGAACCATTCTGATCAATCTGAGAACTCTAGTTGACTGAATAAATGGCCTATCAGGTGGAGGTGTTGACAATGTTCTATTCAGTAGAGATGGTGATATCTAAAATCTTCTTCCTCTTCTTCCTCTTACTGGAGATAGATACAGATATTCAAAAACACCTTCTTATATTTCTCTAGACCTTTTTTGAATCCTTCTCATAAATTCAAACCACTAGCACTTCTGAAACCACTGAAATCTACCCCTTCGAGTCGCCAGAGGTGCTGCTACAGAGCCTCTTAAAGGCTGAAATTTACAACAACAAAACACCAATATTGCTGCAATAAAATGAAGACTTCTTAGTCCCACCGGGCATGCTAGAGCTATTCTCACCAAATAACAACACCCTTTGATTTGTTAGCATGTGAATTTAATGGGTAATCAGTGTAACTAGGTAACATGGAATTGTTTCAAGGTGTGGGACCTTGTAGTTAAGATAATTCTCACAAGAAGGTTGATTCCTCTTCCTAAACTAATACAACGTCTACCTCTAATGAAGGGAAATAAACTATTTAATCCTTATCTATGATTCTAAGGGAGCCGTGAGAGAGAAAAATGCATAAAAATGAATAAATCCTACACTAAGGAGGTGATAACACCAAGAAAAGGGAGTGAGATACACTATTGAGGGAGAAAATTGAAGAGAAATGCAACTAAGAGAGGCCAGGATAGCTTTGACACAGTCCTAGAATGTAATTTAACACCAAATCCCTATGAAACACAACAACAAAAGCCTAAAAATAATAGAAATATGTAAAAAATAGAACAGAAATAACATAGAGGTAAGGAAAGATAAGAAAATAAATGCAAGGGTTGAAAGGACACCACAAAAAACTAATTTTATTACTTCAAACGGTCACACAGTCCATTATATATGTAAAATAGAGGCACAAATACATCCTATAGGTACATGAGAAGGATTACAACTCAATGGAATTGAGAAATCAAAATGCGAGAGTTTTCCCACGTCCCAGAATATCTCCCCCCAAAAAAGAGAAGTGTTTACAATATATAGAAGTGAATGAGATAAGAGAGAAAAGTGAAACTCATATTTCTACTTCCACCCAACAACAAATATCATTAAATTCTCTGAAAGGGGCATGTGCATCCTTACAAATCATTCCCTCCATGCAATTTATCTTCTAGAAGAAGAAATTGGGTGCAATAATTCATTAATTGTGGTGGTTGGGCCTGGAACTGTGCATTTTTCATGTTGGATATGTTTTCCAATTTTACAAACATATTACCTTAGTGAAATAAGAAATAAAGTTCCCATTGCATAGAGGACGTTGAGACCTTTCAAATGATATGAGGTTTGTCAAATTTTGAGCACTGGATCAAAAGTGATGACCATTTTAAGTTTCGCGTGAAAATTTGTCATTTTCCTTTGTTCTACAGATTTTCCTATTTTCTGCAACTTTCCAGTTTTCTGCGGACTTCTAATCCTCAACTTTTTCCATGGACTTTGTTCTGTAGCATTTTCCGTGGAATTGTCTATGGATTTTTTCGTGGCTTTTTCCGCAGACTTTGTTCAATGGCATTTTTCACTGACTTTGTCTACGGACTTTGTTCTGCGGCATTTTCCACGAACTTTGTCTATGGCTTCCATGGATTTATGTGGTATTTTGTGGCACTTTATTCTATTAATTTGTCTACAGATTTTTCCACAGAATTTTTTTATAAAAAGAAATCGTGGACTTTATCAGCGTCTTCTGCGGATTTCTGTGGCATTTTGCTACACTTTTTATTTTTTCACTAACTCCTTAGAATTTTTTTTGTTTGGGAGTTAGGAAAAATGAATTTAATCTCTAAGAAAAAACCAAGTTTCACCATTTTCTCCAGTTCCAATTTCCTCCAGTTGTCCATTTTAGCAAGGGGGTAAAAATTGATAACAAGATTGAAGAAGGAAATGAAGAATATGGAAGTTAATTATGGCCAAGACCTCAAAGATATGGAATCTATAATTGAAAGTGTGTTAAGAGATTTGAATGAAAATGAAGATTATTTCCTTATACATGAAGAATAATTGAGTGTTGTAGTGCCCAACATAAAATTAAAAAATAAAATAAAATAAAAATAAATTTGAAAGGTGTTTGTTGAGAATTGATGGGGATGTGCGGGCAAGATGGTGGTCTCTGTCAAGGAGTGGTGTGTGGAAGAATCCATCAAGGAGGAATGGAGATAGACTCATCCTAAGCTTCCTGTAGAACTTTCATTTCCTTGCATAATAATACAAGCACTTTATTTGAGATCCTGAGGTGTTAACCATGATGAAACTCAAGTTAACATGACAAGTTTAGCAATAGTCAGATGGTTGCAACATGTATATGGTGTTATACTCTCATAATTGGATAAGTAGAATGTGATGGGGAACTGTGCTAAATGGAGCTCTAGTTGTAGTTGTCCTAAAATAAGTCCCATTTTGGGTTAAATCAGCCACACAGAGATAAATTTGTAACCAAATATCTCCTCATTTTACCTTATACAAATTGATCGATCTGGATCTATATCTACATCTGAGGTGTTTTAAAATGTATTTGAGAGGGAAATACTACGTGTCACCAGTTTATTTGTTGTATACAAATGAAAAAGAAGATTGGGGACTAGGAGCTGCTTCACTGGGTGTAATGTCAAGTTGTATTTATTTGGATTTTTCTACTTCTAAACACATGTGTTATGTGCACTTTAACCTTTGTAGCACCATTCTCCAGGTATTTGCTAGCTACTAGTTCATTTTCTCCTCTTTACCTATTATTTGGTGTAGTTGATGGATTGATTAAGACATGAGAAGTGCCTTTCCAGCTATCCCATGTATGTCTCTACAAGATTAGTCTCTTTCCCTCTTCCTCTGCGTGAAAGCCTCTGATTTCTCATTCTCAGCAATGTTCGAGCTAGATGTCCCCTCATGGAATGCCATGGTTGTAGGATTTATATAAAATGGTTGGTTGAATAGCCTTGGGATATGGCACAGACAACCATCAAAGCACATTGGAAAAATGATATTTTATTTGTTTCTCCGAACCTGCTCCAAAATGGGATATTTAGAATTGTTTGGAAAAATGCCCAAAAGATATGTGGCAGTATGGAGGATAATGAATTATAGGATATACACAAGATAGTTTTGTGGATGTGTTTTCTTAGTGCTTGGAAAGCAAAAAAGAATTTTAGAGCCACTATTATTATTACATAAACTCTTCTTTAGTGAGTTAATCAATTGGTTTGTAGATTTGAATGCCCATGAAGATGTGTACAAAATTTGGAAGAAGATGCTTTGTTTTCTAGTGCACTTTAAGACACGTATGCAAGATGTGGAAACATAAGCCAAGAACGTGAAGTTTTTTTCATAATGTAGAAAAAATAGTTTCATGGAATGCAATGCTGGATAGATATGTACAAATGGATTTGAGGAAAGGGAATTGGGAACTCACAAGTGAATGAAAATCACTAGCCTAAAGCTAGGATGAAAAGCCCCATGTTGTTTTCCTCCAGCAAATGTTGAATATGGGTATAGTTTTCCCCTTTTCACTTACACTAAATTTCTCTTCATCATTTCTAAATTTTTGAAATTAAATTTTGAATGATAGGGAACTTAATTCCAACTAATGACAAAATCTTTCCTTGACGCAAACTGTCAAAACATCAAAAAATATGATCTCAAAATTTGTGCGCATGAAGTGCCACACCCAAATGTACCAAAAAACCTAAATTCCTTGCATGAACCCTGGTAATATGGGACACCATGGGGAGCCTTAACCAAGTTTTTTGAACATTTTTTATTTCCCTTGTAAGCCAAATTTTCTAATCCACTAAGCTTATCAGTCACTGGTAATGACGTGCTCATTTTAATAAAACAAAATCAGTTTCGGCTTATGGTTTCCACTTAGTTTGAGTGAAACTGAAAACCACTTCCACCTACCTCTAGACTAATAAAAAGATAATAGTAACCAACCTTCTTCTCAATGAAAATTCTTTCATATACTAGTTTTGCAAGTGGGTTTTGGGGCTCACTAGTCATTGTGTGATAAGAGTTGTTGACGTAGTTATGATAACTGGCCTCAGAGTTTCCCTTGTAAATTGATCTCTTCTTGTTGTAATCAACTTATGTTAGACATAATGAATTCTCTATATATGGAGGAGTAGATAGGAATAATCAAACTTAGAATGAGTGTGTTTAAGACCCAATTTTTAAGCACTTTTGTTGTTTTGACCAGTTTTCTAAACTTGCTACTTTAGCTCGAATCTCCTTCTGAGAGTCTCGTTTGACTTCTAGCCACGCATGTGACCTCGTAATACCATCAAAATGATATGTATAATATTATTCTATTTTTTATCTTATATGAATTTATTTTTACATATATGGTTTTTTTGTCTCCACCCTCTTCTCTCTCCAGAAATGACTATGATACTTTGGCTGATTTGAACACATAAATGAATTGGGAAATGTAAATTGGTTTGAAATGAAATGAAAATGAACATGAAATGCAAATGGTAATGACATTTTGAATGGAAAATAAAATTTCTAGTAACTTTATCTCGCATCCTTACTCTCTCTCTAGTACCAAAATGTTAAATGCAAATGAATGTGAAAGTGTGAATGCATGAGAAACAAACTTTGTCTTCTTCTCTCTCTCTCCCTATCTCTCCCTCTCTCTTATATTTAATTGAAATTATTTGAAATGACGAATGTGTGGATTTATGCTTGAGTTTAGGGTATTTCCATACTAATTCTAGGACTGACCCTGCGATGGTTACAGGTACTCAAACAATAGGAGTGTAGACACATAAAATACGCTTACACAGTTTTAATACATAAATGGAATTAACTATCTTCTTTCATGACAATTGACGAAACTTCATCAATAAACCACCATTTCACCTCTATTCCCATTATTTAATTACATTTCTCTAATTAATTATCATTCCTATTACTCAGGATGCCGATTAAAAACATTTCGTTAATTAAAATTTGATTCTACTTGGGTTAATTAATTACGATCGCAACCCTAATTCAATAAATCATCATTTATTGGATCAAATTCCTCTCTTATATCCCCCAAATCATACTAATTATCCTCTAATCAACTTCTATAAGCTTAGATCTACCTATTAATAAATCACACTTGATTAATTAAAACATCCCCCAACTCCCATGAGTTACTAATGATAAATTAAACTCTTCTAAATCAAGGTTACCTTTTCTAAAATGACCTTATCCATTCCTAATCTTACTTTACCCTTATCCCACATGCACTAAGATGTTAATATCTCTCAAACCAGAGGGTTATATAAAGAACCATCCTCCTACCCTTTCTTCTTACAACTTATTTTCTTTAGTGTAAACTATAAACATTTTGATCATGAGCATTCTCCATTGATTTGGAAATAAATTCTCCATCTTGCATCCATTTACTCAAAATTGAGTAGTATGGGAAGATCCAAAAATGGCCTTGTATCCATTTCTTGGTGATATTCCATCCTCAATTCTTGAGCTCACCCACATCAACTTTGATTGCTAAATGATCTAACTAGGTTCATGTTTAGTTAGCAATCTAAAGAGTAGAAAGAACATAGCATTTAATTGTTTATGCATTGAATAAGTTAGTTTCTATAAGATCTTATCATGATGGTTCCATGGTAGATTTTATTTTACTTTGAAGTTGTTAGGTTTTAGCTTATTTTGATTAGCAATGCACTTTTATTATGAACACATTTGGCATGCCCGGTGGGAGTTACTCCATTGTCCTTAGAATTTGATTTCAAGTGTTGTTAGTTTTATCTCAATTTTGGCTAACCCTTATTATGCACATGTTAAATAACTTGAATTCCTTGATATATTCTTCTAACTTTACATGAGTTGAGTCTCTTTTGTAAGTTTTAAAGAGATGGGTTGTTAATTTTGGGTTAAAATGATAAAAATTTGACCTTTTTGAGTTTGTCTATGTCATATTTCCATATTCCTGATGTCATTCCAGGTACCCACATAGGTGTTTAGAGGGTCACGTGTGTTGAGAGGGCCACGTATGTGTTGTACTGATTTCCTCTCTACTTCCCTACAACGCTAGTGTGACTTCCCCCATGTATTTATTTCTCTAGCCACATATCCATTACACTACCTTCTGATTGTTTTTGCTCTTTTTATAGGTCTGCGTCTATGACATTAGGGCCATGTAGGTGCTTTCTATTCCCACATAGGTGTAGATTTTTATTATGTTAGTGTTTTATTTAAGGTCATGTAAGTGTTTCTCTGGCTGCGTAGGTGTTGCACTATCTTCCATTTTTTCTCTCACCATCACGTAACCGTTGTTTGGGCCACATATATGTTGTCAAGGTTGCGCTACTATTTAAAGGGCCATGTAGGTGTGTTTATTTAAAGTTTGATCTATTTTTAAAGTTTACATGATTTGATCTTGAATATTTCTAACATCGTTTATAGGTTTTCAGTGCTAACCTCTATTTTTAGGGTGTTTTTAATCATGTCTTTGCTTACTTGTTTGATGAATGTTGTCCTTTCACATTGTAGACTAAGAATTGTGTTCGATCTTCCCTTACACCTTTTAGGTGATATTGGGAATCAGAAACAATTATATTTCTTGTTTCATTTGCTTTAAAAACACTTCATTAAATTCATGGTTAATGGTATGAAAAAAAAAATGGTTAAAATGAGTTGCCTAATCCTTTGATTTACAAGCTATTCCATTTTTTGATATATTTGTATTTCTTATTGTGTATGCTATTCTCTTGAGTCTTAAGATGATATTGAGAATCAAAAACAACATTTAATCCTATTTGATGATGTTTTTGATCTTGTGGAAAACTATTAACCTTTGCATGTGGGACTAATACTCGCTTGTCAAAGAATTAGAATCTAAACCAATACTAATACAGTTTGTTGCAGGTTTCCAATGGTGTACAAAACCACACTAAGCTAAAAGATTAAAAACACACCAATATTCAAAACATTGTATTTGCAAGTTCGGTTAAGAGGTACAGCTCGTCTTCTTAAAACAAGGGGAAGTGTCTTATCATAAGCCATAAAACTCAATATGAGTATTACCCTAGGAACCCAAAGTAGTCCACACCTTGCGAAAACCAGTGGATGAAATGGGAAGTGTTCCTCTTACCACCTGACTAGTACAATTTTGTGACAGTAGCATCAAAATTATCTTCACACAACCCTAGTGAGATAAAAATAAATGTAAGTTATTGCTAATTGTATCGAAGGGGATAAAGTAAAGCTAGGATACTCCTTGGTTTATTCATTGAGACTTCCTTGGAAAACTGTGCTCGCAGAGATAATTTGTGACACCTAGAGAGTGAACTAATAGGAATCCATTTTGCACATGAGATAATTTTACCAAAAACCAATTGTGTTTCAAATATCTCTCATAAAGAAAGAAAATTTTCAAAGTCAAAACCTTGTTAGTCGAACAAGGGGATAGTCCATTGAATTTTGAGCCTAGTGTTATTCATCAAAAATCTTATGAATTGTTACATTTTCTTATTTGTTCACTTGCCCTAAGGTAAGGTGAAACTCTACCAAAGTTACACTTAGTTTGTTTCATCACCACTTGGTATACTCCTTTGATCTCTTGTTGATATTTTTTTATCAAAAGAGGAGCATCATACATAGTGTTATCAAAGATTGTGTCCACCAATTTTGCACCCACTAACATCCTTCATTATTGCAATTCTGGTAGTAAGCATTGAAAGTGTGTTGGTACATCTTCATATCTTGATAGTCATCATATTGATACCCATGTCAAGATGTTTCATAGTTATTAGGTTTGCTTCATCATCGATCTTCCCTTGAGGTGTTACTTTTCTCACATTGTCTTTATAAATTTTTGATACTTACATCTTGTTTCTCATAAACTTGATTTAAGTGTATAGATTGTACCATTACGCTTCTCGCACTTTAATAACTCCTTAGTATATTTTGACCTTGTTTCCTTCCAAACATTGCCTCGACCTTGAAAAGTGTTGTTGTTACATTGTTCGCGTCGTATCAATATTTTTTATTAGTGGAAAATATTTATTTTGGAGGGACTATATCCTAATACAAAAGAAGGCTCCAAAGCTAGATATTACAATGATAAAGTTCAAAGAGTGATCAAAATCAGATGGTTTACATGAAATCACAATTGTAATAAGGTAAATACAAAGACAAGTACCAAAATAACTACAAAACCATCAGTAAAGAACAAAAAAACAACAAAATAATAGTAACTATAATGCCAGTCTTCATCACATTTTACAGATACATCACTTGGATGCTCTATCAATAGCTCTCTTCAGCTCCTGTAGGGCATTGAAACGTGTGATAGAAGTAACCTAGGTGGGGTCATTCTTATCAATCTGGATGAACACTTTGATCTTTTGCTAACCCCTCCCCCCATATATTCTCTGAGATGTTGTTGAGCATACAAACATTTTTCACTTGTTGCAAGAAATTGTAAACTACCTTAAGAGCTCTGATAGTAGATTCTTGTCTTCCCTTCATATGCACAACCCTGTTTTTAAGGGAGTTTAATTTCTTGTAGATCTGTTGAATTTGGCTTTCAGCAAGCCCAAAATATTCCTCCATTTTTCTCTTTCCATTCCTTTTTTTCATTTGCTTCAGATCTTTCTTTAGAGCCTCCAGGTCTTTCTCAATATCATCCAGCCACTTATCATCATATTTTTCCATCTCCTTATTGATTTCTCCTTGTTATCCTATGCGTAGCAGGCTTTGAGTAAGTTCAACTTCTCTATTTTAGCAGCTATAAAGAATGCTTTTGGAAGGGAAAGGATGATTGAGAGGAAAGGATGGATTTTTGGTTCTTATCTTCCTCTAACCCAAAGAGGTGAAGGGAGGGATGATGGAAACAGGGGTGGGATTGGTATTAGGAGGGGCAGGGGCCAAAGGAATTTTAGGATTTTAAGAAAGGTAGTAATGGTGTAGGAGAAGGATAAGGTAGTATCAATATTATTTCAATACTAATATCTTACTTTTTCGCAAATCTTGATTAACATGTTTAAGTGGTATTATTGCATTTCTCATATTTGTAACTTCAATTTTTTAGGATTTAGGCCTTGTTTGTATCTAAATAGGTTATAGTATACTTTAATTTGGAAGTCACTTCGACCCCTTGTTTATACTTACACCTTGTTTATTTTAAACTTGACTTAAGTGTTGACATCATGTTGATTATCTTACGTCAACCTACCATTGAAAAAAATTTGCATATGGAGTATTTCCTTGTAGATAGGGTTCATTTTAAGATACCTATTGGAAATCGAAGGTGGAATATCCCCAGAACTACTTTCGTGAAACATGCAATTTTTTTGGGGTTTGTGTGTAAATTTTTCTCCTAACAAAATATTTCATTTTCAATTTGTGCATAGTGTGACAACAAGGTTGCAGTTGTGTGAAAACAAGTTTTTTGTCGTGTGACAACAAGTTTTCTATCGTGCGACAACAACCTTATTGTTGTATGACAACAAACTTACTATCGCATGACAGTAAACTTGTTATCACACAACCACAAATATACTTTTATGTGTCTACAACCTCCTTTCGTGTGTCAAAAACTTCCTATCATGCGTCAACAACCTCCTATAATGTGTCAACAACCTGCCCTATATAGTACAAGTTCACGATACTTAATATGTTAGTACCTTAGTAAGCTAGTAGTAAGTTACTATTATACTACCCGGTGAGTTACCTAGTTTTATATAGGAGTAATTTTCAATGGTAGTCAAATCCGAACCCTAAAAAAAGTTATACTAGAAATTTTAGGTGAACAAGACACTCACCTGTTCCAAAAAATTCACCATTTCAAATTTTCCTAAAATGGAATTTTCACCAAATTACAAATATTTGCCACTAATAAAATCCTTACTTGTAGATTGGATTGGTTTTTTGAACTTGTGTGATTGTTTCTTGTGACCGATTGTCTTGTAAAATTATTTTTCTAAGGACAATCATTTTGATCGTTTGATCCCTTGGTTCTTCATCTTGACATTTACACTTCTAACTTGTTATCCAAACCTTGTTGGATTGTCAAAATTATGTCATCACGATGTATTTTTTCATTATATTATCTTCGGAAAATCACACGAGCATACTTAAAAAATGTCTAGTTGGTTTCCGTTATGTTTACCAAATCGACATGGAACTTCCTTACATTTGAAAGAGTTCAATCATACAATCTAGGTCTACAAATTTGAACCCAACAATGCTAAAAATGACTGACTATCACATGGTTCCTCACACTTATGACAATATGGAACCTAGGTTTAGGCATTCACATCAAAATACACCCATCACGACTAAACCTCAATTGGTTTGTTGTGCTAGAGAGCCCTTTTGGTAACCCCTTTCCCCACCCTTATATCATATTTGGTGGTATGATTCTGATGATTCTAATCCATGTTATTCTTCTAATTCTAATCCAAACTATTCTTTTAATTCCCCACAGTCTTCTAATGATTCTAATCCAATATATTCTTCTGATTCCTCTCAATCTTTTGATGATTCTAATCCAAACTATCTTTAGGATTCCCCTCAGTCTCCTAAGCCTCATCTAATCGGATTTCTTCGAAGGAATAATCAGTCTCTTAAATGAAATTTTACTCCTCTAAGTATTTGTGCTACCAAAAATTCTCCCCATCATTCCTCTAATTTGAATCTTGAGTCGTAGTCCTCCCTTTCTTTACAGGACCCCCTTTATCAGTCATCTCAACAATGTATTCCTCCTTTGAAGATCTGTGTGACTCCAAGTTCCTCCAATCAAACATCTAATTCAACTCCCGAGTCATGGTCCTCCCTTTCTTCACAAGACCCCCTTTATCAGTCACCTCAATGACATCTTCCTCCATTTAAGATTTATGCGACTCAAAATTCCTCTAAAAAATAATCCAAGTCGACCCCTATATCACAATCTACTAACTTTCTACGTGGTCTTCTTTTTATACTTGCGTTATGCCATCTTCTAGGAAAGCCTATACTAACTAATTCCAAATCTACATCTTCTTCCACTTGAGAGAAATCTAGATCCAAATCTACTCCATCTCTTGAGTCATCATCTTCTAAATCTTCCACACCATTTGGACCCCTTTCTTCTAATCAATCTACTAGGTTCAAAGAAAAATAACCCATACCGATCGATTTATTTCATAATGTAGAAGTGATCACAGAATTCATGGGGTTACATGATGACATTCCTCTAGAGGACCATGAGAAAATATTCTCTTTAGACCTTAATGCATTCATGTACTGTGGGGAAGAGGTTGATTCCTTTTGTTTGAAAACAGATGAAGATCCTAAGATCATCAAATTTGATCCTCCTCATATTCTTCCATCTTCAAATTCCCCATTACATGGAGAAATGCCTGGTTTTTTCATTAATCCCTGACCTATCTTCTCATCACCCCATCATTCTTTACATATCAGAATTCCTCAATCCCAATCTCTCATTGGGTCACCTCTGGTTATCCCTTCATCTTCTTCTATATGTGGGCCACCTCCTAGTAGCCCTTCATCTCCTATTTGTGGGTCATCTCTAGGTAGCCCTTTATCATCTATTATTGGGCCACATCCTACTATCCATCCATCTTCTATCTATGGCTCACCTCTGGTAACTCATTTTATTCCATCTTGGGGCCATATCCTAGTATCTCTTTATCTTCTATTTGTGGCTCAGCTCCCGGTAGCCCATCCTCTTCAATTCTTGGACCATATCCTCTTTATCCATTATATCATCCTTCCATTAAAAACTATGAAAATCCCATCATCATCTCTAATGTTCCTGTCATAAATCCTAAACATCCACTTTATTCTCTCACTTCTCAGGATCATAAAAATCACATATTAGCTTATATGAAACCCAAACAATGTCTTCATCAAGCTAATATCAAACATCTGAAGAGATCCAAAGCTCCAATAAAATCCAACATTCACAATTCTAAAAATAAAACGTGATTTAAGAATGCACACCAACACAACCATCAAGTGTGGCGTAAAGTGCATAAAGCTATGGATAGGGAACTCAAGCTCCCACATACCAAATCCATGTTGAAAGATAAGTCACATTCACTTATCAAATATGATCTCACCTTGGTAATCAAGATTGGAGATAGTATCACTCTTGATAAGAAAAATATCTTGGTATCCCTTATTAAAGAAATAAAAAACATCATTGTCTGATCCTATCATGCAGAGTGACATTACTGGTCCCAATATCCCAAAAAATCAAAACAATTCAAAAATACAAAAAGAGAGAAAACATTAAAACATTGCACAAAAAAAAATCAAAGGTACAAATACCAAACATTGCAATCAGGTATTGCATACACATGGATGTTCTTTCTTCCCTTTCATTCCATTCCATTGCAAGTCTCCCACCATGTCCATTCCTTTGGTTATCTTTTGGTTAGTCTATTTGTGCTCCTTATGCGGCATTATCTCTATAATATTCATTTGAATTTGGTCTTTTATCACATTGGTAAATTAAAGAATGACTGACCTCCTAGAGATCCTATCACTATCTACATCTAATAAAATTGATGCGAAGAAATTTTGGGTGAAGTTGTTGACACTAGCCAATGTCATCATCACAATCACTTCCACATCTTTCCATCAAGCCATCAATGGTTCTTAATCCCTTATCAATATAATCGAGAGAGCTGAAATACTTTTTAGAAAGCATAAAAATCAATAAAATAAAATAAAAAGAAAAGCAATATATAACTCTCTCTTGGGGTATTTCCAATATATTTACTGGGCTTATGGACGCCTGGATGGTAGTAGAGTAATGTTATGATTCTAGAATTGAATACATCTACGTTAAGGCTATGGATGTTTAGATGGCAGTGGATCAATGCAAGGATCTCCTTCCACCTTTCATTCACAAATCAACTTTCCAAATCAATAATTCCTTTAAATTGGCTAGTTTTTCCTCACTTTCTGCCTATTAAATCTTCACTTCAAGAAGTAATGCATTTCCATGTGCACACACTGGGTCTCTATGAGCAAACATGATTAGTATGTTACTAGGTTTTTTTAGACCTTGTTCAGACTCTTATTTTAGTTTGTATCTTGTCTCATGTTTTTTGCCTTAGGATAATCACCTTTTCATCATCAATATTCTAGCTACATTTTCATATCCTTCCATAGCATCACATTTTTCTTCTACTTCGTTTAAGACATCCATGTGTATAAGGTTTCCTTTTTACAACGTTTGAGAGAAATTGTCCCTTGGTTCAATAAATAGTCTTCCACTTCTATCTATCATCTATTCTTGGCCAGCTTTCACAGGGGGCATGCTCACTCCTTCCTAGCACTTCATTGGTTTTGGTTCATCGTCATGTAGAATATATCTATCTTGGCCTTGATCTGACTTATATTCTTTGTGTATATACATGCAAGATTGTCCCTTGTACATTATGAACTCTCGTTGGGGGCATCTTTTCATCTTCATTTTCTTGTACATAACTTCAGAAAACTTTAACAAAATCCAAAACATTGGTAAAATATTCAAAAATCCAAAACATTTGAAAATTGTTCAAAAATCCAAAAAAAAATCATAAAATTCAATTTTTTTCAAAAAATCGTAACAAGCATGCACATAGCTGAAGCCTATGTCAAATGCATTATACTCAAATATAGAAATTTTTCCTACAAAGAATATTTCTTTAGTCCTTAATTGTTGTCGCAAATGACTCATGGATCGTCTGGATCTACCTCCATTAACAAATCTAATTTTCTTAATATGTATGTACTCTCTTACAAAACGAGTTGCTTGGTATTGTTTCATAGTGTACGATTGCTTTTTCATAGGACCCCTGTGTCCTCTATATATTCACCTCACATGTATCCTTTCTTGGGGTACCATTTTAACCCTTTTCATTAACTCGAACATTTAGGAACTGAAGCTCAATAACAAAAACATTGGTGCAATTGTCTTGAACATTGTTTGTTTGAGTATGTGTGTTTGCACGTGTTTCCCTATCATGTTAGCTTATTTACTTGCTTGTATTACATTAAATTATGTATGTTGCATTGAGTTAATTTTTTATCAATGAAAAAATGATCGTATTATGGATTTTCATGTCATCTTACACTTTTTTTAATACGTATATTTTAACAAGATCCAATGACATAGATCAAAAAGTAAAATGATGAAATAAAGTTGTTTTTTCCATCAACTGGATGCAAGCTATTTCCATCTCCTTTCATCTTCATTATTCTTCTTCATCCTTTGCTTCTATCAACACTTTTCTTCCACAATCACTTGGTATAATAAGGATTGCCTTTTATCCCCCGTCCCCCCTCACATTTCTTCTATTTGTTTCCTTCATCTATTTCAATCATCGATCGACCTCTTCCATCACCCCATCGACACTCGAGGGGGCATTCTTAATTATACTAATTTATTTTTATCCGTCCAAAATTTACTTTTTGTAACTGTCTACTATTTTTGAAATGTTTTTGCTTACGCCACCACAAAGAGGGGAAAATGTATACACCTAAAATCTGCTTACGCAGTTTTAATACTTAAATGGCACTAGCTATCTTCTTTCCCAAAAATTGATGACACTTCATCAATAAATCACCATTTTCCCTCTATTCCTGTTAATTAATTACATTTTTCTAATTAATTATCCTTCCTATCACTCAGGATGTTGATTAATGCCCTTTTGTTAATTAATGTTTGATTCTAATTGGGTTAATTAATTATTATTAATTAATTATGCTCACAACCCTAATTCAATAAATCATCATTTATTACATCAAATTCCTCTCTTAGATCCCCCAAATCATAGTAATTATCCTCTAATTATCTTTTATAAGATTACATCTACTTATTAATTATATTATTTAAAAATATCCCAACTCCCATGAGTTACTAATGACAAATTAAACTCTTCTAAATAAAGGTTACCTTTTCTAAAGCAACATTATCCATTCTTAATCTTACTTTACCCTTATCCCACATGCACTAAGATGTTAAGCTCTCTCAAACCAGAGGTTTATATAAAGAACCATCCTCCTACCCTTTCTTCATACACTTTATTTTCTCTAGTGTAAACTATAGGCATTTTGATCCTAAGAATTCTCCATTGATTTGGAAATAACTTCTCCATCTTGAATCAATTTACTCAAAATTGAGTAGTATGGGAAGATCCAAAAATGGCTTTGTATCCATTTCTTGGTCAGATTCCTTCCTCAATTCTTGAGGTCACCAACATCAACTTTGATTGTTGTTGTCCACTCAAAATTCCCTACTCTTAAAGAAAGTGAACTTTAAAAATTTTGAGATTTAGTGTCTTCTCTTTTGTGTTGAAATTGTTAAAAGTCGTGAAATTGAGAAAATTCTGCATTTTTGGGTCTTTTTGTGTGTTTTTTGGGCCTGTCGGACAATTTTGTCCCAACTATCCCAAGTTCGAAAGTGCGTTCTATTCCCCGATCGGCCGAAATCCCCGAAGTTGTTCCATTTTCGGGCCCGTCGGAACTTTTCGTCCCAAATGTCCCAAAGTTAATCGGGCAAGCTGTTCCATTTTCGGCCGAAACACCCGAACCGCGTACTTCACACATTTTCATCCCAAATGTCCCAAACTTTTCCGGACCCATTGTAACCTTTTTGGCCAATTCGCCTGAATCGCGTACTTCACGCTCTCATGTCCCGCGTGTCCCAAAAGGCATTTGTGCATCTTTTACCCATTTCACCCGAATTGGCCGAGCCGCGTGTTTCACGCATTCGCGTCTCACATGTCCCTAATGAACCAAGTGCCATTCGTGCTAGTTTTTTCCGCTCTACCCAAATATCCAGCTTATTTAAATTGGTGGGTATGTATTAAATGTGCATTCATGGCCTTTCTCTCCCCTAAACGGCTATATAACGGGCATCCCCCCCTTTGCATTTTTCACATTGTTTCCATGCTACCCTTGCTCGAACCCTAGCAACCTAATTCCCTACGCGTGCATCCCCTTTCTCTGTAATTCCTTCCTGAGTTTAGGTTGCAGCTCTATTGCTATCAATATGAAGATCAAGTTTTAGGGACAGGAACAAATTTCGCCACTAGAATCTGCCGTTCCCAATATTGGAGACAACGAAGCTCGGCATCTTGACTTCGGTGATTTTTGGGCAAGGGTGGCAGATGCAAACCCTACACCGATGGTACAAATGATTCACGATAGCGGTTTGGCTTTTGCTGGAGGTTTTCCGATCTCGGTACAGTGCGCTGATACTGTACTTTTGTGCGGAGCTCACTTCGACCCTGTTTCTAGTGAATTAACCAATATACATGGGGAACTCATCACCAAGCTGGATGCTGCCGCCATTAGCACCGCACTGAGAATCCCAGAGATGGATAACGCCATAGTCGTTTCTCGAGATCAAGCACAGGCTCTGTTTAATCAAGACAACGACAAATACAAGGCACGGGTGGCGAAGTCTTGGCTGAAGAACCCTAAGAAAGGAGCCTCTCGCCTGTCCAAAACTCTTTTCTGAGCATATTTTAATGAAGAATTGTCTGACTTTATAATTCTACTGGCTCGGGTTATGGGTTTGCCCTCTACCAACGAATTTCACTTCTGTATGTGCCCGCTCATCAGCATGGTGTGTGAGGGAACGCAAAATATCAACTGGGCAGAGATCATCAGCATGAATTTGGCAGAGTAGCTGTCCAATGTACAACAAATAAAGAAGTCCTATATGACTTCTTACCTGATGTATACCCTGGCAGCGTCACGGCAGTGGTTTGGTTTTTCCTACCTTGACGCCCACAAAGATGATCCAGTATATGCCTACTACCCGCAGTTCACCCTGGAGACCAGCAATCATAATTTCAGAAGGGTCAATGACGCTTTCACCATGTACGTGGTCAGGATGCTTGAAGGTGATACTGCCAAGAGATTTTATGATGAAGCCATGAATCTGATATCACGCTACGGTGCCTATTTCATACAATTCAGAAAATTATCCTATATCAGGCTTGCCGGCTATGAGAGCACCCCTCTGCGGCTTCCCATGTTCTGCAATGATAAGATGGATTTGATTGAAGTATGCAGGTAGTTAGACAAACTACACAGAACCTACAGAGACAAGAAGATCTCCGGTTTGTACTTTCCCATCTCTTTGGGAAATTATACTTGTAAAATAGCCCTGGACGCAAAGAACATAGAGAGAGCCTTGGTCCCTATCATCGTTCATTTCTTCAAGCCAAGAACCTGCTTCGACTTGAATAAGTTCATTGAAAATAACATCAAGATAATCTACCATCATAGGGCAGATACAGAAGACTACTGGGCTGAGTGTGCAGATGATTTTGAGGCCAAGAGAAGGCATTGTGGTAGGTTCTCCCTGCAATTGATCCAAGAACTCGGCTTGTACCAAGTTCCCGAAGGACTCCAGGATGACAATTCTGATCTATACTCATATGAGTATGACAGTGTGATTAAGCACACCCCCTTGGAGGACTTGGATTGGAACAGGAAAGAAAAAGATGATCTGGCTGAGATCCTTGCTCCAGTCTTAGTTAGGACTAAGGTCTGGTTTGACAGGAAAGTTCGAGAGCTCAGAAGGCACTCAGGAGAATCGTCTTCCAAGGATGTTTCAACGCCGAGGAGAGAGGCATCAATTCCCAGGTTAGAAACACCAGTGCAAACCCCACCTGCCTCATCAACACAAGGACCTACAGCTTCCACTCCTTCATCCACTCAAGTGTACCAGAAGAAGCTCAAGGAGGTTAAGAAGGAGCCTGTGGAAAATGACCCTCAAAGAAAGTAGGTAGAAGTTCCTATGGGACCAGAGAACATCATTGTTCTCAGTGAGAGTGAAGAAAGTGAAATGCCAACCCCTGCAAATGCTCCTGAAGACCCAACTGATAAGGACAAAGAGGTCCAGAGCACTAAACTTCCAAGCGCTATTGATTCTTCTGCAGCAATTGCCTCCAGCGCCCCACTCACATCTCAACTTGAGACCATAGCCGTGCAAACCTTGAGTGTCATGAGCTCTATGTCTCTTGGTACTCTTGCCCCTCCTGCTGCTTCCTCTTCTTCTTTTGCATGGGTTCAGCCTCTTGTTGACAGTAGAAAGAGGAAATCTTCCTCTCAGAGCTTAGGGTCAAACTTTGATGCTGTCGCAACCTTGTTGGGCACCACTCCTTCTCATGCCAAGAAATCCAGAACCACCTCTAGGATAGTGTCTGATGCTCAAGGTCAGCAATTCCTAGAGATTGCTAAGCCTACAGTGGACAAATTAGAGCAAGACTTATAGTCATCTGACTTAGAGCTCTCAAGAATTCCAATGGGAGAGTCTACTCCTGAAGGTGAGATCCACAACCTCCAGGAAACGGTCACACGAGTCATTGGAAGGGTGGAGAAAGGGAAGCAAACTATTGAACAGTTGGAAGAACATGCCCAAATTCTCATTGGCTTCATCAAGTCTCTTTTGTCTAAGGACAAAGTTTTGGACCCTACCCCGTTGACCACTCTTCCACCACCTATAATTTTGAGCCAAGATGAAGTACAAAGTATCAAAGACATGCACAAGTATTCCATCTATGGCAGAGCTATGGAAGCCATGGTGGATGATATGCTTATTGTAGGGTTGAACTTCATCGATGAAGCTTTTAAACTCCATGGAAAAGTGAACAATTTACAACAGAAGCTGTCCTCTACTATCGGGATCATGGATAAAGAGCTCAAACTCTAGAGCAGTTGCATAGTAGACCTCCGCCTTATGGGACAGACAGATGAGAACATCTTACTGGTGAATAAGGTTTTTGATGATGCAAAGGAAAATCTATCAAAATCCTGGGTTTACAGCGTGGAGTGGAAGATCAAAGTCTTAGAGGAGGCTTTGGGAGAGCTGAAGAACAGCTGGCAGAAGGGTGAAGCTTTCAAGACATTGGTGGTCTCTGCTTTCAAAGACATACACTGTCATCTTCAAGATGAAACTTCTGGTATGCCCCTTTCCTTGTAAGAAATCAAAGCTCAATTCAGAGCTTTCTTCAAAGATAACTTATTCAAGGAAAGTTCCATCTCTAAGGAGAAAATGAAGGATATTTGCTCTCTTCAATCTGCCATCGAAGAAGCAAATAAAGATTATCATACTCATGTTGAGTTTGATAAAGAGATGGAGAAGTGTCTTGGATTTTGGACTCAGTCTGCGGCCAACACGTCAGTCCCTTGTGGCAGAGACATAGCTGAGGCGTTGAAGAAATTTAGGCAGTAGATTTTGAAGTTAGTGGGTCCCTCCCAGTAACTGGCCACCTGTCTTCTTCTCCTTATTATTTTCTCTTCTTCCCTTTCTTTTTCCATTTTCTTTATAAGAAGTTGAGGTATTGCGATTGGCAGTCCTTAACTATTCCTGGTTAAAAGAAGCGGTTACGAAGAGTAACTGATTTGTAAGTTATATAATGGCATTTCTACGCCATTCTGAAAGGAGGAAGAACTTCGCATATTTTCTGAAAGTGTAAATAGATTACAAATAAATCAATACAAAAGGGATTTCCATTCTTTTTCTATCTAATCTCCGTTATCTCTGAGCTTTCGTTTAATGTTTGTGAAGATCATTTGTTACTAATTTGTGAGTCTCGCTGATTACATACTCTTCAATTTTGCAATACATGGTGATCTTGTACAACCAAGAAGGAACTTTGTGTCCTTGATTAATGAATTTGTGATAAGTTAAGAAACTTTGTGTTCCGGCAGATGTTATTTACAGAACTTTGTGTCTTTAAATTCCATCTTATTTATATGATACGAATGATCTTGTTCTAAATTCACTGTAACTTCGCATACATAAAGAATTACTCTGCTATCTATAATTCTGCATGTTGCCTTTCTACTCATTCTCGCACTCTCATTCCTCAGTCCTTTTGTGATTGATGATCCTTACGAAAGACACTTTCGTAATATCCAAGTTTAACCAGAAAATGATATTTTGTATATTTGTAAATAAGTTTGTTTCTGAATAAGGGAACCTCTCCCATTAAAGAGGAGGGACTTCTTGTCCCCTGACTGTTGCCCTTCATAAAAGTCCTATTTGACGACCAACAATTTTTAAATGATCTAACTAGGTTCATCTTTAGTTAGCAATCTAAAGAGTAGGAAAGAACTTAACATTTAGTTGTTTATGCATTGAATAAGTTTGTTTCTATAAGCTCTTACCATGATGGTTCTATGGTAGATTTGATTTTTCTTTGAAGGTGTTAGGTTTTAGCTTCTTTTGATTAGCAATGCAAGTTTATTATGAACACAAGGAGTGCTAAAATAACAGTTGTGTCTTCTATTAGCATGTTATTTGAAGGATTTGTAATTGTTTAGAATATTTCAGTGATATTTCTATGAATAGAATGTATTATTTTCATTATTTCCATGATGTATATGATAGTGTTGTGTATTGGGAAAATGTACTATTTCATACGTAGTTGTACTTTTGCCTATTTAACGAATGTTACTCTTAGTCGTAATTGTGTATATTCTGTTAAGTAAATGAAATTGATTGTATCATGTTGCTTTGGAAAATGATGTCAAAGAATCTTTAATTTTAGTGTCAAAATAAGTATAGGAGGATGAAACTGGAACATTGTCTTTTAAATTTTTAGTGCCATCATAATTTTGGATATGATTGTGCCAGTAAAATTTTTGGTAATAATTTAAAATGGTGTGTTTTTTAACATATCTACTAGTGTTGCATTGACCTAGGAAATCACATAATCTTCAAAGAAAAATATCAGCTTAAATTTGTGTGTTTTTTCATTTTGAGTGGGAAGCGACAAAATAAACATATAGCTTGAAATATTTACCTTTTTTGAATGGAATGATCCTCTCTAGTAAGCCCTAAGTTATGTTGGCTTCAAACATCTTTTGTAGTCCTGGAGACTTAGAGGTATCATATGTATTTGTGTGTTCCTCCTTAGGAACCTAGTTGAGAGCATTCACGTGGGAATGAAAGTGTGTAAGATGCGTTATTGTGAGGCATAATGTCACTTTGGCATACAAGATGACATGTTGAGCTTGAAATATCATGGTTGTTTTAGAGACTAAAGAACATTAGAAGTTAAATATAATGAACAGTGGTTGGGACCATAGGGATAGTTAGGTTATGCATTAATGCACTACTAAGTTTTTAATTGTAAAGGAAAATTTGTAACTTGGCTTTGTTTGATAATGTACCTATACATATGAAAATTAACATGCAACCTTCAACCACACTTGACCCCCCGAGGTCATGCCAGAGCAACTGATGTTGAATTTGTGTGGCTAAATATAGGAAAATCAATGACTAATATCTGGTAGTGTGATCTCCTGGTAGCTGAGTTGGAAAAGGGGAAATTTAGAGGCTATGAAAGGGTAGTGTAAATTCCCTATGGTTTGTTTGCCTAACTTGGATCTAAGTTTGATCTAGTTTGAAGTCTCCAAATTAACTAAGATGAAAATAACAATATATGATACTTCTAAAAGGTAAAATAATCTAAACAAATCACAAAATTGAAACATTACAATCACAAACAACAATTTGCTTCTATTCTAAATAATTAAAATATTTCTACACTAAAACTAAACAAGTGAGATAACCCGGTGTGGTTATTCACCTGTGCTGAGTGTATTGAATCTAAACTAAATTAAAAAAAGAACCTTTCCAAATGATTTGGATTATGTAGATAATATCCTATAGATATTATCTCCTTCGGATCCACAAGGATATGAAGAAGGGGATCCATCACCGGGGGTTGCTATGAAATAATCAAAACCTCTTGGAAATTAACTAGTTACTTGCAAATGAAAGGAAATTAATTTCTAGTCTATTTGATATGATGTAACAATGATAAATTGTAAGAATGAAGGAAATCAAACAACAAAGCCAACCTAGAATTCATAGAACATAGGTAAATTCAGCTGTGTAGTAATTTGTCCCCACAGTTTTTCCTTTCCTTCTCCAAGTGTTCATATGAGTCCAAGCGATTGGGAATGAAAGAACAACAGCATGAGGATGGTGCTTGAGCAATGGAAGCTTGAAGGCAGTCTGGATGCAATGCAAGTAGAAGAGAGATAACACAAGAGATCTGAGCTTGGCTATGTAATTCCTAGCAAGATTGTGGCAGCAATAAAATGCAAGATACATAAAAAATCTTGGGTATTTTACTTGAATACAAGTATGGAATATATAGTAATTGAGGATGGGATGTGCCTTTATGCACAAGGCAAGAAGAAGTAGTTCCAACTAATTAAATCTATTTAAAAATAGGAGGAAAAAGAACCAAGCAATAAAAGATAATTTTAGACAATTTGGCTCACAGATGCATGTTAAAAGTGAAATTAAGTGAACCATCGCATGTTAAAACATGCATGACATAATCTAGAAAAAGCAGGTAGGAGTGCCACCCTGTGCAGGGTGGTGGTTTCAGGACCACCACCCTATTTTTGTTGGTGGTCCTAGCACTAAAGGCCAAAACATGTGCAGAAAGAGGCAAAAAGATGGAAAAAGCATGGGAAGGCTAAGTAAAGACGTTTAGGCAACAAT
Organism: Taxus chinensis; assembly: GCA_019776745.2. Classification (NCBI taxonomy): domain Eukaryota; kingdom Viridiplantae; phylum Streptophyta; class Pinopsida; order Cupressales; family Taxaceae; genus Taxus; species Taxus chinensis. Next base: position 983,551,062 of record CM034146.1, read on the forward strand.
ATACACTGCAAATGGGCTTTGGAGCTCGAAAACCTTCTTAAAAGGACCTAAATCATCATTGGGGACTTTTGTAACCATTTTTTGACAATGTAGCACATGCAATTTTGGGTGCATACAGTACCCTTTTGATTCTAGCCTAATAATTTTAAGTAGGCCATGGAGATTACTCATAATTTCATAAATATTTCTTATGATGTGAAAGTGGATGTGAATTGATCCATGTGAGAACAAGCGATTGAGAAAACATAGTTTCTCATTTGAGAATCAAAAATTAAAATGTGTACATCTTAAGATAATTCAAATTAACATTCGAGTGATATATTTTTATTGGAAGTCAAATAAAAAAACCAAACCTAATGGAACTCTTTATAAGATAAGTGTTAGATGAAAGTGAGAAAATGTATTCTTGGAATACCTCAAGTGGCACTAAGGATTTGCAATACAAGGACATTTGATTACTATAATTTTGTCTTGTGGTAGGGTGTAGAGACCCTCGAGCACTAATGAATGTAGTAGATCGATGTGACCTCTCATGATGTTAATAGACAAAGGAGCTATGATATGTGGTTACCAATGATTGTAAATATTGCTTTAGAAGGATTTTGAATACGTAAAATTTTTTTAACTTTTGCGTTTGAACCCACTTTTTTCCCTCTTAGATAAATGTGTCCCTTGGTGTGTAATAGTGGACTACCATGCACTTCTCATAGGGTGTAGTTCCCCTACATCCATGAATTATTTTGAAGTTAATAGATCGTGGAGCCTCTCTTAAGGGTATTGGTGAAAGAAATGTTGATGCATATTCATCCAATGATTTAAATAGTTCCTTGGAATATATTTGAAAAACATAAAGTTTTTAGGTTGTCTAGCTTGTAATATGCATTTAATACTTGAGTGTATAAGAGCAATAAAATAAGTTGTTCCTTGTGTAGAGGTCACCACTCCTTGTAGTCATGAATCCCTAAGTGTAAACTTATGAATTACAATTGTTCTAAAATAGTGCCAACAGCGAGACCAAAGTGAGACCAAAGTGTGACGTAAGTGTAAAGAGTACAAGAGTTAATGTGATTTTGGGTTTGGAATAATGTCATACTTGAAGTCCTTATAACTTAACTAGACATTTTCATGTTTTTAAAAATAAATATGAATTTCTCTTGGTGAGATAAAAATTTTGAGAAAACATAAGCTCTTAAATATATAAATACATAAATAAAATTTCATGATGTGAAAATGTTGAATTGACTCAAACAAGTTATTGAACTATAGCAACTATAATAGGAAAATAAAGGTACCATAATGGAAGGATGTTTATGGGAATAGGTATCTTGAATCTAAATCTCCTTTAAATCCTAAGATTCCTTCCTTGACTTCATGTTAGTTCCCCTTGTGTAATAAGAGTAAAATTTAAACATTGAATAAACATTTTGAGAAGTGGAACCTTAACATAAGAACGAGAGCATTAGGAATTTTGTATGCATTTTGAAATATGGAAAATAATTATTTAGTTATGGAGATTATTGTAAGGGAGAAAGAGGGAAATTAAATGATTCATATTGTAAGTTGAATGTTAAATGAAATTAAGAATATGTAGGTGGAAAAGGAGAATTTATCCTTGCATGATAAATGCTCTTGAATTTTAATCGTAACTAAGATGTAACCATGGTAATGTTGTGTTGTGGATTTTCCAATCCTTGGGTCCCTTTTGTGGTTGGGTCATTGCTAGTATTTTTTCATTAAGGAAAGTATGACATCAACATGTATATGGTGTTATCATGTTGTCTATGTGGGTCGATGTTTTGTGTAAGTGTCTTATGTGATGTTAAGTTTCTCTATTGGAGCCCATGTGGTGTTGTGTAGTGAGCATTTAAAGACAAAAAAAATATTTAGATAATTTTACTATTGTATTTTGGTGTTGAAAATGTGGGCATTACAGTTGGTATCAGAGCTAAGGTTCATACTCTTGAACCTATGGGAAATATTGGAGTTTTGATGGTTATGCATGGTGGTTGGAGGAGATGGGAAGTGTAATGTGATAGTATTGTTGTGATGTGACAACTTGTAATTGTGATCATGTGAATGCACCTATTGTGTTTCCACTTGGTGTGTATTATCTGTGTTGTCGATGTGTATGGTGATGAGATTTCTCTCTCTCTTCATGGATTAAATGTGTATTCCCCATATGTTACCACCTTTTTGGGTGAAAAACAATGTTAATGTGAATGGTGAAAGTGTGGTGGTGTTTCATCATCTTGTGATGTTGTATATGTGTATCAATGTGTGTGTACCAAAGGTTGCTTCCTGAATTTTGTATCATACCATGTTGTTTCCACCATATTGTGATGTATCATATGTATGATCATGACAATGTTGTTTTATAATTGTGTATATGTACTAACATTAATCACTTATTTTTCATATTTATGTATTCATGTGTTATGTGATAAAATGTGTGTGTGAATTAGGGGCATATGGTGATCATATGTCCCCTAATGTGTTGTACTTACAATTTTTGGTGCATTGTGTGGAAATGTTATGTGATTGTAAGTTATGGAACATTTTTATGTTATACCCATAATTTTACCAGGCATAAAGACACTATGGTTATTGTTTGGAAATAACATTGTGTTAGTAATGTAGTTATGTGTTATGTTTTGTACCTTACACTAACTGACCCTAAGGGAAGCAATCAATAAGAGTGTATGTGTGGAGAGAGGAGGTGTGAACCAGGTTTCCATAACCTTGAGTCTGAGTACAAGTTTAGGAAGTGGAGTCTCATGTAGACTAAAAACCCACTTCTATCTATTTTGTATACTTAAGTTTTCTCAGTATATTGTGGATGTGCACCACCTTAGGCTCAACTTATGAAAACTCAAGTTCCCTGCTCTTTCCTATGTGGGTTTTCCATCGAACAATCCTATGTGATATTGACTATGTGGATCCTCGTATATATGATTGGGAGATATATGGAGATATGTTTATTCTGGTTATATGTATTTTTTGCGAGTTGAGGCTCGATATCTGAGTGCTAGAAACTTGATGAGTACCCCTTTGGTGGCCACTGAAAAGGGCCACATAGTGATCATAATGTGATATTTCTATGTTCGTATTTTATTCATAATTGATTCTTTTCTCTTTTCTTGTAAGAACCAACAATTTTCTTGATTGATGTATTCTTAAATTTTGGACATTTAATTTTATTTGTGCTTTCAAGAGCCTTCATTACCATGGTTGTTTAGCCATTTATTTTTCTTAGTTTGAAAATTTTTTTGATTTTAAAAGTTTTCTAGCCTAGCCCAGAGGCTTGGGGTTTTTTCCACTTGGCATTTGAAATAGATTGTTATGTTGGTTCTAATGTTTATGTGTTGGATTAGGGTCATGGGATTCACCATGGAGTGGTAGACCTATGGACCCACTTCGTTGTATGGGGTACACCCCAAGGGGGTCATAGGGATGTGTAGTATTGAACTACAGGTTACTATGCCACTTGGGTGGAGGTGACAGGGCTTATGTGTGCATACTAGGGCCATAGGGTGACTTGACCTCATTAAATGGAGAAATAAGGAGATGGGGCTCTATGGTGAGTGACCTGATATGGAGAAATAAGGAGATGGGGATCTATGGTGAGTGACCCAACATGGAGAAATAAGGTGATGGGGCTCTATGGTGAGTGACCTAGCTTGGTTTTGGCACTATGATTCTTTCTCTATTGGGAGGCATATGGAGTGGTTTTTGGGAGACTTATGGAGTTTATGTGGAAATGTCTTATTCTATCTTGAGACTATGTTTCTTTGTGTAAAAATATAAATTCTCCCTTTGTGACATCTTATCATTTGGCATTCTTGCATATCAAGTGAATATATTCCTGTATTGTGAGACATGAAAAAACTTGTTATAACCTTCACATCGGACCATACCATCATGAGAAAAAAAAAGTATGAAAAGAACCTTGTATAAAACAATCCTAAAAGGAAATTCTTGTAGCCAATCATTCTTACCTTGTCTTGCAAGATGAAAATAACATCCTATACTTGAAAACCACTGATCAAACTTTGTGTTAGAAATATTCTTGTCATGTTCAAACAATTGGAAATAAATGTAGATCATACTTCTTGCATGTTAGTTCTCATATATGCCCTTTTCACTCCTCTATGTATCACTCATGTGCAAAATGAACTACCACCTCCGACCCTTCAACCAATTGGAAACTTGAAAAAAACTATGTGTTTAAACAATGAAAACTTGTTGGCTTACATGGTATTTGGTTATTGTTGGTGTAAGACGAAGACTTTTGTTGACTCATGTTGATGGGAGGTGGTGGCTAGTGCTTGGTACTTTGGGAAATGTTATTTCTTGATAGTTCTTTGATCACAAATCCTATTGGGAAGTTATTAATGTTAGTATGCCATATTGTGGTGTTTATGTTGATTGATGAGTTACTCCTGTGAGTCTTGTTAGACATTGTTATGATTGAGTCTTGACACTCCTCTTGGTTGGTATGTACTATTGGATCTTGTCTTGGCACTGTGTGGGTACAATCATGGTTTTTGGGTCATGTGATACCAGTTTCATATGTATCAGCATGATGCTTCATTGTTTGTTAGTCACATGTGTGTGTTGGATCTATGCCTTGTGACATAATTATTGGAAATTATTTGTTATGTGGAACTACTTTTTGTCTTTCCATGGTGGAATTAGAGGTCTTGTGATGTGATACATTCGTGAAAGTATGTAGTAAGATGTCTTGTGGGCCATTAGTGTTGTGTTGAGTTTTATGTGACATCTTGAGGCCAATTACTATTGGGCACCCATGAACATAAGACAATTAAAATTCTAAAAAATGAATATTAAGATCTTGAGATTAAGAAATAATGTAAAGGAAAAGACTAATTAAGTAATAAAGTAAAAGATAACTAACTACCAATCTTCACAGAACATTAAAATTTAAGATATTGCAAAAATTAGTTTGCTTCCTTGTGGTCACATTGTACCATCAAGATGTTTTTTTAATGACATGTGTCATTATTGACCTTCTTTCCTATGTATCCTTTGAGATTAAGTGTTGTGTCGCATCGAGGATGATGCTCTTATAAGGGGAGGGAAATGTAGATGCCCAACATAAAATCAAAAAAATAAAATAAAATAAAAATAAAAAAAATTTTAAAGGAAATTGAAATTAATGGGGATGTGCGGGCAGTATGGTGGTTTGTGTCAGGGGGTGGTCCATGTGGAAGGAGCCATCAATCAGGTATGGAGAGTGACTCATTCTAAGAGGCCTACAGGCCTATCATTTCCTTGCATAATAATACAAGCACTTTATTTGAGATCCCAAGGTGTTAACCACGATGAAACCCAAGTTAACATGTAAGTTTAGCAGTAGTTGGATGGTTGCAGCATGTGCAAGGGTTGTACTCTCATAATTGGATAAAAAAATGTGACTAGGAACTGATGTTAAACGGATATCTTAGCTATAGCCATCCTAAAATTAGTCCCATTCTGGGTTAAATCAGTCACACAGATTTAAATTTGTAACCAAATATCTCCTCATTTTACTTTATACAAATTGATTGATATAGATCTTTATCTACATTGAGCATAGTTTCAAATGTATTTGAGAGGGAAATACTACATGTGGCGGGTTTATTTGTTGTATGCAGAGGAAAAAGAAGATTGAGGACTAGGAGGCACTTCACTTTGGGTGTAATGTCTAGCCATATTGATTTGGATTTTTCTACTTCTAAACCCCTATGTTGCATGCACTTTAACCTTTGCAGCACCATTCTCCAGGTATTCATTGGCTACCAGTTCATTTTCCTCCTATTTACTAGTTATTTGGTGTAGCTGATGGATTGATTAAGACATTAGAAGTGTCTTTCCTGTTATCCCATGTATGTCTCTGCAAGATTAGTCTCTTTCCCTCTTCCTCTGGGTGAAATCCTTTATTTTATCATTCTAAAAAATGTCCCAACCAGATGTCCCCTCATGGAGTGCCATGGTTGTAGGATTTATACAAAATGTTTGGTTAAACAGCCTTGGGATAGGGCACAGACAACCATCAAAGCACATTGAAAAACTGAGATTTTTTTATAGTTTCTCCCAAAATGTGCCAAAATGGGAGATTTAGACCAAGCACTGTGATTTTGTTTGGAAAATTTCCCAAAAGAGACGTGGCAATATGGAGCATAATGAATTACAAGATATGCACAAGACAGTTTTTTGGATGTGTTTGCTTTACTTGGAGAGCACAAAATAAGTTTTAAGCTACTATTATTATTGAAACTCTTCTTTGGTGATTTAATCAATGTTTTTGTAATTTGAATTCCCATGAAGATGTGTACAAAATTTGAAATAAATGTTTTATTTTTTGGTGCATAAGACACTTATGCAGAATGTGAAAACATAAGAAAAACACCTGAAGTGTTTGTCATAATGCGGAAAAAATGGTTTCATGGAATTCCATGTTGGCTGGATATGCATAAATGGATTCATAGTAAGCCATAAGCCAAAGGGCATTGGGAACTCACAAGTGAATGAAATCACCGACCTAAAGCCAGGATGAAAATCCCCATGTTGTTTTCCTCCAGCAAACGTTGAATATGGGTATGGTTTTCCCCTTTTTGCTTGCACTAAATTTCACTTCATCATTTATAGCTTTTCGAAATTAAATGTTGAATGATAGGGAACATAATTCCAACAAATGAAAAAATATTTCCTTGACATGAACTTGTAAAAACATCAAAAAAATACGATCAAAAAGTTATGCGCATGGAGTGCCACACCCAAATGTACCACAAATCCAAAACTCCTTGCATGACCCCTGGTAACGTGGGACACCATGGGGAACCTTAACCAATTGTTTGAACTCTTTTAATTCCCTTATAAGTAAAATTTTCTAAGCCACTTAGCTTATCAATCACTTGTAGTGATGTGCTCATTTTAATAAAACACGATTGGTTTCGGCTTACGGTTTCTGCTTAGTTTGAAAGAAACTGAAAACCACAACCACCTATCTCTAGAATGCCAACAAGAGAATTGTAACCAAACTTCATCTCAATGAAAACACCTTTGGTGACTAGTTTTTCAAGTGGGTTTTTGATCCCACTAGTCATTGTGTGACAAGAGTTACTAACGCAATTACGATAATTGGCCTAGAGTTTCCCTTTAACTTGAGCTCTACTTATCCTAATCAACTTCCATCAGACATGATGAATTCTCTATATATGGGGGAGTAAGTAGGAACCATAAAAATTCATGATCAAACTTAAAATGAGTGTTTTCAAGACCCAGTTTGTAAGAACTTTTGTTGTTTTGGTCAGTTTTCTCAACTTGCTACTTTAGCTAGAATCTCCTTCTGAGAGTCTCGTTTGACTTCTAGCCATGCGTGTGACCTCGTAATATCTTCATAATGCTATGTATAATATTATAGGATCTTTTATCTTGTATGAATGGATTTTGAAATGTATGGTGTTTTTCTCTCTCCACCCTCTTCTCTCTCTAGAAACAACTATGATACTTTGGTTGATTTGAAAACATAAATGAATTGGGAAATGTAAATTGGTTTGAAATGAAATGAAAATGGACATGAAATACAAATGGTTATGACATTGTGAATGGAAAATAAAATGTCTCTTAACTTTCTCTCTCATCTTACTCTCTCTCTAGTACCAAAATGTTAAGTGCAAATGAATGTGAAAGTGTGAATGCATGAGAAACTGAACTCTGTCTTCTTCTCTCTCCACTGTCTCTCCCTCTCTCTTCTCTTTAATTGAAATTGTTTGAAATGATGAATGTGTGGATTTATGCTTGAGTGTAGGGGATTTCCATACCAGTTCTAGACTGACCCTATGGTGGTTGCAAGTACCTAAACAATAGGAGTAGTAAAACGACACTTGTGTCTTTTATTAGCATTATATTTGAAGGCAATGTAATTGTTTAGAATATTTCAATGATATTGTTATGAATATAATGTATTATTTTCATTATTTCCATGATGTATATGATAGTGTTGTGTATTGGGAAAATGTACTATTTTATATGTAGTTGTACTTTTCCTATTTAACGAATGTTACTCTTAGTCATAATTGTGTATATTCTGTTAAGTAAATGAAGTTGATCATATCATGTTTCTTTGGAAAATTATGTCAAGGAATCTTTTCTTTTAGTGTCAAAATAAGTATAGGAGGATGAAACTTAAACATTTTATTTTAAAAAAATTAGTGTCATCGTAATTTTGGATATGATTGTGCTAGTAAAATAGTTGGTAATAATTTAAAATGGTGTGTTTTTTTACCTATCTGCTAGTGTTGCATTGACATAGGAAATCACTTAATATTCAAAGAAAAATATCATCTTACATTTGTGTGTTTTTTTTCATTTTGAGTGGGAAGTGACAAAACAAACATATAGCTTGAAATATTTACCTTTGTTGAATGGAATGATCCTCTCTGGTAAGCCCTAAGTTATGTTGGCTCCAAACATCTTTCATAGTCCTAGAGACTTAGAGGTGTCGTATGTGTTTGTGTGTTCCTCCTTAGGAACCTAATTGAGAACATTCACATGGGTATGAAAGTATGTAAGATGCCTTAGTGCGATGTATAATGCCGCTTTAGTGGCATACAAGATGGCATGTTGAGCTTGAAATCTCATGGTTGTTTTAGAGACTATATAACATTAGAAGTGGAATATAATGAACAGTGGTTGGGACCACATGGATAGTTATGTTATGCATTCATGTACTATTAAGTTTTTAATTGTAAAGGAAAATTTGCAACTTGGCCTTATTTGAGAATGCACCCTTGTGATTTCGGCCTAATAATTTTAAGTTCCATGGAGATTACTCGTAACATAATAAATCTTTCTTATAATGTGAAATTGGATGTGAATTGATCCACATGAGAACAAGTGATTGAGAAAACATAGTTTCTCATCAGAGAATCAAAACTTAAAATGTGTACATGTTAAGATAATTCAAATTAACAATTGAGTGATATATTTTTATTGGAAAGAAAATAAATGAACCAAACCTAATGGAACCCTTTATAAGCTAAGTGTTAAATGAAAGTGAGAAAATGTAGCCTTAGAATACCTCAAGTGGCACAAAGGCTTTGCAAGACAAGGACATTTGATTTCTCTAATTTTGTCTTGTGGTAGGGTGTAGAGACCCTCGAGTACTAATGAATGTAGTAGATCAAGTGACCTCTCACAATGTTAATGGACAAAGGACATATGATGTATGGTTAGCAATGATTGTAAATATTGCTTTAGAAGGATTTTGAACGCGAAAAATTTTCACAACTTTTGCGTTTGAACCCCTTTTGTCCCTCTTAGATAAATGTGTCCCTTGGTGTTTAATAGCAGAATGTGTTGTTGGGTTGTCTCGCTTTTAATATATAGTTAATACTTTGAGTGTCTAAGAGCGATGAAATTTGAGAACAGTTGTTTTGTGCAGGGTCACTACTCCTTGTAATCATGAATCCTTAAGTGCAAATTATGTGTTATTTGAATTACAAATGTTTTTAAAAAATGCCAATAGTGAGACCAAGTACGACGTATGTGTAAAGAGTGTAAGAGTAAACGATATTTTGGGTTAGGAATAATGTCATACTTGAAGTCCTTATAACTTAACTAGAGATTTTCATGTTGTTAAAAATAAATATGAATTGCTCTTGATGAGATCAAACTTTCAAGCAAACATAAGCTCTTAAATATATAAATATATGAATAAAATTTCATGATGTGAAAATGTTGAATGGATTCAAACAAGTTATTGAACTATTGCAACTATAACAGGAAAATAAAAGTACCATGATGGAAGTATGTTCATGGGAAGAGTTATCTTGAATCTAAATCTCCCTTAAATCCTAATAATTCTTCCTTGACTTCACGTTAGTTCCCCTTGTGTAACAACAGTAAAATTTAGTCATCGAATAAACGTTTGAGAAGTAGAACCTTAACATGAAAATGAGAGCATTAGGAATTTTGTATGTGTTTTGAAATGTGGAAAATATTGTTTAGTTATGGAGATTATTGTAAGGGAGAAAGAGCCAAACTAAGTGTTCATATTGTAATTTGAATGTTAAATGAAATTAAGAATATGTAGGTGGAAAATGAGAATGTATCCTTGCACGATAAATGCTCTTGGAATTTTAATTGTAACTAAGATGTAACCATGGTAATGATGTGAGGTGGATTTGTCAATCCTTGGGTCCCTTTTGTGGTTGGCTCATTTCTAGTATTTGTTCATTAGGGAAAGTGTGGCATCGCAGTGTATGTGGTGTTATCATGTTGTCTTTGTGGGTTGATGTTTTGTGTAAGTGTCTTATGTGATGTTAAGTTTCTCTATTAGAGCCCATGTGGTGTTGTAGCGAGAATTTAAAGACAAAAAAAAATTAGATAATTTTACTGTTGTATTTTGCGGTTGAAAATGTGGGTATGAAAAGTGGCTTGAAGTATGAATTAGAAGATGAAAACAATAGAATAAAAATATATGGAAAGGATGAAAAGAGTAATGAAGTTCTTGATGAAATTCTAGAGAGTCGAAGAGAAGCATGTGACAAAATACGTCTAGGCTTCATAGGAGAGCCTATAATGAAGTGTGAAGATGACCATACTAGTTCAAGAAGAAAAAAAAACTCAAGAAGGACTAAATCAGTAAGGAAACCAAATGCATCCATGTATAAAAGAACATTTAATGGCTATTGATTTTCCTATCATAATTTTTGACATAGAGCTAAAGAATATATAAATCATGTCATGGATGAGCATCCATGGAGAGATTGCGGAGATGAGTACTCAAGGAACATCACCTATTTCAACTATCAAGAAAAGGGACATACTACCAAATATTGCTTAGATGAACCATCTAGCTAGTCTTGGAGAGAATAAGACTCAAGAGGCATGAAAAAGATAGTATGCTACAATTACAATAAGGTTGGGAACTTTGCTAAGAAGTGTATTGTTCATAAAGCTACTGTTAGTGCAAAATCACAGCACCCCTGGATGCAGGTCAGGTTTCTAGGTTGATCACTTTGGCATCCAGTGTGATTGCATAACAATGAATCCTTTCTCCAAGTGTGGGACTTGAAAAAATGAGAAAGGATTCTCCAGAGAAGGCTGGTTTCTATTCCTCTGTTCAGATGCACACGAAATATGCAAAGGGTTTTCTCAAAACCTAATCTAATTCTACCAAGGAGACAAGGTAAGAAGATGCATAAAATAAATCTAAGCTAATAGAGGTGATGCACCGAGGAATGAAGAACACCTATTTTGCCAGTGAACACAGACCATTTGAATGTGATATAAGATCATGCACAGATGACAAAACCTGCAGTGAAAGACCAGGAGGATGTAAAAATGAACACAGAGAGGGCTAAGAATCATCCACAGACATGCATTACTTGCTCCAAAGATTGATACAATACACTACAAAATGCCATGAGGCAGAATAGTATTACAGTTCAAATGAGAGGTTCGAACTCCACAAATTCGCCTGAGGAGAAGAAGGGAGAGGCAAAACAGAAAAATGTTCGACCCTTGAAAAGAAGCTCCTCTTTACAATGTATAGAAAGAATGAGAGAGGAAAGAGAGAGGGTGAAGCCAAATCTACTCCAACCACCTCCAGGTTGAATTTAGTTCATCTCATTATGACAGAAGTGGCAGATCCTGGCAAAACGGCGGGATGTCCAATAGAAGCGGCGAACTATCTGCTGCATTAAAGTTGTTTGTTGAAGCATTACTTCTGCTTGTTATTTCATGCCAGAGGCATTTCTTGATTTTCTCTCTCCAAACTAAACCAAAATGCAAGATTGACCCTGGAATCATGTAGAGAATCTCACAAGCTTTCTGTTGATATAAAGAACATGCAAATCCGAGCTCTGGATTGAAAGATATGTCGATCTAAAGATTTAGGGCACAAAACAGGCGAAAATAGATTTTAAAATTTCTTCCCGCACTCTGCCACCTGGATGACACGTGGCAGGTTCTGATTCACTGAGCAACTCTCTCTCCTCCACCTCTCGGCGGGATCTCTTTTGAAATTTCCTTGTGGGCCCTAGCTGGGACACGTGGCACTATCCCATTGGTTCGAGCTGACCCTTCAAATCTCACCCTTTGACCTTTTCCCTTATGACACGTGTCATGATTTGGTTGGTTCTCGGCCCTTTCTTCTCCTTCGCGTCCACCGCATCCATTTGTCCCAGATGTCCCAGTGCTGCTTGGGACAAAATCCTCTGGTTCGCATCCATTTGTCCCACTTGTCCCTGTGCTTCACGGGACAAATTCTTCCGGTTCACCCGATCCGGCCAATTCGCGTCCTCATGGCCCAGATGTCCCATTTGCCTCCGGACTGTTTGTTCTCATTTCGGCCGAACCGTCCGGTTTGTGTATCTTTGTCCCATATTTCCCAAAGCAGTTAGTGTGAAAGTTCTCCTTTTCGGCCGATCCGGGATTTCCGCGTCCTTCGCGCACTCTTGTCCCACTTGTCCCTTTGCTGTTTGGGCCGCCTGTAGGCTTTTTGGCCGATCCGCGCCTTGATGTCCCAAATGTCCCGACTGTCCCGGGGACTAGGACTTAGCCGATTTTCACATTTTTTTCTGGCCCAAGCTTATCTTCTGCAACTTCTTCGCATCTTCTCGGAGCTTGCTTTTTTTTCAACCTGGACGGGAGAGTTAGAAAAATTTCTGAAGGGACCCTAAAAACATGACTTTTTGCCCTGAATCAATTTATCTTCCTGGGACTTGAGAATTTTGATGCATGTTATCAAATTAACCCTGGGGGGTGAATTTTGGATAACAATTTGGTGACTCAGTGGGGTCACCTGCCTGCTAGGTAGAAGATCAGTGGCCTTAGCGATCTATTGGGCATGGAGTCATAAGCAATAACCTGAAACGAGCCTGATATCTAATCCCGAGCCTGATACTGCAACTTCTTCTCCAACAACACTCTGAATTGTAGAAAACAACCTGAGAGCAGCAAAACCTTTGCCGAAGCACTTAGGAAAACTGAAAACTAACTACAACAGGACAATGTGCACAAGCACTTGGAGGAATGAAAATCTAATTAATATTTACAAGGTAGTGAACTTCCCTCTAGAGGCAATGCTTGAGATAGATTCCATTGACTGGAATCTGCAGTTCCTCACCATCTAATGAGGCCAATTGGAAAGCATTACTACTCTTGCGCTTTGTGACCATGTATGGGCCACTCCAAATGGCATCAAATTTGAAATGCCTTCCTGGTTTTTCCCGATCTGCATCCCATTTCAACACTAGATCTCCAACTTGAAAAGATATATCCTTGGCCTTTCTGTCAGAGGTCTTCTTGATCAAAGCTTGATCCTTTTCCATTGCTTAGGATGCTTGATTTCTAATCTCTTGCAGCTCCATCAGCTCTGCATATCTCACCTCCATAGGCTCAAATTCAAGCAATTCCAGCTGCTTCATGAGTTCCAATGTTGGCAACTCAAGTGACATGGGCAAGATTGCCTCTCTTCCATAGACAAGCTTAAATGGAGAATTATCTGTGGATCTTTTGGGAGTGATCCTATCAGCCCATAAGGCTGATTTCAGTTTGGTATGCCAAGCCCTCTGATTCTCATCAAGAGTCCTCCTAATGATCCTCAGCAAGTTCTTGTTTGTAGACTCGGCCTGGCCATTACCTTGAGGGTAATAGTTTGATGAAGTGCTTAGGTAGATCCCGTTCTTGACATCCCACTCAGTCACCTTAGATCCAATGAATGCCAATGCGTTATCAGAGATTATTGTAGCAGGTACGCCAAATCTGGTAGTTATCCCCTCGTAAAAGTCCAAGATGCTAGACTCATTCGCCTCTTTGAGTGCTACTACTTCTGTCCATCTGGTGAAGTAGTCCGTGGCTATCAAAATCCATTTGTGCCCTTGGCTTGAATTGGGATTGATGGCTCTAATGAAGTCTAAACCCCATTGCATGAATGGCTGGTCAACTGAGATTGGTTGTAATGGAAGGGCAGCGAGTCTCTCTTTTCCTGTGAAAAATGCACAATTCTTACATCTCTTGATCCATGCATAGCAATCACTAAAGATTTTAGGCCAATAATAACTAGCCTTCATGATTTTTTAGAGCTGTCACACTCTTGGTGAAAATGGTAAAATTTAAAACATCGAATAACTTTTTGAGAAGCAGAACATACATCAGAATGAGGAGGAATTAGGACTTTCGTAGTGTTTTGCAATGTGGAAAATAATATTTAGTTATTGTAGCTTATTGTGAGGGAGAAAAATCCAAATTAAGTGTTAGTATTGTAAGTTGCAGGTTAAATGAAGTCAGAATATTGTAGCTGAAAAAGGAGATTCATCCTTCACAATAAATGATCTTGGAATTTTATCTAACTCATATATAACCATGGTAATGGACGTGTGTGGATTTTCAATCCTTGGGTCCCTTTTGTGGTTGGGTCATTTCTAGTATTCGCGTTCAGTAGGTAAAGAGTGAAGTGACGTGTAATAGGGTTATCTTGTTGTCTTATGTGGGTTGATGTGTGTGTAAGTGTTGATGTGATATTAAGTTTCTTTGTTGGAGCCCATGTGTGGTTTTGTAGCGAGCATTAAAGGCAAAAAAAAAATTAGAGAATTTTACTGTTGTTATTTGGCGGTTGAAAATGTGTCTGAACAGTGGCTTGAAGTATGAATTAGAAAGATGAAAAACAAGAGAATAAAACTATGGAAGGATGAAAAGAGTAATGAAGTTCTTTGATGAATTCTAGAGAGAGCAGTAGAAGCATGTGGACCAAAATAGTCTAGGCTTCATAGGAAAGCCTATAATGAAGTGTGAAGAGGACAATACTAGTTCAAGAAGAAAAAAAAATCAAGAAGGAACTAATAGTAAGGAAACCAATGCATCCATGTATAAAGAACAGAATGGCATGATTTCCATCTACTTTTTGACATAGAGCTAAGGAATATATAAATCTGTCATGGGATGCGCATCATGGAGAGATGCGGAGATGAGTAACTCAAGGAACATCACCTATTTCACTATCAGAAAAGGGACATACTACCAAAGATGCTTAGATGGAACCATCTAGCTGTCTTGGAGAGAATACGACTCAAGAGGCATGAAAAGATAGTATGCTACAATACAATAAGGTTGGGAACGTTTGCTAAGAAGTGTATTGTCATAAAGCCTAGGTTAGGGAAACAAAATGCAATGCACACCACTCCCTCCGGCTGCTCCAAATGTGCGCTCCTTCACCTCACTTTTGCTCTATCTTCACTTTTGCCGCTTCTCCTCACTACCCCCCCCCCACCCCCCCCCAGCACCCTGGATGCAGGTCAGGTTTCTAGGTTGTCACTTTGGCATCCAGTGTGATTGCATAACAATGAATCCTTTCTCCAAGTGTGGGACCCTGAACAAATGAGAAAGGCTTCTCCAGAGAAGGCTGTTTCTTTCCCTTGTTCAGATGCACACGAATTGCCAAAAGGGTTTTCTCAAAACCTAATATACTTCTACAAGGAGACAAGGTAAGAAGATGGCATAAAATTAAATACTAAGCTAATAGAGGTGATGCACGAGGAATGAAGAACACCATTTGCCAGGAACACAGACCATTTGAAGTGATATAAGATATGCACAGATGGGAAAACCTGCAGGAAAGCCCAGGAGGATGTTTAAAAAATGAACACAGAGGAGGGTAGAATCATCCACAGAAATGCATTACTGCTCCAAATGAGTGCTACACTACATAAAAAATGCCATGAGGCAGGAAATAGTATTACAGTTCCAAATGAGAGGTAGAACTCCACAATTCGCCTGAGGCGAAGAAGGAGAGGCAAAACAGAAAAATGTTCGACCCGTGGAAAAGACAGCTCCTCCTTACAAGTAGAAAGAATGAGAGAGGAAAGAGAGAGGGTGCAGCCAAATCTACTCCAACCACTCCAGGTTGAATTAGTCATTTCATTATTGACAGAAGTGGCAGATACTGGCCAAACGGCGGGTGTCCAATAGAAGCGGCGAACTACTGCTGCATTAAAGTTGTTTGTGACGCATTACTTCTGCACTTGTTATTTCATGCCAGAGCATTTCTTGATTTTCTCTCTCCAAACTAAACCAAATGCAAGATTGACCTGGAACATGTAGAGAATCTCACAAGCTTTCTGTTGATATAAAGAACATGCAAATCCGAGCTCTGGATTGGAAAGATATGTGGATCTAAAGATTCTAGGGCACAAAACAGGGCGAAAATAGATTTTAAATTTCTTCCCGCACTCTGCCCTGGATGCAAACGTGGGCCAGGTTATGATTCACTAGAAAATCTCTATACCTCAAATCTAGGGCGGGATCTCTTTTGAAATTTCCTTGTGGGCCCTGCTGGGACACGTGGCACTTATCCCATTGGTTCGCGCTGACCCTTCAAATCTCAACCTTTGACCTTTCCCGTATGACAGTGTAAGGATTTGGTGGGTTCTAGGACCTTCTTCTCCTAGCGGCCAACCGCATCCCATTTGTCCCAGATGTCCCAGGCTGCTTGCGGACAAAAATCCTCTGGTTCGAATCCATTTGTCCCACTTGTCCAGTGCTTCACGGGACCAAATTCTTCCGGTTCACCCGATCAGCCAATTCGCGTACTCAGGCCCAGATGTCCCATTTGCCTCCGGACTGTTTGTTCTCATTTCGGCCGAACCGTCGGTTTGGGATCTTTGTCCATTTCCCAAAGCAGTTAGTGTGGAAAGTTCTTCCTTTCGGGAGATCCGGGATTCGCGTCCTTCGCGCACTCTTGCCACTTGTCCCTTTGCTGTTTGGGCCGCCTGTAGGCGTTTGCCGATCCGCGCCTTGATGTCCCAAATGTCCGACGTCCCCGGGGACTAGACTTAGCCGATTTTCACATTTTTTTCTGCCCCAAGCTTATCTTCTGCAACTTCTTCGCATTCTTCTCGGAGCTTGCTTTTTTTTCAACCTGGACGGGAGCAGTTAGAAAAATTTCTGAAGGGACCCTAAACCATGACTGTTTGTGCCCTGAATCAATTTATCTTCCTGGGACTTGAGAATTTTGATGCATGTTATACAATTACCCTGGGGGGGTGAATTTTGGATAACAATTTGGTGACTCAGTGGGGTCACCTGCCTGCTAGGTTAGAAGATCAGTGGCTCCTTAGCGATATATTGGGCATGGAGTCATAAGCAATAACATGAAACGAGCCTGATATCTAATCCCGAGCCTGATACTGCCAATCTTCTTCTCCAACAACACTCTGAATTGGAGAAAACAAACCTGAGAGCAGCAAAACCTTTGCCGAAGCAATTAGGAAAACTGAAACTAACTACAACAGGGACAATGTGCACAAGCACTTGGAGGAATGAAAATCTAATTAATATTTACAAGGTAGTGAACTTCCCCTCTAGAGGCAATGCTTGAGATAGATTCCATTGACTGGAAATCTGCAGGTCCTCACCATCTAATGAGGGCAATGGAAAGGCAGTACTACTCTTGCGACTTCTGTGACAAGTAGGGGCCACTCCAAATGGCATCAAATTTGAAATGCTTCCTGGTTTTTCACGATCTGCATCCCTTTCAACACCTAGATCTCCAACTTGAAAAGATATATCCTGGGCCTTCTGTCAGAGGTCTTCTTGATCAAAGCTTGATCCTTTCCATTGCTTAGGAGCGTGATTTCTAATCTCTTGCAGCTCTCATCAGTCTGCATATCTCATCATAGGCTCACATTCAAGCAATTCCAGCGATTCATGAGGTTCCAATGTTGGCAACTCAAGGACATTGCAAGATGCTCTCTTCCATAGCAAGCTAAGGAGAATTATTGTGGATCTTTGGGAGTGATCCATCAGCCCTAAGGCTGATTTCAGTTTGGTATGCAGCCCTTGATTCTCATAAGAGTCCCCTAATGATCCTCAGCAAGTTTATGTTTGTAGACTCGGCTGGCCATTGACCTTGAGGAGTAATAGTTTGTGAGTGTTAGGTAGATCCCGTTCTTGACATCCCACTCCGTCACCTTAGATCCAATGATGCCAATGCGTTATAAGAAGTTATGTAGCAGGTACGCAAAAAGGTAGGGGAGAGGGAGAAAAAAACAAAAAAGAGACAGAACAATACCATAAAAAAAAAACAAGAAAGGAAAAAGAAAAAAAATGAAAATAAAAAAAAGACACCCCGCACAAAAGCCCACGCCCAACCAAACACCACGACCGAAATCAAACAGAAAAAAAGCCACACGCCACCCGGGCCCCCCCGCCGCCTCCCACCCCCCACCCCCCCGGCCCCACAACTACAGAACTACCCCGACGACCAAACCCGCCGGCCCGGCGGGCTGAGCCCGCCCCCGACCCCCCAACCCCCACCCAACTAACAAAAAGAATACAAAACAACAAACACAACAGCATTAACAAAGAGCAAAAACAAGAAAACAACAACCCCAGGCCCCCCCGCCAAACCAAAAACAAAGAGGCAAAACAAAAAAAAGAACAAAAAAAAAAAGAAAACAACTCCCCCCCCCCGTCCCGCGCAACGGCGCCACACAGACGCTCAACCCACAACCCAACAAAAGAAAAAGAACGAGAAAACAATGCCCCACAAGCACCCCCCCAACACCCAATCAACATCTCCCCTGCGCACAAAACCTCTTCAGCCACCCCACTCCCCACCACCAGAACCCCCCCCCCTCCCCCCCCCAACACCCCCATCCCCCAACCCACCCCCACCCCCCTCGTAAAAGGCCAGATGCTAGACTCATTCGCCTCTTTTGAGTGTACTACTTCTGTACCATGGTGAAGTAGTCCGTGGCTAGCAAAATCCATTTGTGCCCTTGGCTTTGCATGGGATGATGGCTCTATGAAGTACTAAACCCCATTGCATGAATGGCTGGTCAACTGAGATTGGTTGTAATGGAAGGCAGCGAGTCTCTCTTTTCCTGTGAAACAAATGCACAATCTTAACTCTCTTGATCCATGCATAGCAATTCACTAAAGATTTAGGCCAACAATAACTAGCTTCATGATTTTAGAGCTGTCACTCTTGGGACCAAATGGCCAACAAGCTGGTCCATAGGAAACTCTTTAATAACCTTTGGATCTGATCATGTGTTTAATGCATCGCAGCAGCACTCCCACTTCACATCTCTTGAACAAACTCCATAATGATGGTATGGACACAGCCTGACAACCTGAAGATCTCCTCTTCACTTGTGCTCTTTTTGGGAGGGCCAGGCCGGGTTGGAGGAAGTGCATAATGCTTGGGTCAGCAAAAGTCAAGGCAGAATTGTCTTCTTTTGTCTGCCACTCGGTCATGGCTGTATTGAACTGTCAAAACAGCCTCTTCGTTCGTTGCCATACGTCTTTTTTCTTCCCCAAAAACAGTGCTCACACAATCATCCCTCTTAACCAGCTTTGTGATCTTGACTCAATGTCATTACTCCATACACACGGGTGATCCAACCTACCTTTTTTCATTCAAATCCTTGTTGAGGGGAAGTCTTAACCCCAGCATGTGAGACCGCAATTGGGACCTGCTTGTTTAGACGAATGCTTTAATTCTTCAAGCTTCTGATTACTGCAAGCACATGCTTTCCAATAAAAGAGCCCTCACTCGGCAGTCATTAGCTCTCGCTGAAGAAGGCATCAGCTGCTTCATCATTATCTTGTTCTG
The DNA here is from genome assembly GCA_019776745.2 of Taxus chinensis. Lineage (NCBI taxonomy): Eukaryota > Viridiplantae > Streptophyta > Pinopsida > Cupressales > Taxaceae > Taxus > Taxus chinensis. Next base: position 983,570,686 of record CM034146.1, read on the forward strand.
CTGTACCAGAATGGCAGAAATAGGTATGCACCTCCAAATGCATAAAGGATGAAATCCCGTGGAAAAGTCTGGGTTGATGAGAGTGGGTGCTCTTTCGGAGATAGTCTTTGATTGCTTCAAAACTATCCTTCCTTCTGCGGCCACTTGAAAGACATGTTTTCCTTACATTTTGGTGATGGGTTGGACAAGGGTTGCAAAAATCTGGGACAAACCTCAGAACAAAGTTTATCATTCCCAGGAAACTATGAAGCGCTTTTTGTGGCTTGGCAATGGTAGAGCTCTTATGGCTTCAAACCCCTCTCGGGATCAATCACTAAGAACTTCCTGAGACAATGGCCAAGGAGCTTCCATTCATGTGAAAGAAAGATGCATTCTTAGGATTTAAGGACACTCCGAACTTTTAACCTCTGAAAAACACTTGCTGAGGTGAAAGAAGCAATGGTCTGCTGCATTCTTTGAAGAAGACAGTAATATCATCTAGGTATACAGCACTATCATTGTTGACAAGCATTTGAATGCCATAATCCATAGCTCGCGGACATTGTTGCTATGGCGTTCGACCGTCCACATGGCATCTTCTGTAAGCATATGTGCCCCATTTGTTGTGAGTCTGTCTGAACTGGTCTTCCTCTACCATAATATGATTAAGCCGAAACCATCAAGTAGTGAAAACTTTCTGAACCAGATACGACTGCATATTTGCTCCATGGAAGGGAGTGGATAATGGTCCTGAGGAAGAGGCTCTATTCAAACTCTGATTCAAACACAGCACTGTCCTCTCCACTCTTCTTGTGACTGGAACTACGTTGGCAACCCAACTAGAATTGATTGATTGGGGAATATGATCTTGCTCCCCCCCCAATCAGCTTGTCCAAATTATTTCCTCATGAGAGGGCTCCATGTGTGGATTACTGGTCTCTGTTTCTGCCCGGACAGGCTTAGATGTGGATCCAATTCGATGGATGCTGAGCTGAGTTGGGATTGAAACCTTTAAGTTCTTATAGCTCCACGCAAAACGTCAGGGAACTCTGAATAGCTGTATGAACTCACATCTCTTTCTCAGTTGTCATCTTTCCAATTTGCATGGCTTGTTCTCTTCTACCCTAAGATGGATACTGATCTTCTCTCTTGACTAATGTTTGCTTTCTCCTTTCTTAAACTTGATCATTGGGGTTAAAAATGGACTCCAACGTGATAAGTCCCTTGGGCAGTTGTCAGTTCTCAGTTGTATCAATTGGTCACCATATTACTGCTCCAAATTTATTGATTCTAGCGGTGAACTCAGGCTTCTTTCTTACAAGACAGGAGTGATTTGTGGTTGTTTCAAATACTTGCCAAACTGACATCGTTATCCGCGTACCGAAGGTCATGACAATCAACGTGGGTTGGCTGTACCTTGTCTTGTTGAAGGTTTGATAGAATGTCAAAGGATGCCCTACTGCCTGGCAAGCCTGTTCAGACCGCTTGCTTCTTTCCTAGGGAATGGCTTTTGATGCCGAAACCTCAAAATATTCCATGAGGTCCCCACCCCTGTTCTTGTAGCACCTGAGTAGATCATTTTTGGCAGCATGCTGTCCCTTGACATGATTCCAATCATTCACATGTCCCAAAAAACTGCAAGTCTTATTTTTTCTTTATGCCCCCCCAGCTCCTTGCACCAAGCTTCATATTCACGTGTTATGGGAGCATGTAAATTGAAATCTAAAAAGTGAAAAGTAATTACTCCTTGAGGTGAAAAAAGCAAGGCTCCACCTCCTACACCTTGTCATCCTTGATCATCAAAAAACAGCTGCATACCTCATTTCACCTTGTGGTTGGCTTGGTGAGGCTAGGAATAGGTTGACTTTCTTCTGTATACAATAGACTCCTAGCTCAGATTCTTCTATTCCTTGATAAGGATCAAAAAGCATGCACCTTGCTGCCCATTCAGCAAGAGTTAGATTTCTGGGCGTTTTCCCATTTAGTGTCAGTTTCATCAGTGCTAGGGTGGATCTTCTTGATCAATGCCGAGCATTGGCATTAATCTAACTTGGAGTGTAGGGCTCAAGATGGAAGTTTGCAATAGGTTAAAATGGATTGTGGTCTTAGTTCCATTCTTGTCCTGGAATAGCATGTGGGCCCACTCGCGACAAATATCCCCAATCTGGAAGGAAGTCCCTTGAAAAAAATAGGCCAAAGAGTGGTGGGAGGTCTATGACGACACATCTTGTAAAACAAAACATTTGGACATGAGTGCAAGGTAAGACTCAAATTTCTAACACTCAAACTGTTGCTATTGCTGTCCCATCCAAACTACACTACTTGGTGTTTGTTTCATAATGAAGCCTAGCGATCAGCTATTTGGTGGGCATGACCGAGCTACTGCTCCAAAATCAATAATGTAATTATGCACTAGCGCTTTCCATGCTTAATGAAAATAGAAAGGGAGGGGTTTCAACATCTTACTTGTGTCCTCCATGATTTCCTTCAGATTGGGCAGCATTTGTAAGCACTTTGTCTTGCATGTGATTCGTAGCTGGCCAGTCCTTCATGGCAGCTTGCAGCAGATCTTCTTTGGCCTGGGATAGATAGGGATTTCCCCAACATAGATATAGTTGAAGTTGTTTCTATTGATCAATGATACTGAATAGTGATGAAGGATATCTCGTTGTTGTCCTTGGTTTACAATTTACTCCTGTCTTGGGCAGCAACAGCTGGCATTTGAGTTTGGCTTATGGTTGTTCTGGCTGCCTTGTGTCATTTGAAACGAGAGTTAAAAAACACAAACCCCCAACAAATAACCCCAAATAAAAAAACGTGCCAATCATTGTGGAGCCAGGGAAGGGTTTGGATTGGCTAGGGCTTAAGGGTTCTCTTAACCCAACTTTATCCTTTGTGACCTGGGGTTTTCTGCAAACACCTTGAGAAACTACATGGTTTTATGCCACAAAACTCATCTGCTTGCCAAGGTACCAATTGGTGTCATTTGGGGCGGATTGTTGTGGAATGTTTCTTGCTCTGCCTGCTGTAATTTTGACTGTTCTCCACCCTCCAAACAGTAGTTGTTACCATTAAAGCTGAGTCAAGCACCATTGAAGCACATGGATCTGATTATGAGGCTCATTACAGGAAAACACCAAGCATTTACTCACGGCCATGTTGTTTGGTGCTGGTAATAATGACTTAAGGAGATATGGCATTTGGATTATAGGGCTGGAATGGTCTATTGGCAGGAGGCTGATTGATTCTGATTTACCGCTGGATTGGGTGGCTTTTGAGGCTGATATGGTGCCTATTAGGTTGAGCTTGAGGCTGATTGGCTGCCTATTAGGTGAGCTTGAGGGCTGATACGAAGGTCTAAAACCTTGAGCTTTTTTTTACTGTCTTTGAGTGTAACCAGCTCATTACCTAAATTTTCAGTTGCTTCAGGACCTCTTGAAGCATTTTGAGGCATAGAAGATGAATAGAAGCTTCCACTTGAATTCTGATTCTAGGCGTGGGAGAAGGAAGCTAAGAACAGGTGCCTGCTGTATTGGACTCTCTAACTTGGATATAATGGTATTGGAGGCCTAGGAGCCACTTTACCAGATTGCATAAGCTAGTTTCCGCTCTAATGGCAAGACTATAAGCAGAAGTAAGGTGTTCCTTCCCATTGATTAAATTAACATAGAAATATCAGAATTCCAAAGCGTAAGATAGTATAAAAAAGCACCTTCTGCTGATGGCTGACTGCCACTGGACTCTATCCCAAGACTTTTGAATCATGAAGTTGACGTCAGTCAGCTGACTTCATTGCGGAGCTATCTTAATAGTTGTTAGATTTGTTCCAATAGAGACAAATTGTCTCCCTTTTCCCCCCAAACTGCTCATGGAGAATAGGCCTAACTGATTCAATTTGTGATTAGAACAGCTGTAAGGCTCATAAAACCATGTGCAATGCTTCCCTTGCAGATGATTGCCAGTAATTTGACAGCCCACATCCATTTCATTATCTCATGGATTTCACGACGTAGCATGTCTTGAATGATTCCAGAGTTGTAAGTTTTCCAGTGAAAACATGGAAGTTCTCAATGCTGCAATTGAGAATGGATTCTGTGTATGAGGGCAAGTGGGCTCGCTGCAGTGAAATGACAAAGGGAATTTGACTGTACAGCCATTCTGATTGGTCGAAGGACTCTCTGAATACTGAGAAGGGACGAAGAAAGGGGGAGGAGTGAGAGAGTTCTGTTTGGTGAGATGGGAGACCTTTGAATCCTTCTTCTCTTGGCATTCTTATTGGAGAAATTAAGGTATTCAAAAAAACTTCTTCTTCTACCAGCTCTTGACCTTGTGATTTTCTCAAAGCCTTCCAGGGGTGGCCTGTTATGGCTGAAACCCGTGATCTTCTCCTGGGTCGCCAGCTCTGTGAATTTAATAGATCTTTTCAAGCAAGAAATTTGCAAGGAGATGGGCATATCAACTTTTGCTACAATAAATGAGAACTCTAGGTCCCACCCGGCGTAGCCAAAAATGTTAGTGCAAAATCACAGCACCCCTGGATGCAGGTCAGGTTTCTAGGTCGATCACTTGGCATCCAGTGTGATTGCATAACATGATCTTTTCCAAGTTGGGACTGAAAAAATTGAGAAATGATTCTCCAGAGAAGGCTAGTAGTATTCCTTGTTGCAGATGCACATGAAAGATGCAGAGGTTTCTCAAAAACATCAATTCGCCAAGGGAGGACAAGGTAAGGACGATGCATAAATTAAATCTAAGCTAAATAGAGTGATGCACCAAGGAATGCAGAACACCTATTTTGCCAGTGAAGTCCCTTGACAAACATAGGCCAAAGAAGTGGTGGAAGGTCTATGACTGACACATCTCTTGTAAAACAACAACATTTGGGACATCGTGGGTGCAAGGTAAGACTCAACATTTCTAGAACTGTCACTCCAACTGTTGATATTCAGCTGTCCCATCCAACTACCCGACCCCCTTTGGATTTGTTTTCATATCATACTGAAGCCCTGCTGTCAGGCTAATTTGTTTGGCATGACAGAGCACTTGCCCAAATCAATCATTAATTATGCATCAGCTGATTCCAATGATTAATGAACATAGAAAGGAGGGGGTTTCAACATCTTAACCTTGTTGTCCTCCATGCTTCTTCAAGATTGGGCAGCATTTGTAAGCAACTCTGTCTTGCAGTCTTTCTGGCTGATATCTTGAGCATGGCCAGTCCTTCATGGCAGCTTGGCAGCAGATCTCCTTTGGCCTGGGATAGATATGGATTCCACAAAATAGAATATTGACGTTTGGTCCTTCTTCATCTGATCATGATACTGAATAGTGATGAAGGAATCTCTCTGTTGTCCCTTGGTTTTTACACATTTACTCTTGTCTTGGGCAGTCACCGTGGGCATTTGAGTTGGCTTAGGGTCTGTTCTTGCGCCTCTTTGTGCATTTTAAACGAGATTCACTTGCCAAATGCATTTTGTGGAGCCTGGAAGGTTTTGGATTGGCTAGGGCTAATGGTTTCTCTTCACCCAAAATTTCTCCTTTTTGACCTGTGTTTTCTGCAACACCTTGAGAAACTACCTGGTTTAATTGCCACACAATCCTCGTGCTTGCCAATATTACCAATGATGGTGTCATTTGGGGCTGATTTTGTGGAATGTTCTTGTTGTTGGCTGTTTTTCTGACTTTCTCAATCTCACCCTCCACACACCAGTAGTTTGTTACCATTAAGCTTGAGTTCAAAGCACCATTGAACACATGGATTGATTAAGAGGCCTCATACATGGAAAACACAATCATACACTCCGGCAATGTTGTTTTTGGTGTGCCTGTACTTAATGCCTTAGCGGCAATATGGCATTTGATTATAAGGGCAGTAAGGGTCTAATTGGCGAGGAGGCCCTTGCTTGGTGTGATTCTGATTACAAGGCTTGATTGGTGTGGCTTTTGAGCTGATATGGCCTGCCTTAGGTTGAGCTTGAGGCTGATATGGCGCTATTAGGTTGAGCTTGAGGCTGATAAGAAGGTCTAAAACCTTGAGCTTGCTGTCTTTTGAGTGTAACCAGCTCATTACCTAAATTTTGCCAGTTGCTTCATGACCTCTTGAAGCTCATTTGAGGCACTAGAAGATGAAGTAGAAGCTTCACTTGAATTTGATTTCTAGGAGTGGGAAGAAGGAGCTAAGACAGGTGCCCTGACTAGTACTTGGGCTCTCTAAACTTGGATATAATGGCATTGGAGGCCTAGGAGCCAATTTACCAGCTTGAATAAGATAGTTTTCAGCTCTAATGGCAATGCTATAAGCAGCAGGTAAGGTTTGTGCCTCCCATTGATTAAATTAACATAGAAATATCAGAATTCAAAGCTTTAAGATAGTATAGAAAAGCACCTTCTGCTGCTGGCCTGACTGCCACTGGAATCCTATCCCAAGACTTTTGAAATCTGAAGTTGAAGTCAGTCAGCTGCTCATTGGGAGCTCTCTTAATAGTTGTTAATTGTTCCAATAGAGACAAATTGTCTCCCTTTTCCCCAAACTGCTCATGGAGAACTATGCATAACTGATTCCAATTTGTGATAGAACCAGCTGTAAGGCTCCTAAACCATTGCAATGCCTTCCCTTTGAAGATGATGCCAGTAATTTGACAGCCACATCCATTTCATTTATCTCATGGATTTCACAGACGTTAGCAATGTCTTTGACATGATCACAGGAGTGGTATGATTTTCTCCAGTGAAAAATGGAATGTTCTTCAATGCTGCAATTGGAACTGGATTCTGTGTATTGAGGGCAAGTGGGCTGCTGCCAGTGAAATTGACAAAGGGATTTGCTGGTTACGCCATTCTGATTGGTCGAAGGACTCTTGAATACTGAATGAAGGGACGAGAAGGTGGAGGAGTTGAGAGAGTTCTGTTTGGTGGAGATGGAGACCTTTGAATCCTTCTTCCTCTTGGCCTTCTTCTTGGAGATAATTACAGGTATTCAAACAGCACTTCTTCTTCTCCAGCTCTTGACCTTGTGATTCTTCTCATAAGCTTCCAGGCCTGTACTGCTGAAACCAGTTGATCTTCCTCCTGGAGTCGCCAGATATGTGAATAATAGCTCTTTTCAAGCAAGAAAATTGCAGCAGATGCATATCAACTTTGCTACAATAAAAATGAGACCTCTAGGTCCCACCCGGCGTGCCAAAAATGTTAGTGCAAAATCACAGCACCCCTGGATGCAGGTCAGGTTTCTAGGTCGATCACTTTGGCATCCAGTGTGATTGCATAACATTGAATCCTTTCTCCAAGTGTGGGACTTGAAAAAATGAGAAATGATTCTCCAGAGAAGGCTAGTTATTATTCCTCTGTTCAGATGCACATGAAATATGCAGAGGGTTTTCTCAAAACCTAATCTAATTCTGCCAAGGAGACAAGGTAAGAAGATGCATAAAATAAATCTAAGCTAATAGAGGTGATGCACCAAGGAATGAAGAACACCTATTTTGCCAGTGAACACAGACCATTTGAATGTGATATAAGATCATGCACAGATGACAAAACCTGCAGGGAAAGACCAGGAGGATGCAAAAATGAACACAGAGAGGGCTGAGAATCATCCACAGACATGCATTACTTGCTCCAAAGATTGATACAATACACTACAGAATGCCATGAGGCAAAATAGTATTACAGTTCAAATGAGAGGTTCGAACTCCACAAATTCACCTGAGGAGAAGAAGGGAGAGGCAAAACAGAAAAATGTTCGACCCTTGAAAAGAAGCTCCTCTTTACAATATATAGAAAGAATGAGAGAGGAAAGAGAGAGGGTGAAGCCAAATCTACTCCAACCACCTCCAGGTTACATTCAGTTCATCTCATTATGACAGAAGCGGCGGATCCTGGTAAAACGGCGGGCTGTCCAACAGAAGCGGCGAACTGTCTGCTGCATTAAAGTTGTTTGTTGAAGCATTACTTCTGCTTGTTATTTCACGCCAGAGGCGTTTCTTGATTTTCTCTCTCCAAACTGAACCAAAATGTAAGATTGACCCCAGAATCATGTAGAGAATCTCACAAGCTTTCCGTTGATATAAAGAACGTGCAAATCCGAGCTTTAGATCGAAAGATATGTCGATATGAAGATTTAGGGCACAAAACAGGTGAAAACGGATTTTTAAATTTCTTCCCGCGCTCTGCCACCTGGATGACACATGGCAAGTTCTGATTCGCTAAGCAACTCTCTCTCCTCCACCTCTCGGTGGGCTCTCTTTTGAAATTTCCTTGTGGGCCCTAGCTGGGACACGTGGCACTATCCCATTTGTTCGGGCTGACCCTTCAAATCTCGCCCTTTGACCTTTTCCCTTGTGACATGTGTCATGATTTGGTTGGTTCTCGACCCTTTCGGCTCCTTCGCGTCCACCACGTCTATTTGTCCCGGATGTCCCAGTGCTGCTTGGGACAAAATCCTCCGGTTCACCCGATTCGGCCGGTTCGCGTCCATTTGTCCCACTTGTCCCTGTGCTTCGCGGGACAAATTCTTCCGGTTCGCCTGATCCGGCCGATTCGCGTCCTCACGGCCCAGATGTCCCATTTTCCTCCAGACTGTTTGTTCTCATTTCGGCCGAACCGGCCAGTTCACGTATCTTTGTCCTAAATGTCCCAAAGTATTTAGTGTGAAAGTTCTCCTTTTCGGCCGATCCGGGCTTTCCGCATCCTTCGCGCACTCTTGTCCCACTTGTCCCTTTGCTGTTTGGGCCGCCTGTAGGCTTTTCGGCCGATCCGCGCCTTGATGTCCCAAATGTCCCGACTGTCCCAGGGACTAGGACTTAGCCAATTTTCACAATTTTTTCTGGCCCAAGCTTATCTTCTGCAACTTCTTCGCATCTTCTCAGAGCTTGCTTTTTTTCAACCTGGACGGGAGAGTTAGAAAAAATTCTTAAGGGACCCTAAAAACATGAATTTTTTCCCTGAATCAATTTATCTGCCTGGGACTTGAGAATTCTGATGCATGTTATCAAATTAACCCTGGGGGGGTGAATTTTGGATAACAGCTACCAATTTTGGGTTGAATATTAGTCCACATTAATCCATAAGAAAGAACAATGTTATTCAGTTTTCATGTACAAGGAAATTTTGTAAGACATTTTCATCTAAAGGAACATTATAGGGATAATGGTAGAATTCATGCTTTAAAAGGACATGGTAAAAAGGTTTTAAAATTGAAAAAAAATTCCAATAATGAGTCCAAGCCAAGAATTCCTAATAGATCCTCTATAAAGAAGGAGGTAAAGTACACATACAAGGTTGAGAAAACCAACTCTAGAGTCGAGGAAGCAAAGAATGATAAGAAAATAGTATGGAAAAATGATAAAGAGATAATGTAATCAATGAGAATCATAAGAGAGGAAAGTTCAAGAAAGGTATAAAAAGATGATGATCATGAAAATAAGAAAGTAGACTAGCCTAATTAAATCCAAGAATAAATATTAACCCTAACAGTGATAGAACAAATATACGAGATACATCATGTGTGCTTATCAGTCATCCAATCAAAACAATAAGACATAGGAAATGAGGTTATTACACCAAGAAGTTCATCTAAGAAGATTGATGAGATCTCAAGGGAAATAAGAGAAAGGATAGAATCATCATTCTTCTTTTATTACTATCTATCATTCTAAGGTTACGTAACAAGTATGGTGTTCCTCCTCTAGGATTCTAGAAGGCGTATACTACTTGAAAGAATGATCGGTGTGTTCTTGAAGTAGATTCACCATCAATAACTACTAATAAAATACTTCTCATCTTACAAATGTATCACTAGTCAAAAGGTATGTGTATTCATTCTCTTTCTTAAGTTATAGATGCAAGTTTGATCTATGTAAGGATCTTGAAGATGATATTTATTTATTTATGTAAAGAACAATTGTTAACAAGGTAAAGTGCTTTTAAACCCTAGTTATGAAGAGATGAAGAAGAAATTGCTCCTAGTGGCCCATAATTGATTTTTTAATCAAGTATGACGATTGGAGTTTGTTGAGGACTCCTCCATATTTCTCAAGGTGTAAGTTAGGTGTTTTGACTGTGTGTGGAACCAACTCAAAAAGGAAATTTTATGAAGAATTTGATATTTCTCTTGGATTTTGCATTGGAACGGGTGAATAAATTGATTTTGGAGGAATTTTGGGAGCTATAATTCATGTTTGGAGAAGTTTCAGAACAATTTTGATCCCTTAGGAGGTTTGTTGAAGTTCATTTTTCAAGACTCGTTTTTTGGGGAAAAAATGGCAATTTCATGCGACTTGGTTGCAGAGGTGGTTTAGTGGTGTCTTAGTATAATTTTTGGTATTGTGAGAATTTGATGATTACCATGAGGTCATTATATTTCCTTTATTATATCACACTTTCATATTTGATGAGTTTTGATGAGTTTTTGACTTCAATCTCTAAAGAATAGTTTTGTAGGTCTTAGACCTAATGAAGAAGGTTACTCCTTTTGGTGGTATCATTGCATGATATGATGGTGCCAGGTGATTCGATATTTCTGGAGGTTTTTAATGAAATTATAAAACATGTCTAAGTCTTTTCCAAGTTTTTATGAAGGTGTCGTTTTCCCAAGAACATTCTATTTTGGCGAGTAGGCTATTTGAGTGCATTAGGGCTTCTTGAGTTCTAAAGGAGAGATGATGGTTCCAGATGTTATTTCTAACCTATATGGTCCCTTGCATGTTTTTTATAGGATTTTTGTATGATTTTTTAAGTGAATTTATCCTATGATGTCTAGCCTACATGTCTTAGCATCATAAGTCAGGTATATAAAGCAATTTGTAAAGCTCATTTGAGCTAGTTGAGCAAGTAAGGAAAAATGTGAGATAAAGGGTTGTTTCTAGAAGTGAAAGAGGTATTTGTAAAAATATAGAGAGGGCAGAGTGTGTGTGGATATTTTCTAGAGTGTGTAAAACTTTTGAATAGATAGGTCATCAGGCCTAAGTATCTTGGTGAAGAATCCTATGAGCGATTTGACCTAGAGAGAAGATTTGAAGGAGGAAGGAAAGTGAGCTTCATTTAGTCATCATCAATTGTTAGTGAAACATTTTAGATGTGATAAACATACCAAGTTACTTTGGTTTCTGTTGAATCATCTAGGGGGTTGGTGCCTCCCTGTAGGGTTGGTGCTCTACTAAAACTAGTTTTTGGTGCTCCTTGTTGAGTTGGTGCTCAACTAAATTTGATTCATTGTTGTAATAAAGCTTTGTTTCAATTGGTTTTATTCCCCTTGAGTGTTTTCCACTTACATCTTGTGTTATTTTGTTTATTTGCTCTCATTTTATCTTTTATGCTTATGTTCTTGTGAATGCATGCTTAATGGTTAATGGATGAAATTTCTTAAGTAAATGAAAATTTTTATTGCTCACTAATTCAAATCCCTCTCATTGATTGTGCTTCCAATATACAAAGATAATTTTATGTGTTCTATTCATTTCTTTCATCATTTCTCCATAAAGCAACATGTAAAAGATCAAGATACGTGTGGAAATTATTTGAGTGAATTAGAACAACACACATGTTCAAAAACCAAAAATTTCCATCAAATTTTCTATAAAGGTATAAGTGAGGAACATGAAAACCTAACCTATGATCCCGTGCAACAATATTAGAGCATGAAAATCATGCTCGGAGATGTTAACAACATTACAAGAAACCATACAGATGCACAACATTTGAGAGAACTGAATTCAAGATCAAGAGAGGACCTGTATCTACTCTACATTGCTTAAAAGCCTCCAAAACTTGTGATTTGATGACATAATAGATTGTGTCTTGTTGGACGTATCAACAAAGAAGATTCATACTAAGATTGTAGAAGGTTACGATGTAATAATGAATGTGATATCAAATTCCCTCAGGAGCATTCACATTTCACTACATGAGCATATTGAGCTCACCTCTTCATCCATGATTTTTGACAAACGAGAGAACTTGTGATCGTAGAGGTTAAAATAAATGAAGACAGTGTTCTCTCCATAGGAAGCTAAAAGGAAACATCGCAACTCAACAAGATGATGAATTTGAAGAAGATGATGATTATTTGTGGGTACATTTGTAAAAATAATGTAATAAGGGGGGAATTTTAGCATAAAATAATATTTATTATAAGGAAATTATGCCTTTATGTCACGAGGTTAATTTTTAACCACTTTCTCTCCCTATATTTATACAATTTTCACTATGAGAAATCATTCAAACAATTCTAAATTTATCTCTCCCGATAGGAACATGTCTTTCATTTTCCATGTTTATCTCAAACAATTGAATTTTTTAACTTTATCTCTTGAAATTCTATGTATATCCTAATATTTTAGTTTTTACACTAAAGGTGTTGCCAAATTGGATTGGGGTGGGTCATTTTGACATTGGTAAGATAGTGGGATGGTTTGGATTGAGTGATCATGGATGTTAATAGTTTGGCACACTTTTCATTGTCTATGTATGTCTTTTTAAATGTATATACCTCCCCTACATATACTTGGCACTTTTTCAATGATGTATACATACGAAAATATATCCTTATCTATCAATACCTTGTCCACATCACTAAAACCACTATGATATGTCCTACTCACAATAAAATCAAGCCATCATATTTCTCTTATTTCTCCTTTATGAACACGCATAGATCCAAGATGCTTGAATTTCAAAACCTTTTAGCTTATATATGGCTACTAATTATTTTATTCAAAAATTCCACATATAAGATTCACACGAAATTAATTTCTTAAACCCAAAGTAAGTACATCAGATCATAAATTAAGAAAAAGAGGAATCTCTTTCACATCTACATATTATACGATACACTGTTATGGTTTTATTTGTGAAAAATATTCTTTGTAAATTATAGAGTGATTTGTACTCCACAACATAATAAACAATATGGAATATTAATCTATCAATGATTTCATTGAATGGAAGGCTTAAATGTAAATTTCATACCATATAAAAATGAATAAATTAAATATAGCATATGAAAATATAAAGCCTACAAAGGGGCATTTACATCTAAAGAATACAAAAAATAGAGGAAAATGTTTCCATTAAATTACATGAGTTACTAAAAGACATGGGAATTTTGTATGTTACATGCAACAAATTAGAATACCAAGTGTTAAAATTCCACACATTGACACACCAACATACATAAACATATAGAAAGAAATGGTAGAGGGGAAACTCATTGCACAAAATTTAGCTTTTGGTTCAAAACTTCATGCCTCATATTCAGCATTGTTATTGGTTTTACTACACTAAAGGTGTTGTTGGGTTCAAAGTGAATAATATGAGTAAGATCTAGACATATCACAAATATTGAATAACTCTAGGTTCTTTAGTCATTGCCTTATGGCCATATTCATGTCATGAACTATTTTTGAGAGTTTTCCATTTAGGATAGTAGTTCCCATAGAAGGATACCATGTTCCTCTTTCCACTTTGGAAACTACCCTTTGTTATCTTTCCTTGAACATTATCCTATATATACCCCTATAAAGTGAATTTCTTATCCCTCTATTGCGCTTCACGTGGCTTTGTGTTAGAATTGAAGATTGTACTTTCATTGATCTTGACTTCAACTATCAATTTTGATATATATTGGATTTTCATTTCATTTTGTGATCAACATGCATCAGTATTTCCATTAAGGGTCCTATAATCTTTTCATCATACTGCATCATGAATCCTATATTATTGTAATTCAAACTTGCTGACATCTAGTATCTCCTCACACCACTGATGAGATCAAAGACTTTTCATCAAGATTGAGATGATAAGTGTTGCCCCTTTGAAATAATGACTAATTATCATAGGAATATATGATAGTGGAGTGAAATAAGAGGGCACATGGATAGGCGTAGAAGGTTGACATATTTGAGCCCAAAGGATTCATGCCCGATAAGACAGAGTTTGAGACTTATCTATTTTACATGGCATGGGATAAGAATAGGAAAATGCATGGATAATTCAAGGATAAGCAAGGGATATTTTGAGAGAAAGTGGAAGATCAAGGGACATGCAGAGTTCGAGCTAATAATAGGATTAGATTGGGATTTAAATATAGAGATAATATATTATTAGTGAAGCTTGCATGTTTCATATTTGGCATTATAGTGGTGCATGGCTATTTTGAGCATGCAACCTATTTTGAGAGTGCATTGGTGGTGACGGGAAAGTCCCCACCCCTATATATGTATATATATATATATATATATATATATATATATATATATATATATATATATATATATATATATATATATATATATATATATATATATGTATGTATTGATTTGTACTATTTAGGATCATGTTTTTGAGCTATAACAGAGTTGTGTTGCTGGTATGATTCGTACACATGACTTTGTGATGGTGTTAATGATGTATAAAACTACTATTTGTGATGAATTAATATGATGGATCTTTGTGGATGGATTTTGGTCATTTACATCTCTATTCATGGTTATTGTATGGTAAAATTGATATTAATCCTTATGTGTTTTATATGTTCTTTTATTACATGTGTTTCCAATTTGGGTTCATGGATTTGGTGATTCTGATGGGATATACAATTTGATTATGGTTATTATGAACATCGATGCTAAAACCTTGGAAATACAGTAAAAAAGAGGGACCTGGTATTTTTTTGTGCTTTGGGTGAACACTCAGATTTGTTTGAGTGAAGTGCCAGCATACCTAGGCATTTGTTAGAGTAGGTATTTACCTTAGCTCATGTTCACCTAGGTACTTTATTTACCTTTATTGTATTTATCCTAACCCACTTATGTGTGTGGATATTTCTTTTATCTTATTTAGATATTAGGAGATATTATCTAGTTGTTAGGTATAGTTCTTTCCTTGATCTATGGTATTGACTAGATCCTTGATGTCTAGTTCTCTCCTAAATCTATGGTCTTGACTAGTTCTTTGATGACTAGTTATTTCCTTGATTTATGGCTTGATCTATGACCTTGACTGGTTCTTAGATTGTTATTCCTTACCTATTTAAGCAAGGCCCATTCTCAATGTATTGCATTGAGTTCCATAATAATATATGATATTGCTGCTCATTTGTTTGCAAAGGTTTTGTGTAAAGTTATTCTGGTGAATTGCTTTCATCTTATTGATCGTGGTGTTTGATTAGCATCTGTGTTCTTGGCTTGGTACAATATGGTTATCATTCCTTTTAGCATTTGGGTATAAAAATAAAGACTGCATTTTGTTTCTATTTTTGAGACCTCTTTTCAAACTGTTTTCCATGATTTTGCATGTTGATGGCATATCCATTGACTCTTGCGGCCATTGAATATTGGGTAATCGACAGACAAGATAATTTTTCATGAAGATATGGTTCTAAACCTGATTTTAATGGACACAAGAGGGTGGAAGATAATCTATATCATGAACTCTATGAAATGTTCTTTTTATACTTTCCAATAGAGTTGTACGAGTGGTTATTAGCCTATGCATCAAAGAAAAGTTAGAGTTACAGACCAAGGGTTTGGACTCAGGAAGAGTACTAGGTTTTGTTTGATGGAGATGAACCTTAGATGCGTGTTGTAGATCATTGGTGGGATGGTGTTGTGTGCAGTTATAATTTGGAGTATGTTGTGTCTACATATTCTTTTCTGGAGGTTGCTAAGTTTGAATTTTTGCGCAAGCCAAGAGGATCCTACATATATTCTATTCCTTTGGAAATTAATATCTTGATGGTGGTGTTGAGTTTATAGTACCTCCCTATGGATAGCTAAAGATACCATTGCACACAGGGGCAAGAGCAGGTGTGGTGAAAGATGGTAGACATTACAGCAGAAAGGTAGAGAGAAAAAAGGTGGCTTAAGTATAATGAAGCATGGGGAGGAAATTAGTGAAGCAACATGAAATTGAAGAGTCTTTGTATTTGTGGAGGATGATGTCTAGGGAAGGATTTAAAGATCACATGGAAGGCATGGAGCTGGAGCATCAAGCTCTCCCCCACTTAGGAAATCACAGTAGAAAATCCCCTTCGGAATCTAATGAGATCATGTAAAAAGAGGAAATATTGAGAACCGTAGGAACAAATATGATCCCATCAGGTGACATAGCCCTTGTGCCTAGTTTTTCAATTCCAAAAGTAATCATTAATCAACAGGCGAGAGTAGGTGATCTAGTAGCTTTGGGTAGATATCATTTTCTTTTGAATATAGAATTACATCATACAACACATTTATTTATGGAAGTACATAAATTATATAAGCCCCTTGCTTATTTTTTGGCTAACTCACTTCATTCCGCCCTCTCTTGTGCCTCAGTTGAATTTTTTTACTTTTTAAGAACTCAAAATGTTCTGGAAATGGTTTCATTGGATAAAGAATCTTCTCAGCTTTCCAGAATGGTAAATTTTTCCTCCTAACTCCTTGTATTTTTCAAGTTATGGCCCGACAGAGATTTTTGGGGAAATTTTCCCATGGGAGTCCCACAGCCAATCAAGATGTGCCACGTGGCATTGGAATGGCAAGGGTGGAGGCAACTTAGAAATTTTTCATAAAAATTGGTGGGGTGCATAAAGAAAATTTTCAGCCCGAAGGCCCACCAACCAATGGGAGGAGGCCACGTGCCTCAGGAGTGTCGGGGTTCGGCTCGGTGGAAGGAAATGGAAAAAATTTCCAAGGATTGGTGCAAGGGCAAATTCAGAAGCGCAAGTCTGAGGACCAATTGGAGGGCGCCACATGTCCCAGGAGCATCGAGCGGTAGGAGAGCGGAGGAAAATTTTCCTTTTGCCAAGCGATGGAAAGTTTTGGAACAAACACCTTTTTGCCAAGCCCGCGTCAATCAATGGTTGAAAATGTGTCCAGGGGGTCGGTAAAAAACGTTAAGGTAGGCCCATGGAGGAGAAGAACTTGTTCAGGCCCATGCCAATGCTAGGGCGCAACACGTGTCCCATTCAGGGAATGGACACAGTCAGAGAAAAATTTGGAAGCGTGCCCCCGTGACTAATCAAAACATGCCACGTGTCCTGGGAACGTTGGGGCGGCGGAAACTTTTTGGAAAATTTTCCAAAGATCAAAAAGGTGTAAAAAGGCCCGAAAAAAGATTGCAACCAATCAAAACTTTCCATGTGTCCTTGGAGCTTTGTGTGGCAGATATTTTTGGGGAAATTTTCCCAAAGTCAAAAAAGAAGGAAAATTTCAAATTTTCGGCCCGCCAGTTCAAATTTACCCTAGTTTTGTCCCTAAATCTTCAGAAAGGATATAACTTTTGATCCAGGGCTCAGATTTTCACATTCTTTGTGGTGTTGGAACGCTGGTGAAATTATTTACACAATGGAGGGCTCAATTTTGTGTTTTGGTGGAGTTTAGGGAGAGAAAAATTGAAAACGCCTTTGACATGGAGAAAAGAACATAACTAACATTTCAACCACCATTTTTAATGAAGTATGGCTCGCATTCTCTCCCAACATGGTCAAAAACATCAGGGAATGGTCTGGCAGGGGAACCCATGCTATTTTAATGCAATTTGGTTGGTGGTTGAAGCATCCACTCACGTTTTCCCACGTTTCTCCTTTCTGAGCTCGAATTTTCATTGTTAAAAGCCAGATTTGGCTCATTTGTAAAGGGTTGGACATTTTTATGTTTTGCAGGCTCCCTCTTTCACCTAAAAAGTGATTTTGTGGATTATGAGACCTCTTCTAGGACTGCAATATGTTTTCTACCTCTCTGCTGTTGTAATGCATGTATTTTTGATATTGGAAATGACAATGCAAGCTCTGTGAATGAGTTTCAGTCCTCTATTTGTGTTGTTTGCTTCATTTCTGATCTTTCATTACAGTTTAGCAGTTTTTGCATGATGTTTTGTTGCATTTCAATGATCTGTGTCAATTTTTAGAAGAAGTAAAATGTTCACCACTCCTTTGGTGTATCACCTTGTTAGTATTAGTTTTATTTCTTTTACATCCTCTATCTCTATCCCCTTGGAATTTAGAGTAGGATTTATGAGTTTAAACCTCTGCAATTTTCAAGCATACATCTAATCAGAGGAGTTGAGGAACCAGCCTCTAATCTGGAGATTCTTTTCCCATTTTTTGCAAGTCCCACACTTGGGGAAAAGATTCAATGTTGTGCATTCAAACTGGATGTCCAAATATCAAACTAGAAATCTGATAAACATCCAGGGGTGCTGTGAATCTGCACTAATAGTTTTGGCATGCCCAGTGGGACCTTAGAGGTCTTCATCTTCATTGTAACAAGTTAATGTGCATTTGTTGCAAGTTTCATGCTTGAAAAGAGCCTTGATCTGCACATTTGGCGGCTCCAAAGAGAAAAAATCAACTGGTTTCAGCAGTCATAGTCTGAAGATTCATGAGAAGAATCAACACAAGATCAAAAGCCAGAGAAGAAGGGTTGTCTGAGTATCTACAGCTATCCCCTGGAAGAAGGCATAGAGGAAGGAGGATTCAAAGGTCTCCATCTCCACCAAATAGAACTCTATCAACTCCTCCACCTTCTAGACCTTTCACTCAATCAACAAGGGTTCTCAGGCCAATCAGAATGGCACAACCCAACCCTTATGTCAACTTCACTGGCAACAGCCCACTTGCTCTCAATGCACAAAATCTAGTTCCAGTTGCAGCATTGAAGAACATTCCATACTTCACTGGAGAAAATCAGACCACTCCTGGTGATCATGTTAAAGACATTGCTAATGTTTTTGCAATCCATGAGATTGTTGAGATGCAAATTGCTATCAAATTGTTGGCATCTTCATTCAAAGGGAAAGCATTGCAATGGTTCAGAAGCCTTGGGGCTGGTTCAATCCAAAATTGGAATCAATTGTGCATAGCTCTCCATGAGCAGTTTGGAGAAAAAGGGGATAATTTGTCTCTACTAGAACAACTGACAACTATCAAGAGAGCTCCCAATGAGCAGCTGACAGACTTCAACTTCAAATTTCAAAGGACTTGGGATAGAATTCTAGTGGCAGTAAGGCCAACAGCTGAAGGTGATTTTCTATACTATCTCAAAGCTTTAAATTATGATATTTCTATGCTAATTCAGTCAATGGGAGGTATGACTATACCTGCAGCTTATAGCATTGCCATTAGAGCTGAGAATTTCTTAATTCAAGCTGGTAAGCTGGCTCCTAGGCCTCCCATGCCCTTATATCCAAATTTAGAAAATCCAAGCACTAGTCAAGCACCTACTATAGCTCCTATCCCCACTCCTAGGAATCAGAAGTTCGAATGAAACTTCCACTTCATCCTCTAGTGCTTCAAATGAACTTTAAGAAGTCATGAAACAATTGCAAAATTTGGGCAATGAGCTGGTTACACTCAAGAGGCAGCAAGCCCAAAGTTTTAGACCATCTTATCAACCTCAAGCTCAGCCCAATAGGCAACCATATCAACCTAATAGACCACCCAACCCAGCTGTAAATCAAAATCAAACAAGGCCTCCTGCCAATAGACCATTTCAGCCCTATAATCCCAATGTTGCATCTACCTCTAAAGCTTTAGTGCCAGTGTAAAATAATATGGCACAAGAGTATGATTGGTATTTCCCATGCAATGAACCTCACAACCAATCTATGTGCTTTAATGGTGCTTTGAACCAAGCCTTGATGGTGACAACAACTGGTGTAGAGAGTGAAGTGAGCTAGGAAACAAACCAACAACAAGGAACATCCCAGCAAAATGCAGCTCCAAATGAGACTACATTAGCAAATTTGCAGGCTGAGGATTTTTGTTGTATGAATCAAGCAGTGTCTCAGAGTGTGGCAGCCAATACAAGGTCAAAAAAGAGGAATATTGGTGAGGGGCAGTCATTGGCTCCAGGTGATCCACAACCTTCCATCACTCTCCAAAGTGTTGGTAAGCAAAATGCAATTCCAAACATGCAAGGGCAGCCCAAGCCACCTTCTAAATCAGCTCAAATACCAACTGTTACAGCCCACGTGCAAGAAAAGAATGTGTAGACCAAGGGGCAGAAAAGAGATGTTTCATCTCCATTTAGCATCATTGATCAGATGAAGAAGACAAACGTGAATATATCTATGTGGGAATCATTATCCATTCCAGGCCAAAGAGATCTCCTACAAGCTGCCATGAAGAATTGGTCAACTTCAAATCAGCAAGTTCGTGTGCAAGAGAAGGTACTCACCAATGCTTGCCTAGCCTGAAGGGAATCATGGAGGACAACAAGGTAAAATTTTGAAGCCCCCTCCATTCTATGTTTCATTGATCATTGGGGATAAACTAGTACACAATTACATGATTGATTCTGGGGCAAGTAGCTCAGTGATGCCCAAACAAATAGCTGATCAGCTGGGTCTCCAATATGAAGTCATATCCAAAGGGGTAGTGCAACTGGATGGGACAAAGTAACAACAGTGGGAGTGATCAGAGATTTGAATCTTACTTTGCATGCATGTCCCAATGTTACTGTGTTGTAAGATGTGTCAGTAATAGATTTGCCACCACTCTTTGCCTTATGCTTGTCAAGGGACTTCACAGCTAAAATTGGAGGCTACTTATCTGCTGATTGGTCACACATGTTATTTAGAACCAGATATGGAACTAAGGCCACAATCAAGTCTGAGCCTATTGCAAACTTTCACATTGAGCCTCATACTCCAAGCCCAATTAACACCAACTGTTCATCATTTGATCAAGAAGATTATCCAAGTACAGATGAAGTTGATACAAAGGTTGGAAGCATCCCAGATTTAACTCTTGATGAATGGGCAAAGCAAGGTACATGCTTTTGATCCCTACCAAGAAATAGAAGAATCTGAGCTAGGAGTCTATTGCATACATGAAGAAAATCAGCCTATGCCTAGCATCACCAAATCAGACCATAAGTAATGACAATGAGGTATGGCAGCTATTCTTTGATGGATCAAGAAGTAGACAAGGTGCAGGAGGGGGAGAAATGCTTGTTTCACCTCAAGGTATTAAGTATTATTCAGCTTTTAGGTTTTGGTTTGCATGCTCTAACAACACTGCTGAATATGAAGCTTTGGTACAAGGATTGCATTGGTCAATTAAAAGAGGTATAAAGAATCTACAAGTCTTTGGTGACAGTAAGCTGATTGTTAACCAAGTTAGAGGACAGCATGCTGCCAAGAATGATCTACTCAAGTGTTACAAAAATAGGGTGTGGGACCTCATTGAAGATTTTGAGGGCTTTAACATCAATTCCATCCCTAGGAAAGAAAACCAAGCTGCTGACAGGCTTGCAGCAGTTGGGGCAGCCTTTGATGTTGTTGAAAGCATCAAGGAAGATAAAGTACAACCAAACATTCATGTGATTGTAAGGCCTTCAGTGCCAGACAATAACATAAGCTTGACAAGTGTTTGAAAATGATCAACAAATCATCAATTTCTTGCAAGAAGAAGCTGAGTTCTCAGCCAAAAATCAGGAAAAATTAGAACAACAGTATGGTGATCAGGTGGTACAGCTGAGAACCAACAAACTACCAAAAGGACTTGTCACTTTGGAGTCCATTTTTAATCCTAATGATCAATTTAGGAAAGAGAAAGCAAACATCCAAGTCAAGGGGGAAGATTCAATGCCCATCTTGGTGGGAGAAGGTAGATCACTTCAAATTGGTAAAGTTGCAACCAAGCAAGAAAGGTATGAGTTTATGCAACTTTGTCAAGAGTTTCCTGATGTTTTTACTTGGAGCTATGAGGATTTTAAGGGTTTCAATCCCAAGCTAGCTCAACACACCATTGAATTGGATCCAAGTGCTAAGCCCATCAGGAAAAAGCAAAGGCCAGTTAATCCACACATGGAGCCTCTTATGAAGAAGGAATTGAATAAGTTAATAGAGGCAAGTATCATATTTCCCATCAAACATTCTAGTTGGGTAGAAAACTTAGTTCCAGTCAGAAATAAGAGTGGAGAAATTAGATTGTGTGTAGACTTCAGAGATTTGAATAGAGCATCTCTCAAAGATCATTACCCACTTCCTTCTATGGAGCAGATTCTGCAAGTTGTTGCTGGCTCTGAGAGATTTTCATTGCTAGATGGTTACTCAGGGTACAATCAGATCATGGTAAAGGAAGAGGATCAGTTCAAAACAGCCTTCACCACCAAATGGGGGACTTATGCATATAGGAAAATGCCATTTGGGTTGTCCAATGCTGGAGCTACCTTCCAAAGGGAAATGGACATGGCATTCAAAGGATTGATAAACAAGATGGTGCTGATATATCTAGATGATATCACTATTTTTTCTAAAAGTGTAGCAAATCATCTCTTCCATTTGAGACAAGTGTTCCAAAGATGTAGAAGATTTGGGGTATCCTTAAATCCCAAAAAATGTATTTTTCTAGCTCATGAAGGAAAGCTCCTTGGCCATATTGTTTCAAAAGAGGGATTAGCAATTGATCCAGAGAGGGTTGAAGCAATAAAAGCACTGCCATTACCAAGCCACAAGAAGGCCCTTCAAAGTTTCTTGGGAAGGATCAATTTTATTCGGAGGTTTGTGCCAGACTTTGCAGCCCTTGTCAAGCCAATAACCATGATGTTGAAGAAAAGCATGGCTTTCAAATGGACAACAGAAGGTAAGGCAAGTTTTGAGGCAATTAAGGAGGCTATCTCACAAGCTCCAACTCTCATTAACCCAGATTTCTCCAAGGATTTCATCCTTTATGCATTTGGAGGTGATGATACAATCTCTGCAATTTTAGTACAACATAGCAAAGAAAATGTAGAGCAACCAGTTGCTTTCTTTAGTCAAAGCCTGAAGGACTATGAGGTGAGATATTCTTTCATTGAGAAGCAAGTTCTTATAGTGATTAGGGGTTTGAAGAAATTTAAACATCTAGTTTCAAACAACAAGGTTCAACTGCTGGTTTCTCATGTGGGAGTTAAGGAATTCCTCCTCAACAAGGACCTAAATGAAAAGCGTGCAGGGTGGATTACTCGTGTCATGGAGTATGACATTGAGATCAAGGTCACCAAGCTGGTCTGAGGAAAAGGATTATGTGAACAACTGGTCTTAAGAAAATCAATGGAAACATGCAATGAAAAGGATGTTGTTTTGGTGCTGCAAAACAACCAAGAACAAGGTAATGCTCAAGAAGAGAATGATGGTGTCCTCACTCCTTATTGGACTCAAGATATAATGCACTTCCTACACATAGGCCTATGCCCTCCAGAAATGAACAAAACCAAGAGAAGACACTTCAGATTGCAAGTTGTCCCATATGCACTTGTTGATGGTGTTTTGTTCAAGAAAGATGTAAATGGAGTGCTGCTGAGATGCATTGGAACAAATCATATTGATAGAACACTGGAAGAGTTCCATGGTGGGACAGCTGGGGGTCATTTTGCACCAAGAGTGACAGCCCTCAAGATCATGAAGGCTGGCTACTATTGGCCCAAGGTATTCAGTGATTGTTATGCATGGATCAAGAGGTTCAGGAGTTGTGCTTTTTTCATAGGAAAAGAGAGATTAGCTTCCCTTCCATTGCACCCAATTTCAGTTGACCAACTGTTTATGCAATGGGGATTGGACTTCATTGGGGTCATCAACCCAAACTCAAGTCAAGGACACAAGTGGATTCTAATAGCCACAGATTACTTCACCAAATGGACTGAGGTAGTGGCACTTAAGGAAGCAAATGAATCTAGCATTCTAGACTTCTATGAGGGGATAGTAACCAGATTTGGTATACCTGCCACTATAATATCAGATAATGCATTGGCATTCATAGGATCCAAGGTGATTGAATGGGCTGTCAAAAATAGAATTTATCTGAGCACTTCATCAAATTATTACCCTCAAGGTAATGGCCAAGCTGAGTCTACAAACAAGAACTTGTTAAGGATCATCAAGAGGACTCTTGATGAAAATCAGAGGACTTGGCATACTAAATTTAAATCAGCCTTATGGGCTGATAGGATCACTCCCAAGAGATCCATAGGTAATTCTCTGTTCAAGCTTGTTTATGGAAGAGAGGTAATTTTTCCCATGTCACTTGAGGTGCCAACGTTGGAACTCATGAAGCAATTGGAATTGTTAGAGTTTGAACCCATGGAGGTGAGATATGCAGAATTGATGGAGCTCCAAGAAATCAGAGAGCATGCAGCCCAAGCAATAGAGAAGGATCAAGCCTTGATCAAGAAGACCTTTGATAGGAAAGCTAAGGCTAGAACCTTCCAAATTGGAGATCTAGTGTTGAAATGGGATGCAGACCGAGCAAAGCCAGGAAGGCATTCAAAGTTTGATGCCATTTGGAGTGGCCCCTACATGGTCACAAAGTGTAAGAACAACAATGCCTTCCAACTGTCTACATTGGATGGTGAAGAACTGCAGATTCTAGTGAATGGAATCCATCTAAAGCATTATTACTAAAGGAAAACTCTCTACCTTGTACATATTAGCTTAGATTTCCATTCCTCCAAGTGCTTGTGCACATTTTTTCATTGTAGCTTAGTTTTTTACTTTCCCTAAGTGCTTTGGCACATGCTGGTTGTCCCAAACATGCAGTTTTGCAGGCCTTTGTTCCAGATCAGGTGATGATTCTACTCTCACAATCTTCCTCCTTGTAATTTTCTAATCAGTTGGGGTTCCAAGCAGAGAATTTTATGACTCCATGCCCAATGGATTGCTTTAGGAAACTGGTAACTTCATCCAGCAGGCAGATGACCCCTCTGAGTCGCCAAAATTGTTATCCAAAATAAGCCCCTTGCTTATTTTTTGGCTAACTCCCTTCATTCCTCCCTCCCTTGTGCCTTAGTTGAATTTTTTACTTTTCAAGAACTCAAAATGTTCTGGAAATGGTTTCATTGGATAGAGAATCTTCTCATCTTTCCAAAATGGTAAAGTTTTCCTCCTAACTCCTTGTATTTTTCAAGTTATGGCCCGACAGAGATTTTTGGGGAAATTTTCCCATGAGAGTCCCGCGGCCAATCAAGATGTGCCATGTGGCATTGGAACGATAGGGGTGGAGGAAACTTAGAAAATTTTCATCAAAAATTGGTGGGGTGCACAAAGAAATTTTTTGGCCCGAAGGCCCGCCAGCCAATGGGAGGAGGCCACATGTCCTCAAGAGTGTCGGGGTTCGGCTCGGCAGAAGGAAATGGAAAAAATTTCCAAGGATTGGCGCAAGGGGAAATTCGGAAGCACAGGCCTGAGGACCAATTGGAGGGTGCCACGTGCCTCAGGAGCATCGGGCGGTGGGAGAGCAGAGGAAAATTTTCCTTTTTCCAAGCGATGGAAAATATTGAAACAAAGGCCCGACCGCGTAGGCCCACGCCAATCAACGGTTGCCACGTGTCTAGGGGGTCAGAAAAAATGTTAAGGCAGGCCCGCATGGAGGAGAAGAACTTATCAGGCCCATGCCAATGCTAGGGTGCCATGTGTCCCATTCGGGGAATGGACACAGTCAGAGAAAAATTTGGAAGCGCACCCCGTGACCAATCAAAACATGCCACGTGTCCTAGGAACGTCGGGGCGGCAGAAACTTTTTGGAAATTTTTCCAAAGATCAAAAAGGTGTAAAAAGGTTGAGGAAAATCCCTTGTGACCAATCAAAACTTGCCATGTGTCCTCAGAGCTTCATGTGGTAGAGATTTTTGGGGAAATTTTCCCAAAGTCAAAAAAGAGGGAAAATTTCAAATTTTTGGCCTGCCAGTTCAAATTTGCCCTAGTTTTTCCCTAAATCTTCAGAAGGGCATAAATTTTGATCCAGGGCTCAGATTTTCACATTCTTGGTGGCATTGGAAAGATGGTGAAATTATCTACATGATGGAGGGATCAATTTTGTGTTTTGGTGGAGTTTGGGGAGAGAAAAATGGAAAACACCTCTGGCATGGAGAAAAGAACATAACTGACATTTCAACCACCATTTTTAATGAAGTATGGCTCGCATTCTCTCCCAGCATGGTCAAAACATGTCAGGGAATGGTATGGCAAGGGGAACCCATGCTATTTTAATGCAATTTGGTTGGTGGTTGAAGCATCCACTCATGTTTTCCCACGTTTCTCCTTTTTGAGCTTGAATTTTCATTGTTAAAAGCCAGATTTGGCTCATTTGTAAAGGGTTGGACATTTTTATGTTTTGCAGGCTCCCTCTTTCACCTAAAAAGTGATTTTGTGGATTATGAGACCTCTTCTAGGACTGCAATATGTTTTCTGCCTCTCCGTCTGTTGTAATGCATGTATTTTTTGATATTGGAAATGACAATGCAAGCTCTGTGAATGAGTTTCAGTCCTCTATTTGTGTTGTTTGCTTCATTTCTGATCTTTCATTATAGTTTAGCAATTTGTGCATGATGTTTTGTTGCATTTCAGTGATCTGTGTCAATTTGCAGAAGCAAAATGTTCACCACTCCTTTGGTGTATCACCTTGTTAGTATTAGTTTTATTTCTTTTTCATTCTCTATCTTTGTCCCCTTGGAATTTAGAGTAGGATTTTGAGTTTAAACCTCTGCAATTTTCAAGCATACATCTAATCAGAGGAGTTGAGGAACCAACCTCTAATCTGGGATTCTTTTCCCATTTTTTTCAATTCCCACACTTGGGGAAAAGATTCAATGTTGTGCATTCACACTGGATGTCCAAATATCAAACTAGAAATCTGATAAGCATCCAAGGGTGCTGTGAATCCGCACTAACAGTCCCTCCACTTCTAGGAATATAGACTTAGTGAATATGTTGCAAAGCATGTGCACAAGTGTGAGTTATTACAGAAGACTAAGGGAATCACCACTTCAAATAGGAAGATGATTCAATTTACTACTACTCTTTAAGGGCGCACACATAAATGGTACAGAAAGTATGACCCGCATCAGACTACATTGGATTATTATGCTTTGTACTCTATGTTTCTAGATGAGTTCCATATTCTAGATTTTGAACAGAAAATTATCATCTCTCTTAAGGACATTAAATAAGGTTTATCAAATTTATCTTATGACCTACATCCTAGTCAACATGCATAGTGGTTTATTGGTGGGTTTTTGACTCCAGTCAGAAGGGTGCTATCTCATAATACCTATGTGGATCCACGCGATGCTTTGGAAGTATCTCTGCACATTGAGGAAGTTAGGAGTGTGGACACTAGAGTAAGTCCATTTTTAGAGGTGTGGATTAAAGCTATGTTGAAATAGTTGGAGAAGCTCTCTATAAATTCATCTCATGAGACGTGCAGTGGGATATGGTGTATAGACTGCATACCAAATATAGTTGTCCTCATAATTCAGTGTGATTCATGTTTTTTTATTTTCATATTTTTCTCTTGGAAAATGATGTGAAATGATTTCCCCTCTTATAGTGCGCGATCCAGAAGAATGTGTCTATGTACTTCAAGATTTATAAAATGCACACTCATGACATTGTTGACTCCAAGGTGATTGATCATATCCATGAAGCCATTGAAACTGATGTGTGCTAGACTAGTGTAGCAGGTGGATCTAAGGAACAAGGAGAAAAACATAATGAAGGTCACAATAATGGGGATAACAAGAGTAGAGGCTTTCATGGAGGATATAGAGGCCAAGATCGTGGCGGTGGAAGAGGAGGATTTCTTAGAGGAACTTGTTATAATTTTTTATCTCTTGATCATTATCAGTGAATGCCCTCAGAATTTCATTTGGTAATGGTGTGGAAAACAACAAAAACTTGAAGAATGTAGAGATTTATATGATTATATGAGAAAGTAGCAAAAGCAAGACAGGGGAGAAACTATGATTAAGATACAACGTGCAGATGGAGATCAATGGATGTCAAAGGTTGGACTAAATTCTAAATTACAACCTATATTTTTCACTACATGCGTTGAGGCTATGCATGCTTGTGAACCTCTGAAGTATAAGCCAACTATAATAAATCAAGAAGTGATTAATGTCAAGTAAAATTATGTTGCACATTAGAAAGAGGTTTACTAGGAGAATATGGATGTTATTAGAGATCTGTAAGGATATATTTAGAGTTTGAAGGAGTAGGCATGTGTGATGGAATGAGAAGAGAAGGTTGAAATACCATAGAAGGATTTTGATGATTTGAAAGAGTTATGTCTAATTTTTCACTAGGAGAACATAATCCCCTTGTTAGGAGATTGGTTGAGAGAAAAAGTATTACATTCTGGTAATGAGAGTGAGAGGTAGATACTTTATGCAAATTTGCATCCCCATAATCATGAATATAACAAGTAGATTACATTGAATGCATTCATAGATGGATGGCTTCAGATAAATATTATGATAGATACATGTGCAGAAGTTAATGTACTCATGTTGGATGCTTGGAATCAGATGGGGAGACCACCCTTACAACCTTCTTTGAATATTTTATATATGGAAAATAGAATTAGAGCCATGCCACTTGGAGTTTTAAAATATGTGACTATTACATTTAAGGGAGCCAAGTTTACTAGGGACTTTGAAGTGTTGGGGCTAGCTGAAGCAGATAGTTTCCTAACATTACTTGTCTGCCCCTGGTGTTATGCGAATAATGTAGGATTTTTCTTCAACAAGGGGTACATTAGCATTGAGAAAAAGGAATACCACATCATTATACCTTGCTCCATATAATGATCCTTTCAATGAAGAAGACTTGAACATGATATACCTTGACCAGATGGAAACGTTGCTCCGTATGTTGATCCTTTCAGTGAAGAAAACTTGAACATGATATACGCACACAAAATCAGAGACCTTTAGGTATATGAGCCGTCTAAAGAGTGATACAGTGGGATGATGATCAGTCAGTTAGTGATACCACAAGTATTGCTTGTGATAACTAGGTGTAAGAGACATATGAAGTAATTGGACAAGAGGCTAAGAACACAATTACTCACATGATGAGGTCGTGCATGGTTAGGCTCTAAAGCTATAACCAGGTACCTCGATACACTAGTGAGGGGAACATTGATGTACTATTACACACCATAGAAGCCCAGTGGATGGATGAGGGTGACAGAATAAATATGATGGTTTATGCTTTGTAGGAGATGACAACGTGCTGGTGGGACACATAAAGAGACAACCTATTGGAACGGCAAGAGGTGAGAATCACCTTTTCTACTAGGTTTATTAGGAGTAATGTACCTTCTCAGATATGTGATTTCTACGGGAAATCCCCTTCTTTGCACCACATCTAGGAATGTGAGAGACTTTAGATGGATGGGCAGGAGGCCTTACCATCATCACTCTAGGTACATAAGTTCTACACCACCCTAGGAAGTTACGTGCGTGCATGGTATGTCCATGCAGAATTGACACAGGAAACAATTAATTAGAAGGAGATGACATCAGGTATGATTCATACTTTTGATTACTTTTATACTAAACCTCTAGTTAATGAAGCACTGCAGATTATGAAGTGCCTTACTTTGGGAGATAGCACAAAGGGTAAGGAACTTTTGTTAGACATGTTTAGAGAGATGGATATAGAGGTGTGCCTTGACCTTGAAGAGACTAAGGAATAAGAAATGGTCTGTGCCTAGGAAACAAAGGAAAAGGTTAAACTGGTGAGCATGATAAATTATGATGATGATGATGATGAGGATAATAATATGGATATTAACCATACTGAAGGTACGTATAAGGTGATGTAAATAGGAAATGAAACTATGTGCGTGTATCATGAGCCTATGAAAACAAAGAAGGTTAATATTGGAATAGATGCAGATCCTAAAGAGGTCATTATTGGAAATTACTGGTTGAAGAAGGAAGTGGCTAATATTTATTGAACTCCTGTGCAACTTTCAAGACTTATTTCCAAGGGGCTATCATGAATTGAAAGGATTACACTCTTCTTTAGGTGAGACGTGAATCAAACTTAAAGAATTCACGTGTTTGATTAGGAAGATGCCTTACAAGATTAATCCTAATCTGTGCATCAAGATGAAGGAAGAAATTGATAAAATTCTCAAGTCTGGTATAATTAATCCCATTAAGGAGTTATAATGGGTTATTCCCATGGTCATCAGTATTAAGAAGGATGGGAGGATAAGGATCTATGTGGAATACAAAGAGTTGTGTTATTGATCCTTTTTCCACCCCATTCATAAAGGATATCCTGGAAGGAGTTGTAGGGCGTGAGATCTACTCTTTTACTAATGGATTTTTTAGGTTATCATCAAGTGCACATAGCGAAAGAAGATCAGAAAAAATCCAACTTTCACTACTGAGTGGGGAATTTTTTCATATACAGTAATGCCCTTTAGATTGAAAAAATGTGTCAGCTATGTTCTCACCCATTATTGTGCATTATTTTAAGGACTTCATTCATAAGTTTTTTACAGGTATATCTAATTGATTAGATGATGTATAGTTTGGTTAAGGATCATTATGACAATTTAAGACTTATGTTTGAGAGGTGTAGGTAGTTGATCATATCTCTAAATATTAATAAATTTATCTTTGTGACACCTTTTGGAACTTTACTGGGGCGTATTATTTGTAAGGAAGGGTTGTTGGTAGACCTAGCCAAGGTAGTTGTGATCTTGGGATCGGAAGAACCTAACAATAAAAGTGAATTACACAAATTTCTTGGATGTACAGGGTATTACAGGAAATTCATTAAGGGCTATGCAAATATTTCTACACCCCTAGAGGAATTCAAAAGGAAAATTCTACTGGTATGAGGTGCAATAACATGAGTTTTAAACACTACAGGAAATGTTAACCACTACACCTATTTTTCATTTTCCTTCATAGGAAAAACTGTTTCATTTTCATGTTAATGCTTCTGGGATGGAAATTAGCGTAGTGTTGGCACAACCAGGGGTAGTAATTATAGACCACCTTATTTGTTTTGCAAGCAGAAATTTGACACCAGCTGAACAAAACTATATAACTACAGAGCACAAAGATTTTTCCATGATTTACGCACTGCACAAGTTTAGAAAATACTTATTGAAGACACCGTTTATATTCTTCATGGATCATATGACACTTAAGTATTTGGTCAACAAGCCTATTTTACAAGGGCACATATGCAGGTGGATACTAATATTTCAAGAGTTTCAGTTTACATTTATTATAAAACTAGGGAAAAGAAACTTAGGGCCTAACCATTTATCAAGAATCAATTCTAGTGAGGACATGCAGAGCATTGAAGACACCATTCTTGATGAAAAAAAATTCATATTGAACCATGTGCCCACTGATCTAGAGGAAATTACTGTATTCTTATGCATTGTATAAGATCTCGAGGGAATGAAGACATTAGAGAAGAAACAACTTGAAATATGCGTGGCACCTTACCAATTGATAGGTGGATATTTATACAAGCTAGGTCGTGATGAAGTTTTACGCCGGTGTGTTCTGGAGCATGAACGATAATCCATTATAGAAAAATCTCATGGTGGAATTTCAGGAGGTCATTATGCAAGTGATGTTATTGCATGTAAGATTCTAATGGCTGGCCTTTGGTGGGAAACTTTATATAATGACACTAAATAATATGTTAAGGCATGTGGCCATTGTCAATGCTTTGGGAAGCTTGGATCTAGAGATGAGATGCCTTTGATGCCTATTGCAAGTGTTGAACCTTTTGAGAAATGGGCTATTGACTTTGTAGATTATATTTCCCCACCCACCCGTAGGACTAATGTGCACTATATTATAACTTGTACAGACTAGCTAACAAGGTGGGAAGAAGCAATACCTACAAAGGATTTCAAGAAAACTACAACAAGGTTCTTATGGGATAACATTATCAAGAGGAATGTATGTCCGTTGAGATTGAAAAGTGATAAGGGCACTCATTTTCTCAATGAAACTATTAGAATATTATTGGCAGAATTTATGGTGGCATGCCATAAAACCACCCCTTACCACCCATAGGCCAATGGAACTATTGAGGCTTTCAACAAGATTCTAGTACAAACAATGACAAAAATCTATGATGTTGGAATAAAATAATGGTATGACAAATTATTTGTTGTACTTTGGGCATATAGAACTACCTACAACATTTTGAATAAGGCCCCACCCTTTCAATTAGTGTTTAGCAAAGAGGTTTTATTACATGTGGAGTTCACGTTATCATCCCTACGTATTGTGTGCACATGAGGATTAGATGATGAAAAATTTATTGAGGATCACATAGAAAAATTGATGCAATTAGATGAGCGGCACCCTATTGCCCTATGGAACCAGAAGATAGAATAATTGAGATAGAAATCTTGGCATGATAGGCACATTCAGAATAAGAAGTTTGAATTTGGATAGATGGTTCTGATTTATGACTCCAAGTTTGTGTGCCACCCAGGGAAATTGAAAGTTCATTGGTTAGTACCCTTTGTTATAATGAAGATACTTGATTCAGGCACTTGTCACCTGTAGGAACTTGATGGAAATCTATTGCTTGGTTACTTCGATGGGATTAGGATGAATCCCTGCTTAAAATAATTATTCTTGGTGTTTGTAACAAGGCAGTATTTCCACTTAGACTAGATTTCCCTTTAAATCATTTCCTTTAGTGTGTTTCCTTTCATTTTTGTTATGATTTTTCAATTTCATTCAATTTTTTTGTTGTAATAAGTGTGCATGCATTCTGGGAGCTGATTATTATCTATTAGATTCATGCATAAAGAACTACACATACTTTTCGTGTGGGGTGGATCAGAAAGAAGAAGTGATTGGTTCCTTGATACAAATTGGTGCACATGGGAAAAATTTTGTAGGTGCTCAGAGTGAAGATGATTTCAAAGAGAGTTTTAAATAAATTTGATCATATTGTAGACCTCATGTAAATAGATGGATGCATAGTGTAACACAAGGTAGGAAAAAACATAAGAAGCTACTTGGTATGAGGTGCAGTGGATAGGTACTTCGGAGCAGGGAAGCACATGAAAAGAGGTTTGTGGCCAAGAAGTAGTGGGCATGCTCGAAGTTTATGACTAGGAGCATGGAAGAGTGAAAGAGTGGAATTAATGTTGCGTACGGTGGTAGTTGAGGATAAATTAATGTAGACAAATTTAAAATTTCTATAAAAGGAGCATATGCGACCCTATTCCTTACCTTGCATATTTTAAGTTATCGTGATGTGGAGTAGAATGAAGGTGTGACGAAGTGCAAAGTGCGAAAAGTAATTGACTGAGTGCGAACCAGGTGATTTTGGGAAACGACATTACAAGAGCTCCACGTGGAAAAGTGTTTGATATATTTGGGCATGTGAGGAAGGAAAGTTCACGAGGTTAGGGTTTCAAGGAGACATATTTTTAGGTAGGGGACGCTAGGGCATGAAGTATTTGAAGCAACAGAGGAGATCAAAGGGTGTAAGGGTAAGGTAGTAAAATAACTACAATTTTCAAAGCATGTTATTACTTAAGCAGAACAATGGCACTAAGGAAATTTGTGGTTAGGGAACACATGACAAAGGAGGCATCATAGGAGTGGTTCACGAAGATGCAATACCCTGAGGTGATGATTGAAGGAAGGTTGTGGATGTCCCAGTTGACAAAGTACAAGATAATCAATATCAACTATTGCACTAAGAAAACCCTGAAGGACATAAAAGATGATACCATCCTGAAAACAAATAGGACTACAGATGGGAAAAGAGTAATGGACAATTCGATCTATAAATTATTGGAGAGTTTTAGGGTGATGCAATTGTACGAAATGTCATTCTTTGGAAAAAAGGGGCAACTTTACCAGTGGCTTATGTCACGCGTACATGAGGATTACTTATACTTTTTAGGTAGAAAGATGATAATTACATAAAAATTGATTGGAAAGGTTACAAGATTGCATGACTCTGGTGTAGAAATTGTAGGAGACATTTTTTATGATGATGGAATAGAGGCAACAACCTATGCATTCAAATATCACAAGGTAAGTTGAGCATTTAATGTCACAAACATAGAAGACCGAGCTACAAGGGTAGTTTTAAGTTGGGTGCCTCAGAGAGGTGGAAGGAGGTGAACAAGTTTTGGTTATACATAACGCATAAAATGGTGAAAAAAACTTACTACAACATTACAAGATACATTTCAAAAAACATAGTGAAAAGGGTGTATATCTAGGTTGATAAAGGTGAGAAAATAACTTTGGGATCCATCTTATCTTTGCTTGTGTTTAATGAAATGGGTATGCCCAATGAGCCAAAGGATAAGATGTGGGAGTACCCTTTGGAGAATAAGTCACTAGTGAAGAAGTTTGTGAGGTTCACATGCCAAGGCATGATTTCAAACACTTAAAATAAGTACACATAAAAGTGGTTCAAGAGGATGCATAATGCCTTTGAAGGAGAGTGGCGCATCCCACGGGATTTCCCCAGTGTAGATAAATAATCATGCACTTTAAACATTATTTAATCCCGGTCTCATACTATTATTTAGAAGTTTCTTGAGTGAAGAAATTACTAATTAACTCCCATATTTTGACAATCTTATTTTATTTTATTTCATCATTACTGACCTTTTACATCCACATGTCCAGTCAGCTTCTATCATCCCGTGTTATTTTAGCCTCGAATGGGGCACTCATGGGTGCCCTGGTCCCACTAGGGGTGTCTCATTCCTTTTTGCACTTTTGTGCCACTTTTTGGGCTCTTTCTAGTCGTTTGAGATATTTATCTTTTTGGTGGTCGGCCATTTCGAGGTTAATTACAAAATTAGATCAAGATAACCCTATAAATATAAAGTTATGAGACCATAATGAGGGGCCTAGCATCATTTTCTACTATCATCCATCTAGAGTTGCATCCATCTATTGTATTGAAGATCACTTGCATCCACATAGCTCCATCACAAGGCACACGGCTAAGACATCTACATCACACTTCATAGGGGGGATTCTATTATATTCTATGCACATATTCTATTAAATTTTCTAGATTTAGTTTTTTCTCGCTACTTCACAAAGTGTGACTAGAACAAGAGAGCCTAGGACACATTATGTACACGTTCACTAGAACTACATTTGGGTTAGAAATGTAGTGCAATGATCAGTTAGTAAGCCCATTATTGTGGTAGGTGAGGTCAGTTTGACCCATTCATTTGCATCCTTTTTTAAGGGTTTTGATACTTATTCTTAGTCTTTTATAGGTCTTCTCATCATCTTATAATATCATTGACATTTGGTAAGGGGTAGAGAATCTGATGTGACATAAAAAGAGGGTTTTGGAGTATCTACTAAGCCTGTGAAGATCAGTTTCAATTATTTTACACAGAGCATGACGCCTAGTTTGTAGACTAGAGTTCCCACGTGTGCCTCGGTCCCTCTCAAGGTGCTCTAGTCCAGCGAGATACTCCAAATCCATCCTTTTCAGAGCTTCTGCATGGTTCTTCCATCTTCCAGATTCTCTAGTTAGCTTTGTGACATAGTCCTATGAGCATCTTCTATCTAGTTGAGTTCTTTCCTCTTCTCTCCTGCACATTAGGGTTAGCATTTGCTTTTACATAGTTACTTGGTCACTTATATTCTTCTTCACTACATTTATTTATTTTATTTATAGATGTTCATAGCTTATATTAACTATCCCCACATACTAAATATTAGTCAATTTTAGTTAATCATTTTTGTGAACCCAACCTGACTCGATCATTCACACTTATAAGGTCTTCCTTCTTACCTTATCATTTTAGGGTTTGTTATCCTTTTCCATGGCTCACTCTCATGAAAAATTTGTTGAAGCTCATATTAAGTCCATAAATGATCACCTTGTTGAGCATCCCCAAGATCTATATTTATTTTTACATATTGCTCAGGAAGAAGCTACTAACTTGGCTGAACTCACCACTTTTGCAGCCATGCCCACTTCTTTTATTGCCTAATGTTGGCTATATTTTCTGTACAATTCAAAACCTAGGGATTCATGAGATAAATATCCCTAATTTACCAGTAAGGCTTCCGTGTAAGATCTTGTCAATTATATTTCCTAATATCTATTTGTTGGTTTTACTTTAATTGCATAGCTCATGGACCATAGCTAGGAAAATTTGTAACAAGTAAACAGTTGTAAGAAATGTATATATACAGAAGAGGGAAATAATTGAATGTGAAAAGAAAAGAAACATGTGTAGCCTAACCAATAGTTGAAAAATTTGGTCATATGCACATAATCAAAAAAATAGATCTTGAAATGTAGAATTCAAAGCAAAGGAAAGTTTTAGATCTAAATCTAAGATAACAAAAAGTTTATGCAAAGATCTAAAAATAAATAAGAAACAAATGCACCGTTGATGCAAAGTTCTCTGGAAATCTTCCTCCTCTCTATTCCTTATCTTTTAGAAATATATCAATCATTTCAACTCAAAGTCTAGAACACAAGAATTTTGATTACAAATTATGATCCTGTAACCTGTAGGCTCTTCCTCTATTTATAATGTATAGAGGGGAAATTACAAATGGAAACTACAACTGAACTAGAGCATGTGGGAAGTTGTAAAGGGAACATATAGCAATATTTCTCCTAGAATTCCTCTCTAAGTGACATGTATCTAGAGGTTAAACCAAATTTGTGCACATCTGCCACTTATTTTAGAGAACTTTTTCAAATAACTCAAAGCAATGACTTTTAAACCAATAAATTTAATCTTATAATTTCATCCGAGAACAAAAGGAATAAGAGAAATAGGAGAAGAAAGAAGATCTTCCAAATGTTACACCCTACGCTTTCTTCTTGTTCTGATATTGAATATACTTGTCGAACATATAATTCAACAATTTCCTATCTATTTTAGCAACAACCTCTTTCTCAATCTTGAACTGTAACAATCCTTTGGACAAAATTTTAATGTTTACTTCCACTTCCTTCAAACTAGGCCTGAAATATTTAATATCCTATTGAAGTATTATTAATTTTTTTATTGAATTCAACATGAAAGTATTGAAAACTCTATCAATCCTTTCTTAAACCATCATAATCAACTCTTCAAGAGAAGTAGGAACCTTGACTAGAATGGTTCTTCTACAGGAAGAAAACACCCCCAACTACTTCTTCCTCAATGAAAGCAACTATATTTTCTAGGAAAGGAAATATCTTATCCTCGAGAAACTATATTCTTTTCAAGATAAGCTTGAGAATCTCCATGCGGAAAGAAACTACAAACTCAAGTTGTTTTCCCTTTTCAATCATTCCATCAGGCACAAGTTTTTCCGCAATCAAAAACTTCCTCTGGTAGCTTATTTATTTTAAACAAATTTTCCATTTTACTTTCAGCCATTGTATTCTCATCCACTACGCTTGTCATCAGTTGCTTCAGTTGCAATAATGCACCTTTCATAACTTCCAGACTAGTTGGTACCTCTTTGAGCTGTTTTGAAGCATGGTGAATGATTTGGATTTTCCACTCATTGATAGCTATGACTTGATTACCTACACCCTCCACCTCCTTAATCATATGGTTTCTCACCTGCTCATGTGCTAAAATTGGCTAAGAGGAAGGTTTGGCAACCTTAGCAATGATTTCACACAACTAGGAAACTTGGTCTTAAAGTTTTGTTTTCTTTTCCTTCTCTTTGTCTAGCTTGAGGAATAAAGAGTTTATTAATGTCTGTGTATCTTGCTTTAATCCTTCCATGGTAATCTAACCTATTGGCACTTTGGTTACTGAGATATCTACCACCGTGAGTTCTCCCTTCTACTTTCCCTATGCTGGAACTATCATCTTCATGAACTTCTTCCCTGATTCTTCAATAGTTAACCTTGAAGTTACCTTGGAAACTTTAGGTCTTCTATCCTTTCCACCCAAACTCAAGAGTAGCTGCAAGTCATGCTCTTCCAGGTTGATCTCCTCTCTGGCTTTTGGAACTATCTACAAATCAAACCATGATGAAAAATTACTTCTCGAGGAATGAGAATTCATTGAGTGTACCACCCTCTCATTCTCAGAATCTTTTGCATCCAAATTTGTCTCAGTTTTGTGGCTTCCATCCTCTGAATTATCTAAAGACAATGATTTTTCAAACTTTGTCATATGTGCTTTCAGTTTCTTTGCAGGGAGAGGTAAATATTTGAGTGGTTAAGGAGCAAATACAAATGGTGTTGGATTCAATGGAGGGATGACAAGATCTTCTTGGGGTTCAGGGGATGTTAAAGTGCTATGAATTGACGTTGGAGAAACTAGAGAAGCTTTGTTTGAAAGTGGTAGTAACACGATAGTTCTAGAATTGGCCTTCTCCAGTATCTGAGACTCTTTGTATAATTAAAGCTTATTTGACCTCCTACTACTTTCACCTTTGTGCTTTATTTTTATAGAGTCTTCTACAATAAAATTACCTGTGATCTGATTCATCAAAGATTCGTCTAGGTAATACCCCTTTACCAATAACCATTTTGAGGTGTTAACCAGAATTGCGGAAGACCTTTCCTCAATCATCTAAAAATCACATATGATTTCCTAAAGATAATATTTATATCCTCCCATTTGATGGTATGTGTCAAGTACCACATGCCCATCATCCATGAGATCTGTATGTATCCATGCTAAACCATAATCAGAAACTTGTTGCACCAATAACCTGCTGAAATATTTCTTTCTAACTTCATACTCACTCCTACACTTCATCCAAAAATATTCCAACAAAGGTACATGTGAATATTCCTGGGAGATTTTCTTATTCACTTTCCCATATGGATAAAATTTTAGTCATTCTGGGAAGAACTCATGCTCATATCCAGAAAACATTCCTGCTTCGATTCCTTTGGCTTTATGGATGCTCTGGCAGCTGTAATAACCCACTGTGACTGGAAAGCAACCTGAAGACTTGTGTCACTTTGATGGTAAGTCATGTATCACCATGAGCTTCTTGCAAAACTCCATGATGACCCATTTTTCACTTGGATACCTTGGCAATTTAACTAGTTCTCCCAAAAATCAACTGACCCTGAGATATGTGAAGTCTACAAACTGGAGGAAGATACAACCATGCTAGGACACAAATTCTAAAGATTCTTTGCTCACCTTTTTGGTCTTTAGATCACTATTTAATTTTCAGATGAATCCATAGAAGAACCCGTCATTGACCACCCTGTAATCCTTATAGCATTCAAGAACTATGAACTGTAGGAAACACTCAAAAATAGGATCTTTCGACAACATGCCTCGTATATCCAATTTAGAAAATATACCCTATAAGGCTGCTGCATATACTAGGTATGAAGTCATTTTGAAGTTGAATTTTTACCTCACACTTCAGAGCTGCTCATGGATGTTGTCACAGATGATCTCCACCCAATTTATTATTAAATCAGCTATGTTTATCTCAATGGTTCTCACGAAAGCATACATCCATGAGTAGAAGTTATGATTATTGGCTTCTCCATTTAACCTATAAACCAATTTATTAATATCATCAACTTCCTGCACCAAATTGGATCATGGAAGAGTCCTTAGGAACTTTTATGGAGATTTGGGCTTCTTCATGTATCTATTATTCATTATACCCATGCAATCTGCTTTATGCTTCTCCCATCTATTGCTAGCATCCAACATGTTGATTGCAATCACCACTGGTCATGTTGGAATCTTCAGACAATAATTAATAAATTGTGCATCCAACCTAATTATTATCTTTCCAGCAACATCCTGAATTGTTCTGGAAAGAGGATGATATGACCTTACACACTCCATAACAAATTCAAGCAACTGAGCTGTGACTGGAAACGTTGAAGCTTGAATAATTCTATTGCTTTTAATTTCCCGCATCAGAGATGCTCTTCTGGCTCTGGATCTGTCAATCAAATAAGAGATGGGTTTAGGGCCTATGTCTGTATCATTGATATCAGCAAATCTAGAAGCTATGCATGATTATTTTGATCCTTCTCTTTCATCGCACTTCATCATGGCTGAAACAATCTTTTTTTGAGCTCTTTTTCTTTTAATTTTGTCAAAATCCCTTGTAATTGGATCAATTTGTGCATATCTAACAATTTCTTCTGATTCAAAAGATATATTCAATGTATCTGACATTTATTTTAACTTCCTTTCATTGATATTAGAACCTATGATGAATACCTGTAATTAATTCAGACAAAGATGGAGTCCATGACATGAATATTTGATTTTTACCACCAAAATTTGCATATAAAGCCTGCTTCCCTACAATTTTGAGGCTTTGCTTGCATGCAAAGCAAGAAAAAATATTATTTAATTCACCTGGGCACATATACCAACATGCAAACACTTAGAATGATAAAAATTAGGCTATTCCAACCTTAGGTGCCAAAATTGGAAGCTTCCTGGAAGTGGAAAATAATCTTTAATACAAAATCCTCCTTCCTTTGATGCCAAAACCTGTCTAGGATGCAAACTTCATAAAAAATAATTAATTTCTTATCACTTATGACATCTCATGCTTATATAACCATCTGCATGCTATTTTTAATAATTGTCTTTCCCTATTTCTGGCAATTTAATTAATTAAAAGTCATGTCTATTCATCCAATTTGGGTGCCCAAGTATGCATGCTTCTTGCGACTTTTTTATGAATTTATTTTATTTAATTTTAGCATGCATCCTTGAATTCTCTTTAGCTCATGTACTAGCATTTACTTTCCTTTCATTTATGGTGCCAAAACTAGATAGAAAAACAATTAATAAATATCATTAAATGCATGGTTTAATGCCAAGGTGGGTTACACTTTTTGGCAAGGGGAACAACTAAAAATAGAAAGTCAACTGGATGGGAATTTCCGCCTTGCACTACAGCTTCAAAAATCCCATCTTTCACTTAAGTGATTTTTCCTTCATCATGGGAATTTTCACCCTGTAAGGCAGGTAAGAAAATCATGCATGCCTGCCACTTTCGAAATTCCCACTAGTAGCTTAATTCACCTCCCAAAAAGTGTGACTTCTATGGAAAATAGCCTTCTTTGTAAAAGTGTGACATCCATGGGTGAATAAACCTCTTTGATGGGAAAATTTATCCTACTAGGTAGGAAAGAAATTCTCGTCAGTGCTTTAAGTGATTTTTTTCTTTATAATGGGAATTTTCACCCTGCAAGGTAGGTAAGAAATTATTGCCTGCCTACCACCTCTAAAATTCCCATTACAGCTTAAGTGATTTTGACTTGATGGGAAAAATTAACCTACTAGGTAGGCAATAAATTCCCACCTACCTACCACTTCCAAAATTCCCATTACATCTTAGATCTATTTATCCTAAAAAGTGTGACTTGCCTAGGAGAGGATTTTTCTACTTAAATTCATCTTTTTTGGTCAGAAGTTTGCCTTTCGAGACTGATTCCTTCCATTGTTGAGGCCATAAATGACTTCCAAATGTTTCAGGTAATTAAACATCTTATACAGAAAAAAGACTGGATCAAGGGAAATTTAACAGACAAACTGCGGAGAAAACCGAAAACAAACGCAAAAAGAAATAAATAAAAATGAAAAATGTTTCCAAAAGATCTAGAATTTTGACACAGGATATTTATTGTTGGGTAAAATTTGTATTTTAGACAATATGGGACTTCATCTTCCTAATAGGAAGAACTTCAACATTTTTTGTACCATTTAGCTGGAATGATATCATGTGACCAATCAAGGCTACATATCTCCTCTGAAATAAATAATGACCAATCAATATGCACTCGATAGACAGATTTGACCCAACAGAGGGATACCATACGAGTTTGGGCATCTGTCTATTTGTCAAATATTGTCTCATATGATTCACTAAGAATATTTATAACGTAATAGGGAAGTATTTCTATGAAATAAAATCACAAAAGCACCCGTTGATTTTTCCAACAAGAGGACAATTATTTCATTTCCATGGAGTAGACATCGGCCAGAGTTTCTAGGTGAAATTTGGGGACACCAGGCCAAGGGATTTAGAAACTTCTATGCAGGCATGACATATTTCTGAGGCACCATATCTCATTGATGCAATTGTTTCTAGCTTATACCCATTGAATAACAAAGTAATGTAAAAAGGTTCTACCTTCCTAGAGGTATCATGGTGTGGAGGAAATAAATTTCAGAGATTGGTAGTCAAGACTGAGATGCTTTTTAAGATGATTCTTTAGAGATGGAAAATTGTAGGATATGAGACAAGGATACTTCACATACCTCGATATCTTTAGAAAAGTTTCTTCAATGTTCTTGGGATGAGTCCATCCTCACCTGGTATATCAAATTCAGAAACTTGGAATTCTAGTTTTATGACCCCTAATGCTTCAATGATTATTAATGGGCATGAAGAGGTCCATAAGGGAACATTAGAGTATTTCATGGCATATTGTCCAAATTGATCCTAAATGATAAATGAGTTATCACTGATGGATGAGAGGAAGTGAATAGGTTCTCGAAAGGTGGTATAAAATTATGAAGGATGGGATAGGTTCTAGGGACTGATACCCTAATCACTCGGTAACTTCCTATGAGATTGTGTGGGAAGATAACAAAGTGTTATTATTAGTTTCTTGATCAATGTTGACTCTAAGAGCTCTGTATACCTGAGCTAGCACAACTTAAACAAGACACAAGTGATTCATCTAGTCCTAACTACATATTTAGATATATGAACATTGAGTGGCATCAGAATGAACTAGGAGTATCACTAGATTGTTAAATCTGAGCTTCAGAACTTATACGTGAAGGGTCTATGGATCACCTCTACAAGACAGTGTTCTCATAAAAAAATCTTCCTGATAATCGAAACAGCTATGTCATACACTTATGCATAGTTGAGACCAAACTGCATGCATCACATAGGAAAACTCAGGGCCACCTAAGAAGAATACTTCGTAATTCCAAGGTCATTTTGGCATTACAATGACAGGATTCAATAGTGATTGTACAACTGAACCCACTAACACTATGATGGGGAGGTTTAATAGCCATCACTAAGACATAATTGGGAGATATCTGTCACAAGCCACGAATGGTGACTAATGAAGGAGATAAATAAATATCCGAAAGACTCTGCATGTGATGATTGAAAGGCTATGTTACGTATGTTAGAGGAACCTTATTACTCATTCCCTCACCACTAAGGCATGTTTGACCCCAACATTGACCAATAGGAAGGAACTTGAATATATAAGGGGGGTCATGCTCTAACACTAGATCTGTGGGAAGGTATCTCATCGAATGTGAAATTTCATATGACTCCGTACATTCATCCAGAGATCTAATTGATGCATAAAGTAACATTATGAGTATACATAGTTCAGGTGATGTGTGCATCGAGGAATGATAAGAAGTAAACTCAAATACTTTTTGAGATTATTGATAAAATCTCAGCAACATGATTAAGTAGATAAATCATGGATACATATACTCATGTTCAATCAAACCTTATCAGGGATGTAGGAACCTCCTGGAGCATGAAGCTTTGGAGTTCTTAGTTCACCGAAATGATTAATGCTTGACCACCAATGGAATATTGTGCTCTAATCTAATGATTATCATGTGAGTAGTAAATCCAATGAAATACAAAAATATGCATCCATTAGTTTAAACTCTAGTAATAACACCAAGGTTGAAACCCATAATGTGCAAAGAAGGGTAAGATCTATTTCACTTCTCAAGGCTATTGATGATAACTCCATTGCAAAGTTCAAAGACCCTTTCAGAAGACCCTTTGGAAATGTTCAGCTT
Source organism: Taxus chinensis (assembly GCA_019776745.2). Taxonomy (NCBI): domain Eukaryota; kingdom Viridiplantae; phylum Streptophyta; class Pinopsida; order Cupressales; family Taxaceae; genus Taxus; species Taxus chinensis. Next base: position 983,614,183 of record CM034146.1, read on the forward strand.
CATGACATGGTTGGTCCACTTAGACTGATCAAAAAATTTTAGAACTGGAGGACACAGTTGATGGTTGCGACAAAAGGTTCTTGAAGAGGGAAAAGGGCACCCACGGGTGATTAGGTACTCAGTCTCTAGGCATCATTTGCGGGTCTACAAAAATTCTTAGAAACCAATAATTCTTACGGTCGCAACTATGTTCACTGATGGTCCTCCATTTTTTCCATGGTAAAAATCTCACTTGCATGAGTCAGCTAAGGTCACCATCTAAACCTTGTATCAAGTCACAGTATATGACATGCTAAAACCACGGTCTAATCCTAGACATTAACTAACAAAAAATGCCTAGATGCAAAATGAGGGGTGAGACTCATTCCTCTAGTCCGACAAAATAGGTGGAATTACATTCCTGAGCATTGTTACTACATCTTGACATAGGTCACCACCTCGGTTTATGCCACATGATTCTTTATCATCTTTGCATTCAATATCTCGTATATCTCCATCACCAACACATTTTGTGATGCCACGACATTCATCCATCGCATGTACATAGACTTTATTCACCAGCATGATGTTTGTCTACCATACTACCATTATTAGACCACGGTCATACACTTTCATGATCACATGGTCCTCAACTAAAGGACCTTTTTCCTTCACTCTCATTGGTTAAGTTCATTTCATTCATCACTTGGGGGCATTGCATTTAATACATACCCCCCAATCAATTTAACATCTATCATCTTTGCATTTTCACATAGGCATCTTCCTAACACATTCTAGAATCATCACTACCCGATGATGCACTTTTTTTCTTTGGTTCACACTTGACTATTGAGGGATTACTACATAGAACCCACACATTGCACTATAGGACTTACACACCACATTTATCATGCATTAAGTTCATACATAATACATCACATTACTCATCATTGTGTATACATCATCTTTATATTGTCTAGCATGACATATTATTCATCATATTGTCCATATTACAAGTTACATACATTATTCATTTATCTACATGTATTACATCACATTCTATACATAGTGTCACTATATTACATCTAGTGTCACATCCCTTACATCATACACTATACGTCTTCACCTCACACATTTTTTCATACTATACTAGTCTTCATTATATATGAGTCTAGAATTATTCCATCCTATATATTACATTATTAATCTACCTACACATGTTACATTGAGCACTATACATTCTACACATCTAGCATCACATTCTACACACTGCGTTTTTACATATTATCTTCATCACATGCTCTTCTTTCATCATTACATATAGTACATTATCTATTACGTGTTGCACTCCCTAACCTATGATGCACTTTGTTTCCTCGGTCCATACTCGACTATCGAGGGTATACAAATCAAATGGACCTTCTCTTCATCACGCATTTATCATTCAACCTTTCATCATTTGACATTACTAGGTTAGTGGCATACACTTTAGGCTAAATGGTCACCCATTTTATCATATTGTAGTGGTATACGCCTTAGGTTACATCACCACTCCATCTTTTCATCTTGTAGTGATATACACTTAGGGATAAATCATCACTCATCCATTCATCTCATAGTGATATACGCATAGGCTAAATCATCACTTATACGTTCCATATGATCATGACTGCCTATGCTGTCAGATATGTGAGTTCAATGTCACACATCATTTGATAGGTCCCAATTTTTGTGGTCTAATACACATTCTTATTTATTACTGCGTGTTAGAATTATCTTCTATAGCATGCTTGTCAACTTTTTCTTGACTGATGCACATCTTATGTTATGGTTGCCACTTTGTTTGCATGTTCTTTGGTTTCTACCATGCACATTCCCTCCCCTTTTAGGATACATTTTTATTCACTCGGGATTACAGTGCGACTCATATCATTTGGGCCACCTCCTATCAACGATGTCCATATGCATCCATCCATTATATGAGGGGGAATACATCAAGTGAATCAGTCACTCCCATTTACAACAACTTATAAATTAAACACATGCCTACACATGTTATATTGATTTAAAATATGTCAGTTATAGTTATAGAACGATCCAAAAACTAACTTGGGTCCTCACATATTTAGCATAGATGCTAGTTCCTAGATACAAATACTTTACATGCAACACTTAGGATACTCGCCTTCCACCTTTCCTGGGTGCACTAGTGACTAGGGGGAGGTCCACAATCGTCGCTTTCAGGTCATATTGATTTCATTTTGTACTTAGAACTTCACATTACTTAGTTATTCACACTTTGACATACATGCATAGTCCTCTAGGAATCAGAATGCATTATGAGTATTCTTTTTCTCTACATTGGATTTAAATGGAACAGGAATAAAAATCTTCCATGGATCACACCATGTTACAATGGTGTATAAATTCAGGAAGCATTCTTGTATGCGAAGGATAATAAAACTATACCTTTGGTCCCCAACACTTGTCTTTAGTTTGTGTCCGTGATGGCCTTTGTGTGTAAAACACTCACACTCGGTGATAGATATCACCCAAGTTTGTGAAACACTTTATGTGGCTTCCTTGTCTTCTTGCATGTTTAAACTCACTTCTTCTAAAACAGTTCAGGACTATTTTCTTAGATTACACGTTGTCTTTTTACATGCATGCTTGATCATACTAACTGTAGACACCTATAATTTAACCCAAGTAATTTAAATACTTAAAATGTGCTAATTATACCTCTTTTCCCACAAATTGATGACATATCGTCAATATCGTACATTTTCTCTTCTATCACCGTTAATTAGCTACATTACGCTAGCTTAATTAACCCTTCTATCCAACAAATATGATCAATTAATGACCTTCCATTAATTAATCCCCCTTTCTATCTAAGAACTAATTAATTATTATTAATTAATTAGCTTCCTCTTCCATTAAATCAATAAATCATCATTTATTTGATTAAATCCCTCTCATAGTCTAAATCATGCTAATTATTCCTCTAAAAAGCTTTTATAAGCTTGCTCACCTATTAATTAATCACTTGGGTTAATTAATAAATCCCCTCAAACCCCATGAGTCACTAAAGGACAAAATAAACTCTCCTAAGGTTGACTCAACCCCCTTTCAACCATCCTTATCCACAACTAACTCAACCTAGTTATTATCCCACATGTAAAGGGATGTAGAGATTCTTTTATCCATTGGGCTATATAAGGATCCCTCCTCCTACCTTTCTATTTACACCTTTACACCTTAAATGAGCATAGAGCCTAATCTATAGACCATTTTCATCATCTTAGAGCATTCTTCATTAGAGTGGAGCTAAGCATCATCTCTTTGCATTTCAATCATCCAAGCTATTTTGTGGAAGATCAATGGAGTTAATCAAGAAAGGCCTTGTTTAGCCATGACTTGATGAACCTCCATCCCCAAGCCTCTTGGATCAAACAACAACTATCAACCCTTTGATAGCTAAAGGATCTACCTAGGTCCATTTCATTGTTTTAGCTTTCTAAAGATTAGAGCAATCTAATGTTAGCATGTTAGTTTGAAGTTTATTTTCAAGGTTTTAATGCATAATGTTGATGTTTATTACTTGTTTAGCTCTTAGCATGATGGTGCATATATGTTAGTTTAGCATTGTTTTGAAGCTACTAGGTGTTAGTTTCAATTTCACTAACATGGCTAACTAATTCTTGCACACATTTGGCACACCTAGTGGGACTTGAACCTTAGTCCCTTAGTATTGTAGTTCAAATTTTGTTGTTATTTCAACATTTGGCTAACCCTTAATATGCACATGTGTGAAATAATGTTAAAATTCTTATGATTTTGCTAACCTTGCATGTGTTGAGTCTTATTTAGAGGTTTAATTTTGATGGGTTATTGTCAATTTTGAGCTAACATGTTAAAATTTGTGAGCTTTTTGAACTTGTTTACATCATTAGGCTCATATTTTGACATCATCGACAAGTATAAGTTTTTGTAGGGGATGTGCACAGGTACACAAAACCAACATGCACAGGCACACTAAACCATCACAAAACACTACATCCCAACATAGCACACACAGTGTTGTCAGTATTGTACCTTTACTTGCTATCAAAAAACCTGTCAGGCTAGCGCAGACACCCTAAAGGTAGTGCATACACCATTTTGACTAGCACACATGCTTTGTGTCTGTATTAGTGGTGCATGCACCCATTTGCTAGCGTAAACATCTATTTTACCAGTGCACACACACTATCATAGCTTATTGTACCTTTTCTTTTTCTTCCCATGTGCCCACATGCATCTATCCGCTAGCACATGCACTATATGCAGCGTAGAGGCATCTCTCGGGTACGCAAGGCACTCTGTCAGACCCACTAAGTTTACATAGAGGCACGCAGGCACCATAACCCACATGCACACACACCATAACCTGCGCACAGGTACCTCAGTCCAGACTTGCATATCAATTCCATGTTTACAAAGGATTGTGTCATTAAATACTAACATCATTGCAGGTTTAATCTGATTAATTTTTATTTTGCAGGGTATGTTTACATGCTTTTGTTAAATTATATTAAACATTGGATAAAACTTGCATGCTTAATCATAAGAGTAAGGTCATGCATATGCTCTTCCCTTGCATCTTTTGGGTGAAATCTTGGGAATTAGAAATGATTCTTATCTCTTTCATTTCTTTGAAAAATGTTTAGAATGTCCAAATTGGGTCAAGATGTATGTATTTTGCAGTTTGAATTAAGTATTTTCTATTTGTTGATTTCTTAATTGGATTTTTGTCACATATGCTCTTCTCTTGCGCCCCTAGGATGATCTTGAGAATCAGAAACAACATTTTGTCCTCTTTATGCATATGGAAAATTACTAATCTGTTATGTAGAACCAAAAATGTCTTGTCAAAGAAAGGAGGAGTCAAGACAAAACAAAACTACTAATACAATTTTTGTTGCAGGTTGCCAAAAGGTGTTCAAACAAACCACATTAAATTAAACAAGATAAAAAACACACCACAAACATCAAAACATTGTATTTACAGGTTTCGGAAAAGGGTATGCCCTATCCACTTAAAACTAGAACATAACCCCTTTGGCATAACTCCTTAAGCTACAATAATGGGTGGTGGTCTAGGAACCCCAAAGTAGTCCATGCAAGAGGGAACCTTGTGGATGAAACGGGAAGTGCTCCACACACCTACTTGACTAGTTATACCATTTGTGAGATTTAACGTCAAAGTTATCTGTATCATGACCCCAGTGAGAGTACATGATGGACACATTTATTTCCCACTGTGCTTGAAGGGGGTAAAGTAAATCTGAGATAATCCAAGAATTAGTTAGTGTGACTTTTCTTAGTAAATTGAGCTCGCTCTTAGATAACTTTTGACACCTAGTTAAGTGAACCACCTAGGAAGCTATCTTTGACCAGGAGCCAACTTTGACCATTTCAAAACCAATTTGAGTTGAGAGCCATTATTCATCACGAAATGCATGTGAAGCATTACTTTTTACTTAGTTTTTCACTCGCCCTAAGGTGAGGCAAAACTCTGCCAAAGTGAGGCCAACATTTTTCATCCCCAATTGATCTATTTCCTTCACTTTCTTTTGAAACTTTGTTGATCAAGAAGAAGAGTGACTACCCTTGTGTTTCTAATTGATTATATTCACCACTTTTGTGTTCATTTACACTCATCCATGTTTGCGGATGAGTTGTTAAACGTCTAAAGTGTGTGGAGATGTTTTCATATCATTAGTAACCTTTTTTATCTTGATACCCAAGTCAAGATCGTCATCATAGTTAGGCTTGGATTCATCACCTTGACTCTCCTTTGAATGTGTTATCTTGTTTATATTGTATCACTACAATTTTGGTATTTACGTCTTGTTTCTTGTAAACTTGACCTAAATATCTATATTGTAATGTTACACTATATACACTTTAATAATTCCTAGGTATACTCTAGCTTTAGTTTGATTTCAATTATTACCTTGATTTTGAAAAGTGTTGAGTGTTACCACTTGTGTGCATTATATCAATATCATCTTCGATATTAATACCTTAATTTTTCATAAAGTTTGGTTAACATATCTTAGTGGTATTGTTGTGTCGTTCAAAATCGTAACTGCCACTTTTTGTAGATATAGGTCTTGATTGGATCTCAAGACTCGCTTTTAGTATACTTTGTTTGGGGATCGCATTAACTTCTTTTTATTACTTAGTATCTTGTTCATTTCTTTGAACTTGACATAAGTGGTGAAATTTTTTTAATCATCTTGAAACACCAAACTATTGATTTGGAAACAGACACTTAGGAAGTAATTCGATGATTGATTGGTTTACAAATAAACCTTGTGTGATTGTGTATTACAATTATTCGTCATTTTGACTTATCCATTTAAGAAAATCACTTTGATCCATTGATTCTTTATCATTCATTATTCTTTGGTCATTAATTTTTCTTTGTGTTTTGAACTCGTGTGATTGTTCCTTGTGTTTATCCACCTTATAAACTCATTTCTAGGACAATCCTTTGGGTCTTTGATCCTCTTGATACTTCTTGTTTTTTCCTAAATTCATGATAAGTTTTGAACATATCTTTCAAACCTTGGAAAAAACATTTCTATCAAGAAAATTTTGCATGAATCAAACATTGGAAATTTTTCCTTTATATCCTTTATGTTGCTAAAATTTTGATCAATCCTTTGACATTTACGCAAACTTGTTGTCCAAACCTTGTTGGATTATCAATCTTGAGTCATCACAATGTATGTTTTCCTTAGCTTCCCTTTTGGAAAATCACACAAGAATCCCCATCTTTACGAAATTTCTAGTTGGTTGTCATTATGTTTCCAAATCAACATGAAACCTTATTCACTTTGAAGAATTTTGATCATACAATCTAGTCTAGACCTTTGAACCCAACACATGTCACTGAAAATGAATGATTATCACAAGGTTTCTTATACATACGACAATAAGAATCAAAGTTTCGGAGTTCACATCAAAAGATGCCCATCATGACTAAACCTCGTTTGGTTCTTCGCGCTAGAGAGGCCCATTTGGGTAACCTATTCCCCACCTTCATCTCATAGTCAGTGGTATGGTTTGGACACTTCTAATCCAAATTATTATTCAAGTTCCCCCTACTCTTATTTTCCGATTCTAATTCAAACATTTCCTCTTCTTCTGAGGATTCCAATCCAAATATTTCCTCTAATTCTTATGATGATTCAGTTCCAAACTACTATTCAGATTCATCTAATTCGAACTCCTAAGTCATGGTCCTCCCCTTCTTCGCAGGACCTCTATTATCATTCACCTAAACAACATTGCTCCTCCTCTAAAGATTTGTGTCACCATAAATTATCTTCATCATTCATCTAATGCTACACCTACGTCATGGTCCTCCCTATCTTCACAGGACCCTCTTCATCATCCATTTAATATGAATCCTACATCGTGCAGTCCTCCCTTTCTTCACAGGACCCCTTTTATCAGTCGCCTCAATGACGTCTTCTTCCTTTGAAGATATGCACGCGACTCCAAATCCTCCAATAAACATATCTAATATAATTCTTGAATCGCGGTCCTCTCTTTCTTCGCAAGACCCCTTTTATTATTCATCCAATGTGATTCTTGAATCATGGTCCTCCCCTTCTTCATAGGACATTCTTCATCGATCACCCCCACAAATTCTTCCTTCTTTGAAGATTCGTACGACTCAAATTCCTTCTAGTCAAATGTCTGAATCGACCTCCTACGTCACAATCTATAAAACTGTTTACTTAATCCTACTAGTTTACAGACAATATACCATTGTATAGGTAGGTCCACACCATCTTATTCTACTCCCATGAGACATCTAGCTCCACATCTACTTCATCCCCCACGTCACCTTATTCTATCAATCATCATCAAACATCTTCTCAATATTTCACACCAGTTAGCCCTTTTTTGTCCAATCAAACCCATATGGTCGATCGGGTAACCCATACCGATTGATTTCTTTTAGAACAAAGGAGTGATCATGGCCTTTATAGGGTGCACACAATGATATCCCTCTAACAAATTACGAGAAAGGATTCTCTTTAGACTTTGATGTGTCGACGTATTGTGAGGAAAAAGTTGATTCCTTTTATCTAAGAAATGAGAGGAAGAGCCTCAGATCATGCAACTTGATCCTCCTCTTATTCTTCCATCTTTAAATTCTTCATTACATGATGAAACTCCTAGGTCTTGCATTGATCCATGGCCTATCTTCTCATCACCCAATCACTCTTTGTCTATCACAATTCCTCAATCAAAATCTCTTATGGGGTCAATGCCAAGTAGCCCTTCATCTTCGTTTAGGTGTGGGTCACCTTCTAGCAGCCCTTCCTCTATTATTTTTGGGACAATTTTCGAGTAGTCCACTATCTTCTATTCTTGGGGCACGTCCAACTAGCCCCTTGTCTTCTATGTATGGGTCACCCCTAGGTATTCCATCATCTTCTATTTTTGGGGCACATCCAAGTAGCCTATCATCTTCTAGCTATGGGTTCGAGTACTCCTATTCATCCCTTAGTCCTTCTTCCTCTATACTGGGGCCACATCCTAGTATCCCTTCATCTTCTGTCTGTGGCTCACCTCCTGGTAGCCCATCTTCTTCAATTCTTGGACCGTATCCTTTTCATCCATCACATTATTCTTCTACCAAATATTGTGGAAATCCCACCATCATTTCTCACATTAATTCTAAAACGTCCACATTTCTTCTCCCACTTCTTGGGATCAGACAAGTCAAGCATTAGCTTATAAGAAACCTAGACAAGTTTTTGTACCAAGCTAAGACCAAAACACCAAAGAGCTCCAAATCTCCCAACAACTTAAATGATTATAAAATTCAAAATCAAACAGCGATTCCAGAATGCACACCAACGTACCCATCAAGTATGGCATGCAAAGTGACAAAAACCTATGGATAGGGAACTCAAGCTCCCACATACAAAACCCATGTTTCAAAACAAATCACAATCATTTGTTAAGTGTGAACTCACCACGATCATCGATATCGGGAATAATATTACACTTGATAAGCAAACATGCTTCAGTCTCTCTTATCAAGGAAATCACGAACATCATTATTGAGATCCTATCACGTAGAGTGACATGTTTCATTCCCAATAACCATTGAAAAAATAAAAAATAAAAAAATAGTAAAAAAATACAAAAAAAAAAAAAGGAGAAAACATTAAAACATTACAAAAACAAAATCAAAGGTACAAAAATCAAACATTGCAATCAGGTATTGCATACACATGGATGTTCTTTCTTCCCTTTCTTTCATATTCCTCTGCAAGTCATCCACTATTTTCATCCCTTCGATGTTATTGTGGTTAGCCTATTCACACACATTTTACGACATTTATCTCTATGGTATCTGTTTGACCCTGGTCTTTTATCACCTTGGTAAATTAAAGAACAACTGACCTCTTAGAGATCCTATCACAATTCACATTTAATAAACTTATTGTGAAGAACTCTTGGACATATTTGTTGACACTAGCCAATGTCGTCATCAAAATCACTTCCACATCCTTCCATCAAGCCATCAGTGATTCTTAACCCCCTTATCAAACAAGAGAGCTGAAATAAGTTTTCAGTAAACAAATAAAAAGAATCAAAATCAATCAATCAAAAAGAAAAAGCTAAAAGAAAAATCAAATTGATATATAACTCTCTCTTGGGTATTTCTAATAATCTATACCAGGGTCTATGGACACTTGACTGGAAGTAGAGAAATGTTGTGATTAGAATCAAATGCATCTCTGTCGGGGCTATGGATGTCTGGCTGGAAGCGGAGCAATGTATGAATCTCTCCTTCCACAATCCATTCACAAATCACCTTTCAAACTAAATCATTCCTACACAATTGGTTAGTGTCTTCACTTATTGTCTATCAAATCTTTCCTTCAAGAGGTAATTCATTTCCACATGCACACATAGGATCTCGATGAGTAAATAGGATTAGTATGTTAGCAAGTGTTGCTTTTTAGACCTTGTTCAAACTCTTGCTTTAGTGCATGTCTTGTCTCATGATTTGTACCTTGGGCTAATCAATTTTTCATCAACCACCTTCTAAATATTTTCATAGCATCCTCTATTCTTCGAAAATCATTTAGAACATCCATGTGTATAAGATGTCCTCTTTGCCATGTTTGTAGACACTTTGTCCCCTTTTAATAAGATCAATTTTCCACTTCCTTTCTCTCATGTGTTTATTGGCTAGCTTATGCTAGGGGCATCCTTTCTCCCTCATGATTGAACCTATTTTATATTAGGATTGATCCCCTTCAGTGTGTGAAGATTTTTCTTTGAATACTCCCACCTAATTGCTATGGGGAATTTTTTGCATCTTCACTTTCTTGCGCATATGTGTGGCATTTTGCCCTTGTACATCCCATCTATCACTGTGGGGGAATCCACAGCTTCTTTGTCTTCTTGTACATAGTTTCATAAAACTTTCAAAATAAAAAAAACATTCAAATATGTTTCTAAAAAATAAAAAACAATAAAAATCATCCTAAAAAACATTGTCTCTTTGGTTCTCGCATATTCTTGTGCATGACTCATGGATCATCTTGATCTACCTCCATCAACAAAGCTTAGTTTTCTTACTATGTTTGTACTCTGGGGCACAATGAGTTGCTTGGTACTGTTTCATAGTGCACGATTGCTTTTCATAGGACCCAAGTGTCCTCCGTTATTCCCCTTGCATGTATCCTTGCTTGGGGCACCATATTTTAACCCTTGTCATTAATTCACATAGGTCGGAATCAAAGCTTGATAACAAAAACATTGCATTATGTTTCTTTGTTAGGTTAGCTTGTTTACTTTCTCGTATTGCATTGCATTATGTATGTTGCAAGGAGTTAGGCATCTTTTACTTTCTCGTATTGCATTACATTTTGTATGTTGCATGGAGTTGGTATTTTCAGCAATGGACAATTGTTCGTAGTATGGATTTTCATGTCATTCTACTTTTTTTGTATGCTTATATTTTTAATAAGGACCCATGATGCAGATCTTTGGAAATATGATGACACTAAAGTTGTTTCAATACACTGGATGAAAGATCTCACTTTTTTCTTTCCGTCTTCATTCCTCTTCTACATCATTCTCCTATCAACATTATTCTTCTGATTCACCTGGGGTGTCCTACCCCTATCTCATTCTTCTATCCATTTCTCTCGCCTTTTTCAATCATCGATCGCCTTCTTTCATCACCCCATCGAAACTCGAGGGGGCATCTCTCACTTCTACTAATTTTTCTTCTACCCCTTCAAAATTTTACCGGTCTACTATCTTTGAAGTGGACATTACTTATGCCACCCCAAAGAGGGGCAAATGTAGACACCTATAATTTAGCTTGCAGTAATTTAAATACTTAAATTGCACTAATTATATACATTTCCCGCAAATTGACGACATATCGTCAATAAATCACTCATTTTCTCTTCTATCGTCGTTAATTAGTTACATTACATTAATTAATTAACAATTTTATCTAGACAAATACGCCAATTAACAATCTTCCGTTAATTAATCCCCCTTTCTATCTAGAACTAATTAATTATTATTAATTAATTAAGCTTCCCTCTTCCATTAAATTAATAAATCATCATTTATTTGACCTAAATTCCTTCCCATAGTCTAAATCATGCTAATTATTCCTTTCCTCTAAAAAAATTATATAAAGCTTGTTCACCTATTAATTAATCACTTGGGTTAATTAATAAATCCCCTCAAACCCCATGAGTCACTAAAGGACATAAATAAACTCTCCTAAGGTTGACTCAACCCCCTTTCAACCATCCTTATCCAGAACTAACTCAACCTAGCTATTATCCCACATGTAAAGGGATGTACATATTCTTTTTTCCATTGGGCTATATAAAGAGCCCTCATCCTACCTTTCTATTTACACCTTTACACACCTAAAAATGAGCATAGAGCCTAAGTTAAAGCCATTTTCATCATCTTAGAGCAATCTCCATTAGAGTGGAGCTAGGCATCATTCCTTTGCATTCAATCATCTAAGCTAGTTTTGTGAAGATCAATGGAGTTAATCAAGAAAGGCCTTGTTGCCATGACTTGATGAACCTCCATCCTCAAGCCTCTTCGATCAAGCAACAAATATCAACCCTTTGATAGCTAAAGGATCTACCTAGGTCCATTTCATTAGATTTAGGTTTCTAAAGAGTAAAGAAATAAATGTTTAGCATGTTTAGTTTGAATTTTCACTTTCAAGGTTCTAATGCATAATGTTGATGTTTATTATTTGTTTAACTCTTAGCATGATGGTGCATAGATGTTAGTTTAGCATTGTTTTGAAGCTACTAGGTGTTAGTTTCAATTTCACTAACATGGATAACTAATTCTTGCACACACTAACACTTGTCTCTGGCTAGCCATCCTTGTTTATGCATGCCTTAGTTCCTACTAAGTACATTTCCTTCCCCCTACAAGGAAAAGTTCATATTACATGCAGTTGGTCCTCTTTTGGGGTTGCATTCTCCTATCAGTGATGTTGCATGTGCCCCCAAAGAGGGGGGCATCATTTGGAGTTTCACATACTAACACATCACATTTACACCAATTCAGTTCAGTACACTTTCCACCCTTGTCATTATTGGTTTACATACGGTGAGTGATTTCAGACCAGTCTATGAACTCTGTGTACAATGGATTTTACAGGACATGGTGTCCTTAGCATTCAAGCTAGTAATTAACGATTAGAGGATACAATGGAATTCCTCCCAATACTTCTTCTACACCTAGCGTCGGATCACCCAAAAAATGAGGACAGTATAGATATATCTTCACACACAGTTCACGGCAGTAGCTAAAGGTTTGAGGACAGAGAGCATTTCCTCCCTATACTTCTTCGTCCTACGGCATCGGATCAACCAAAAAACCCCAGTAGTATAGGGTATCCTTCTACACTCTTTCTCTCGACATGGATCAGGTGCACATGTTCCATTTACACTCTTTTATTTGTGTACTTTAAATTTACATGCATTTTTACATACATACACATGTGTCTTTTACATAGATTTTGTACACTTATATGCATACATACATACATACATACATACATACATATATATATATATATATATATATATATATATATATTTGACTACTTGATCATTTTCTCCTTCTAGGTCCGAGTGTATAAGAAATAAGCATCTAAATCGGGAGCAACAATGACTACTACTACAAAAACAACAACAAAAACACCTCACGGTGGCACACCTTGCATACTAACCATGTAGGTACACAAAAAAATAGCTACAAATGTGTTTCCACCCTAGGTTTGACCTCATCACCTTTTTGCATTTTTCATCTTTAGTTTCCACACTCCATCTTTTTGTCATTCCACACTTTATCTAATCCTTTGGCATGCCTTCTTTGTTACTCTACATCAGCATCAGGTACGCATATCTATCTAATTTATGTTACCAAGCTTTCCATTCACCAACATAAAGTGGGGAAATGTAGACACAAAATCATGCACTTTATACATTATTTAATCTCAGTCTCATACTACTATTTAGAAGGTTCTTGAGTATAGAAAGTACTAATTAACCCCCATCGTTTGGTCATCTGGTTTTATTTTATTTAATCATTACTGACCTTTTACATCCACATGCCTAGTAATATTTTGTCATCCCGCTTTATTGTATCCTCGACTGGGGTGCCTCGATCCTTTTTGAAATTTTCTGTCACTTTTTAGGCTCTTTCTAGTTGTTTGATATCTTTATCTTTTTGGTGGTCAGCCATTTTAGGGTTAGTTATGAAATTATATCAAGAGAACCATATAACTATAAAGTTATGAGACCATAATGAGGGAACTAGCATCATTCACTACTATCATCCATCTATTGCATTGGAGATTATTTGCATCCACATATCTTAATCACAAGGCACAAGGCTAGGACATCTACATCACACTTCATAAGGGGAGGGATGCTATTATATTCCTTACACACATTCTATTAAATTTTCTACATTTAGTTATTTCTCACTACTTCACAAATTATGACTGGAAAAAAAGTACCTATGGTACATTATGCACACACTCACCAGAACTACAGTTGGGTCTAAAATGTAGTGCAATGCTTAATTAGTATGCCCACTATTCTGGTAAATGAGGTAGTCTGACCCATTCATTTGCATATTTATTTTTTTAGGGTTTTGATACTTCTTCTTGGTATTTTTTAGGTCTTCTCATCATCTTAGAATATTAGTGACATCCATTACAAGGTACCGAATCTAATATGACAGACAGTGAGGGTTTTGGAGAATCTACTGAGCCAATGAATATCAGTTTTGGAGATTTTACACAAACCAGGGCACCCACTTGGTAGACCAAAGCACCCACAAGCACCCCAATCGCTCTCCAGGTACTCCATCCTAGCCAGATACTCCATATCCATCCCTTTGGGAGCTTCTACACACTCATTCCTAGTTCCAGATTCTCCAGTCAACTCTGTGGCACAATCCCACGAGCATATTCTATTTAGTTGAGTTCTTTCCTCTTATCTCTTACACATTATGATTGTCTTTTTCATTTGCATAGCTACTTGGTCACTTATATACTTCTTTACTGCATTTATTTAATTTATTTATAGCCATTCATAGCTTAGATAAACTATCCCTATATATTACATATTCACCCGGTGTATTAGAGGGACAAACAGATTTTGCAATGTATCAACACTTCTATTTCGGACGTTTTTACATAAAGACCAACAAGAAAATCCCCTGGTGTAACTTTCCCTTCTCCTTTACTACTCATTACTTTAAAGATTCAGTGAACCAACTGCATAACGTGCATAAGTTATAGTTTGATGTTGATAAGGTAGACACAAACATCCACATTCTTCACAAAATGTATTTCTACCCTAACAAGGAGGAATATGTGGAGACAATGGAGTCAGATATCATTGATATCACTCCAGAGGTCATGGATGTGGGGTATATAAAGCATGTACGCGTGTATGTGTATTTAAGGCCGAGTTTCAAATATGTGAATTACATTACTGGTGAGGATGTATCAATTACAGTTCCTTCGAAGAACAAACAAAATGTGGGCACAAAAATAAAGCTTGAGAATACACCCCCAAGGTAGGAAAAACATGACACGGAGAATTCCCTCAAGTGAGAAGAGGAAGGACAAGAAGATAGTATTGTGCTTGATCATGGCAAGAGAAAAATTCATAGGAGGTGCAAGAATGTAGATGACGGAATTGGTACTTCATAGCCTATGAAGCGGTCACCCCACATGATACATGTGAAGAAGATCTGGAGGAGAAAAAGAAAAGGTGCAAGTATTTTCTAGTAAAAGACATTGATGAGGAGAAGTCACTAGATGGGGCCGCACACAATTATGTTTCCACACCTAGTATTGAATTTCTAGAAGATGAAGGGATCGGTGGTAAGAAATTACAGTTTGATATAGAAGTCCCCAACATGAGTATACATGAGTATGAAGAAGAGAGCTAAAGATGGAGGGGATACAGAGAAGGAAGATAGTGTTGAGTAGCCGACCAATGGACTAGAGAGTGGAATTGGAGAGGAGAATAAAGAAGGCACTGGAACACAAGTGAGTGTGCTCATAAACACAAGGAAGAAGAGATGGTGCAGAAACTAGACCTTGGGTACATCAATGACCTAATGAATATTATACGTGCCATGTTCCAAAGAACTCTTTCCCCAGAACAACTATATGGATGGGAACTAATGGGCTCTGAGATGTAAAATACATGCGCAAGGAAAAAATAGTCATGGATTATGTAGAATCATATGGATGTGCCTGAGTTTGATGTGTGCAAGGAGTCATGTGCCACACGAAGAATGAAGAAGGATCCGCACTCCAAACATATCACAATCAAGCCCACAGAGTTCTCTGATGAGCAGGTGAGAAATGCATTGATGAAGATAGCTACAGAGGTTTCTCACCGGAATGTTGATAAAGAAACTACTTTAAGGACTATACTAGATGATAAGAAGGATAAGGAGGAAGAAATCTAACACTTAATAGAGGAAAAAGAGAAATTAGAGGTGAAGACACATCCTATTTTTAAAAAGGTAAAGGAGATTGGAGAAGAAATTTTGTAGGCGCGGCCACAATATGAAGAAAAGGTATATGGGGAATTTCCCTCTGCATTGCACTACTTACATACTTTAGTTCATTTGATATTAGATGAAAATACAGTGCATGCACTGAGTAAGGAAGAACTAGCTACAAAGAAACAGAAGGATGATGCAACAAAGTTAGAAAGATCCAAGAAGTAGGTTGTGCACGAGATAGTTGAGTATGATTTCATACTTAACTCTTTGAAGGATAAATTAAAACTAAAAAAAATTGCACTAAAGATGTGTGAATAACCTAAGAAGATTATCAAAACAAGGACATTACAAAAATATAATGAATCCCTTGTGGTAAATAACAATTATACTTTAGGACAAGAGGAGAGGTTTGCGTTACTCGCAGTGAAGCATAAAGTGATTAAAGCAGTCAGGGACCCTCATGATGACAAAGATAAAAGAGTTGAGGAAGTTGATTTTTTAGCATATGGATGTAATGGATGGCATGGTGTCAAGGTTGGCAATTGTAGTACATGAATTGAAGAAAAAGGGAGAGGATATGACTCTAGAAGGAATAGATGCAGTGCTTGAAGATGTTCCCGTAAGAGTGAAGAAGGGGATCAATGAATGGAGTGAATTGGAAGTTGACATAAAAAATGAGTTCCCTAAGCTCGTGTTGCCTAATGAAGAACAAGTGCACTAGTAATTTAAATATTCTTTAAGTTATACAGTTCTTTTATTCTTTAAATCCATACTTCATTCTTCATTCTTTGGAGATATAAGTTGGGTAATCCCATTTCCTAGGGTGGAAATGATGTTAGTGTGGGGTAATTTTGGTCCTATGAAATAATGACTACGTATCAGAGGAACATATGATACTGGTGTGAAAGAAGAGGGTGTGTGGATAGGCGCAGAAGGTTGACAAATTTGTGACCTAAGGATTCTCTCCCGGTAAGATAGAGTTCAAGACTTAGTCTTTTTTCATGGCACGGGATAAGAATAGGAAAATAAAGGAAAAATAATGAAGACTTCAAGGATAAGTGAGTGTTATTTTGAGAGAAAGTGAAAGATCAAGGGACATGCATAGTTCAAGCTAATAATATGATTAGATTAGGATATAAATATAGAGATAATCTATTATTAGTGAAGCTTGCATGTTTCATAGTTGTCATTATAGTGGTGCATGGCTATTTTGAGCATGAAATATATTTTGAGAGTACATGGGTGGTGAAGGGAAAGTCCCCACTCCTATATATGTATTGATTTGTAATATTTAGGATCATGTTTTTGAGTTGTAACAGAGTTATGTTGTCGGTATGATTCACACACATGACTTTGTGATGGTGTTGATGATGTATAAAACTAATTTTTGTGATGAAGTAATATGATGGATATTTGTGGATGGATTTTGGTCATTGATGTCTCTATTCATGATTATTGTATGGTAAAACTGGTATTAATCCTGATGTGATCTATATGTTTTTTATTACATGTGTTTCCAATTTGAGTTCATAGATATGGTTATTATTATGGGATATACACTTTGATTATGGTTATTATGAACATCCATGCTAACACCTTGGAAAGACATTAACAAAGAGGGACTTGGTAGCTTTGTACACTTGAGGTGAGCACTCAGAACTGTTTGATTGAAGTTTCAACACATCTAGGCATTTGGGTATAAAAATAAAGACTACAATAAGGTGGAGCACAAATAACATATATTATTTGGGAATGAGCAATCTAATTTATAGGATAGTCATGGGACATGAAGGTATTTAAAATTATGACATTTTTCTTTCCAAATTTTCACTCATGTCTTTACCTTATCCAACAAATAAAATATTTTCTAAATAAAAATATTGACATCATAAAAATAAAAAAAGCAAAGGTAATTTTAGTCATTTAAAAACTATCCATTTCTTCTTGTTGTTTAAGAACTAATGGACAAGTTACTAGTGTTGACTAAACAACCCTTCCATATGGCTTAAAATAAATGTAGTATGTCAATATTATTAAGCTCAATAATCATTTTTATTAGGTTGATTCATGATACATTTTATAGAAGTACTTGTCAGTGTTGTGTGTGGAAAGATCCATGTTGTGAATCTATTGGTCCGCAACCTATCATCCACAAAAAAATAATAGAAACACAATCTCGATTTCATTATTCACATGAGAGAAATTGGTGTTTTAAGGTACCAAATAAGAGCAAAATCCATTAAGGACAAAGGTACAAAACCCTACAACAACATTTTCTTCTTGTAAAACTTTGTAAACCCCCTTCTCATTTTTAAACTCAATTATTTGCAGGGAAGGAGTTACACAAATGAGACAATTTAATTGATTTTTCCCAGCATATGATCATAAGCTGACAAAAGAAAAGAAAAGGCTAAACTTAAAATCCCAGAATGAGGGGTTAAATCTGACATCGATTTAGACATTTTTCATTATTTTAGCCATAAAATACTTGCAAACATTTGACATAACAGTCACATGTGACTTGTAAATTTTAAGTATGAATGTCATTTTTTATATACATTTATAGGTAATATATATATATATATATATATATATATATATAATCATTAATATATTTTATCAACATTGAAAAAATAATACTATTTAACATTTTTAAAGGTAAAGATTTGAAATTTATTGTTACCTATGAATTGTTTTATAGGAACAAGTGGTGGTCAAATTTAACCCCTGCTTGCAACATGTGAAACTCCAACCAATAATATAATATTGTACGACACTGATAATGACATAAAATGCCACCACTCAACTCACCAACAAGTTTTCCTCAACAAATCCTGCCACCGCCACATTTCACCATTAAAAATTGACTTCATTTTGAAGACATGGCAAAGACCCAGACTATATTTTGATGACATTAACAACAAGAATTTCCATGTCAGACACATATAGGTGAATGCGGACCCAACTCATATTTTCATAGATGCGTGTTGGTGCCACTAACATTGTTGCATTGTCAACTTTAACTATGGGTGGTTTCTATATTTTTTGTTATCCATGAAATATTGGCATAATCTGTAACTACTAACAGAATGTATTTTGAGTCCAAATACTTTGGAAATATCCACATTATCTGTGAAAAACCTAAACCGTTATATCCTTTTCTTTCAAGTGTTTGGACCCTCTAATTTTGCATTGATACAGTTCATATGGGTGGTGTCATAACCAACAACATGTCGCCCCTATATATAATTTTTTGTTAGATAAGGCAAAGACATGAATGGAATATTTAAGAAATAAAAAACATGGTTTATAAAGAATAATTTTTGACACATATAATAAGGTCACAGGAAACAATAACTTTAAATATTATTAATAAAATATAGGTCATATGCAATAGAACTCATAAAAGTAATATTACAATTTTTGAAAAGGTTCACTAAGATAAGACATTTTCAAATAAATGTTCTTATAATTACATAGCTAATTAGTTCTTTTTGGGGTGAAATTTTGATAAGCATCAGCATCTCATTAAATGGCATAACTTCTTCCACTATATTTTACATGACACAATTGCATCGTTTCTTTCCCACTATATATATTATAAATTTTTTGTACTTAATCAACACAATCCATTTTAAGAACCATAAATAATGTAAATGATGATTTTTAAGAATTAGATTGCTAATATGTCATATTTGACTACTTCCATCCTTGGATACAAGGGTTAAATTTAACATCCACCTATGCCTGTCAAGCAATTTATGTGTGGCGATAATTTTTAAATATTTCCCTTCAAAAATACAAAAGAATGTTATCTATTTAGTAAAAATAAAAATATATTTTTATTTATTTAAATTTTTTTATAAATAAATGCCACGTGGGTCACCACTAAAACCCAAAGAAATAGTAAAAATCACCCCACATCTTCCATATTCAGGTAATGCATGGATTTCATAGTACACGTTGATAAATGTAGAGAAGATGCTGACAAAGGTTGTGGAGGTTGGCTTTACACCGACCGATTGCATTTGTGGGAATGCTTTCAAACGTCTTTCAAAACTAGCAACCATGCACAATACCATGTGATGTTGAAGCTGAAAGGGATCAGAGGGGAAGAATTGTGGTGAGAAGCAAAGGAGGGAGGAATGATGGATGATTGATAATTGTGAAGATGAACCATGAAGAAAAATAAATCGAATGAAATCAAAATGGAATACGAGCATCAAAAAGGGAAAATATATATTTATGCAAGTAAGTATTCACAATCAGATAGCATTAAAAACATGAAATTACAAGAATGAACAATCATGTAATGACATCATGAAATTATATGTTGTAAGGAGAAGGGGAAATATGGAATGGAGCACTTTTTATTAGTGAGGGGAGAAATGTAGATTTTTCAAATAAGATTCATCTTCCTTTCTTTTGATGAGATGATTAGAGAGGGATATTTTGGAGTAACATTTGAAAGAGAAGGGAGGTAAAATGTGAAGGTCGTGAGGTGAGGGAACTCTTAACATTGCGGTGAACGTTAGACCAGGTCTTTCAGAAGAACCTATATCTACAGTTTCCTTTGGAAAAGTAAGGCCTAGGGACTTTTGGATTGTAAGGGCCCACACCATTTTTTCAAAGGTAGTTGTATGTGGTTTCCTCTTGAGATTATTGGTACAAGAAAATGACAATCAATTATTGTTTTGTAACTGCTATATAAGAAATGCAAGGGGAGGATATGTGCTAGAGTTTAAGTTTGTATTATAATATTTGTTAAACATATGTTTGGATCAGGAGGGGTTAAAGAGGTAGTTATTATTATATCTAAACATGTGGATTTACCATTTGGTTAGAGAATTCATGTTTGGTATACAAACCTATATGGTTATAGGATATTAGAAACTACTTTTGTTTGCTAGTCAAGAAAGCAAAGCAAGCACCTGCTACATTTGTGTCATGTTTCTACATTGCCTATTTATAACAAATCAATTTACATGCATTTTTTATATCCCAATGCAATCTAGAATGCAAGGAATATTAATAAGCATCAAGGAATTATTTCTTACAATTTTTTCTAGTTTTAAATACCAATATTCCAAGTTTAGACTATGTTAGTTTGATAAATGAAAGTTATTTATGAGATGGAGTGTTGGTATCAATGAAGGGGTAGAACCATGTTATTTTGTCACTGTGAATGAGATAGGCTCATTGGTAGTATACTACTGTGAAATCCTTCGAAGGGAAGTGTTGTAGTTTTATTATTTGGTCACCAAGAAAGAGCAAATAAAATCATCAGTACTCAGTGTGCATCTATTTTTTTGGTGGATCTGCATTTTTTAAAACATAATCTTGATTATTTATGTGATGGAGTGTTGATATCAATGAAGGGGAAGATCCATGTTATTTTTTCCATGTGAATGAGATAGGCGCATTTATAGTCTACTATAGTGAAATCCATCGAAGGGTAGTGTACTAGTTTTATTATGTGGTCACCAAGAAAGAGAAAATAAAATCATCAATACTCAATGTGCATCTATTTTTTTTGCGGATCTGAATTTTTAATATCTTCCAAGATCTGATGATAAGAACCACTCAATCCCTGCACAGATGCTGAGATATTTATAAGTGTTGAGTAGGAGTGTATCAGTCATTAGTATGTGTTGAAAGTGTATATATTTCTACCAAACATTTGGTTCACTTGCTAGTTAACATTCTTTTTAGATTTTAAAAAATATTTTAGGCTATGATGTGGCGAATATCTGGTGAACTTGCTTGTTAGCATTCTTTTTGGACTTTAAAAATAATTTAGATTGCAATGTGGAGAACATTCTTAGTATGTTAATAGAATATTTTCACAATGAAAATAATGGTACGATACATTAATTTCTTGCTGTGAATAATTTTAGAGAAATCACTTTACAAAACATGTTATAAATGTTTTATTGGGAGAACTGCGAGACGGATGATAGCTTGAATTGGAAACAAGAAATTTTATTAAAGAACCATTGTGTTTGAACTTAACTTAGAGGAGGAAAATTAAAGATTGCCATAATGAGGATTTCCTTGATTTGTAATAAGAAGAGTAAATGGTGAAATAGATTTTTTTGGGGGTATTTGGTTTCATTGATCATGAATTGAGGAAGTTGATTATTGAAAATATGAAGATCATTGAAATATATGAAGATCATTGAAAAACATAAGCTGGAAGATGCGAAATGTTTCACAAAATGCCAACAAGAAAAACACATATGGATGCCCTGGTTTTAATTTATTTCATGTGAATTGTTTGACAAAATGTCAACAATAAGAATGATTTTTTCTGTTGGATTAGTAATTTTCTTTTTTCTTTTTTCATTGGCTTAGCTTATATAATGTTAAAATATGGCTATGGATTACATAGAGCATACAAAAATTTGTAACATAAATAATTTGGGAATAATAAATAAATAAATAACATATATTATATGGGCTTGAAAGATGAAGAGACTGGGATAAGAATCATCATACCATCATATTTTAAAAGTGTTTTCCTGCAAATCATTCAGTGCATCTCCACAAATTAAAATATTTTTTTTTGGAAAAGCATATATATGGCCACAGCTAAAGCTATTGGCATTAATTGGGGATACATGTAACTTACAGAGACAAGGCTAAAAATTTTGTAGCCCAAGAAATTTCAGCCATGGTGTTGTTCAAGATGAAAGAGGTTACCAAAACATTCCTTGGTTTTATAGAAAAGAAAGTAAAACAAAAAGACTGCATCAAGTAACGAAGATCTAACTATGAAAGAAATATATGAGCATGAACAAGATAAGGTTGAAAACACCAAGTCTCAATGATAAAAAAATGAAAAAAATTGATGTTAAATACAATTCAAAGAAAACTTTGTAACAAATAATAAATGCGTAATTCACAAAAGATGAAAAAACATTGACCCAATTCAACAACAAAGCAACAAAAATATCACATGATAGAGGTATAGAAATTACACAAGAAAAAATATATGACATGCATAATACCATTATGTGCATTCTAACCCAATTTATGCATTATATAATCTGATCTCATTGCGGGTGTGGACTTCCAGAAGACCAAAAAGAAGAATCATATTTATGATTTATTGTATTCTTAGTTTTGCACAGTTGGGGTTCTAAAGTAAAATGAGATTTGAAAATCAAATGAAGAGAAATGAGTTTTGGCTGAGCAATATTACCGAGTGATCCTCTTCTATTACTAATCTGGATCAAGGAGATTAATAGAAAGGAATTGTATGGATTTAATTAATCTTAGTAACAAAAAAGGTTTTGTTGAATACCTTGAAATTATATGTATGTTTGTTGGCATGATTCAATACCTTCTTGAGTAAATAGCCATCAGACGTGATACAAGAATGTACTCAATTTGGTTTATCAACATGTATTCCCTGCATAATATTTAATATTGATGTAACTTTGCAATAACAAATATGAGTTGAAGAGGGTAAAATTTAATTTATATGATTGCCTCGCTAATGGAATTCACCATGGATAGTTATGGGACCATTTTACTATAAGAGTGCCATAAATTTAGTCAGAAACACTATATCCCATGTCCTCATAAATTTCATATCCCATGGGACCATTTGAAAAAATTCTATAGAGGAGGCATAAAGTTCGCAGCACACAACAGTAGCCTATGTTTGTTTTTTTGGATAATTTTCCATTAAAACAGTTCGTGACAATTGTGGGTCGAAACTCCTGATAGAGTGTAGAGGAGATGACATTTCCATATACAAGGAACCATTTTGTTGCCAAAGGCTTATAAATTAATTCAGTAACATCTATTGATGAATTTAAGAAGTTTTCACCCTCATGAAAACTAGGTAAGATCAACAAAAAATTTAATGCGACACCCTTTGGATATGTTAAGTATCCTCGCCTATGTCATATAACACAAATTTTATATCAGGAACATACCCAACCTCTTTCATCTACAGAGTCGAGCTCTTCAGTATTGCATAAATATTTTCAGATTGTGGGTGTGACCTGTCTCTAACATGGAATGCATGTACCTTGCTATTAACCTCTATCGAAATCCATCCTGACTTCTTTTTCAAGACCCTGTCTTCCATCAATTTTCTCACTTTTTTCACATCATCCCACCTTCCAGATGCAATATAAATGTTCAACATCAACACATAATATCTATTATTTTCAAGATCTACCTCAAAAATATGTTTTGCTACACGTTCTTCTAACTCTATATTACAGTGAATTCTACATGCAAAAAGCAAGGACCCCAAATAATTTGGATCAGGTTCAAATGGCATCTTATTAATGAATTCCAGTGCTTCATTCAGTAGTCCAACACAACCTTGAAGATCAACAATGCATACATAGTGTCCTCTTTGGGGAGTGATATAACTTTGACACATATAATCAAAATACCACCAGCCCCCCTCAACTAAGCCTACATGGCTGCAAGCAGACAATTATTGGGCTTTAACCCCGAAGGTTGAATGTGATGGAAAATTTTAAGAGAAGCTTTACTCTAGCCCTGGATTGCATACCCCACAATCATGGTATTCCACGAGTCCACATCTCTTTGAGGTATTTTATCAAATAATAGCTTTGTGGTGTCTATATTTCCATATTTGACATACATGTCTAATAGGTAATTTGACACAAACACATGCAACCGATACGCATGTCTAATTATGTAATTGTGGATCTCATTCCCCTATCACAGAGTTGATAAGTGGGCACATGGAAAAAAAATGCTCAGAATAGTTATCAGGTCATGTTTCATACCTTCATGTTCCATTTTCCTAAACAGTTCCAAGGCTTTGGTGTAGTGAGAATTCTGAGCATAACCTACAATCACTAAATTAAATGAGATTTTATCTTTTTGGAGACATTTTATCAAATACTTTGTATGCCAACTCTAAGTTTCTGCATTTTGCATACATGACTATAAGGCCATTGTTCATAAAGATGTCTGATTAAAATCCATTTCTTAGTATGTAGCCAAGAATCTCCTTACCCAAATGTAGAGAAGCTAGGTGGAAACATGGTGGGAGAAAGTTTGCAAGGGTGATTGAAACCAATTTAGAACCTACCAATTGCATTTTCCGAAAAAGGCTTACCACCTCCTCTTGATAACTATTTTGGGCATAACCTATAATCATGACACTCGAGGAGACTGAACTTCTATCATTAAGGTTATCGAACACATGTCATTAACTCCCTACAGTCCCGCATTTAGAATAAATGTCTATAAGATACATTGCCTTAAAAAATGGAATCAAATCCATTCTTGATTGCATAATTATGAATCTCCTTACCCTGCTGCAGAACTCCCATATGGGTACATGCAGGGAGAACATTAGCAATTGAGATTGCATCAGGTTTAATACCTGCTTGTTGCATATGACTGAACATTTCTAGGGATTTTTCATTATAACCTACCTGGGTACAACCTACAATCATCACATTCCATGAAATGATATTTCTTTCAGGAATTTTATCAAACACCTGGCATAAAATCTCTACAACCCCACATTTAGCATACATATCTATAAGGGCATTCTTAACCGAAACACATGAAAATCAAGCACAATTCTACTTACTATTGATAATTTTTGCACTTGTGCAAAAATGGGAAACTCAAAACTTCATAACAATGGATGGCATTGGTGAAGTGGATCTAAGATAAGGGAGATTCTTTCAGTTCACTGTTGTTTCTATTGAATTAATTACTGATTACATGAAATCTGTAGCTATGTGTGTTGTTACAAAACGTAATAGATCACATACTCTGAAATTTCATTATTATCTTCAGCAAAATAACACAAAGCCCCAAAGGACAGATGTGTTATCTTGATGTAGATATCAAAGTGTAGAATAGATGAAGTGTTAAGTTTTGGAATATCATTCATAATTACATATTGCAGCAGTAAGAGTTCATTGCTAAATGTTATAGGTATCTTTAAGGTTCTTTCCTTCATGATTAAGACATTCAATTATATTATTAAGTTGTTTAATTCATCATACAATCCATTTAGAAATATGAAATGTAGAAAGAAATACAAAACTTAGTTTTAGAATTCAATGTTTCATTCATAAGGAATTTCAAATGTTCCCACACAAGTCGTGGGATGTAACTGAAGAGTAAATTACAATTACTGAAGTAATAGGTACATATGCATGAAAAATAAAATAGAGGAGTATGAATGAACCCATCATTTCCTTGAGATTTCTTTCATTTCAGTTGATGCATCTCCAGCTCCAAATTTATTCCATCTTCATCTTTGTTGCTTGGAAAAAGGCACTGTCCCTAAAAACAGAAAAGAAAAGACTGTCAAAATTGAGCTTAGGGTTAATCCATATTCCTATACTATCCAAAATCATGCAGGTGGATCTCTTAACAATAGGAGGTAAAAATTACATGAGGATCAAAGGCACAACTGATAAAAAGTAGTTTTCTGTAACAACATACATGAATTATTCACCTAGAAATAAGGAGAGAGAATAAAAGAAAACTATGGAACATAAGAGAGGCCAAAAATCCTAAATATTTTCTAATTGCTTTCATTAGTGTGTAGGTACAGGTTGTAAGGAAGAAGAAAATAAAATCATGTCTTACAGACCTCGTTGTTAGAAAAAGACAGCATAAAAAAAGATTTTAATGACTTCCATCCTATGGTATATCTAGTTGGAATAAATAACAAAGTACATAATTGTATGAAAGAAGAATGTAACTCAAAGTTCAGTAGCTATTCTAGAAATGGAAGGAGTTACAGTGCAGATCAGAGGATAAACTTGCATGCTTACTTCTAATCAAAGATAATAGTACATATTTCAAAGTTTCAAATAGGTGAAGCAGAAGAATCAGAATATAAAGGCTGAAGTTAACTGGAAAGATAAGATTACAGCCAAAACAAAATGAAAAGGAAATCTGAGGAAATTTTGACAGGGATTCGCCATGTAAAATGGACATTTTACATCTTTCCATCATGTTATTTCAAACTAATACATGCTTGAAAGCTGTATATAAATCAAATAGTAATGCAGAAAGAAGATAATGCATGACATGATCAAAGATAACAGTTACCAGATTTCAGCCCCAACAAAAAGCCATGAAGCATCTAAATGAACTGTTATAGTGCTAGATCAAGGTACAAGTACATAATTTCTAGAAAAGAAGCTAAAGAGTCCTTTCAAATGGTAGAAAATTGATTATACAAATAACTATTGATCACATTGATCTTGAGTATGAAATTAAATCAAGGCATAAAAGGAATCATAATGCATTAGAAATGAGTATTCATCTATGCGATATATCATGTTCCAATTCAAGGAAAGGGACAACATACAGTCACCATTCTTCATGTTTTCAGTTTGTAAAATTCACAAAATAACCTAACATTCATGCATGTTTCATTATCATAAATAACCCATTTCTATCCTTTAGCATACAACAGTGAGTAAAGAGAAGGCCTTAGAGAAAAAAGAGGAATGCACTCTCTATTTTTGATCTTCCATAAAATGCATAAATCTTATAGAGGTTTTGGTGAACAAGACAAAGGCTAGTCGTAAAACCCAGGTCAAAATTTTCATGAGCATCAAATCTTAAAGAAGAATTTGATGCATTCAGATTATTTTATCAACATCATCATATCGTTAAGGTTTCCTTAAATACATTCACAAATGACAAGTTTGGGTAAAGTTCACAAAGAATATCACTGCATCACTAGCGAATCAACTAGCACGCATAACATTAAGCTGCAATAATTTACAACTTCTAGGCCTCTAAAAGGTTTGAATGGTAGTGGGGAAACTTCCATAACAAAGCTCTCTTTTCAACAAACAGTGACCTCTCAGAGCAGGATTTCATGAAAAGGTTATCTAAAATCATTTTACAAAAGAAGTGGTAAAAAAATAGATACAAAAGATTTATAGTGAAGTAGTCTACAGTTGGCATGGAGTGATTAATGCAAATAATACTCATATGAAAGAGAAGCTACATATCTAAAAGTGTGAGTGGGTTTATATATATATATCAAAAAAATTGTGACTTAGCACACCCTCTACTATGGATATCTGAAAATTCTCAAGATAAATGGATACCAGCACAACTCAGCTACAACAGAGTGCCTAAGTAACGAAATTTGCCAATTCACAACAAGAAAATGGAATGCTTAGAAATAAGTTAAAGTCACATTGCATTATAGATCAGGAAACAGATAATTTCTAGCGTATTTCAATAATATAGATTTAGATGTAAGAAGGACAAAATAGAGTCCCATTTTTCCCCAATATCACTATTTTAAAACTTCAAATAATAGAGTTGAAATGCAACAAGTAGAGATTTGAAAGGGAGAAGCCTTATCAACCTTGAGTCAAGCATGTATTTCAACTTGCAATATATGAAGGAAGCTCTCAAGTGCACTTCAAGCAACATCTATAGCTATGTAAAGGCTATAATGACCTCAAAAATAGGTAATCATGCCTCTTTTATATCAATCTATTCACAACATTAGAGAGAATCTTCAACACAGTCAGCTCATAAAATTCTCAAACATGTATCTCAAAATCCAAGAGTATGTATAATGGGAAATTAAAGGGTTTTCAAATATAGAGTTGCAAGTGTATTTACAGCAAAGCCATGTTTGAGTTAAATGACACAAATCATTAGTGTTTTAAACGACTCATAATATTTGAACATATATCACCCGAACCAGCTCGTATAAAAATAAAGAAACGAGCTATGGATTTGAGCAATAAAATACAATACCCGAAGTTTTGAGGAAATATGAAACAAACTACATCAACCAACAACTCTAAAATTGAAGAAGAATGGAGAAATAGAATCTCAAACTCAGAGATTAGGTTTTCTAAAGCTCAAAAAATGATGGCCATGAAAGGATTTTTAGAAGAAATGCAAAGTTTCCAAAAATCTTAAAATACCCATCGATGGCAACATGGTCACAGAAATGACAGAGCAAAGTAAATAAAATTAAAACCATCAGTTTTGAGATTTTTGAGGAAACATGTAGTTGAAACAACAAAAGAAAAGGTGTATGTTTCATGATACCTAGAAACAAAAATGTAAGACACAATTATAATTTCTCATAGAAGCTAAAACAGGTCGAATTAGCAGCTAAAAGAAAGAAAACCCAAATCAAAATTAAGAGCCATTTATCCATAAATTACAGATCAAAACCAGATATCAAACCTTGACGAAGAGAACAGTTACAATACAGTTTTCCACCTTCATAAATTAACAGAGATGACTTACCAACATAAATGGTGGGTCGTGCAAACAAGTAAACTCCTATATCACCATTTTAAACTTGAGCCAGAACAAAATAGTGGATACCCATGTAAAATAGGTCCAAATTTTGGGTATGAGGAAGCTATTTCAAATAGACCCAGAGTTTCAGTCCAAACCCTTCCAAAATAGAGCTTCTTCTTCCATTAAAGATGTCCATTGATGCAAATGAGCTTCCTCAACAAATGAACTAGAGAAGTAAAAATATCATCAATGACGGCATGGTCCCAGAATCAACAGAGCAAAATCCATACAATGAAGGTATCCACAATTGCAGTATAGAGAAATAAAGGTACAAGAGGCTCCATATTCACCCTCTATAACCACATAGCTAATATTCACAAGAAAATTGAGCTCAAAAGCTACATCTATGGCGACAGTGGAATTTGAGTAGAACTTCACTAACTCGAGAAGAGATCAAGTGAGAATGCCTAAATGACTAGGGTTTGGAGCTTTTACCGTCTAACTTAGTGAGTTAATTTAACTCAACTAGAGTCATTAAAGTACACACATGTCAAACATCACGAAAACCCTAATCCCATCACAATCAAGTATGGTCACCGACATTACAAGGGTCACCCCATTGTGAGAGGGGAACAATATATTTTAAATTAAATGATTACATTTTGACTGTAGCTTCAAACTATGGTATATAATCATTATTCCTTTAGACTATAGTTTGTACTAACATTTTCGAAAAGGGCCCGATGATCATTTAAAACAATGATATATGCCAAAACCATTGATTCCATGCTATGGTCCAAACCAAGTATATATGCCATGTTTCAAATGAGTTACCAACATTATCAGTACGAGTCAAGCCCTTGTGTGGAGGGGCCCCTTTTGAAGTAAATCAATGATTTTGACCTTACCTTAGACTGTACCATATGCCATGATTATGGGAAAAGTTATAATAATCAAGGTTAGGATAAATTATACCATTCATGCATATAAGACAAAACTATTTTTGGTAGGCCAGATTTGCACACAAAACAATATAATAATACCTCTCACTGTATATTATTCATATGAAAAAATACATTTTTATAGGCATCGTCTTCTCCTATTTTTTAGGATGCCATTAACAACTACAACAATAAACAAGAGTTGTTGAAACAACTCTCTTAATATAATAACTAACAAATATCATATTCTCGTGAGTTTGGTAAAACAACCCAACACTCACGTATTAATATCTCATACAATATAATATTAATGTGAGCACTAATTAAATAATTCCTAACATTCCCCCCCTTAGTGTGAACACGGGGAAAACCTTCCTTTGTACTTGCACCTACTCATGATCTGGTGATTTTCACAGGATGATCACAAACATCAAGGATGGTTTTGTAAATGGTTGACCAAAAACTGAGAATGGTGGTTTTGCAATTGGTTTACCAAAAACCACAAAGTGATGGTTTTGCAAATGAATTACCAACAACCAAGAATGGGGTTTCGCTATTGGTTTACCACAAATCACAAATGAAGGTTTTCAAGTGTTTTACCTACAACCACATCATGATATGCAAGTACTATTCTCAACCCTCATCACATCTCACTGTAGGGAATAACATAGGAAATTCTGCTGAAATCTGTTGCTCATACATACATAGAAAAAGCTGACATACTGGAAATGGAACATTGGAATCATGTTCCCCCCTTAATGTAAAATTTCTACTTATTGAACACTACAAATAGGAACACACCACACCACTCGTAACTGGAAGAACTAAAATCAGACTACACACACACATGTCACCAAAGCTGATATGCAGCCATGTCGTTGGTGACTGACGAGAGGTCATTGAATGACCTCCAACCTTCATTTTCCTCCATCCTCTAGTGTTATAGTGCTACCTCATTTGGATGTGATCATGAAGCTCAATAACACACCTTGAACGTCGGATTCCACCGAAAATGTGTTCATAAGGAAAAAATAAAATTATTTTTACAATTTTCATAATAATCACCTAAATGACGATAACAAAACAATACTTGACTATTAACAATTTGAATTTTTGAATATTGACTCACATAATATAATGTCACAACAAAGACACTTTCATGGTGACTAAACATACACAATGGACTTTTGACGACTAGACAATATTTGACAAGAAATGTCCTATTTGACTTATAAAAGACACTAAGACTACCTATTTAACAAAGGGATATAAAAACTTTATAAACAACGGAGACCTAAGAAATAATGAAATGTTTTTTACATATGATTTTGACCATATTCAAAACTTTATTTCCATCCTAAAATAAATACTGACACCACATATAATTTATGTGAACAAAACGAGGTCTTTAATGGAAGACTAAGACTATTTACTCCTCCAAAATAAATTTTGACCGTAGACTATGGGCACAAATAAAACAAATTGACAGCTATCCGATCCAAAGAAAGTGGACGGAAGGAAATGGACTACGAATAAGAATAAATTATGAAAAGTATTTAAACTTTAGACTAGACAAAAATAGTTGGGGACACATGTATTATAGATCTCAACATTCAAATATTGCATGCCAAAATTTGGCTCTCCAAATTCCATGAGAGATTTGCGAGAAGCTCCTCATAAGGTGGGCGCAGATGGATATCAATTCAAACATGTTGAGAAAACACCAAATATGATACATGTATACTTTACAGAAAATGAAAAATTGACGTGTTTAACTCACATTGAAGTACTTAGAATGTGTGATTTCTGAGATGAAACGGATCTGCCATGTGCAAAGCTTACAGGTTGGAGACCGGTACAACTCAGTAGCAAGTTGTTTTTCCTTTCTTTTATAGAATTTGGGTCACACAAAACATACACATGGGATCTCAAATGGAAGATCAATTTCTAGCATCCAACGTGTTGATAAAATAAAAAACAGGTGATCCATCTACAAAAGGTAATGAAATTGATACAAGTAACTCAAAGTTAATGCAGGTCTTGGGAAATCCTTCCCATGAACCAATATTGCACCATTCTTTGTTGTGGAATAAATCTTCCTCTTCTAGCTTCAGAACAGCTAAGCATGAGCTTTGTATTCCAACAAGAACATATTAAAGTGATGGAATACCATGGGCTAATGGTTGAATCTGCAACTGAAGTTTTCACAAATTTGTAGAGACGCTATGTTTGGGCGATGTTAAAATATGAAGAAAATACTCATATTGATTTCATGTTATTTTATAAAATAAGATCTGGGTGTTTCTAAAATTTACACAGCAGTAATATAAAGAATTTATCTACAAATCCATAAAATTTTGGAAGAACCCAAATCATGAAATCAAAATTAGAGTCTTTTCTTTAGATGGGTTCAGCATAGGAACAATTTATTTTTTCCAGCTGTGCTCCTCATGCAAAAACTGTTCAAATCAGAAAATATTTTTCTTATGATTATTCCAACTCTTCATACTTACAATCAGAATTCTTCACATACTCTCATCTTACACCCCCTTGCTCTGATACCAAATGTTTTTAATAGGCCATAGTTGCACACAAAACAATATAATAATACCTCTCACTGTATATTATTCATATGAAAACATACATATTTATAGGCATCATCTTCTCCTATTTTTTAGGATGCTTATAACAACTACAACAATAAATGAGAGTTTTTGAAACAAATCTCTTAATATAATAACTAATAAATATCATATTCTCGTGAGTTTGGTAAAACAACCCAACACTCACGTATTAATATCTCACACAATATAATATTAATGTGAGCACTAATTAAATAATTCCTAACAAGAAAAAGTGTCAACATTAGAGGCAAGTGTAGCATCAGGTGGTCCTCATCAAGAGGGTACATGGGTGAATACTTTACCAAGCATTACAAAATAAAAGATTTATTTTTCCTCACACAGGGATTTATTTTTGCATCCAAGGGTAAATATTAAACTGTTATTTTTGCAATTGCAAGTGGGTCAAGTTGTAGATGTCCAGGGATACATTGAGAGGGATGGAAACAAAAGAAAATGGAAGCAGCTAAAAGTGGAGAATGATAGTATCCAGACTGATATTATATCTCTCCAGAATCAACTTGCCCTAATCCATCTAAGTAATCAAAATCTTAAAGATGAGCTCATCTGGAAGGATTTTTTTGATGGGGATTACACTGTTAAATCAGGATATAATTCTGTCTTTGCATCCATGGAAAGCAAAATCAAGTGGCACAAGTTATGGATGCCAGAGCTAACCCCTAGATTGAACTTCTTTTGGTGGCTAGTTATTAATGGCAAGATCCTAACTAATGATAACCTCATCAAGAAGGGATTCATCATGCCAAATAGATGATGCATGTGTCAGCAAGAGGCTGAAGATATAAAACACTTATTCCTCCATTGTGAGATTGCTTCCAAAATTTGGCAGCTTGTTTTTGCAAAATTCAATCTAAAATGGATTTTTCCCCTTACCTGCCTTCAAACTTGGGAGCAATGGAGCTCTCCATTTAAACATTGCATGGTGAAAAGACTATGGCAACTTGTTCTGCCACACACTATGTGGAGAATTTGGAAGGCTCGTAAGTATTTTCAGAAGCAATAGACAAGCTTGTAACAAATTTTATAAGGAAATAATCATTGTTGTGTAAGATAATATTGCTAGATTCAATCCCCCTAAAAATAGACTCTACCCGGAGAATGAAGAATGCATCCTAACTTATTGGAATATAGCCACTATTAGTAGAAATAAAAATGGTACTGACAGAAACAAAGTCTGATGGATTAAACCCCCCAATGATTGGCACAAATTAAATTTTGATGGGGCCTCAAAAGGCAATCCGGGTGATTCTGGTGGTGGGGGAATCATCAGGGATCAAAGAGGCTCCTATGTTGCTGCTTTTTCTGGGAGAATGGGAAGACAGACTAACCATTATTCCAAAGCCATGGCGGCTCTTTGGGGTATTAGACTTGCCAGAGATTGCAATATTCAAAATATCATAATTGAAGGTGATTCTCTAAATATTATAAATCTTCTGAATAAAAAACAACAGCCCAGCTGGTCTATCAGGGATTATATTGAAGAAGCTATAGAAATATGCAAAATCTTTGTTAAAGTCCACATCACCCATACTTATCGGGAAGGAAACAGGGTTGCCGACAGCTTGGCTAACTCAGGAGTGAATAATTCCTTTCAAACTTGGATTGGCAGGGACGTTCTGCCCGCACATGTCAATAAAGCCATCATCATTGATCTTCATGGCTGTGAAAATTATGAATAACGGCTATTTTATGGATGCTAATGAGCGGATCCCCAAGTACATGATGATGACATCACAAAAGATTTGGATGATTGCTGCGATGTGTGTGGACTGGATTGCCATCATTTCTTGGCATGGAAGGAAAGTGGGGGAGAAGGGCAATAATAAAAAATGCTACATTATTATTAAGTCGGCTTTCACGAGAGGAACAGATTCAAAAACCAAAAGCACCGCTTGGCCAGTCCCACACATTGCAAGTTTTTTTACCGTTAAAAACAGGAATAGTAACAGAGTAAACATGGGGGGTCCACCATGCAAGACCGACCCGACCCACAACCCTGAGTGGAAAGAGAACACGGAGCTTTGGGAGTACCTGCAAATCGGGGGCCTGTTGAATTTCATTGAGAGGATTCAAGGCTTCAATCAAGACGTCTCCATCAAATTCGCTAAGGGTTGGAAGAACAGAATTGTCAAGTACAGTAACATGAAAATGGAAATTACAGAAGAGCTCATAGCTCAGGTCATTGGTCTCAGCTTGGAAGGTTCAAAAATTTTCAACAAGAAAGTCAACAGGGAGGTTGAAACCAAGAAATTTCTGGAAGAGGGAGAGAACCTTGAGTTTGTAACTGCTGGCCTCAAGGTGGAGTCAATCCCTACACCTTTTGATGAACTTGCCAAAATGGTGGTAAGGTATGTTACCTTAGAAGGAAGATATGTGACTATCCCACACAAGCATCTGATTTTTCTGAATCATTTTCGTAGAAATAACATTATTAGTTTTCCTCATTATCTGATCAACTCCCTGGAGAAGTCTATAAGGGAGGTGCAAAATCACTCTAGGGTTGTCCCCCTGCACCAAGGCCTTATACTCCTCATTCACCACCACTTTTCAAGTTTCCCTCCCATGAACCCCATCCCACCTCCCTCCTCCACACCCCCACCTACCCATACTACTCCCACTCCACCCCTGCCAAAAAGAAAACATGATGATGTGGGCTCCAGCAAGAAAAGCAAGAGCCTGAAAACTAGAATCCCTGCCTCCCAACGTGTCCTTAGGAGCCACAAGGACTTAGAACTTGCTAAAAGCCTCCTGCATATCAGCATGCCTGTGGAAGAAGCCCAAGGAGGAGGATTTGTTGGAGAAGGTTGATAGATTGGAGAAGGAGATTCAAGAGCTCAAAGGGGCTCTTAAGAACATGGAGAAAGCCAAAGGTAAAAGGATCCTGCAAGGTGAGGAGGAAGAGGGGGTCATTGATGAAGTCTTCAATAAGCTGCAGTCCCTTGATGGCAGATTGGGGAATGCCAAAAGCCGCAATGACTGTATTTTGTCTTCCCTAAAAATCATCTATAACTTCATTGAACAGCACGTCCACAGTGTTTGCAACTTAAGTGGAATCAATGAAGATATATGGGGCCCTAAAGAAAATAGGGACATTGTAATCTCCCAAGCAGACATGAAGGACCCCTCTCAGGCCACAGCCATTACCTTTTTCATGTCACTGCAGGCCATCAAGGCCAAGATTGACAGATCCCTCAAGTAACGGGCTGATGTCCTGCTGTTTTTTGGCTATGATCTGACTGTCATCGGGTGGTTCTAGAGCTGTTTTTTTATGGAGCTCTGTATTTTGTTTCTCTTTTGGTTTCTTTTTGAACTTGTCTCCTTTGCTCTGGATCTCTGTATGTTTAGATCCACTCTTCACCTTTATTGTAATATCTGGCTATTGAGCCTTTCTTAGTTGACTGTTTTGCCCTTCTCTAGGCTGCTTTTCTCATGTTTATTATCTGGCTTTTGAGCCCTTTTGTACACAGGGTATAGTCCCTTCAAAACTATTTGCCCTTAATAAAAAAAAATTTGTAGATGTCACATCATCAGATAGAAGACAGAGATTGCATGTATTGGAAAAGACTTTCTCATGAAGCAAGGTTTATTATTAGCATTATTCACCCATCTTTATTAAAAATAGAATAGTCAACTGCAGTTTGACTGAGTTGTAATCAAGGCTGTTCATGCCTCTTTGTATTAGCATGATTATTTTTATTCCTTTATTTATTAATAGATAAAGGGTAAAAATAGGATGCATGGGTGAGTACAGTTTTAGTCTATTTTTAGGAAGGGTTGGATGAATAATTTTTCTATATATTGTGTGCATTGGCAAAGCACAAAAGAGGAATTTTTGGACACAGGAGTGTTGAAGTAGATTTTGTCAATTTTGCCCTCTAAATGAGAAGTATATTTTTCCTTTTCAATTATTTGTAGTCTTGTGTATGTTTTATTAATCTTTGTGAATGTTGAAATCCCTGATTAATCATCTTACCCTATTGCAAATTCAGTAATTTATGCATGATATTAATGTGCATGTGTAACTTAATAGTATTGTTGTGATACTTTCTCTCAATACATCAAAGTGTTTTCCCTAATATTATGTAGAAAACTATTAGCTTGTGCATCAAGAATTCATTCTCATATCAATTGTGCATGTGCTTAGTCAAAGACCTCATACAAATTTGGTGTATCACCCCAGTTTTGAATCCATTTATAGTCAATTTTTACCCTCAAACCCCCAAAAAATAGTTTAGGATATATCAATAAGGAACCAGACTTGATACCGGAGACTCGTCTCAAAATAGGTATACGCACAAACCTAAGGTGTTTCCATTGTATCTATGAAAGAGAGATAAATTTTGCAAGCTTAGAACACCTGCAGCCATCTATCTACAGGGTGCACTTTCGAGAGATAACACTTACCTAATCATAGATATTCTTACCCTATTGCAGAGCTTCTAAGTCAGCACAAGCCAAAAGAATACTTGTCATAGTTATAGAGTTAGGATTCGTGCCAGCTAGATCCATTTAATCAAACAGTTCCAAGGTTTCATCAAAGAACCGATTCTAAACATAACCTACAATCATTGAATTCCACGACACAATGTCTCTTTCGAGCATTTGGTTAAACACTTATCATGCATTCTCTATGCTATCACATTTCACATACAATGTTATAAACCCATTCCCTCTAATCCTCTCTTAATTACATAATCATGGATTTTTTGATGCCCATTAAAACAACCCACTTGAGACCCAAGAAACAACCCAGGATTAGTTAGAAAATTATGGAATAATTTTTTTTATTAGAAGTGTCCACAACCAAGTTGCAAGACAACAGTTAGCCCTATTAGGTTCCAAAACAATCTAAATTACAAGAATATATTTTTCCTTCATTAACAATTTTCAAGTTCACATGGTTCAAATTTTAGGGTTAGAAGTTTCAGTTAGGTTCAGGAGAGAAATTTACCCTCATGCCCTCTCTCTAATAGGCTCAGAGTTTCAACTTGATTTTTCTCACACTTAACATATTCAAAATTTCCTAAAATTATTTTCATTGGATAGGAAATTTTCTCACCTTTCCGGTGATATAAAGAAGTCCTCCTAACTCCTTGTAGAACTCAAGTTATGAGCAAGCAGACCTTAGGGGTCAAATTTTCCCCAAGGAGATGCGTGTCAAGCAGGGGTGAAACGCAAATTTCGGGTCGGCGGGTCGCGGGGTGGCATTTGGAATTTTTCCTCACATGGGAGAAATTTCCCATTTGTGCCCGTGTCTCCGCAAGACCTCTAAGGACACATGGTGACCTCTGAGTCGTCGTCGGCAACAAGGAAAGGAAGGGCGGAGCGACGAGAGAGTTTGGGGCATTTCGCCCAAAGGGGAAGAAAACCAAACAACGCCCATGCGCCCACAGATCTGCCAGGGTCATGTGTCACTCCACGATTTGTCATGGGGAGAAGGGAGAGGGAGAGGTAGGTAGCGGAGTTGGTTTGTGAATTTCATCAAAGGGAGGACAAAGAGGAAGTTGGACGCACGGGTCCGCTCGCCCGCGAGAAGAATTTCCCTAGGTGAGGGTGGGAGTGTGGGGCCACGTGGAAATTTACCAAAAAAAATACAAAGACCAAAATCTAACAAAAAACAAAAGGTTCCTCCCCCCTGCTAGCACCCAAATCTGCCACGTGGTAGCCTGTGATAGGCCACGAGCTGACAGGGAGAAATGGAAAATTTATCCAAATTTTTCAAAAGGTCTAAGGGCAAAAGAAAATGTTGCGCCTCCACTGCTGCCCCCATGAGGACACGTGGCAACCTTTGATTGGCTAGGGGCTGGCGGAGAAAAAATCAAAAATTTTCAAAAAAAATTCTAAGGGTTTTCTGATGGGAAATTTTCGGGCCGTGGGCCCGCCAGGGATAATTTTCCCAAATTTCCTGCCAAGGCATAAAAACTTTAAAGTGCCATAACTTGAGCTAGAAAGCTCAGTTTTGGGAAAACAAAGACTTTCTAGAAAGCTCTCGATGCCCTATTTACATAGGAATCTTAAATTTTACTTTTTGATAAATTTTTAAGGGTCAATTTTACAAAAACGATCTACATGCTTTTAAAAAGCCAACTGGTAATTTCCAACTTCTAAATTTGATTAAATTGGATCTCCTCCTCCACTCAACATGTCAAACAGACATGGAGGATTGCTCTAGGAAGGATTTATAATGTTTTAGGGAAGAAAATTTGTTCAATTTCATCGAGTTTGAATTTTGTCCAACAAATGATAGAAAACAACTGAGGAAGGGATTGAGTTTGATTATGCAATGGTTAAATTGTTTTCTTAAGTTTCCTTTGTTAATTTGAGTTCCTTAACATATTAGCATGCTAAAATATATCAATTCCAAGTTGATTGTTAAGTGCATATCCGAACTGTGCATTTTAATTAAATTCATTTGCTAGTTTTAAGTTTATAACTGAAATTCCATTTCTAGAAATCTGTTTATCAAATTCATCATTCAAGTGTGGAATTTCATTCCTAAACTAGTCCAATACATTCATTTGTTTATAAACAAACCATTTCAAAGCTAAATTGCAAATCTGATTTCCACTTTAATATATTTCTAAAAGATTCCTTCATACGTATTTTCTTCTTCTTCCCATTTTCAAAACAGAGATTCCAATCACATTTTAACATTCCAATTCACACAACAATGCAAATGGGAGAAGATCTTAAAATTCTTTATTAATCCAAAAAGGAATACATCTTTCCATGTTTTAGGTGCAAATAACACATTTCTAATTCTTTCTTTCCAAAAACCAGAACAAAATTTACATGTCTTTCACAATCCAAATATCTAACTTCATAATCAAATTACATACACCTTTCTTCACCAAACACATTACAATTTCCTCCACAACAAGTGGGAAAGGATTACAAACAAATATGTTTTCACAAGGGACTATCAAACTATTTTTTTCCTCTGCTCCAGGACATCAACATGCACATTTTCTCTTTCTCCACGTTGATCACAACAAAAGAGGGGGAAAGGCAACGATCTCCACCCAACCAAGAAATCCAATGAAAGGAGAATCCTTCCTTCATCATTGGCCCCTGAGCCCCAACCAAGATACAATAAAAGGTGTGATTCAACTCATGGCAACAACTAGCTTCCACAACACACAACATTCTTTCAAACATACACAATGCAATATAAAACATAGTTCAACACAAGACAGTAATTCACAACTGCAATTTAAAAACATTCCAATCAAAACTCAGGCTTGATCATGCAAGCCAAAGGAGAAAGGTCTAGGGGGAAGCTACTTATGCCTCCCAATTGGGAATTGGGCATCCACCAGTAACAAATCACAAAAATAATTCATCACACACATATCCTTATGCCCCCCACAAATCCCTCCTTATGCCCCCCACAAAGTAAGAAATGCAAGCTATTTCTTTTCCATGGTGGATCCCAAACCCAAACTCCCTCCACAAAATT
This sequence comes from Taxus chinensis, assembly GCA_019776745.2. Classification (NCBI taxonomy): domain Eukaryota; kingdom Viridiplantae; phylum Streptophyta; class Pinopsida; order Cupressales; family Taxaceae; genus Taxus; species Taxus chinensis. The sequence goes on from CM034146.1 coordinate 983,654,601, forward strand.
CTGATGCCAATGGCATTCCTTATGCCCCCCCACATGGATTCCCCATAGCCTTCTCCTACACCATCCCTAAGGCAGTCTACCCAACCAGCCAATAAATAAAACTAAACATGCACCATTCACACAACACAACAAGATAATAACAACATAAAAGGAGAGTTAAATTCATACCTCTCCATGGTTACTTTTGTTTCCAACAGCAAGCTTCCAAAGTCAATAACATAGTTCCAAACAGCAATGAAAAGTATGAAGTTAACTACAAATTCCTCCACAATCCACAAGAGCTCCAAACATCAAAAATGTGCCCCCAAGGAAGAATGCAAAAAGGTTCAACAACTCAAAACAAGGCTAGAGTTTGAATTATATAGAAGAGGGAAGAAGAGAGGATGATGTGGATCCATGTAGGATGCCACATCACACATCCTCAAATTCAAACAAAAAATACAAAATCCATTCCCCTAAGCACAATAAAGAGGTGGATTAAAATATGACAAGTTACTTGCACACTCCAAAAAATCCCACACCTCAAGGGACAACAAATTAAATAAAATGTAAGAAAGTGTAATTAAAAACATGCAACATGATTAATAAAATTCATTATAAAAGTCACAAATCACTTCTCTAACCATAAGTATGGTTGGTAAATTAAATTTAGAGGAATGGGACAAGTTTTACTTGTCCCACAAGCCTCCAAAAACAGCCCCCAATAAAAATTCAAATTTGTCTTGGAGGTGGAGTGTTGCATACTCCAAAACTGACTTACACAAACTCTTACACAACTTACACATCCCTTACATATTTAATAAAAACAACCAACAACTTCCATTATTACCTTCCCATATCCCAATTTAATTTATTTAAATTTTAATCATATGATTTCTCACATTAATCTATCACAATTTAATTAATTAAAAGAAGGGAACACATTACTAATAAAATACATACAACAATAATAAAAATAACCACATCAGTAAAATACATAATACCCATGGTCACATGTAAAGGTAATCCCCCATGGAAATCCCTAACAAAATACAACACATAACACATTAAAACGAGTTGCCATGGTGACCTTGTCGAATTCACCTAGAATTCCATTGTGGTTGGTCTCCGATCCCCCGATGTTTTTGTTGTGATATTTTTAACTTGCAAAACAAAAATACCTCCTTCGGTCTCTTGGCCATATCAGAACATCCAACATGATATAAATGAAATCACAAAACCAACTATATAAATGAATCACAACAACATCGAAGTAACAACTACATCATTTACATCTTAAATCAACAACTATATCATCATCATAAAATATTCATTTCTAGATCTACTCATAATATCCAAAATCATATGTCCAAACAACATCCATGAAACATCCATGTCAAATAATATATTATCATCCACATATGATTGTTTCTAATAATCATCATGTATCATATCCAAATCAAGATCAACAATAATCCATGATCCAGTGTCTAACCGCATACTAAATCAAAACATAATAATGTCTATAATGTAATCATAGTATCAAAATAGGTATCCAAAAGGTGTCAAAGGGAAGTGGGTACTACAGATTTCCATGCCCTTTTGAACAGTAGAAATGCCGACCCATGCGGGTTCAATTGTCTATGAGAGTAAACTACTGCGCCCTGTTATTTTCTTTGTCATACATAGTAGAAAATTTGATTGGTTAAAGCCATCTAAAGTTTCAGACACATGTCATCTTCATCCACATATTAGTTTACATATTTTCTATCAAAAAAAAATTAGTCTTATCTCCACATCCATCCAAACCAACTGGTGGTGATCACTCTACTAGTATATTCCTTTAGCGTACAAACCCATTTTTATATATCCCACAATTATTTCCACTCACAATATAGCATAGCTACCAAGTATTTTTTCCAAACATTAGTTGCACTTCTTTCAAAACATCAGTTGAAATTGGATAAACAACATGAATTCTTAGTGAGAAATAGTCGAGTTGGACACATGTTAATGCACAAGGATACCCATGTCATTCTCTTGGCTATAATTAACACAACATGAGCTTAGGTTGTAGTACTCAAGAAAACATTTTTCACTCACAGGAAACCCAGATGGAAAAAACACAAAAGCACACTATGAACGTTTTACGAAGCACCTACTACAACAGAATGCCATACTAATCCAACACATCCCATACCTATATGTTGAATCATTTTTCTCCCCTTGCATTGAGAGTGGTCATCTATGCTTCTGATATGCATTAAGGAGCTGAGTGGACTGTGAAGGGATACAAAAATTCATAGAAGACGCACTTGGACCATTGTATTCTACGTTGATATTGTACGGGCTGTGTCAGATTCAAGAGTTTGCCATCCCTTTTATATACTTTGGAATATGTCTTTAGCGTAATAACGGTGCTCAATCATTGGGTAAAATAAAGACACTAATTGAAATAGATGTTTTATACAAGGATGAATTTACATGTTATATTAAATTGTACAATTTACAATGCAGGGGTGGAATATGTAAGTTATACATTATATCTGTACAAACAAACAATTAGGGGTTAGGGGAGAGGACCCTATAATCGTGCACCTAATTTTAGGGGCACGTAGATAGATGTAGGTATGTTGGCAGCATAAAAAATTGATATCTTCATGTAGTGTATGATCATGCCATATCAACATTTTCGTTTCGTGTGTTTATTTGGAGGAAAAAATAGTTTTTGAATTGATTTAATATGAAGAAAATTAATATAAAGCATTTGAAAGAGGGACCAATGACCGAGCACTCTGTGTGTCACATTCTCATTAACTCTTAAAAAGTGTCATTAACCAAAAAGTGAACTATTGGTACTTTTTTCACCAACCTATGGTGAAAAGATATGTACATGTTTTGGTGTATGCTTGGTTATAGGATCCTCTCCCCTAATTACAATTCAAGTGTGTGACTATTCATGTTTATAACTTTTCGTACTATCAACACTCGAGACGAGAAATCACATGAGAATGGGTGTGATCAAGGATAAGATTTGATGGCTCCCCCACATGTCAGGAGGAAATTTTGTGACAGTAAAGAAATTTTTTTAACATCATTTTAGCTCTGTAAAATAATTAATTTGTTTTTAATTTTTAAGTTAATGGTACAACATGTTCGTTTATGGTTTTGATCTATAAAATATTATACAAATATCTTTTGTATTTTATCATTCTTCATTATTTGTATTAGAAATCCATGTAACTAATATATAATCTAAATACAAAATAGTTGTAATTATTATAGAATATTAATAAATCTAACCTTCAGTTTGAAAAATATCACATCAAACATTGATGGTTTATTAATTTTCCAAAGTGTCAAATACGTTCCAAACACTTAAAAACGTTCAAAATGGGCATCAAATCTCAACTTTGGGAGGGAGTCTGGGACTAATGTTTTTTGTCTTTTGGTGCTTAATTTCCGTGTCCTTCTCCTTCTGGAGTGGTCGATATTTTATTGTAGTGGTGAATGAGAGGGAGATATAGACGAATGAAATATGTGAAGTGGTAAGGACTAATTTATGTGTCTTAAAAAGCACATGCACATAACAATAAAATATTTTTAAAACAAGAACAACACTTTTAATGAAATAAGTCTTAATAATATTTCTCATTAATTCAATTACAAACATCCAATTTGACTTACATCCAATTCAATTGTTACAATCCAACTTTTTGTCTTATTACAAATTTATAGCCTTGGATTATAAGAATCCAAAAGCTTCTATATTCTAGAGTTCTCTAATTTCCTCTTCATACCTGGAATCTTCTAATTTCTATATTTTTCATATTTCCTAAACTTCTATTTTGTCTATAAAATTCTAGGCAATCTTACTTTTTCTAACATCCCCCTTAAGATTGGCTAGAAATTTACAAGAAAATACAAATTAGGGGAACATTATACATTGTCCCCCCTTAATTTTCACCTCTAACATGCCAAGAATTTTGTAATATCCCCTTATGGGATATTAATTAATTATTATTAATCTACTTGCAAAAGAAGAAAACTTAGAAGAGAAACCCTTTTAGGTTCACCTCAACTAACCCAATGTCAGTTTCAATACAACCCAAATGGGGTTGGAGTGAGCCAAAGTAAGGGTTTAGATGGGCTATCTAGTTGGAACTTGCACTCCTTTAACCAATAAACTTGCAGAAGTAGAAAAATAACTTTAATATGCCTAGAAATAGTTGAAAATGGCTACAAACTTTACAAATTAATATCTCCCACAATATGAACTATTTTTTCGTGAAATAAAATGCACTAGGAAAATAAAATTAAGGTCTTTCAAATGAAACCAAAATCATAATTTTAAATCAACTGAAACCCACTCAAAATAGCCCCCGAATGTGTAGTTCAAGTCGCTAGGGTTAGGGAAAAATATGTAAACTTATTCCAGCACTTTCCCTTCACTCCTCAACCCAATAAATGTAGTTTTCATATCTACAATTAACTAATTTATAACAACAGCTCATAGATATTAGAAAACCCCTTTCAATGATTGCCAAAATCCTCTACACAAGTTGATTTAGCAAAGGTAATTACCAGCCACATTAATAAGAATAAAAATGGTCAAATCATGGCCATATTGATTAAATGCAAAAGTTGGAAATGATGAGATTTGAACTTGCTTCAAATACCACCAATTTACACCACAAACATCACCCACACAAGTTGACTTTGATGCATAATAATCACCTATAAAAATCAAATTGAAACCCTCACAAAAATCCCTCAAAAAACCTTCATCAACAAGCTCATGCACTCTCCCAAAAATGGTGACTTACATATATAGAAGAAAAGATGCAAATAACTTATAAATTCAAGCTCAAAGGGCATACACGCTTCACTCAAAGGTGGTGTTGAAGAACACCTTTTACTTTAAATCATTAGTGAGCATACATCCCTTCTTCAAGCATGAAGATAAGTTTCATAATTTTTCAACATGTGAAAAAGGAGTACCCACATCTTCTTTTATATCTTTTCCTTGCACATCCTCCAAAGTTCTCTCTCCATCTTTGGTGCCAAAAGCTAGGAGGGAATATCATTGTAAAAAGTGTCTAGAGATCACACTCAAATCAAATATTAAATTCATAGGGAATTTAAATCAAATGGGGTCCATATGGATCGACCCATGCCTAGACAAAATTGATTTCTTTTAAATATCAAACATTAAATAATTCCCACAAAAATGTGACTTTCTTAGTCACTTAATTCACCTTTAAAATAAGAAGTTATTATCCCAAGTTGAAATCAAATTTCTCTTTTATTTTTTATTTGCACAATAAAAATATATTTTATTTTAAATTTACCTGTGCAAATCGATTTTCTCTTCTTTTCAATTTTTAATTAAAAAGGGGGACATTACACATTTCTCGAAACTTAAAAAAAAATTACTTCAGTCATACTCTTAGTGAATATATCAGTAATTTGTTCTTCACTTGGACAATATTGGAGCTTGACAATAGTTTGTTGTACAAGATCTTGAATGTAGTGAACATTGATCACAATGTGCTTTATTTTAGCATGAAATAATGGATTATATGCCACTTGTATGGCACTTTGATTATCATGATACAAAGTAGTAGTTGAACATTGTGGAATACCAAGCTCAGATAAAATATTTCGAATCCAAATTACTTATTTTGTTACTCTATATTCTGTTTCACATGAGGAGAATGGGGTGGTTGTCTATTTTTTTCTATTCCATGTAATAGATCCTGATCCAAATTTGAAAATGTAGTCACCAGTTGATTTCCTGTCATCTGGATCACTAGCCCAATCAAAATATGTAACTCCAACCAACGAGATTGATGAATTATGGCCATAATGAATGGCATAGTGTATTGTGCCATGAACATATCACATAATTCTCTTCACAGCCAACCAATGAATTTCTTTAGGTTCCTACATAAATCTTGATACAAAATTAGTTGTAAAACAAATGTTTGGTCTAGAATGAGTTAGATAAACAAGGCTACCAACAAGTTGTTTTTATAAAGTTGGATCTACCCCCTTGGAATTACATTCCTTATTAAGCTTGACTCCGGATTGATAGGGATTAGAGGATAGTTTACGTGAACCATCAAGTTAAAATTTTCTAAAAGATCCAAAGCATATTTGGATTGAGAAATAAACAATCCTCCATCTAGTCTGCAAACTTGTAAAATTGTAAAATCTAGCTTTTGATCCTTTTTGTACAAGGGTATAGTCCCTATCAAAAAACTATTTACCAATAATAATAAAAAGAAACTTGCAATCCAAGAAAATAGTTTAATTCACCCAAATCACTCATCTAAAATTTATTTTTAAGATCTGATTTTAAATCATTGATCAACCCAATATTTAGTCCAACAATGATCAAATCATCTACATAAATTGCAACAAAATAACCTCATCTTGGATTCTCTTCACATAAATATTCAGATCTGATTTGCATTTTTTTAAACCATGAAGCTGAAAGTACCTGTCAATCTTCTCATTCCATGCCCTTACGGCATGCTTAAGACCATAAAGAGACTTCTTTAATCTACAAACAAGGTTTGGATGTTTTCAATCTACAAAACCTAGTGGTTGATTCATATATATTTCTTCACACAAATCTATTAGGTTAATTAATTATGCATTATATAATTAATTATTTAAATAATGTTATTAATTAAATAATGTTGTTATATGGTCATATTTCTTCATAACCATCTTAATTGTCTTTATGTCTGCATACGGGTGTGGTTATATTGTTTTAACAATATAATTGTAATTATTCATTTATGCTTCCCGGATGTAATATTGGAAGCTTATGTAATTTGGAATATGGTTGCACCTGTGCAACTTAGTTTCTTGTTTGTATTCAGCTGTACAATACCTATAAGTATTGCAGCTCACTCTTATGTAAATGATTGGTTTCACATTAATATAATTCGCAGGCTGCCATCCCTGTTTTGTGAAATTACATTTGGTACAAGAGTGAATAAAATCTCCTGACAAGGTTGGAGAAAGGGTGCAGAGGAAGGAAATTTTTTGGAGAAGACAATTACTTCATTGGAGAGCTAGTGCTACTTCCTACAACTTCCCAGAACTCCCTGTAGTCCCACAACCTCCTGTGCATTCTCCAGGTAAACGGAAAACAAATTTTTCTTTGCCTGGGTTCTCTTTGCACCTAGAAAATTTTCTTATGGGGCATTTTTCTAGTTTATAGCAATTAGATTTAAAAAAATTTAAAAAAATTATCCCCATCAGGGGTTTTACCTCTAATATTAGAGGAGTTTTATGGTTACTGCTACATTTATCAGTCTGCTAAATCTGGAGAAGTCAGGTTCCATTGTATTTCTATCACTGAGGTAAGCTCTTATTCAACCGAGTTAGCCATTGTGCTCATACAGAGCTATGCATCTAGATGCTTGCAAAATTTGGTGCGAGTTGTTTTTTGCACTTGGATTGAGCTATTGGGTGGGTTACTTTGTTTGGGGCCGAGCCAAGCATCGAGTTGCATTGGCGTGTCCTCCATACGACCTACACCAACTCAGTGACTTGCATCAATAATAATGTTGCAACATTGATATTTGGTAGAGTTTAATTGGAGATGAAGATTTCTCTACACTAAGCCACTGTACAAACTCCTTGTCGAGCCTTGTTCAAGACCACACCAACACTTCTGTGCAAACAACAATAAATGGTTTTGAAATAGCAAAACATTCAATTAAATCTCCATGCTACCTGCATTCACATCAAATCAGTGTAGAAATGCTCCCATCGAACCTGCAGAAACAAGAAAATAGCAGTGGAAGAAGTGGCTAAAGCAAAACAATACGGTGGATGAATCAAAAAATGTAAGGAGAGAAATAACAAAAACAAGGTGTTCAATCACATGTGTTGGCATTTCTGATCCATTTTCTACGCAAAGATAACCCTAATCACCCTCCTCCAAAATCAGAATCCACTTGGAGCTCCATCTCAGCCACATGGATTGACATGCAAAAACTAGGCATCCAAAAGGTTAGCTCGAATTTATATTTCTTTATATAGAATTTTCTTTATTTCATTACCCAAGCACTCATAGAGCCTATGTGGATAAGTGGAAGTGGCTTAGTAGTGGGAGGTGCATGGTTCGAATCACACCAAAAACATAAGTTTTGTGATTTTAAAAATTTGGAGGCAAGTTTAGAAAAACCGCCACAGTTGGAGGCAGATATGGCGGAAAAACCTTCACTAAACCTGTTAGTTATAACTAAACATGCCACTAAATATTTAGCGAGAAAATCCCTAAATTTAGGGTAAATTTTTTTCCTCCACTAAGCCTATTTTTTTATTTCGGGCAACATTTTCCAAAGGAAGACCATCCAAAAATTTCATCTTGGGCCTTTTTTTAACGGTTTTCGACATTTTGGGTTGTATTGGGCTCTGGAGGCCATTAGGGCCCACAAAACAAAAAAAAATCCTATCATTCATTTTTTTATAAATTTTTGAATGTAATTGCATGCTTCATCATATTGTACTAATTCACAGGTTTCCATAGTCAACCGCAAATATTGTAACTGCTTAGAAACTAGCAGAAAATTGTAATACAAAACAGTAAAAATTGGTTTTGTAACACTCACAAGATCCTAGATCTCATTCCCAGCGTTCAGTATATACAGTGCCACTAGGAAGCGCTTACGGGTAAAGTCGTCATGACTACTACTACACTTAATGCCTAATATAGCTACAACAACGTCATTTGGGCATCAACCCTTTAAATCGATGAGGAGTAATAAGGTCAAAGTGCACACAATATGAGCCATCCTATTTATCTATGAATGATTACATGACATAAATCCAGACTAAGAAATTATCCAAGTATATATCAAAGTTATGCACACGTATGAGGATATTTCTTTGGGTCAGTGTCAATAATCGTACAGACCCCTCTCATTAGTGTTTTGGTACCATGTATTGAATTTTTTCACGTACCACCAGGTATATAGAAAGGGTGAGCTTCTTCCATGTACCGTCAGGTATATCAGAAGGGCGTGTATATAGAAAGGTTCGGTATATCAGAATGATGGTATATAGATTGGGAGACCTTATACCTAGAGTGATAAGAGCCAATCCCTGTCAGTGTTTTCTACAAAATGGGCACCAATGCCCCCAAATTTTTTCTTCCGGAATCACAACTACTCAAAGGAAACAACTAAGCTATATGAAAGACAAAAATCAAGACACAACTTGAGTTTAAAGAGATTTATCCTGCTGTGAATGGTACTCTGACCAAATCAACTACTGATACAACACAACAATGATAGTTTGATAAAACAGATCAGAAGTCTAAACTCATCATCTTGTTTGGAGTGTCTGACGATGTGCAACCACACATTCGAGATGCCAAAATAGCCAAAGAAACATGGGATAAGTTGAAGTTGAGCAAATTCTACGAGGCCAAAAACAAGAATGTTATACTAAATTTGCAGAGTAAGTTACACACATTAAAGTTCAAGAAGAATGAGAAAATATAAGATTTCTTAAGAAGAGTTGTAGAATTGAGGGCTTCACTTCTAGCCCTAGAGTAAGTGGTCAAAGATCATGCTATCATTCCCATTGTTATGAGAGCACTCCCTTCTTCATACCGTATTTTTGTAACAACACTAAACTTGTCAGATACAACACTTAGTTTTGAAAAATTGGTAAACCTACTACAATAAGAGGAAGCAATGCATAATAAGCATGATGAAGAGGAGCAGGCACTTTCTTCACATCAAAAATGGAAAGGAAAAGGTAAAGGAAAATTGGATTCCTATCAAAAGTCCCAAATCAAAATCAGTATCAAGGGGACAGACAATAGAAAAAGAAATTTCCAATCTGTAAAAGAGGACATGACCTAAAATATTGTTGGTACAATACTTACAAGAAAGGTTCATCAAGCAACTCTGGACCTCCACAACAATCTCACAAGGGACATTCTAACTACAATCAAGGGCAGAAAAAGGGGAACTGGAAAAGAAGACCCCATCAGCAAGGAAATATTGTTGAGCAAGAAGAACATTAAGATAATGAAGACTTCTTGTATAATGATTGATCAAGTGAATCATCCACGTCATCTAGTGATGTTTGGTATGTTGATTCAGGGGTCACTAAACACATGACCAGCCACAGAGACTGGTTTACTTCAATGAGGGACACTCCATCAAAAAATCATGTTTTGTTGGGAGATGATTCTTCATATACATTTTAGGGGATTGGGAACATTTCTCTACCCCTTGGTTCACACAACTATAGAATATCAGATGTCTTATATGTCCCTAGGTTGACAAAGAATTTGCTTTCAGTTAGTCAACTCTTTGATCACAACCTAAAAATTGACTTTGATATTCATTCCATAAAGAAAACATGTTTGATTCGAGACAAATCAAGAAGCTCAAAAATAGTTTCAAAAGCCTCCAATGCGGGACGCATGTTCCAACTTGATTTTGTTCATAGAGATGATCAAGCACTTATGGCTAAAAAATCCACCTATGCACAGTTGTGGCATCGGAGACTTGGTCATGTAAGTTTCAAGTATCTTGAGACACTTCTTCAGTGTAATATGGTACATGGGCTACCATCTCTGCAAAAGGATACAGAAAAGTGTCCTCACTACTTAGCAGGTAAACAACACAGAGCATCATTCCAGAAGAGTACATATCGAGCTCAGGGTAAGCTTGATCTGGTTCATACCAATCTTTGCGGTCTGATGCAACCAAGTCATTCTAGATTTCAGTACTTCATGCTATGTGTTGACGACTGTTCAAGGAAAATGTGGATTTTTTGTCTTCGCAAGAAAAGTGAAGCTTTTGAAACCTTCAAGAGGTTCAAAGTATCCATTGAGAATGAAACTGGTCATCACATCAGAACTCTCCACTCAGATCAAGGGGGGAATTCATTAGTAATTAGTTCAAAGACTACCTACAAACTCATGGGATTCGTCGACAAATGCCTCCTCCACACACACCGCAACAAAATGGAATTTTTGAGAGAAGAAATCGTACTATCATGGAAATGGTGCTGATGCATGATCGATGATTCTATGGACTTGCAAAGAAATTATGGGCAGAAGCAACAAAGACAACAATGTATTTGTTGAACAGAGTGCCCACAGTTGCTCTTGAATGAGTAACACCACAAGAAGCATGGTCAAAGTGGAAACAATCTATTGCACACCTTAGAGTATTTGGGTGCAAAGAAAGCATGTACACATCCAAGAAAAATAGAAAGAAATTAGACATGAAGTCATAAAAACTCATCTTCATTGGGTACAGTGAAGAGACTCTTGGGTACAGATTGATGGATCTAAAGACCAGAAAATTCTACACTAGCAGAGATGTTGAGTTTTTCGAGAAGAAGGAAGCAGAGTCTCCTCCTCCAGACTCACCTGATGTAGATTTTTCACCAGTTGTAAAAATTGAATTTGATGTTCCCTCAGATGATGAAATTAAGAATGGGGATGATGGTGTTGATCAGATAGAACCATAACCACAGGAAAAGTTCAGCGTATTCTCAAATGGTTTACTAGCACATTACGAGATGTAAGAATGGATGCTCCACTAGATACATCCACCCCTGGACCACGGACTTGTTGTAAAGCAAGAGAAGAAGTTAACTTTTCTTTGATGAGTAGATTTATTGAATATGATGATCCCTCTACAGTCTAGAAGCCCTACAGTCAAAAGCTTGGAAAGATGCCATGGACTCTGAATATCAATTAGTAATGAAAAATAACACTTGGCAGCTTGTTGATCTTCCATCAGGGAAGAAACCCATTGGATGCAGATGGATATTTAAAACAAAGTACAAAGCAGATGGGATGGTGGAAAAGTTTAAAGCAAGACAAGTAGCAAAGGGGTATGCACAAAAAGAAGGCATTGACTATAAGGAGACATTTTCTCCCACTAGCTAAGATCAAAATGATCAGGATGATCTTTTCTCTAGCTACACAGTTTGGATGGAAATTCCATCAGATGGACATAAAAATTGCCTTCCTGAATGGATATTTACAAGAAGAAGTCTATATGACTCAACATGAGGGATATGTTGTACCTGGTCAAGAAGCAAAGGTATGCAGACTCAATAAATCTCTGTATGGCCTTAAACAGGCACCCCAGACATGGTACATCAAGATTGATGAGCATCTCGTACAACATGGATTTGTTAGAAATCCATATGATCCCAATATTTACCTCAAAAAGCAAGGGGGGAGATTGTGATTGTCATTGTCTATGTTGACGATCTAGTCATCACTGGAAGTTCAGTGAGGATGATCGATGCAATGAAGAAAGATATTAATCAATCATTTGACATGACTAATCTCAGGCTGATGCATTATTGTCTTGGATTAGAAGTATGGTAGAAAGAGAATCACATATTTTGTTTCTCAGATGAAATATACCAAGACAACACTCAAGAAATTTAGGATGATGGATTGCACACCAATTGCTACACCTATGGAGAAAAGATTACAGTTATCTCGTTCAGATCCATCTTCCTGAGGTAAGTGCCACTCTCTATCGGCAGTAGATTGGGAGTCTCATTTACCTGACCTACACTAGACCAGATATCAGCTTTACAGTAAGCTATCTATCCAAGTTCATGCAGGAACCCAAAGTGTGTCATTGGAAAGTAGCAAGGTGCATCTTGAGATATCTCAAAGGATCAGTGTATCTTGGTCTAGAATACAAGAAGAATGACAACTTCTTCTTGACTGGATATTCGGATTCAGATCATGCAGGAAATATTGATGATAGAAAATCCACTTCAGGATTTGTATTCTTTATGGGATCTGGACCAATATCATGGGGAAGCAAGAAACAACACTTTGTTTCTCAATCTTCCATAGAAGCTCAGTATCATTCTGTAGGAGAAGTTGTCTGTGAAGCGATTTGGCTACGTCGCATACTGGAAGGACTTGGAATACCACATGACAAACCAACCACCATGTATGTTAACAATGAAGGTGTTCTCAAACTTGTTCGCAATCCATCTTTTCATGAAGAGAACAAAGACACATTGAGGTACATGTTCATTTCATATGCGAGTATGTTTTAAAGCACAATATCCAGCTTCAATTTTGTCCAACAGCTGAACAACGAGTAGATATCTTCACGAAGTCACTTGCACGTGACAAGTTCGAGTTGTTAAGAGAGTTCCTCTCCTCATCCCTTGAGATAATGCACAATTAAGGGGGGAATGTTAGGTTAATTAATTATGTATTGTATAATTAATTATTTAATTAATTTTATTAATTAAATAATGTTGTTATATGGTTATATTTCTTCATAACCATCTTAATTGTCTTTATGTCTGCATACGGGTGTGGTTATATTGTTTTAACAATATAATTGTAATTATTCAATTATGCTTCCCGGATGTAATACTGGAAGCTTTTGTAATCTAAAATATGGATGCACCTATGTAACTTAGTTTCTTGTTTGTATTCAGTTGTACAATACCTATAATTATTGCAGCTCACTCCTGTGTAAATGGTTGATTTCACATTAATATAATTCACAGGTTACCATCCTTGTTTTGTGAAATTACAAAATCTCCATTTAAGAATGCATTTTTAACATCCATTTGATTAATATGTCATCAAAAAATAGCAGCCAAAGAAATAATAATTCTAATGGTATTCATTTTAACTACAGTGGAAAATTTTTCTTCATAATTAACTCCTTCCTTTTGATTAAATCCCTTAGCAACCAATCTAGCTTTAAATTTTTCAATAGCACCATTCGACTTCAAATTTGTTTTATAAACCCATTTTCAAATAATAACATTCTTACCTTTAGGAAGGGAAGAAAGTTCCCAAGTATTATTTGTTTGTAAAGCATCAAATTCTTCTTTCATATCTTGCTCTCATTATTTATTCCCTCTAGCTTATTCATATGAGACTGGATCATTTATTTGTAAGACTTTCACCAATAGAGCACTTCTATTCCTTCCTTGAGTCTTTGAACCTTCTCTATATATCTCTTCAATACTCCTTGCCCTTTTTCTAGCTAAATCATCTTCCCCTTCATCATCACTAAATGCAAAAAAATGTTGATCAGGAACATTAGTCATTTCACTATCAATAATATTATCTTCATTAGAAGTATTGCATGCCTCAATGTAATATCCATCATGGTGAAGTATTTTTTATGCTATTTGAGAATGTTAATAAAATTTTACATATATACTTGTAAAAGTATTCTTTCTTACCAAATCCTATAACCTGTAGGCCTTTGATTCTTCATTATCAATCGCATGAACAAACATCTTATGACTCTTTGGTATCTAACTTTTCTCTTTTTTCATCAGGGATATGTACCCATTGAGCAATGCACCCAAACACTTTAAGATCCCCTAACATGAGGCTTTCCTCCCACTCCAAGCTTATTCAGGAGTGAAATTCGTGAGGGCTATGGTGGGGATTCTATTCAATAATATGTGCATCACAAGAAATATCCAAACTCATGTAAAATTATATCATGCAAACCCTTAAAATGAAACATACAACGAGCCTATTTCTAAAAGATTTCTATTCATCCTTTTAGCAACTCCATTTTTTTTAGGGGCATATTGAATAGTTTGTTGTATCTTAATACCATTATTTTCACAAAATGATTCAAATGCATATTTGCAATATTCACCCCCCATTATCTGACCTCAAGCACTTAATTCTCAAATACACTCTGCAATTCTTCAATCAATGCTTTAAAAATTTTGGATCTTTTATGTAAACTTCAAATACTTACCTTTTCCTTTCCATAAAATAAACCCATAATCTCCTACTATAATCATGAATAATAGTCAGAAGATACCTAATGCTTGGAAGGGAAGGATAACCCAATTCACATAAATCACTATGAATTACATTGAAGTGGGATATTAAGCTCTCCATGCCTAAAAACCTGAATCAAAAGGATATTGATGTTTTTTACCTAACACAAATAAGTTTCATTACACTCCATCCAATGCTTAAATATTTTGTTAATCCTCTAACCATATTCATGGTATACCATATCTTAACAATTATTCTAATAATTAATATGAATCCTAAAAAGTCTAGCATGCCAAAGTTTTGGCATCTAATCTGTCTTAGCAATAAAAGCATTCAATATTAGTAGGGAATTAAACATCATCTAGAAATCCTAAAAAATTCAAGAGACATTCCTTGTGATCAACTTAGATTTTTTCTATCTCTAACAATGACTTGATCAGTAGTGACAATAAACTCATAACCAGTTTGAGAAATTTTATATACTGAAATAAGATTCACCCCTAATCCTTCAACCAATAAAACATTTTTCAAAATTCCATTATGTTAGACTTCAACAATCCTCGCTCCTAACACTTCAAAGTTTCATTTTATTTCCAATACTGATTTCTTGATCTGAATTTTTTCCTATCTTCAACATCAATGAAATAGAGATTTATCCCCAGTCATAGTGAATGATGCTCATGAATTTAAAATCCATTCTTCTATTGGAGTCTAAAGAAAAGTACCCCCTTAACACTAGATTAATTTTTAGATCTAGAAATTACCTCCATGCTTGATTCACCTTTTCTTTTAAAGGAGATTGCCATGAAACTATGGTTATTCGACTTCCCATCATTAAACCTTTCTTTCTTAGGATGTATTGTTGCCTTTCAATGGCCCTCTTCTTCAAACCAAATATCTCAATGTAATTTTCAGATCCACAATACCTGCAAATAATTGATCTTCTCCTAGCTTTCTTTTCTAGGAACATCATTTTTAGAAAAATGGTTAGATCTCATAATTATTTTGATTTTTAATATAACTAATTTAGTTTTCTTCTCATCAAAATTTCTAGAAAAAAACTAATTTACTCTTAGCTGCATATACATGATTTTTCTTAATATGTCATGTCTTTAATAATTTGAATCTCTTCATCTAAAACTGATTTACAAAATTTATCAAATGTTTGTTGTGGATTACTTGGATTTAATTGAATAAACATTTTCCTTGATTCTTTAAACACCTTATAAGGCAGGGGGAGCTTACTCTCAACCAGTAGAAATCAATTCAAAATTATTTTTTACATATTCATCACCTATTTTCTTCAACTGAGTATTTAAATATGTAACTGTTATCCAAATAACTCTCCTAGATATTTGGATGACTTTTACTTTCATTCTGGATCTGATGCTTCTCATTTCAGGTTGTGTACCCATAGGATTGCTCATTTGGCACTTTTCATAGATTGTAATCCTCCCACGCACTCCCTGCACCATGTAATTCTTCCACGTGCTCATCTGCGGATGCCTTCAAAATTAGCTAAGTTCTACATCTTCCTGTTGCGCGTCCTCTTTCCTTTCTACCATCGTGCGCCTTTCCTCATTTGGATATTCACTCCCTGCTTCTATACTCTTCTTTCACATTCTTCTCTCCTTTCATTTTTCCCCTTTCGTGCTTCCCTCTTGCACGCGCCTCCCACACCTTCCCCTTGCGCCCTCTTCACGTGCCCTTAGAGTCAAATAGGGGGGAAGAATCGGTCAGCCATTGAATTGGCTAACTAAAGAAGGGCCGACAGGAAGACCTCCATTATGTCATCATAGGCACATCCTCGCAAGTGCCTTCCCTTTGAGGCACGTCCAAACCTCGAGCTCAACTCTCCAACTTCAAATTCGAGGGTTCAAAAACCAGCTGAGAGTGATTAGAATTGAAACAGAGTCTCCTAATAGAACCACGGAAGCATCCACATGTCCAGCTCAGACATAAAGCCTTCACCAAAGGTGTGATAGGAGCTTAGAAGACCCAAAAATATAGAACATGACTTCGCGGAAGGTGCCATGTGCCTCATCGGCGTAACTTCAAAGGTAAAATTCAAAAGGCAGGTGGCCAAAAGAGCACGGACACCTCCACTTGTGATATCAAGGTCCAACATAGTTGCTCCTAAATAGGTCCAAAAAGGTAGACACTGGCCATTGAAAATTCCAAGCTTGGGACAGAGACAGAAGAAGCCTCCATGCATTAGCCTCATTAGCGTATCTTCAAAGGTTAAAATTTAGAGGCGGGTCCCCAAACATGTGCCAAGATCTCCACGTAGTCAAGAGACTGGGAAAGTAGCACCGAACGTTGAAAATTATAAGTATGGGATAGAGGTTAGGGAAAGCCTCCACATTCCTCATCCAGTGCAAATTCAAAGGTAAAATCTAGGGTCAATTTCCAAATGAAGGTGAAACCTTCATGTGTCTCGAGTTAGGCACAATGCCCTCCACGCATCGAAAGGGGCTTAGGACAGAAGACAAGAGGAAATCATGATCAGGCCACTAAGACATTTTACACCATGTGTCTCTATCGATGCAATTTAAAATATTGTGAAGGAAGGGACTGAATCTTCAAAATGCATGGGGCTGACCTTCATGGATATGGCACAAATCTGCCACATGGATATCGCACAAATAACTCCAAAGCTCAAAGCACCTTTAGACGACTATATATTTTGATTGGAAGCTCACATTCAAGCAGGAGAGGACTTTTTGGAAAGCTCTTGCACCTTCTACTCACCTTCCACCATTAATGATCATAGTCTGCCATTTTCGAGGTTGTCAATTCTCTCACCTATTGCCATGATGAAGATATGGACTACCTTTCTTACCCAACAAGGAACAACACATGGAGGAATGGGTTTTGCAGTAGAAGCCCATGATTGTTACAGGTGGTTTTAAATGCTTTCTAGGGTGGTTGGAGTAGGTGAATTCAATGCATATCTTGGAGTGGTTGAAGTAGGATTTGAATTTTCCCTCTCTCCTTCTCTTATTCTTCATATATATTGTAAGGGGGGGCATATTTCAAAAGAGTTAGTCATCTTTTCTCTCCTACCCCCCTCTCTTTTCTTCCCCTCAGGTTGAATGTGGAGCTTAAGGCTCCTCTCTTAGCTCTGTAATGGCATTTTATTGCCTCTTGCCCATTGATGATGTACTGTGTGAACTCATGGAGGAATAAAATCTATTTTGTTATGTATTTGGTCCAGCCTTCCTTATTTTATTGTCTCTTCTTTCCTCTAATCATTTCAGGGTATACGATGCATATTTTTGATGTCTATTGTAGGTTTTGAGAGTTGTGTTTAATGGGTTTGAAGTGTTGTTTTGTGTGAAATTTATCTTTGGTCTGTGATGCATCTTGTCCATCCTCTCCATTTCTCATCCCTCTTCACTTCAAGCAGTTGAGATTGTGATCAACAACCCTCCTTTTCTGGTGTATCACCACTTTAGTGCAGGTTTTGTTTTCATGCACTCTCTCTCCCTGGTCCCTTGGAAAGTTAGATTACGATTAGATAGTTTGTCTGCATTAGAGTAGATTATGGTAGGTAGTTTAGGAAGAATAAGTCAGCTTTCTCCAGAGGACCATTTGAAGCTCGCAAGTCCCATACCTTGAGAGATGGTCCCATGTTATACAGGTTACACTGGATGCCCCATTCAAAATCAGTCCTTTCAGGGGGTGCTGTAATTTCACATTAACAATAGCTTTATTAAAATAATCACTCATTTTCTCAAAATCAACAGGATCTAAATTCACCATTTTTTTCCTTTATACTAAACATGCTAGCAATATATGCACTTTTATAATCTTCTTCTAATTTTTCCCATAGCTCGATTGGATCATCAATATCAAAAAATATTCTATTAAGATTTTGGTTGAATGCCTTACCAATTATTCCTCTAGCTTGTTCCAACTTACATTTCCAAAACTCCTTTTCTTTATCATTGCTTTGCAGTTCTCCAATTTATTTGTTCACAATCATCCACAAAGCTTTTCCCCTCAAAACATTCTTTACTAAAATCTTCCAATCTTTAAAACCACTTCCATTGAAGATTGGCAATCCTTCATTTGAATAACCCATGTTAGAGTTAAAAAAAATTCAATATTCATCCCCTCAATACAAATTAAATACTCAACCTCTTTAAAAAAATCAATATCTAACGTTGCTACAGAAAATTCCTCACTCTGATACCATGAAAAAGCATAGGCCCATAACAATAAAATATTTTTAAAAAAGAACAACACTTTTAACAAAATAAGTCTCAATAATAATTCTTATTAATTCAATTACAAACATCTAATCTAACTTACATCCAATTTAATTTCTGCAATCCAACTTGTTGTCTTGTTAGAAATTTATAGATTTGGATTATAAGAATCTAGAAGCTTCTATATTCTAGAGTTTTCTAATTTCCTCTTCATACCTGGAATCTTCTAATTTCTAGATTTTTCTTATTCCCTAAACTTCTATTTTGTTTGGAAAATTCTAGACAATCTTACTTTTTCTAATAGTGTCAATAATCCTCCTAAATTTGGGCATGAGTACATGCAGTAGTATACCGGCCTACTTTAAGCTTCCACTAATGGCACCCATATTCACCTCCTTCAGGATTTTGAAAGCCCTTCTCTGTTGATGTAGCAGCTGGTCAACACGATGAGATCCCTCTCCACCACTAGTTCAAATTTTTGGTGTGACGAAAAATCATAAATGATATCACAGCCAGGAAGTTAAGCGTGCCCGACCTAGAGTAGTACTGTGATGGGTGACCTCCCTGGAAGTCCCGGTGTCATTTCCACCTAATGATGTTGGACCTGATTATGTGTATACATGGTGGTCCTAGAGCTCACGTGGTTACATCCGGCTCCATCATGTGGGGGGGGTGTTGGCGTAGCAGCTCATTAACTCGATGAGATCCCTCTCCACCACCAGGCCCAGAGATCACATGGTTGCAACCGAATCCATCGTATAGGGGGTGTTGGCGTAGTAGCTGATTAACATGATGAGATCCCTCTCCGCCACCAATTCAAGCTTTTGGTGTGACGCTAAATCATACATTCTCCTTCTCCTCCACCCATTTTCAGACATGACCACCTGTCACCTCCACTTAATAGTTCCCATGTCTTTTGAATACCTTCATCCTCATATTATCAGTCTCCTCTCCTTGTCCATTTCCATCTCTATATCATATGCATTCAAACATGTACATGACATTTAATCATATGTATAGTTAATGATTAATTACAGTCCTGAATAAAATGAATGTAGTAGGTACCTTGGGCATTGAGATTAAAGAAGTACGAGCACCGAGTTTCTCTAAATTATGTGCGTATAAGAGGCTTTCCATCATCATTTCTATTATAATTACATGCACAACTCGAATCCATTACAATTGAAAATGATACATAAGATGAGTTAGTAAATAAAAGATATGTAGGAAAACATATATTAAGACAGACATATATATCCTTATACGATTTTCTGTTACATAGGGAAATAATGATTCCATGCGTGAGCCAGTCAAGTCTTCATTTTCTCCCATAAAAAAGGAATAGAATGAATTGAGGAATATTGAAATCACATGTCCAAGAAAAAATTATATGAGTGTATTAAGTAGAAGACGATGAAAATTACAAATGTCTGGCATATGGCCCACGCAATTCTACCTCGCACTTCTCACTTTCCTTGTTAACTACCATTTTCTTTTAGATTATTGTTTAGAGTTTAAAACTCAAATCTTTCCACTGTCCCATTTTTAACCACCATGGAACTCTTCCCATCTTTTCTATGAAATAGATCTACATTAAATTCAAGAGTGTGACTAATATGTTTTTAAAATTTTAACATTTGAATAAAATGTAATTTTTTTATGAATAAGATCTTATATTATATTAACAAGTTAAAATGATACAAGATAATTCATAAACAAGTGGGTGGTATGAAAGTGAAGTCGTCCATCCTAGTGGGATTCGAACATGTGACCTCTCGTATATTAGCGCTTGTGTCTACCAACGTGCCTAACACCCTGCCACATGCCAAATTTTGATTCCAAACACATATATTCAAAAATAAATAACCCTATGACACCTCATCAAGTGTGGGTCAAACCCCACGCATGTATGCATGCATGCATTATGGGGGCATTGTGTTATCATGTCACCAGGATAGCCACAACCTATGGAAGCATACTCCAAAGCCACATGATCACACAAGGCCGGTCCTAAACTATAAAAAAAATAACAAAAAACACTGAAGTAATGAAATTATGTCGTCGATGTAAATTTTTGACTGACAGAAGTAAGATAATGATCTTCAGGACAACCAGTTCTAGGTAGATCCTTTCCACTTTCTTCCACATCCCAACCAAATTTAGGTATGCTCCCTTCTTCAATGTCATCAGTTGTGCCCTAAGTAAGTGAAATGGAAAGAGACATTCTTTCAAACTTATCCGGTGGAGGTGGGAGGTGCCAACCGTTGTGAGTGCATGGCTCAAAGGTAGGTCATGAGCCCCAACCAAGATGGTTGAGCTGTAAAGGGGTACCAAACCCTGGTGGTGTGTAAGTAGCGAAGGGAAGAAGTTCCTCTGCGGAGGATGATTGTGTGGGTACCGGTGAGCATGGATGAAAGAGCAATGCTGTGAACAGCTCCAATGACCACCACCTCGGGGATGACCACCATGGGATGGGGAATGCTTGGGGGATGAAAAATCACAATCAATGTTGCAAGGGGAATCACCCAATGTCGAATAAGTGTTTGGAAGTGCTCCACCTTGAGGGCCACCTTGTTCACTTGCACTTGAATCTACAGTAATATATTCGATGTCACCACACAATTATTATAAATAAAGAAATGTTGACCAGCTTCAACATTAGCAAATAAACAAAAATTCTATTCTTTCCAAATACAAAAAATAATTTCCCCTCTACAAGCATGCCAAATCTAGGAGAACTTGTGAGGCATTCTAGTGTTATTACCTAAAATAATATGATTCCAGGTAAAAAAAATCTGGTACGAAGGGGAGAAAGAATGAATGTATCTAGTTCCTAGCCTTTTTTGGGATTTACTGCAATGCCATAATAAGTGAGATAAGGTTTCTAAGTGTCTACATAAGGGGAATTTAGGGGGCCAAAACACCGAGATGAACCAAATGAGTACCAACTGGAAGGCCTTGGTGAATAAAACACCACAAATAATGTGTAATTTTGGGTTCCACACATGCAAACCAGACAGTATCGAATCTCCTTCTCCAACTAGAATGAGAAGAATGTAGTCCCCACCAATTGTTAAGTTTTCCAGCCATGGGAAAATGGGGCAAGATCCAAGCATAACCCTTACCAGTAGAATAATTCCAAAAAGGGGTCTCCAAATACCACTTCTAGTCTGTCCACCAAGGATGAGAGGGAAGTAAAAATATTTTTTGGTTCATATGATCACGAATAGATGAGATGATATCACTGATACTGGCACGATCCTGATGAGCTAAATTGAATTGAGCATTAAGCTCATTCCAAGGACGCCAAGCCTGAATACATTTATAGAAAAGGTCCTGGATAGTGTGAATTCCACGTTTGAAAATCCTAAGTCTAGGAATCCCAGGAACTTTAGTAAGGAAATGATCCTAGAATTGGATAATGGGAGACCACTACATGGAGTGGTGATTAACTGAAAGGACATTACAGAATCCATTTTCATTCCATTGAAGCCATGGTTTGATTTATTCCCTTGATTTCTACATGATTTTGAGCACAAACTTGTGCCAACCACTTTGATTGGGGACAGGAGTAATGAGGATATTGGAAAATCTAATTCCCTTCCAAGCCGAGTGGCCATAAGAGAAGCCCTCAATGATGTCATGGCACATAAGTAATTTCCAATCTTCTTTTCCTTCTATACTACAAATTACCCATTTTGGGTAGAGTTCCTATCCTTATTGAAGAATATCAATGAGGCCTAAACCTATGGATTCTATGGGAAGATAGCAAGTCTCCCATGCAACCCTGTAAAATCCTTTACTAAAGGAAGCATTGGTCTATAGAAAATCTTTGAGCAGTTTTTCCAGCTTATGCATAGATTTTTTAAAGGGGGACCCAACAAGAAGAATAGTAAACGTGTGTTTGAGCAATTTGGAGAAAAATCTATAATTTTCTTTCTAAGGAAATTAGTTTGGTTATCCATTATTCCATTTTTTAAGCCACCCGTTACATAACATACTACCAGATATTTGGATGTGAATCTTAAATTACAAAAGGAATACCAATAAATTTAAACATCTTACCATGGTTGATCATCCTCCACTCATACGAAGTCATCTAGAGGGAGCAGGGAGGAATGATTTCCTGTAAAATTATGTTTTTCACCATTAAATGGAAGAGTTGAATGCTAAACAAAAAAATTCAAGGCACATCATGAAATTTCTAATGTTACTTTCATCTTCTATGGGCATAGGGAAAGAGTCATTAAAGAAGTGACCATTGAGTAGTTGGGAGTTATCAAAAGAAGGTAAGGTAATTTCCCTAGCAAGTCCATGAGATTTCGCTTTGGCTAGAACATAGAAAAACCCTTCAGCCACAAAAACATAAAGAGAAAGTGCCAATGGACATCCTTTCCATATGGATCTCAAATGACCAAAAGGAGTCGAGGTATGCCCATTGATGGTGATTTATGAAGAGGCATTTTTAAAAATCATATTGACGGATTGAATGAAGTTGGGACCAAAACCCAAGGCTTGAATCATAACAAGAATAAAATGCCACTCTATCCTTTCATAGGATTTATCGAATTTGATTTTGATGAAAAGGGATGTCTACTTAGATTTTCGAGCCCATTCCATGCCTTCTCATATTGAGATGATGTTATTGATGATGTAAAATCCTATATGAAGCTAGTTTGTTCCGATTAGATAATGGTAGGAAGAATGTGAAGTAGCCGAATGACAAGATCCTTTGCAATAATCTTGTAGGAATCATTGAGCAAGGTAATAGGTAACCAGTTACTACTTTGTCTAGGGTCTCTAGGCTTAGGGATGAACTTAATATTCCCTTTGTTAATGTGAGATCCAAATGAATGGCTCTGAAATCCTTCAAAGTAGACTTGATAAAGGTCTGGGCCAACTGTATCACAAAGTGATTTATAAAATTCATAGGGGGAGAAATCACAACTGGGAGCCTTGTCATTGGCCATTTACATGATTGATTCCTATAAATCATCAATGGAGAGCATATAATCACAAGAAATTGTCTGAGCCTGAGAAATCTTGCATGGAACTGTGGCCAAACATTTCTCCAAAGTAGCATGTTACTCCTCCAAGGGATCTTGAGATTGAAATACCATCTTATAGTGGTTAACAAATTCTTTAAGCATAAGTTGAGAATCTGTGAGCCAAGTTCACCCATTACAAATAGTAAAGATTTGCTAGAAGGAATATTTGGATTTGAAGTAAATAAATTATTCCTTTAAAACATGATCTCCAACCTTGATCTTGTGAAGGTGGGACTTAAATTTTTCGCTAGGGGAATTATAGTTGTCCAAAGTTTGAATCTTCTATCAAATCTTTGCCACATGGAGTTACAGGGTTTCAGAGAATAGATTTTCCTCGAGCACCACCATCATTTGGATAAGGGAAAAGGAGCTAGTGGATTATGAATGATGGTGAATTTTGGCCAGCTGTCAACCGTAGATTCTAAGAAATATGGTTGTCCTAGTCATTACACCTTCCACCATTAAGTCCAACTAGACCGAAGAGGTGGATGACAATTCTACAAATGACGTGGCTAGGGAATTAAGCTCCACACTCAGTTGATGTGATTGAATTTGGTTCCATGCTCTATCAAGGTCATGCTAAGAAAAAATGGCCTTTATGATAAAAAGGCCTCCTATCTTTCCAAGTGATATGAAATCAAATAAGGAAGTGGTCAGAAAGGATGAAATATGGAGTAGATTCCACATGTAAGGAATAAATGTTATTAAAATAAAAAAAACCTTATGTAGATAGCATGGCCCTGTCGAGCCATTAATAAGATGATCTGATCCACCTTAGAGATTGGACAATGTGAACCATGCTTCAGTGGTGGGTCTACAGGAAGCGTTTGGATTAGAAAATCTGAATTTATTGTGCATATATAAACATGCCTCCCTTTTTCAAAATTTCCATCTCATTGGTAGGTGCTCATACTTATATGAGGGAAAATCAACCATATTAAAATCACCAAAAATGACACAATAAGTATAGGGAATTTCATTTTCTACACACCACCAAATTTCATCCATTTCAGCTACATCAGAGGTATAAATGTTGATGAAACCAAAAGGACAACTTTCAATAATAAATTAGGACCATATGCCATGATTGGTAGGATCAATGTCGTGGTCCATAAATAAGGACCATCATTTAGGATAAAAAATGATATCAATCCCCCACGATCTCCATAATGATTACTAGCAAATGTCAGGTTATGAGGCCAGATGGATTTACAAACCATCGACAACTGAAAACCCTGTAACTTTCACTTCTTGTAGACACAAAACATCTAAGTTAGAATTTTTTTGACAAGCATCATGAACAATATACTTATGATTGGATTCTATGAGACCCGGCACATTCCATGACATGTAATTCATGAGAAACTTTGGCCAAGGGCCATACCATCCGCATCCAAGCCTTCTAAGGCATCAAACTTATTTTGTAGGAATTGAGCATTGTTATGCTTCAAAAAAATTTAAAAATTAATTTTCCTTTGTCCAGCATTCTCTATATTATCTTCCTCTGCATAATCCACACTGCATGATGAGCTATGATCATGACTAGTTTTGGAGTGGCGAGAAGGACTTCAAGCCCTTTTGGATGGGTCTTATGAACTGATTGTCAAAAGAAAATATTAAGTCAGAAGTGTCGAGAAAATTCAAATGGATTTTTAAGGTTCCATGAGAACCGTGGCTACCTTAGGCATCATGGATAATTTAGTCAAGGGGACTATAGATTCTTCAGATACTGGCTTCATGGAGTGTTGTTTTCCACGTGATTTTTTCCTTAATGGTTAGATCTTTCGATCCGTTGTTGTCAGATGCTTTAGCTTGAGCTGTTTTGTTCTTGTTCTTCCACCCTCCAACAATTTTCTAACCTTCCTCTTGTGGAAGCTCAACTAATTCAAATTCCTCCTTAGGTTTTTATCGATTGTGAAACACATAGAGAGGGAAATCCTTGATCTTATGATCAAAGGCCTAACATCGAAAATATGTGTTAGGTAGGTTGATGTAAAGAACACGCTGAGAGTAGTGAGTCTCTCCCATTTTAATCTCCATGAATTCCTTCAACTCTTAGGAGATGTTTACTTCAACACAGACCCATTTCTACGAGAAGGCACTGTAAAAGCATTGTGGTTCCATGCAAACAACTTGCATGATATAGGATGCGATTTGGTGAAAAAATGAACACACGGTAGCGACAGACATAAAAACTCCACTCACACTAGAAATTTGAGAGCCCCATACTCAGACACCACAAAGTCTTTAGTCCAAGGAGAGACAACCAAGAGGGAGTTACACACATACCAGGTAGTCAAATGGGTTAAGATGGTCGAGGCATGGGAGGGGCCATAGAATTGGAAAAGGAAAAATCCTTTAGTCATGTTTTGCACACTTTCGAGTTGGATACCATGAGTGGACAAGGCTAAGTTCACTCAATATTTAATTATTATTTTAGAGAGGACTCCCCATAAGATGAATAATATGGAAGAACTACTCTAGCCATTGGCATGCAACATTAAACTCATAAACATGTAATACATCAAGAGGAGAAACATTACCTCATGAAAGACCTTTGTAACAAATTTCTGGGGACATTTATGTGGCAACCGTCATTGTTTGTATCTCGACTATCTCTAGCCTCAGAAAAAATAACCAGACTTGAAGAGAATGGGGGCATTATATAGGTGAGCGTAGGGGGTGAGAATCCCTAGAACCTACCAATAAAGGTACAGTCCTGCAACACCCGAAGATGTCACGATATGACATGTAAGCGTAAAAACCCTATATATTACATCAAGTGGCTCTCAAATGATTGATTATGTCTTCAAAAATATATTACTAGTGGTTGCCTTGAAAGGTGCAAGTACATATTGTGAAAGTTTTAATTATTATTTTTTAATATACGAAGCTTTGTGTTTGGAAAGTAATATGTAACTTACCTTTGTGAAGGAAGTGATTTTGTAAACTTGATGTTTAATATAATTGTGACAATCAAATAAGAAACTATAAAAGTGAAAATAACATGATAAGAATGATGATTTTAAATAAATTATCAAAATACAATAAATGTCAAGTAATAATATTTAATTCAAACCAATATTTAACTATATAAAGCTCTTAACTTAAATAAATATAATATTCATGAAAATTTTGAAAGGAAGACTTAGATTACGTGGTTATAGAAGGTGTGGTATAGGAAATGATTTTTTAACAATGTTAATAAAAAAAATTCCGAAAAAAGCTATAAATTCTCTTTCAACCTTATCTAACCTTCACATTAAAATTCAAAAAAGATAAATATCAAAATTAATTCTCTAAAGGTAACCTACATTTAAAATGGTCCTCTAAAATATTGAGGAATGTTCAACGTTTTTTTGTTATTTAAAATACTTTCTCACAAAAAGGGGATATTAATGAAAGGGGTTGTGGTCTAATTGAATTGCTTCTATCACTAATATATTAAATCGGTCTCATTGAATTGCTTCCATTACACTCGCCATTATGTAATTTTAAATATGAAGGCTCCATTGAGTTGTTATTGGAATTTTATGTACCAATGCCCTATAGATGTTTTTCCTTTTAGTCATTGTAGTCCAATCCTCATAACTAAGGAAAAAACAAGAATGAGTCCACAAACTTCCCTTTTTACACTATAAAATAAAAACCCTCTATAAATATGAATATAGTTTATCGTTTATTATATTTTGTTGTGATTCTTGGTCTTATTAATAATATTATATGAATAATCCTAACATAAAACACAGTAAATAATCTAAAAAAAGGGATGCTAATTAAGATAGAGATTACACCACATTGGTATACCATTCCTCTTATGAGTTATGAAATTCTCATGCCCATTTTTTGGTGAACTATTAAAGCAACATCCACATTCCCTTTGTAATAAATTTGTGAATTAAAAGGAGAAGAGGTTGTCAATCGGCATATGATTTAAATTTTTCTAAATCAAGGTCTAGATATGGAAAACATATAAACCAAATTTATTTATCTAAAATTGAATCTACATAAAACATTATAGGCCACTATAACCTCTTATTTATTTAGAAAATTGGATTTCAATTAAAGACTTACAAAAAATAGCAATGTTTCTTTCTTATT
Organism: Taxus chinensis; assembly: GCA_019776745.2. Classification (NCBI taxonomy): domain Eukaryota; kingdom Viridiplantae; phylum Streptophyta; class Pinopsida; order Cupressales; family Taxaceae; genus Taxus; species Taxus chinensis. The sequence continues at coordinate 983,682,752 of CM034146.1, forward strand.
TAAACATAAAATATGTAGATAAATAGGCACATGATGAAATAGAGTATGTGTACTTTTATTTATGAATAGGTGTGGGTTAGCAACGTATTAAATATTCAAATCAATTACTATACACTAATGCATAAATTAAAATATATCTCCAAATAAAATTTGCAAGATGTAATGATATATACGATTGCTCACAACATAAAAAGAGGAGTGTATACACCTAATTTTTCACTTTTCATCTTTCATACCTATTACCAACAATTTCCTTTGTAAAGATAAGGGTCACTGATGCATAAATTTCTAGATCAGGTGTCATAAGGGGCCTTTCGAGATTGGGGAATGGTTATTCACGTACCCATTATGGGTTAGAGATTGTACATGGAGAGAGTGTCGTTATTTGGTCGTGGCCTTAGTTTTCCTTACACTAGGTATATGATGCATGGGCATCACAAACAGAACATGAATAATGTAAAATTCTCAGTCATATCACGATATGATGTCATAGAGAAGCTATTAGTCCATTTCATAATGTTAGGTGGAGTTCAAGAATTTGAATATTCAAATATGTAATTTTCCCTCCTTTTTGGAAATCAAAATCCTAAGCATGTAAAAGGGCCAAATCTGGGTTGTCAAGGAGTGAGAAGGAGTCTTGAAGGTCTTATAGTGTGTGTGAGTTAGTCTAAACATGTGAAAATGAATCCTAGGTTGAATTAAGTTGATAAAATGTTTACAAAATAATGGAATATGCTCTTTTGTGTGTAATGGGCACATGAAGAGTCATGAGAGCTAGTTATTTAGGGTATAATAGTAAGTGGAATGAGATAAATTCGATCAAGAGTCAATTATGGAGTCATTCCTTGAGGAAGAGGAGGAAAAGGGAGGTATGAGGAAGAAAACATGATTTTGTAAGAAACACAGTCTGATATATATATAAGATCTTTGTTTTTGTAAAATGCATCTTATCTTTCACATTATGGTTCTGAGTTGTGCTTTAAGATCTAGGAATTATCCTTATGAGTTTATGTAAAGATTTTTTGAAGCTCCTTTAGAAAATTTCATGAAGAATTGGACTATGAAGGCTTTATTTCTAGCATAAAAGTAAATGTATGGGACTGTGCATGTTGATCAAAGGATACTTGTCAAAAACCGCACAAGGAGTCCACGCGGGATAGAAGGCTCAGAAGCAAGGGCACGGAAGGAAAGGAAGGACCCGCGCACGGAAGACAAGTTCATATTTCATGACTTAGCCAATTTTTTAGTATAACAGCCTATTTTTAGAAGATGGTGTGCGGAACACACCAACGATGCAGAGACGTGCGCGCCATACATTGTCTATCTTTGGAGAAGTAGATCGAAGTGTTTATGCATGGAGACTATAGATAGCACACTTGCATGTGTGGCTATGCTTGTAAATGGTGTGTGGCTATCAATAGTATGTGACATATTTTTGGAATAGATAAGCAGTGAAGGGTAAGTCCCCACCCTATATATATGATGTTAGGTACATAGTAGAGAGATATATAGATATAGAGAGGTATGTATGGATGGTATGAGATGTATCTCAGAGAATGCATGCATATGACTGAATCACTGTATCAGTTCCATATGTGCATTGGTATAGATTGACAATACTGTAAGGAGATTATGTATTTACTAATAGATGGAAGATATTGGCTGAATCTAAGTGTTATTTTGTGTGTAGTTGAATAGTGCATGTTATTAATTCAATCATGATTATTGTTTAAGCTTGTTCTTTCATAGTTCTGAGGGTATCATGCATTGTAGAATGATGAATTAGTTATGAATCTATATGTTTCTCCCCTCATCATTTTAACATCCTATTATGGAAACCCTAAAGAGGGACCTAGTACCTTTCTGCACTTCGGGTGAGCGCTCAGTCTAGGCTAAGTGATGTGCCAGCATGACTAGGGTGTTATCTAGTAAATTATAGACTGCATCATTAGTTCTATTGTCGGGACCTCTTTTTCAGATGTTTTCATGATGGTTCGTGATGAAGACGTACCGGTTAACTCTAGAAAGTATTGCGGAATGGATACATGATCTGGAGAAAGAATATGTGTGGCGGTTCAGCAATGGATCTGAGTTTAATGCACGCACTTGGGTAGGAAAAAACCTGTATGACAGCTTATATGAAAGATTTTTCACTATCTTTCCAATAGAACTATACGAATGGCTTAATGCTTATGCATCTCAGTGGAATTAGAGGTATCGCGCACTTGTCTAGACACAGGAAGAATTTCAGGCCCTCTATGATGTTGATCTGATTTGGACTCACGTAGTGGATATATGGTTTTTTGGTGTTCTAAACAGTTATATTCTAGAATATTCAATTTCAACATACTCTTGCCCAAAGGTAGCTAAATTCCATCTTTTGTGGTATCCAAGAGGAACATATTTGCAAGGTATTCCACTGGCGATCAATATCTTAATGGTAATTTTGAACCTGGAGAGTAAACCAATGGCTAACTAAACTTCACCATGCATGAGGGTAGGAACAAGTTTGGTTTAAGATGGTAGACCTAGCAGCAGAAAGGAAAAGAGAGGAAATGCGGCTTAAGTATAATGAGGCACGTGAGAGGGAGATAGATAAGTAGTGTTCCATTGCAGAGAGTATGTCATGGAGGAGAGAGATGGCTCGTGAAGGATTTACAGCTCACGTAGAAGACATGGAGCTAGAGCATCAGGAACTCCCCCATCTTAGAAAGCATGATAGAGATCCCCCCTTGGCCTCACATGAAAGTGCACCAGCAGAGACTATCTGGACCATGGGTGTGCATCTTAATCCACCTGGTGACCTAGTCCTTGCGCTTGGTTTTTCAGTATCTAGTACGACAAGTAACCAACAAACTAACTTGGGAAGTAGGAGAGCAGGAGTAAGTCAAGAATCAAGAACATCAATGGCAGGATAGACATCTTCAATTTCATTTAGAGGATCATTCTTAGGCGCATCATCCACACAAAATGTGAGCACGCAGAATGTTGGATTCACCTCTAGAAGTGGAACTACCTCACAGACTGTAGGGGTACAATATAGTACTATAGTTGGAGCACAGGAGAGTACATCTACATGCTCTATTCCAACTACAAGTGGCAGATCAGGAGGTATAGGTGGTTCTAGTTCTAGTGGATCTAGTGATTTTGGAGGTAGAGGGAACACAAGAGGTTCCGGATCAGGTGGTCAAGGTCTACAGCAACCATAGAATATCTATATGGAAATGTCTCTTCATCTCCCAGAGTATATAGGTATAGAGGATGCTTCCAAATATGCGCATATGTGTGAAATCTTATGGTGTGCTAAAGGGATCACATCTGCTGAGAGAAAGGAAAGTCAATTATCCACTACATTACAGGGGTGTGCACACAGATGGTATAGGAATTTTGACCCTGATCAAACTTGCGTAGATTATGTAGCATTGAGAGATGCTTCCTTAAAATATTTCCATATCCTTGAGTTTGAGTAGAAGAGTATAAGTGTGCTCAAGGATATCAAGCAAGGCACTACTGAGAGTGTACGTGAGTATGATGCTCATTTTAAGACACTTTTATCTAAGCTATCTTATGATATTCACACTAGCCATCATGCACAATGGTTCGTTGGAGGATTGATTATACATTTTAGAAGGGAGTTGTCACATAATACATACACTGATCCACGTGAAGCACTAGAAGCATCTTTACGTGCTGAGGCATTTGGGAGCATTAACACTGGCATTAGTCCATTCCTAGAGGCACAGATTGCAGCTATGGAAAATCAGTTAGAGAATCTATCAACAACTTCAACCCATGAAATGCACTCAAGAATTTGGTGTATAGATTGTGAAGTGGAAGGTCACACCAAGGATAGTTTCCCTCGTAGATGTATACGCTCATCACTATTGGACTATGAGATCTGTCATTTGAATCATGATGTTAGCCATTATCCTTTGTTACAGTACGTGATAAGGAAGAATGTATCTTGCTTTTACAAAATTTATAGGTCAACGACCCATGATACTGAGGATTGTCAACTGATTGGTTAGATCCAGGATGTTATAGATCTTGGGGTATAATAGAAAAGTATAAAAAATAGTTCTAAGTGTAAAAATGAGCACCATGATTGGGATCATAATCAAACGCGCTATGACAGGAATGAGGGGCATTTTGAAGGAGGTCGTGGAAGGGGACGTGTATATCATGGTGGATATGGAGGACAAGGCCATGGTGGAGGAAGAGGTGAGTTCCCTCATTGAACATGTTATATGTGTGGATCTCCTAACCACTATAGGCACGAATGTCCTTAGAATATTACATGTTCTTTCTGTGGAAAGAACCATAGCTATGAAGAGTTCCCGGACTTATATGAGCAGATGAGTAAATAGCATAAGCAAGAAAACAAAGGCGTCGAGATAATTAGAATCCAGCGTGTGGTAAAATATCAATGGATGCCCAAGATAACAGAAGGACCTGAGGTATTGAAAGTGAAGATTACTACATGTGCTAAAGTAGCACGCGTGAGAGAGGCATTGCACCAGAATCCTATGATCACCAAGGATGAGGTTTTACATGTGAGGTACCCAGATCCTCCTCATCAGAAGGAAGTTTACCAAGATACCATGGAAGTACTAAGGAATCTTTAAGGTGAGATACAATACCTAAAGGAACAAAAGAAAGCATCAGAGACAGTCCAAATTGATATTGATGATCTTCGAGAGGTTTACAAGATGTTGCGCCAGGAGAACATTATTCCGCTATTAGGAAGTTGGTTAAAAGGGAACGCTCCACATGCAAGTCTTGAGACCGGATGGAATATTCTGCATGTAAATATTCCCCCTGATAGCATTAACTATAACAAAGAAATTACTCTAAATGTTGTTGTGGATGGGTGGCTGTTGAGCAACATATTGATCGATACAGGTGTGGAGGTAAATATGCTTACATTAGATGCATGTGTACAAATGGGGAGGCCTCCATTGCAGCCATCATCTAATGTGTTGTTTATGGACAAACCGGACTAAGGCCACTCCCATAGGAGTTTTGAAGGATGCATCTATAACTATACAAGGGGCCAAGTTCACTGGGGATTTCGAGGTATTAGCACTTGCAGAAGCAAACAATTCTCTAGCCCTACTTAGACGACCTTGGTGTTATGAGAATAATGCTGCATTGAGATTCTATAAGGGGTATATCAGCTTTAAAAACAAGGAGGAAAGGGTTATGATACCTTTGACAGAAGGAAATTCTACATCATATGTTGAACCTTTAAGTGAGGAGGATTTAAATAGAGTCTATGTATGCGCTATTCAAGACCCAGAGATCAATGAGCCATCAAAATAAGGCATCCTATAGTGGAAGGATTCTCATTATATTAGTGATACTACAAGTATTGCTTGTGAAAATTGGGTTCATGGTACATATGAATTAGTAGGGCGCGAGGTGAAAAGCATGGTTGTGCACAAGAATGGACTTCATTCAATTTGACGGATAGGTCACATAGTACCTTGGTATACAAGGACATAAGATCTTCCTACCTTTCTGAAGGCCATGGAAACACAGTGGACATATCAAGTTAAAAGGAGAGATATGTTAGTCTATACACTGCACAAGACAACAGCGCACTGGTGGGTAGTCCACAGAGATCATCTTATACACTGGGAATATATTGGAATAGCTTTGTCTACCAGGTTCATAAGGAACAATGCACCTATGCAAATCTACACTTATCATGGTGATCAACCTATTCAGCATCACATTCAGTAGTGTGAGAGACTCTGGACAACAAGACATGAAGCATTACCACCTTCACTATGGGTACATAGATTGTATTCTACACTACAATGATGTGTACATGCTTGGTATGTATATGCAAAACTACATCGAGAAACTAGGAACTTGCACAATTTGACTGCTAAGAATGATCCAGACTTTCGACTACTTCTTGACTAAACCTCATGTAGCAGAGGCATTAAAATTTGTCAAGTGCTTAACTATGGGAGATAGTGTAAAAGAAGAAGAGTATATTCAGGAATTATTCGGTGAGGTAGAGTTCAGAGAATGTTTTGAAAAGGAAGAAGAAATGGAATCCTTACTACTTTAACGCACTTGCCTTGAGAAAGAGAAAGGAAATATGGTTTACGTTGTGGATGATGAGGAAGTTGAGAACCTGGATATTGAACATTCACACGAGGTGCGTGAAGTCTTGGATAGTTCAGACAAGGATACGTGTGACTACCATGAACCCATGAAGACAAAGAAGGTGAATATAGGTTTAGAGGTTGAGCCTAAGGAGGCCATAATTGGAGATTACTAGTCAAATTTAGAGGTATCAAAGATCATCGAGTTACTTAGGGATTATCAGAACTTATTCCCTTGAGGGTATCATGAACTTAAAGGCATGCATGAATCACTTGGGGAAATGAAGATCAAACTTAAGGATGGTGCATGACTAGTTAGAAAGAGACTATTAGTGCAAAATCACAGCACCCCCAAATGAGTTCTAAAAATCTACTTTTCTAAGGTAGAATCATCTGGTGTGATTACATAACATTGAACTTTCCCCAAGGTGTGGGACCTAACGAAAGGGAAATCTCTCCAGAGAAGGTTGGTTCCTCTTCCTAAACTACTTGCCACAAGCTACTCCAGTGCAAGAAAACTAAATCTAACCTAATCTAACCATTCCAAGGAACCAAGGAGAGAGAAAGAGGGAAAAACAAATCCTATACTAAAGCAATGATACACTAGTAAATGAAGCAAGATATTCTGTTGAGGGAGAAAGAAATAGAAAAAATGGAGAAGAGGGAGGTCAGACAGAAGTAACACGGCCCAGATCTTCAAATTTTCCATTAAAATCCATGAAACACAACATCCTACACCTGCAAATGTGAAATACATGCACAAAAAAAATCTAGAAGGGAGAGGCACAGAGAAACAACCAAACGATGCAAAGGGTTGAAGAACACCACAAAAACATGTTTTATTTCTCTAGAAGGTGTACAGACCATTACATTTCTAGAATAGAGGCACAAATACATTTTCCAAGCATAGGAGAAGGTTCGCTACTCAAAAATGGCATCGAGAAACAAATTTGACAGAGTTTCTCTATGCCCAGAATGTCTCTCCTTTCCAAAATGAGAAGTGTTAAAATATATAGAAAGAATAAGAGAGAGAGAGAGAGAAGAGGGGGAAATGGAATCCTACTCCAACCACCATGAGATACGCATTGAATCTTGCTTTGAAATTTCAACCACTGAATATCAATGCCTTCTGCAAATCCACCCACAATATGTCACTTCTGGTTCCCCTGTAGATCGAATCAAATCGGATCTAGTAGTTGAAGAGCAAGAATGTCCTACATTAAATTCCTGAAGACATTTTCTCCATTTTTCACCTACCATGGCCTGAAAATTTATTTTTTATCTTTCCATGGCATAGAGGATGTCGAGACATTTCCAACGGTGTAATATTCACAATATTTCTAGCCCTGAGTCGAAAGATATGCCCCTTTGAAGTTTGTATCGAGTCTGTACAAATGGGCAGGAAAAAAATTTGAAAAATGGATCTCTCTTTACATATGGGACACGTGGCATCCAGATTAGGGCAAGAATCAAGTTTGCAGGTCTGTAATTTATCCTTTTCCCTTTTTCCACAAAAAAATGCAAAACTCAAAAAAACCCCACAGCCCCGCTACTCTGCTTGGATATGTGGAGCCTTGGCGCTTGTTCGAGCCTCTCCTTTTGGATTTAGACTTTGGAGAAGTTTCGCGTTGACACGTGGCTCTCTCCATTGTCTCCTCCATACTTAGTCAAATTTTGGACTCTTTCTGAACTGTTTTGAGCCCGAAGACTTTAAATCTTTGTTGTTTCTTTTTCTCGAGCCTCTGGTTCTTCTGACAACTCTTGGCCTCCTTCCCCGACCCTTCCTGAGTCTGTCAAATATATTTAAGACATGGATTCACATGAAAAATCCATTTCTTCTCTTTCTTCTCATATAGGGTTGTTTAAAATTTCACAGGCCCCCTCATTCCATTATAGAGTCCCTCTACAACCAGTTTGCAAGATTTAAATGTGTTTTCTCTTATTCTTTCCGTGTGGGGTCATGGTTGACCCAATATTTTTCCCGGGGTGTGAAATATGGATAACAGATACCTTACAGAATGAATCCTAATCTACAAAAAAAAGTAAAAGAAGAAATTGATAAAATGTTGAAATCTGGAATTATCAAGCCCCTTGATGAGTCAGAATGGGTTAGCCTAATGGTGATCATTATCAAGAAGGACGGATGGATTAGGATATGTGTGGACTGCAGGGAGCTGAATGTTGCATGTGTCACAGATCCATTCCCTGTGCCATTCACTAAGGAAATACTAGGAGGAGTTACGGGGCGCAAAATATATTCCTTCATGGACGGATTTTATAGGTATCATCAAGTTAGGATTGCAAAAGAGGATCAAGAAAAGAAAAATTTACTACTGAATGGGGAATTTTTTCCTATACTGTGATGCCCTTTAGATTGAAAAATGCACCTGTTATATTCTCGTGCATAGTTGTTCAGGCATTTAAATATTTTATTCGCAACTTCTTACAAGTTTATCTAGATGATTAGACAGTGTATGGGCTTGTGAAAGATCATTGTGACAATCTGTGCTTAATGTTTGAATGATTCAGACAATTGAGTATCTCTTTGAACATCAAGAACTACATATTTTCTACACCATTTGGGATACTGCTAGGATGTATAATCTGCAATGAAGGTTTGCTAGTTGATCCAGCCAAGGTTGTAGTCATTTTAGGCCTAGAAGTGCCTACCAATCAGAGTTAGGTGCACAGATTTTTAGGTCATACAGGGTATTATAGAAAAATCATAAAAGGGTATGCCAAAATTGTTGCACCCTTGGAAGAATTATTGAAGGGGAAAGGTACATTTTATTGAGGAGAACCACAACAATGCATGTTTGAGATATTAAAAGAGAGACTTACTACCACACCCATTCTGTGCTTTCCCTCATGGGATAAACCATTTCATGTGCATGTGGATGCTTTTGGCATGGCCATTGGTGCTATGTTAGCTCAACCTGGTGAAGGTATTATAGATCATCCAATCTATTTTTCTAGTAGGAAGCTGACTCCTATAGAACAAAATTATACAACTACAGAGCACAAAGCGTTGTTAATGATCTATGCATTGTATAAGTTTTGACAGTACTTGTTAGTAACACCATTTTTGTTTTATATAGATCACATGGCATTAAAGTACTTGGTAAATAATCTCGTCTTACAGGGACGCATATGTAGATGGGTGCTCCTATTTCAAAAGTTTTACTTCACAGTTGTGGTGAAGCCAGTGAAAAGAAATTCTGGACCAAATCATTTATCTAGAATCAATTTAGGAGAAGATTCACAGATAATTGAAGAGACAATGTCGGATGCACAGTTATATAGGTTACAACATGTGCCCATGGAATTAGAATACATTGTTGTCTTTCTACGAATAGGTATGGCACCAGAAGGGATGAAAGCATTAGAAAAGAAACAGCTTACTATATGCACGACATTGTTTATGTTAATCAGTGGTGACCTCTACAAGCTAGGCAGAGATGAAGTATTACGCCGTTGTGTATTGGAACATGAGCGTAATGATATTATGGAAGAAGCTCATGGTGGTATTGTAGGATTCCATTATGTAGGTGATGCGACTGCTCAGAAGATCCTACTTACAGGATTATGGTGGGAGACATTGTATAAGGACTATAAAGAATATTGTAAGGCAGGTGATCATTGTTAGCACCTAGGAAAACCAGGGCAAATAGATGAGATGTATTTGAGACCAATTACTAGTGCCAAACCATTTGAGAAATGGGCCATTGATTTTATAGGACCTATTTCACTAACTGCGCGTAGGGCTGGATTACGCTATATCATTACTTGTATAGATTATCTCACGCGGTGGGCAGAAGCAACACCTACCAAGGACTATACGACAACTACAACAGCTAGGTTTCTCTGGAAGATTTTTCTTACAAGATATGGATGTCCCTTAAGCTTGACAAGGGATAGAGGTACACACTTTTTCAATGAAACAATCAAGATTCTATTAGATGAGTTTATGGTTGCACACCATAAAACTCCTTATCATCCTCAGGAAAACGGAACTTCTGAGGCCTTCAACAAGATTTTAAGCTAGACTTTGACAAAAATTTGTGATGTTGGAAGAAAGGTTTGGATGATAAAGTATCAACTGAGCTTTGGGCATATAGAACAACTTATAAGATATTGAATAAAGCAACATCGTTTCAGTTGGTGTTTAGCATGGAAACTATTCTTCCTATAGAGTTTATGTTACCTTCTTTGTGCATTGTGTGCGCTGGAGGTCTAGCTAATGAACATGCTTTAGAAGAGCGTATCGAAAAGATGATTCAACTGGATTAGCACTGAGCCATACCAAGATGGAGTCAGAAGAAGGAAAAGGCTAGGTTGAAGGCATGGCATGATAGAAACATAAGGGATAAGAAATTTGAGATTGGACAAATGGTACTTCTTTATGAGTCAAAGTTTTTGTGCCATCTAGGCAAGCTCAAGGAACATTGGTTGGGACCATATGTTATCACTTCTATACTTGAATCAAGTGTTTTTCAGTTAGAAGCACTTGATGGAACATGACTAGCCAGTTACTTTAACAGGAGTAGGCTGAAGCCCTACTATAAATAAGTCTTCTTGGTGTTTGTAATAAGATAGCATTTCCATTTAGTTTAGGTTTTCAATTATGTATTTCTTTAATGTATTTCCTTCATTGTTGTTATGCTTTGTCAATTTAGTTTTTGTTTTCATGTATTAAGCGCTCTTGTGCACATGAAGCTAATTACTATATGAAGACTGATTATACACATAGGAATGCACATAATTTTAATGTGGGGTGGTTGTATTTATCCAAGAAAAATATTGTGGGAATTGAAAGGAGAAAGGAATAAGATGTTACTGGTGTGCTTTAAGTCCAAGGAAGATTGCTTCTCAAAAGTAACCAAGGATAGAGATGAATGAAAGAAAAATATCATGCGAGGTAAGCAGAGGCCATGATAGCTACTAGGAGAAGGTATAGTGATGAGGTACTCGTGCATAAGAGCATGCGTTGAAGAGAATTCTAAGACTAGAGCGTAGGAAGGTGCACTAGAATGTTATAGCTAGGTGCGAAGATGTACCGTGTGGAACGAATGGATTTGGTCAATGAATGGGGGGATATTTGGTAGGTGAAGGAGCAATAAATGCATCAAATTTTGAAAAACTTATATAAGGATGGGATGCAGATTAATTTTTACCTTTGCGACTAAGAATATTTGAGAAAAGAGCCAAGTGCAAAGAGTTGAGTGATTGAGTTAAGGTGTGAAGGGTGTGAAACCAAGCATGACAACCAAATCTATGTGACAAGAAGCTTGTGTCCCCAGTGGTGAAAGGTTTGAGCAAAGCAAGGAGACAGAAAAGAGTTAGATTACAAAGTTTCCACCTAGGGCATAATTGAATCAAGCTAGGGTTGATTCGTAGCGTTGCAGAGTTGAAGAGGAGACATTTTCAAGTTTAAAAAAAATGACACCGAAGAAGGCATCTGAAGTAGCAGTAAAAGGGAAGAAGAAGGTGGTCATCAAGGAGGAAGAGATGGCACCCGAAAGCCATTTTTTAGAGACGCAATATCCAAAAGGATTCATCATTGGGAAAGAATGGGATTATCCCATCAGAAAGAGTAAAGTGAGTGAATGTAATCACAAGACTTCAGAGAACAAGAAGGAGAACGATTCCTTGCTCACTACAAGAACAAACAAGTGCACAGTGGAGGACATGCCAGTATATGATGATGTGGGTGAAAAGATTTTGAATAGAATTGGGGTCTATCAGTTGTATGAGTTTCCATATTTTGGGAATTATGAGCCCTTGTATCAGTGGCTCATGAGCAGGGTGCATGAAGACTTCTTCTACTTTACAGGATGCAGAGTTAGAATCTCATCTGCACTTGTCTCATCAGTTATAGGTTTCAAGGCCATAGGAGAAGATATAAAAGGTGATCTTACAAATAAAGTTGTGATTATAAATACCAAATAGAATTTGGGATACCTGAAGGGTCCACGCAGAATAGACATAGACAAATTGAAGAACTGTCCAATTGTACAAGTTGCAGCACACTTTGTTACCAATTTGAATGATCAGGAGCGGTGGTCTCAAGTAAATACTATGTGGTTACATGTGGCACGTAAGATGTCAGAAGGGACAATCTACAACATTTCAGGCTATATTACATAGAAAATAGTCAAAGAAGCACACACATGAGGGAAGATCAGCTTTGGGTATGTTCTACTATCACTGGTATTCATGGAGATCAAAGTACCAGATGGACCAAAGGAGAATGTATGGGAATACCCCATAGAGAACAATTCCCCACCTAAAAGATTCAGCAAGTACCTACGCAAGGGGGCCATGACAGATAATGTAAAGTAAAGGGCAGATAAGTGGCTATGACCGGCTTTGTGTGGCATTTGGGGAAAAGTGGCACATCCCAAAGGACCTACCAGTAGTAGTAGTGAAACAATTTAAGTTTTTTGTATATCAGCATTTCTACATCACATGCTTCCCAATGAAAGATGGAGTCTGGAGCCCTTGGTGCAAGTTACCTTAGGCATTCACTGCAAGGTATTTCTAAGCATCTATTCATATATTTATAGACATGTGTCGATTGATCTTCAATGCAGATAAGGTAGACTGTGAATACCATACACTAAGGAAGAAGTATGTGTACCCTAACAGAAGTGCTTGTATAGAGAGGAAAATTTTAGAAGTACTGAATATCAAACAAATAAGCCTGGTTATAGTAGATGTGGGGGCAGCATTGGTGTATCTCCAGTTGAAGCTGAAAATGGAGAATAAAAAATATGTGGAAGGTGAGTTCGCACTTCCAAAACCACCAAAGGGAAAGCATACAATGGAGAATATCCTAGCACTTAAGCCCACATAACCAATGTAAGTGCAGGATGAGGAGGAGGAGCGTGAAGATAGTGGTGGTTTGGAGCATAGGGGTAGGAGACATCCTAAGAATAAGAGTAAAGTTGAGCGTGTTGTTACACCACCTCATCCACAAGAGGGGGATGAGGAGGATGTAAATGCAGTACAAGGGGAGCGCAGGTTTAAAAGGATATTTAGGAGAAAAAGGACCCAAGGTGCTACTCCAACCACTACACATAAATCACCCAAACTCTCCCCACAAAAGGAGGCTACTGCGTAGAGGAGGAAACTGAAGTTGAATGAGGAGGCAGAAGAGTCAGAGGAAAGCATGCCTAATTCTCCTACACTTCCAGAGAACATAGAAGACCAGGGTGAGGCATCAAAGGAAAAAGAAGAGGAAGAGAAAAGACCAGAGGAGATAGTTGTAGAGGATGTTCAGGATAAGGAGACACAAGTCCCAAATTTGGAGGTTGTTAGTGCAAATCAGCAACACCCCCTAAATGACCTTCAGGTCTACAAAGAGAAATTGGGTCATTTAGTGTGATTGCACAACATTGAATCTTTTCCCCAAGTGTGGGACTCGCAAAATGGGAAAAAACTCTCTAGATTGAAGGCTAGTTCCTCTACTCCTTTGATCAGATGTATGCATGAATTTTGTAGAGGTTTAATACTAGATCCTACTCTAAATTCAAAGGAGACAAAGATAAAGGATGCAAAAGAAATAAAACTAAGTAAAAGTGGTGATAAACCAAAGGAGTGGTGAACATCTATTTCTACAAATTGACATAGATTATAAAAATACAACACAAGTTATGCACAAATTGCTAGAATGTAATGAAGAATTAGAATGAAGCAAACAACACAAGAAAGGATTGAAAAGCTCATTCACAAAGCTTGCATTGTCATTTCCATTTTTAAAATACAGTGCATTACAACAACAAAGAGGTAAAAAACATGTTGCAGTCCTAAAAGAGGTCTGATATTCCACAAGTTCACTTGCCAGGGTGAAGAAGGAAGCCTACAGTTCATAAAAAATGTCCAACCCTTTACAAATGAGCCAAATCTGGCTTTTAACAATGAAAACTCGAGCTCGGGAAGGAGAATCTTGGGAAAAATGAAAGGAATCATTCAACCACCAAAAAAATCTAGTAAAATAGCATGGGAGCCCTTAAAATTTTATTCCTTAAGATTTTTGACCATGCTAGAGAAGAATGGAAGCCATACTGCATTAAAAATGGTGGTTGAAACGTCGGTTCTATTCTTTTCCCCATGCTAGAGGCATTTTTAATTTTTCTCTCACCAAACTCCATTAAAAAACAAAATTGAAGATTCCATAATGTAGAAGAATTCCATAGCTTTCCAATGACACCAAAATCGAGAAAAAATTGAGCTCCGAATCGAAAGATATGCCCCCTCTATAGATTTAGGGCAAAAATCGGGTCGGCCCTCTTTTTTGAATTTGGGAAAAATTCCCCAAAAAGTTCCACCCCCCACTGGTTTGATGCCACGTGTCACTTTCCTATTGGTCCATGGGTGTTTAACTGGCCTTTTTTACGTTTTTTGAATTTTTGGAAAAAATTCCAAAATCGCCCCACCGCTCCACTGCCACATGTCATCTTCTTATTGGCCTACCGAGGCACGCTCCAAAAGTTTCCTTTGCACCCAAACCACTTTGACTATGCTGGCCACATGGACACATGGCACGTTTTTATTAGTGCAAGGGCCTTCGGGGGGTGAAGTTTTATTGCACCATTTGCCACTTTGGCAAAATTGTTAAATTCCCTCCACACCTCCGACTCCCGCCTGTTTGTGGACACTTTTCACCTTTCTTTTTACTCACAAGCCTTCAAGCCAAAACTTTTATTTGTGCCCCCCTACTGAGAACTTGGAAATTTTCTAAATTTCCCCCTACCAGTCTGACCTCCAATGCCATGTGGCACGTTTTGATTGGTCCGTGGAACTTCCTAGGGAAAATTTACCTCAAAAACTCCGTCGGGCCATAACTTGAGAAATACAAGAAGTTAGGAGAAACATTTTACCTTTTTGGAAAGGTGAGGAAATTCCCTATCTGATGAAACCATGTCCAGAAAATTTTGAGTGCCTGAAAAGTGAAAAAAATTTGACTGAGGCACAAGGAAGGAAGGAATGAAAGGAAGTAAGCCAAAAATGAGCAAGAGGCTTATTTTGAATAAGAGAGACTAAAGTTCCTAAGCAGCAAAGGTCTAGACGAACAAGTGGAGAGCACATTCCAATGGCCATGGGGTATACAGAGGATGCAGGAAAAATTGTCCATGCCCACTTCCAGAGCACGATAGCATAGAAGGATTTATTCAGCTGGGAGTTAATGGATGAAGATATGGCGATGGTGCACACTAGAAAGAAACTATCATGGTCAATGCACACCCACATGGATGAGCCTGAATTTGATGTGTGTGAAAAGTCATGTGTTTTGAGACAATTGAAGAAGGCACCTCAAGCCAAACACATGATAGTAAAGCTTGTTGTTATGTCAGATGAGCAAGTCAGCAATGCATTGGTAAAAGTTTCTACTGAGGTGGCTAGAAGAAACATGGACAAAGCTGCCACAATCAGAGTGTTACACGAGGAGTTGAAAACAAAGGACGTAGAGATAGCTCACCTAACACATGAGAGGGAATTCACTCAGAAGAAGAATGAGGTGTTCATAAGCATTGCAGAGGAGATTGGGGACAATGTAATCAAAGAAAGGCCACACTTAGAGGCCAAGGTACCACAGACATTTCCTTTAGTGATACACTATGTGGGGAAAATGGTGGACTTGGTATTTGAGGATGAAACTCTGCGTATACAAGCGCTAGAATTATCTGAACAAGATTTCGATTGAGAGAAAGCATCTATAATGAGAAAATTTACATCTTATGAAGGGTTGTTGCAAGCATTATAGGAAGTATTGAAGAAATCAAACCAAGCTTTAAATGTATGCACAACTCCAGAGGTGCTTATCAACATCAAGAGCCTCAAAGACAATAACGAGGTCCAGAGAGTAATGAAAGATGAGACATTGGGCCACATAGAAAGGTTTTCAATGGTTAAATAGAAGCACAAGGCCCTAGCAGAAGCACAAGAGCTTCACAAGACTCAGCTGAAAGAGCTTGGAAAGCTAATTACGCAGAAGATGGACCTTTTAGAAGGTAGAATGACCTCAATGTCTAGTATTGTGTTGGTTCTGCAAAATGAGAAAGGATAGATTGCAAGGGATGAGTTGGAATCCATTGCTATGGACATCCCAGAAAAAGAAGGGCAAGCACTCATTGACTGACAGGTATTAGAGGCCGAAATAAAGGAGGGGTATCCAAAGTTGATATTGTAAACTGATACAGAGGAGGTTTCCTAATAACCTCATCGAAATTATTTATTTTATCTACATTATTTTATTCTTATTCTTTCCATTCTTCTATTATTTCCTTCAATTTTTGGAGATACCCATTATCGGGACGACAATGAGATTAGTGTGGGGTAATTTTGATCAAAGGATACTTGTCAAAAACCACACAAGGAGTCCGCGTAGGATAGAAGGCCCAGAACCAATGGCGTGGAAGGATAGGAAGGACCTGCACGGAAGGAAAGTTTAGATTTCATGACGTAGCTGATTTTTTAGCATGAAGACCTATTATTAGAAGATGGTGTGCAGAACACACCAACAATGCAGAGACATGTGCACCATGCATTTTCTACCATTGGAGAAGTGGATCGAAGCATTTATGCATAGAGACAAGCTGAGAATAGAATTGACACTTCAATTAACTGCAAGAGGACTATAGATAACACACTTGCATGTGTGGCTATGCTTGTAAATGGCGTGTGGCTATCAATAGCATGCAACCTATTTCTAGAATAGATAAGTGATGAAGGGAAAGTCCCCACCCTATATATATGATGTTAGGTACATAGTAGAGAGATATATAGATATAGAGAGGTATGTATGGATGGTATGAGATGTATGTCAGATATTACACGCATATGACTGAATCATTGTATCATTTCCATACACGCATTGGTATAGATTGACAATACTGTAAGGAGCTTCTGTATTTACTAATAGATGGAAGATATTGGTTGAATCTAAGTGTTATTCTATGTGTATTTGAATAGTGCATGTTATTAATTCAATCATGATTACTATTTAAGCTTATTCTTTCATAGTTATGAGGGTAGCATGCATTGTAGAATGATGGATTAGTTATGAATCTATATGTTTCTCCCTTCATCATGTTAACATCCTGTTATAGTAACCCTAAAGAGGGACCTGGTACCTTTGCGCACTTTGGGTGAGCGCTCAGTCTAGGCTGAGTGATGTGCCAGCGTGACTAGGGTGTTATCTGGTAAATTCTAGACTGCATCTATGCATGAAAATGAAACTAAGCTTGTCATAGATCTTCTGGTATATATTTACTTTTAATATTAAATTTTTGTAATAGTCACCATGTTTATAAAGGATGTTGAATTGATTTTCATTAGGTAAGATTGGATGACTTTGTTTTGTGTGAGTTTACATGTCTTGGTAGTGACTAATTGCTCGGAAAGACTCAATGCTAAGGAAACATACATGCATGAAGATATTATTACAATAGGAAATATATTATTAGAATCCTCTTACACATGCAAGGAATAAACCATAAATAGATTGAAGATATTTTTTGTTGTAAGAGAAACCCTACTTCCTATAGTTTGTCATAGTGGTCTAAAGTAGTATTTTGAGATTAAAGATCACTCTAGCATTTTTTGTTAAGTTGTGCACATGGATTAATTCAAAATAAACATCCAGGGTGATTTCCAAGTTTTGAAGAAGTTGTTTTTGCATTGTAATGAATTTTGAACCTTGTCGGGCAGGATAAAACCCCCACTAGGGTTTGGACTCATTTTATTATTTGCAGACCTTAGGATTCATTCCAAGCCTCAAAATTTTGGATTAATAAAATATACAATAGGTCTAATTTCATATTCAATGGGTTTTGAACATTAATTAGGTCTTTCACAATAGTCATTTCTAACAATGTCTTTCTTGGAGGACAACTACAACAGTTAAGGCTTGTTGGAGAGAAAGATTGGCAAGGATAGGTGACTTAAACTTGGAGTGGAGACTTATAAATTGGTAGAAATAATCTTGAGGTTGGTTTCATTCATTTTTTAAAATTTAAAGCGTTAAGTTAAGACCATATCCCTAGAATCCTTGACAGTGTAGTGTTTAATACATTGATACAAACCTAAGACCTAATTTGAGAGATCAATCTTGCATGAAAAGTGTTTTCCTTTGAAAAAATGATTATAAACTTTGGGAATAGTTAAACCTTGCAAATGGGTATCTAAATGTACCTTGGTTGTGTTAAGGAACCTTCAAAATCAAAATAAATATCTAGAAATTTGAGCAAATAGGGCTAGTAGGAGTTATTTGCTCTAGAAGGCAAAAAGTGGGATTCTATGAATAGTTGAAGTAGTTGGCTTATAAAATTATAACACACCATCATATGGGAAAAGGGTATTTAAGTATTTGTTTATTTTTTTGTTGTTATGTCTAGATGTGTCTAACCATGAATCATGTAAAGGACTTGTTCTTGAGAGCTATAACAAGGTAGTTGGAGTAAAGGACGAGGAAGTGAATGGATTTATGTGATTTCATTCAAGTTGAAGGCTAAGATAACCTTGAATAGGATGTATGAATAGGTGCGTTTGATCTAAGGAAGTATATATGACTAAAAGTGTGTAAATTTGATTGTTTGAGCATGCTCTTGGAGATTTATAAGAGAGTAATTTGTAATAAGGTGAGATCAAGTCTCCTTGAAAATTGATCTTGGAAGTCAAATTGGTATTGTTTGGTGTGAATAATCAGTGTAAAAGGAAATGAAAGCAATAAATCAATGTAAAAGGTAAGGAAAAAAGAGGTTAATAAAGATTAATTTGGTGAAGTGAGATAAGAGAGAGATGATGGTAAGAGTGAAGAATCACACGATGAAGTTATTGTGGACCAAGAGGAATGTCTATTAGATGAAGAATCAGTTGATAAAGTTGATGAATTTGGTAAGAAGAGGAAAAATGAAGAATATGGACAATTTTCAGTCCATTTGAGCAAGGAAATTGATTAAAATATAATGAGCATGAGCTATATGGAGATGAAAACCATCACGAGTCATGAAGAACAATGTGTATTTGTTGTTATGTTGTTTGTTTTTACATGTACAATAACAGAAATTTTGTAAATGAAAAAGTTTAAGAAGAAAATGAAGAGAGAAAGAAGTAAATTTCAAACACATGCAAGGATATAGAGAAAGATATGGGACCCAGGTGGTCAAAGAGCAATCAAGAACAATGGGAGAGTAGAAGAAAGAGAAAGAACATTCAAAAAAACTCAAGAATAACTAGGAGGAACAAAATTATAGGTATTGAACACAAAAGTATAGGATGTCTTTTCTCCATCTTGGGAGTATGATGCAAGGGCATCACAAAGAGAACATCAAGAATTTAAAATTCTTAGTCATATCATGATACGAGGCCATAGAGAAGGTATTGGTCCATTTCATAGTGTTAGGTGGAGTACAAGATTTTGAATATTCAAATATGTAATTTTCCCTCCCTTTTGAAAATCAAATTTCTAAGCATGTAAAAGGGATAAATGTGGGTTTTCAAGGATTGAGGAGTATCGAATGTCATATAGTGTGTGTGAGTGAGTCTAAACATGTGAAAAGGAATCCTATGTTTAAGTAAGTTGATAAAATGTTTACAAAATAATGGAATGTGCTCTTTTGTGTGAAAGGGACATGTGAAGAGACATGATAGCTAGTTAGTTAGGGTTTAATAGTAAGTGGAACGAGATAAATTCAATCCATAGTCAGTTATGGAGTCATTCCTCAAGGAAGAAAAGTGAAGAAGAAAACATGATTTTGTAAGAAACACGATATATATATATATATATATATAAGAGCATTGTTTTTTATAATTCATCTTGTATTTGACATTGTGGTTATGAGTTGTGCTTTAAGATCTAGGAATTATCCTTATGAGTTTATGTTAATATTGTTTGAAGCTCCTTTAGAATATTTCGTGAAGAATTAGACTATGAAGGCCCTGTTTCTAGCATAAAAGCAAATGTATGGGGTTATGCATGACAGTGAAGCTAAGCTTGGTGTAGATCCTCTGGTATATATTTAGTTCATGATCTTAATATTAAATTTTTTAATAGTCTCCCATGTGTTGAAAATATGTTGAAGTGACTTTCATTAGGTAAGATTGGATGACTCTGTTTTGTGAGAGTTTACATGTCTTGGCTGTGACTAATTACTCGAGTGTGTAATCTAAGAAATTCTTCTTAATGCTAAGGAAACATAAATGCATGAAGATATTATTGAAATAGGAAAGAGATTGTCAAAATCCTCTTATGCATGCAAGGAATAAACCATAAATAGATTGAAGATCTAGTTTGTTGTAACATAAACCTTGCTTCCTATAGTTTTTCACAGTGGTCTAAAGTAGCATTTTAAGATTAAAGATCACTCTAACCTTTAATATTAATATGCTCACATGGAGTAATTAAAAAAAACGTCCAGTCTGATTTACAGGGTTTGAATAAGTTATTTTTTCATTATAATGAATTTTGAACCTTCTCGGGCAGGACAAACCCCCCCTAGGGTTTAGACTCAGTTTATTATTTGGGGACCTTAGGATTCATTCCAAGCATAGAAATTTTGGAGAAATCAAATACAAGAGGTATAATTTCATATTCAATAGGTTTTGAACATTAATCATCTCACAATACTTATTTCTAAAATTATCCTTCTAGGATGATAGCTACAATAGTTAGGGATTATTGAAGAGAAAGATTGGAAAAGATAGGTGAGCTAAACTTGGAGTGGAGACTTATAAATTGGTAGAAATCATCTTGAGGTTTCATTCATTAATTTTTGACAGTTTGAAGAGATTAGGTAAGACCATATCTATGGAATCCTTGACAATGTAGTGTTTAAGATAGTGATATAGACCTACGACCTAATTTGAGAGATCAATCGTGCAGAAAAAGTGGTTTCCCTTTAAAATCAGACTTATCAAATATCAAAATAGTTAAAATTTGAAAATGGGTATCTGAATATACCTTGGTTGTGTTAAGTAACCTTCAAAATCAAAATAACTAGATAGAAACTTGAGCCAACAGGGCTAGTAGGAGTTAGTTACTCTAGAAGGAAAAAAGTGGGATTGTGTGAATAGTTGAAGTAGTTTGTTTTATAACAATTATCACACAACATCATAGGGGAAAAAGGTATTTGAGGATGTGTTTTTTAGGTGTGTGTAGATGTGTATAACCATGAATCATGCAAAGGAATTTCTCTTGAGAGTTATAACTAGGCACTTGGAGTAAAGGAAGAGGAAGTGAATGGATTTTTGTGAATTCATTCAAGTTGAAGGATTAGATAACCTTGAATAGGACATATAAGCATGTGCCTTTGATGTGAGGAAGCATATATGAATAACAGGGTGTAAATTTGATTGTTTGAGCATGCTCTTAAAGAGTTATAAGAGAGTGTTTTGTAAGAAGGTTAGATCAAGAAAGTCTCCTTAAAAATTGATCATCTTAGAAGTCAAATTGGTATTGTTTGGTGTGAATTTGTATTGTATAAGGGTAATTAAATAAAGCTAATGCGTTGCAAGGTCAAAAAAATTACACGGTAGACTCTTTTAGCCACTTTGCCAAAATCTACAAAACAGATTGCCTAGAGTAAAAGGAGTGTTTTGTTGTTCTTGACTTGATTGTGTGTAATGTCTTGATGAATGCATGAAAAAGAGTAATTTGAGCACCTTATCAGTATCCTTGTCTTTCTAGGTCTTATACACATCATATGGACAATTTATTTCTTGCATATCATCACTCTATACTTTTCTCATCCACTTCCATGATCTACAACACCTCTCTTTTACTTTTCACGATACATTACCTCATTTCAACACTTATGGATAACACCATCACCCATGGGTGATGGTGTCAGTGTTTTATTTCCTTTTTCCAATGCCATTTCCCATAGGTGATGGCATGTTATATATACCTTCACCTCATTTCAAATTCATAAGAAAGAAAATGAAGCCATAATCATTCAAACTGCCATTTGATCTGCTCTTTTACACCATCTTCACATATGTTCCCCTAGATCTTGGTTCATCTTGCATCTTGTGTAGATTGGAGTGGATAATAGTTTTCTTGGATGTTTTCTTATGCTATTAGTTCACCTATAGTGAGTCTAGGACAGGAATGGTGTTCCCCTTATCCACCTAATAACAAATCTCTCTCATTGTATTACTTCTATAGAGAGATAGATGCACCAATGACCACCCTATAGGTACAAGGTGAGTGCTCTAATAATATCTTGTCATTTTTTCATAGGTAAGTTCATTTCCTTCTTCATTTTTCTATGTTAGCCAAGTATTTGATGTGTTTGGATGCTAGTTAGCATAGTACTCTTATCCATTATCATCTCCTTAGTTATCATTACTTTCATTAATGCTTGTTTTATTTATTTTTGATCCATACCTCTCCACATCCAACTATTGATATCTCAGTAGGTTTCCTTCCTCTATCTTGACCACAAGCCTTAGAAACAAAAGGTTGACCTAGTGTAGGGATTACTTCCCTTTAGATATGTGACCCTAGTGCTCACTGTATCCCCGTTAAGTCTATCCCCTTGTATGTTGGTACATGTGTGTTTCCTACTCATTTCCTCAATACCCTTGTAGAATGGAGTGTTTATGAGTGCATGTTATTAAGACACATTTTGGCCCACATACATTCTCTGGTGAACCTAACATGAATCTTACAAACCTTCTAATCAAGCACAACTCGTTAAAAACACCCACCTTTAAATTTGACTTCATCTAAATAACCAAAAACCCACAAAACCTCAAAAAACCATCTACACATACACCATCACCCCTGGGTGATCCTGTTTATTTTTGTTTTCTCATATATAAATGCCTTCATCCCCTGTGCATACCTGTTTGCATGACTAATTTTTTTTATTCTACCAGATCTACCCATAAACACCTTTGGCCCTGTGTACATCCTCCTGTACAACCTAATGTGTTTATAGCCTTAATTTTTGGAACTTCTCTTAGCCATATTATCACTCCACCATGGATTATGAGGTGCTATGATTATGTTGTGTAAATGTTTCCTGAGATATATAATCTTGACGTTGAGTTTCCCTTTTTTATGGATTATTACGCCATAAGAGCACCTAGAAGGAAGCCTTGTACCTGCCATAATGGCCTACTTGAGGATGAGGAGAAAGAAAACTAGAATAATGATACCTTTGACCATCCTCTTGAGATTTAGAAATTTGTATCTCAGTTTCCTCAATACAAGGGAGAATTAGAGGAAATTCTTGGCAAGCACCTTCTCAAATTTTTCTCTAAACAACTTGACCATATGGAATAAAAAGGGAAAGCTTTTGAAATAGGTTCATATGAAAATTCCTCCAATTTTGATGATACCAGCCTCATTCTCCAAATCATTGACAAAATGAGCCAACAAAAATCTGCTATGATGACTCAATTTCTCCAAATACAATCCAACATGGAGCAGTTAGTCAACTGACCTCCAATGGGATCTTGGGGCACCACGCCCCATCCTTTGATAAATGGACCTAATGGTGTACCCATCACTCAACTCCCCATTCAGAATAAATTATTTCTAGTAGTCCAATAAGATCCATTAACACCTGTTGGTCACAGAAAAAGAACTTCAAGCAGAGCAACAGTCAAGGGACAAGAAGTTCCTCCTCTTTAGTGGGAGAGGTTCCCTTATTCATAAATAGACCTATTTACATATGTACGAAGCAAGGTTTCACTATGGAACTTGGATATCATGAAAGTGTTTCCTAAATAGATCATCAATTACAAAAGTATAGAGGAATCAAGATGTGGAAATGAGCAGAAAAGCACCATTTAGAATTATAGATGACAGAATAATTCCTTATGCGTTTAAGAATACAGAAAATTGGAATAAGATCATTTTGTATCTGTATTAATAAGATGAAATTTGAAAAGACACACAGTTCTATAAATAACATCTACGAGAATACAAAGCTTCTCAGCATAATGCAGACAAATGATTTAATAGTATTTAATAGATAACTTGCGAATAAAAAGAATCAGATGGACAAAGAATGAAAATCCTTTTGTATTGATTGCTTTATGATTTCTTTGCACTTTCAAAAATAAGCCAAGTTCCTCCCTCAAAAACGGCGAGGAGAGGCCACTATATAGTTTATAAAACAGTTACCCTTGGTAACTACTTTTAACTAATGTTTAGTTAAAGGGCTACTAATCACAATACCCCAACTAATTACAATAAATCTGGGATGAAGAAGGAAGAAAGGAGAGAAAATAGGAGAAGAAGATAGGTGCTCATGATTGAGAGGGGCCCACTGATTTTAGCATCCACTGTCTGAATCTTTTCAGTGCCTCTGCTATGTCTTTGCCTTGTGGGACCGATGTGTTAGCAGTGGACTGGGTCCAAAAACTGAGGCACTTCTTCATCTCTTTGTCAAATTCGACGTGTATATGATGATATTTATTTTCTTCTTCAATAGCAGATTGGAGAGAGCAGATCTCCTTCATCTTTTCCTTTGAAATGGAATCCTCCTTGAACAAATTATCCTTGACAAAAGTTCTGAATTGAGCTTGGATTTCTTTCAAGGAGAGGGGTACACCAAAGGTCTCATCATGGAGGTGGCAATGTATGTCCTTGAAAGTAGATATTACCAAAGTCTTAAAGGCCTTACCCTTCTGCCAACTATTTTTTAATTCTCCCAAAGCCTCTTCTAGCACCTTGATTTTCCATTCCATGTTGTATACCCATGAATTTGACAAGTTGTCCTTTGCATCATCGAAGACCTTGCTTGCCATTAGAATATTCTCATCAGTCTGTCCCATGAGGCGAAGGTCTACTATACAGCTGCTCTAGAGTTTGAGCTCTTTATCTATATTTCAATAGTGGAGGAGAGCTTTTGTTGCAGATTATTCACCTTCTCATTGATTTTGAAGGCTTCACCAATGAAATTCAACCTTGCAATAAGCATTTCATCCCCCATGGCCTCCATAGCCCTTCCATAGATAGAATACCTGTGTATATCTTTGATACTCTGCACTTCATCTTGGCTGAGAATCACAAGTGGTGGAAGAGTAGCCAGTGGGGTAGGATCTAAAACCTTATCCTTGGATAGCAGTGACTTGATGAAACCTGTAAGAACCTGAGCCTGCTCCTCCAACTGCTCTATGGTTTTTTGCCCTTTCTCTACCCTCCCAATGACTCTGGTGACTGTTTCCTGAAGATTGGGGATCTCACCTTCAAGAGTAGACTCTCCCATGGGAATCCATGAGAGCTCAAGATCAGATGCTTGCAAATCCTGCTCTGTCTTGTCTACTTTGGGCTTGGCTATCTCTAGGAATTGTTGGCCCTGAGCATCATATACTATCCTGGAAGTAGTCCTGGCCTTCTTGGCGGGATTAGGGGGAGTAGAGCCTAACAAGGCTGCCACAGCATCGAAGTTAGGTCCCGAGATCCGAGAAGAAAAATTTCTCTTCCTACTATCGACGAGAGGTTGCACCCATGCAAAAGAGGAGGAAGAAGAAGAAGGTGGGGCAAGAAGGCCGAGAGACAGAGAACTCATATCACCCAGGGTGTGCACGGCTGTTGCTTCTAGTTGAGATATGAACGGGACACTCGGGGCTTCTAGTGCGGAGGAATCAACAGTGCTTGGAAGTTCAGTGCTTTGAACCTCCTTTTCTTTATCTGTAGGAGATTCTAGAGCACTTGTAGAAACTAGCACTTCACTCTCCTCACTTTCACTGAGAACAATAATGTTCTCTAGTCCTGAAGGAAATTCTGAACACTTCCTTAGGGGATCTTCCTCCACAGGTTCCTTCTTAACTTCTTTGACTTTCTTCTGATACACTTGGGTGGATGAGGAAGGAGTGGAAGATGTAGGATCTTTAGTTGATGAGGCAAGAGGGGTCTTTACAGGTACTCTTAAATCAGGTGACAATACCTCCTTTCTTGGTGTTGAGGTGTCTTTGGAGGAGGACTCACCTGAGTGCCTTCTAAGTTCGTGAACTCTCCTGTCAAACCAGATTTTGGTTCTTACCAATACGGGAGCTAGGATTTCTGCCAGATCATCCTTCTCCTTTTTGAACCAATCCAAATCCTCCAAGGGAGTGTGTTTAACCACGTTTTTATACTCATATGAGTACAGGTCAGAATTATCATCCTGGAGCCCTTCAGGAACTTGGTATAGGTTAAGCTCTTGAATTAATTGAAGAGAAAACCTGCCATAATGGCTCCTCCTTGCTTCAAAATCATCAGCACAGTCAGCCCAATAGTCCTCTGTGTCTGCCCTATGATGATAAGTGATTTTGATGTTCTTCTCAATAAATTTCTTCAAGTCAAAACAGGTTCTTGGCCTGAAGAAATGGATAGTGATGGGAGCTAAGGCTCTTTCTATGTTTTGTGCATCTAGAGCCGTCTTCCAGGTGTAGTTTCCCAAAGTGATGGGGAAGTGCAAGCAAGTAATTT
Organism: Taxus chinensis; assembly: GCA_019776745.2. Taxonomy (NCBI): domain Eukaryota; kingdom Viridiplantae; phylum Streptophyta; class Pinopsida; order Cupressales; family Taxaceae; genus Taxus; species Taxus chinensis. Next base: position 983,709,302 of record CM034146.1, read on the forward strand.
TCTTATCCCTGCAGGTTCTGTGCAACTTTTCCAATTGCCTGCATACCTCTATCAAGGCCATTTTATCATTGTAGAACATGGGGAGCTTAAGAGGAGTGCTCTCATAGCCTGCAAGCCTGATATAGGAGAATTTCCTAAACTGGATGAAGTAGGCACCATATTTTGAAATCAGGTTCATGGCTTCATTGGAAAATCTTCTCATCGTGTCGGTCTCTAGAAGCTTGACAATGTACATGGTGAAAGCATCATTCACCCTTCTGAAGTTGCGATTTCTAGTGTCCAGGGTGAACTGAGGGCAGTAGGCATATACAGGGTCACCCTTATGAGCATCAATATATGAGAATCCAAACCATTGCCTCGATGCTGCAAGACTATACATCAAGTATGAAGTCATGTAAAATTTCTTTGTTTGTTGTACATTGGACAGCTACTCTACTAGGTTCATATTGATGATCTCTGCCCAATTGATATTCTGAGTTCCTTCGCACACTATATTGATAAGTGGGAACATCCAGAAATGGAACTCATTGGTAGAGGGTAAGCCCATGACCCAAGTTAGTAGGATTATAAAATCTAATAGTTCCTCATTGAAATTGGCATGGAACAGAACCTTGGATAAATGATATGCCCCCTTTTTAGGGTTTTTAAGCCAGGACTTCACCACCGGTGCCTTGTATTTCTCACTGTCCTGATCGAAGAGGGCCTGTGCCTGGTTTTGAGAGATAACTATAGAATTGTCCATCTCCAGAATCCTTAGGGAAGTGCCAATGGCGGCAGCATCTAGCTTGGCAATGAGTTCTCCATGCACGTTCGTTAGTTCACTCGAGTCAGGATTGAAATGAGCTCCGCAGGAGAGTACTATATCTACACACTGTACTGAGATTGGGAAACCACCGGTGAATGCCAAGCTGCTATCATGAATCATTTGTGCCATAGGAGAAGGGTTCGATTCTATCATCCTTGCCCAGAAATCCCCAAATTCAAGGTGGCAAACTTCACTATCCCCGATATCAGGAATGGCAGACTCGAGCGGTGAGATTTGCTCCTGACCTTGAAATTTAATCTTCATATCGACAGTAATTTGAAAAGCAAGATTGTAGTCTGAACTCAAGGTGAAATTGCAGGGGAAGTGGATATGTGCATAGGAATTTGATCACAAGGGTATGGGCAATAAATAGCAAGAAAGCAGTGTGTAAAAATGCATAGGGGGCAGTTCATTATATAGCCATTTGGGAGAGAGAAAGATGATTAATGCGCATTAAATACACATCTACCAACTTAAAAAGAAAGATATTTGGGAAGAGCGAGAAAAACTAGCTTGGATGGCATTTGGTTCATTTGGGACACGCGGGACGAGAAAGAGTGATTCGGCTGAAGCGGGCGACGCGGGAAAAAGATGCACAAATGTTTTCGGGACATGAGGGACAAAAGTACGCGGAGTACGCGATTCAGCTGAATCAGATGAAAATTGAACATTGAGCCTGGGTGAATTTGTGGTACTTGGGAAAAAAAATTCCGACGGGAGCGAAAGAGGAGGACTTCAGGTAAATCGGCCGATCGGCGAACAAGGAGCTCGAATGAACTTGGGACATTTGGGACAAAAATGTCCGGCAGACCCGTAAATCACACAAAATGATCCAAAAACGTAGATTCTTCCCAATTTTTTGACTTTTCACATTACCAAGACAACAGAAAGGTATTTAACTTTAAAAAAATTAATTTTGAACTTCTCGAAAGAGGGAATTTTGAGAGGAAAACAACACCCCATATTGCTAGTATGAATATTGGTGGCATTCTTCCATCTATTTGTTAATGCAAAACTACAGCACCCCTTAAATGGCCCATGTTTAAATGTGGCATCCAGTGTAATCTACATAACATGGGACCATCTCTCAAGCTATGGGACTTTTGAACTTGACATGGTCCTCTAGAGAAGGCCTATTTCCTCTACCTAATCCTAATGCTAAACTACTCCTAATACAAAACTACTCTTAATGCAGAAAAGACGCATGACTACAACTATCCTAACAATTCCAAGGAGATAAGGAGAGAGAAAGTGCGTGAAATGGTAAATCTTACAGTAACGAGGTGATAGCAATAGAAAAAGGGTGAGATACTCTGTTGATGGTGGATGAAATATGGACAAAGGGGACTGAAGGAGGTCAAACAAATGTGACACAGACCCCGATCCTAATCTACCATGAAAACTCCATGAAACACAACATCTTGAACCTGCAAGTGAAATAACATACACATAAAACAAACATGAAATGGAGAGCCAAGAAAATACGATAAAAATGAGCTAGGGTTAAAGAAACACCACAAAACACATTTTATTGGTTTAAAGTATGCACAGACCATTACATGGATGCTCAGAGGCATAAATACGCTTGTCAGGCGCAGGAGAAGGATTACAACTCAAATGGAGTTAAGGGAAAATTTTACAAGAGTTTCCCTAGCTCCTAGAATGTCTCCCTTAAAAATGAGGGGTTCAAGTTATTTTCATCAACAATCTTCACCCACCCTCATTAAAGAGGTATGGGCACCCATACAAATTGACTTCTTGAGGGTACTTCTATCAGATGAAGACATGGGCACCATACCACAGTAAATCTAGTTGTTGAGTTGTCTTTCACACACCTACCCTTTTCTAGATTGGGACTCATGAGCCACCCAACCATATGACCCGTCCAACATCCAGGCGTCCCACCCCCAGCCGTCCAACCTCCAGGCATCCAACCATGAGCCATCCAACCTATAGGCGTCCAACCTCCATGTGTCTAACCTATAGCTGTCTAACCTGGCTATATCGACCAACCCTTATGATCCCTCCAACCTATAGCCATCCAACTAGTAGTCATCAAACCAATAGTCATCCAACCTAGCTATATTGACCAACCCTTATGACCCATCCAACCTGGTGACCCATCTAACCTATAGGCATCCAACCAATAGCCATCCAACCTGGCCGTACCGACCAACCCTTATGACCCATCCAACCTGGTTGCACTATCTAACCTACAGCCATCCAAACCCTGGTCATCCAACTTATATCCATCTAACCACTAGGCATTCAACCATGAGGCATCCAACCTCTAGCCAACTAACCTATAGGTGTCCAACCCCTGACTGTCTAAACTACAGCCATCTAACCCCCAAGTGTCCAACCACCATTCGTCTAACTTGTAGGTGTCCAACCCCCGACTGTCCAATGTGCAACCATCCAACCAACAATCGTCCAACCTTAAGGTGACCAACCTAGTCGTACTGACCAACCAGGTTAACCCATCCAACCATGAGATTCACCGTGGCTCGCTAGTTCAATGTGAGTAAAGACCAAAATAATCAAGCCAAAACACAGGATTCCTTTCTCTTCCAATGGGGTTGAACTTTGATGGTCATTCGCACATCAAATAATTATGAATGGCTAAGTCCATTTATGATGATTTATCCAAATTAACCCAGGGGGTAAATTTGGGATAACAATGGCGACCTCTCGAGGACATCTGCCTGCTATCTGTGTGACCGGTTTTCTTGAAGTATCCATTGGGCTTTGAGTCAAGCCTAACCTTGAAAAATTGATCCTTTTGAATTATCCCCTAGTCTTTACATGAACTTAGCACTTGGGTTGAAATTGCCTTGGCATGCTCCTAAAGCTAATTTGGGATTTTGGATAAATCCTGTAAACTATCCCAAAATTGAAAATTTGTCCAAGGCAAGGACACAGAGGATTTTGAACCTGTAACTGATCTATTAGGGCTGAAATATTTACTTTGAAAACCACCCCAAAATTTGATTTCTTCCATGAGCAATGTTGCTTCCTAAGAATGCATAGTGCAAGAGCAACCACACACCACAGTACACACTATGCACAAAACTGAAAATCATGCATACCCCTAGTGGAGCATGTAGAGTGTGCCCAAGCACTTCTTATTCTGAAATCAAACCTACCTACTCTATGTTAACCAGAAGAATAGGGAACTCAAATAAATCTTGCAACCGATAGGGAGAAGTAGCTTCCCTTTCTCAAAATAGGCAGCCATGTATATGATTTGGCGTTGAACATGACTATTTGTATGAGTGAAAATATAACTATAAGCTGATTTTCCACCCAAATCATCAAGGTATAAACTGGAAACAAGAAAAATACCTCTTTTAGTTTTTCTGCATTTGGATTGAAGAGGCATTGCAGTTGATCCTTGGTACTCTGAAACTCATCCTCATATTTAGGAACAAGCATGACTGGTGTTGGCTCCTCCCTTGGCTCTAATGAAGCCAAATACCTAATTGGGCATGGTCTGGTCCCTTGAATTTTCCCACTACTCTAATACTTAACTCCAACAATGAAGTCCTCTTGCAATCCTTCCTGGGTGGATGGTGTGCAAGAGATGGGATATTCGTACTCTTTTCCTTCCTTCGTGGAAGTATGGAAATCCTCCCAATCTACAGTTCATTATTATTGATTACAACATCTAATGAAGTTACTTTCACATCATTATAATTTGTTGAAACACATTGTTGGCTCCAAAGTTCCTCCATTGTTGCTTAAAGAATGACTTGCTCTTGGATAACCTCTTCCTCTAACATGAAATTTGTCAAATCAAAATCTTTGATTCATTTCTCTAGAGGACTATTTGGGGTATCAAGGTCTTGTTAATATCTCTCCTCCATCATGGAATCATCAATCAAATCAGGCCCTTCAAATGAAAGCAAAAAATCTTCAATAATGCATTCTTCATCAAGTGGCTTCAACTTTGATTCAATCTCTTCTAGCCACCCCTCTTCAATAGAACTTGGAGCTGATTGTTATTCATCCCTCTTGATTAGTTGTGCATCTTGGATTAGATCAGTATCCTCTTTAGAAAAAGTGCCATTATGGACACTGCATTCAGAGAAAATAGATTGATGATCTTCTTCTTCTTGTTGTTGTTCTCCTTCTAATGCAAACTCATCTTCCACCACTTGTGGTCTGACCTCGGCCTCCTCTAAAGGTTTAACCATCAAGGGGATTATTTTATCCCAAATCTATGAGCCAAGCTTACCAATATTTTGATTATTTCTTCTTTGTTTGGATCTCCTTCTTGCTGCTCTCCTTGACTGGTTTTTGTAATTTCTTCCCGACATGGAATTGGGAAGGAAAGAGGAGTGGATGGGGTTTCAACCGGTTTTACAATTGTTTTTGGTGGTGGAGGAGATATAACTTCTTGTTTGTTTATATGGGATGAATTCTTGGAAGGGAAAAGGGAAAAATAATTAAGATGATATGGAAGACTAGGGGATGGAGAAGGGAATTCAACACTTGTGGTAGAAAACAATGGCCTTGAATCTTAACATTGCTGAAATGATAAAGCTTGGGATGGAGAAAAATGAGCATAAGGAACTGGTGAGTGACTTACCCATTAACAAGGTTGTCTTGCACTTTTCTCATATGCCTTAGTATCCTTAGTCCACTGCACAAGTTGAGGCAGTATCTCAACCATGAAGTCAAGCTTCTGTTGTTAGCTGAAATTGTTTTTCATAGGGCTAACCCATGGACAAGGTGTCATATAACCAATTATGAACACTTTCATCTAAGTTGTGGCCCTTGACTGCACCATGCATGCCTCTATTTTTTTAATCTTATCTTGCAAATCACCATTCTCCATGTAATTGATTTCATTGCATGTATATCCCTCTTGGAAGGTTCCATAGTCAAACTAATCTTGGTAGTGCTCATAGGGGTAGGGGTAGTGATTATTGATTTTCTCATAATGATGATCTGGAATAGTTGAGAAACACATTAGAGGTGGACTGCACTACTACTACTGCAAGTGTGAATTTCAAGATGGGAATGAATTCATGACTGTACAACTTCATGAATGGCAGAAGATGAAAGATGTGGAAAGAAGAATGGGTGGAAATAGATGGAAGGAAAGTCTGCAACTCAAAGAATGGGTTTTTGACTAGATGGAGTCATTAGATGTGCTTTGCATGTGCCTCCAAAGGCTGAATCTCACCAAGAACACATCAACCTGATGAAATGAAGAGGTAACGTGCTTCAAACTGGTCATGCCAAAACTATTAATGCAAATTTACAGCACCCCCCGAATGGCCTGAGTTTGAATGGGGCATCCGGTGTAATCTACATAACATGGGACCATCTCTCAAGCTATGGGACTTGCGAACTTGATATGGTCCTCTGGAGAAGGATGGATTCCTCTACCTAATCTTAATGCTAAAATTATCCTAATGCAGAAAATACACCTAACTAAAATTATCCTAACAATGCCAAAGAGATAAGGAGAGAGAAAGTGTGTGGAATGGGAAATCCTACACTAACGAGGAGATAGCACCAGAAAAAGGGTGAGATACTTTGTTGAGGGAGGACGAAATAGGGAAAAGGGAGGTTGAGGGAGGTTAGACAGATGTGACATAGACCTAGATCCTAATCTACCATCAAAACTCCATGAAACACAACATCTTGTACCTGTAAGTGAAAGAACATGCACAAAAAACAAACACAAAATGGAGAGGCAAGAAAATACAATTAAAATGAGCTAGGGTTAAAGAAACACCAAAAAACAAAATGTTATTGGTTTAAAGTATGCACAGACCATAACATGGATGCTCAAAGGCATAAATACACTTTCCAGGTGAAGGAGAAGGCTTATAACTGAAATGGAGTTGAGGGAAAAAGTTTCAAGAGTTTCCCTAGCTCCTAGAATGTCTCCCTTAAAAATGAGGGGTTTGAGTTATTTTTATAGAAAATTTCCACCCACCCTCATTAAAGAGGTATGGGCACCCATACAAATTTGCTTCCCAGGGGTACTTCTGTCAAATGAAGACATGGGCACCATACCACATTAAATCCAGTTGTTGAATTCTCTTTCACCCACCTACCCTCATCTGGCTTGGGACTCATGAGCCACCCAACCATATAACCCATCCAACATGGTGACCTATCTAACCTCCATACATCCAAACCCCATCCATCCAACCTCCAGGTGTCCAATGACCAAGCGTCCAACCATGAGTCATCTAACCTGCAGGAGTCTAACATGTAGCCCTCCAACCTGGCCGTACCAACCAACCCTTATGACCCGTCAAATCTCGTCGTACCATCCAACTATTAGCCATCTAACTTGGCCATACCAACCAACCCTTATGACTCGTCTAACTTGGTGACCCGTCAAACCTCCAGGCATCTAACCTGCAACTGTCCAACTAACAGTCATCCAACCATGAGCTGTCCAACCTGCAGGTGTCTAACCTCTAAGCATCCAACCAGCAGTCATCCAACTTGGTCGTACCAACCAACACTTAAGACCCGTCCAATATGGCCGTACCATCCAACATACATTCATCTAACCCCTAGTTGTCTAACTTACAGCCATCTAACCACTAGGCATTCAACCATGAGGCATCCAACCTCTAGGTGCCCAACCTCCAGCCAACCAACCTGCAGGTGTCCAACCCCCAACTATCCAACCTGTAGCCATCTAACCCCCAGGCATCCAACCATCAGTCATCTAATCTACATGCATCCAACCCCCAACCGTCTAACCCTTGGCCATCCAACCTGTAGCCATCCAACCTTGAGGTGACCAACATAGCCATCCTGACCAACCAGGTTGGCCCGTCCAACCATGAGATTTGGCACGGTGAGCTAGCTCTCCATGAGTAAAGACAAAAATAGCCTAGCCAAAACATAGGATTCCTTTCTCTTCCAATGGGGTTGAACTTTGACGGTCATCCACACGTCCAAGAATTATGAATGGCTAATTCCATTTATGATGATTTTTCCAAATTAACCCCGGGGGGGGTAAATTTAGGATAACACTTTCTCTTACGATGGGTCCATTGATCATAGCCTTCGTATCAAGGCCTTTGGAAATCTTTATAGAGAGTGGATTATAACCAATTCATATGCTACCACCATGATCCTAACAAAAACACTTACATGATATACTTTAGATTGGTACCATACTTTCCCTCCTAATTCCATAGTTGAGCTAGAGTCCCTAGTGACAACCTTAGTAAACGAATTCCAATATAATGATCTACCCAAAAATAACATCAACACTTTCATAAATTTTTAGTAGTATTAGAGTGAATCATCATAAGCGTTACAAGAATCTATCTACATGAGTAGAAAATAACATGCCAAATGATATCCTCTTTCAACTTTTCTTCGTGTCTCTTGAGCCTCACCTTTATTACAAGGTGAGGACCTTTTCTCCTAATTCCCTATAAGATGACTTTCAACAATCCAAAAGGAAAGACTGTCTCATGAGGGAATTTGAGAAGGCTCCGTCCAAGACAAAAACTAACAGATAGGTCTAAATCCCTCAATGTTCTAAAAACAGGAATGAAATGGATGATAGATTCTCAGATAGTCTACCTCGTGTCACTTTATCAAATAGAAATATTTTCAATATTGACCAACAAGTGAACAACAACAAAAACAACTTAAATTTCATAAAACACTGATTAAGAAAGATTTGAAGCTTCAATTTCCTAATTCATTTACCATGATTCTAGATCCTTCTCGACCATGTCTCTACACACTACAACCAAGAATAATGGGATGGATCTATATGCCTTGTAGTACACTATATGTGCCACCATGATCCCCATCACTACCTTATACATATATAGAATCCATGTTTCTTACAGTGTACTGAGTCGAATGCACAACGTGCGCTCATCATATATACTACTCCCTGTAGCCCATATAGTTAAATATCTCCCCTCTACAGCATTGGGTTTCAAATCATAATACATGTGAGTGCCTCCAATTGGTAACATCATAATCCCATGTACGTCGTCTAAATTCAATACCATCTCTATCATGTCTTGTATTGTCCACCATCAAAAGGTGTTAGAATGGGTCTACCATGTAGTCAAAAAATATCTATACTAAATCCATATCCAATGGTATCCTACGCATCTGCATGATTCCCCCAAATCTTTAACCCTACAACTCAGCAGCCTCTTCTTGTGATAATCTGATGATCATCCCATTAATCCATGACACATTTATGCTCCACCATAGGTGGATCATGTGCTCTACCTGCATCCATGAAATGACAACAAGAAAATATCATACCTCTAAAAAATCACCTTGTACCTGAGCCATGATTTCGAAATACACTCAAATTTGGAATTCCAAAGCTCAGTTCTCAAAATTCTAAAAATAGTAATAAGTAAATCAAAATCAAAATCACTAAATAATGAACTTTTAAAGCCGTATGTGGTCAGGAGCAAGAGGGATGACTAGAAAAGGAATAAGGTTTGAAAAATGTACCCTCACAGGATCATGGAACTGGCTTTATTTAGGAGATCATGGCAAAAGAAGGTAGAGCTCCATAGCTGACATGGGTTGAATGCCTCTGTTATTCTTAGAAGAAATATGGCATCATCCATTTGACCCCCTCTTGGAAGGATATTTCTCCTATACTATCTATTATAGATGAGGTGGTAGTCCATGTACAAGAAAGATACAAAAATTCCTTGGTTGGTAGGTTCTCTACCTTAAGACCTAATGTTGATTTTGTAAGTGCTTGGTCCAGTAGAAAGTGGAGGCTTTCTGGGCCCCTTAAACATTTTGGCCCTCTCTAATAGCTCCTTTTTTGTTTATTTTTTTGTTGGAGGAGTATCTCCTAAATGTTTTACAGGGGGACCTTGGTTCTATGGAAAAAACTATCCATTCCCTCATGAGATGGTTTACAGGCTCCCATGTTCAGGTTCTTCCCATTTTCCTTTTCTAGGTGAGATTACTGAATCTACCTCTGGAGTTCTAGGAACTCGATGTTTTTCTAAGAATTTTCAAATCTATGGAAATCTTCCTAGATGTATATTCCACAAATTTGGATCAATCAAGGATAATATATTCAATAGTATGTTTCAATACTTCCCAGGGAAATCCCCTTCCTCCATCCATTCACCTTGCTTCAAAACATGGGGTTTGGGAAAAACTGTTGTAGTATGAACCTTCCCCTTATTTTTTGTGTTAAATGTAAAAATGTTGGTTACAACATTGTGACCTGCAGGGATATTTATGAATCTTGGATAAACAAGGGAAAACATGTGCATTCTTAGGGCCTAGGATCCCTTCCTATCTCAGCCCATAGAATTCAATCCTATGTAGGAGCAGATTTTGGCTTTGGGATAGAGGCTTGGTTTAGGGTTGGCCCTTCTTTAGCTGTTACAACTAGTTCCTCCACGTAGTTGTTACCTCCATCTTTTTCATTTTTTTACTTGATTTTATTTCAATGGAGGTGGTGGAGGATCAGATTGAGAGTGTAGTCATTTTTACACCCACCAAAGAACAAGGGAATCCCATGCACACCATCCTATCACCCAATGAGCACTGGGTGCTCACCTAAGGCACGCACAGGCACTGAGTCTCTCCTTTATGTGAGTTTAGTGGGAGACATCATCTATGATAGGAACTTAAGGAGATTGAATGGAAACAAGACATGCAATCATCATAGAGTTCAGAATAGCTTTTAGACCAATGTAGTCGTTCCAAAAAGAAAGATACTTAACAGATTATAGGATTGAACCAAACAGAAAGGATAATGCAAAAGGATTCATATTGATTCCATAGACATACATGAAATAGAACTATGAAGATAAATGTATGGACTAGAATCATTAATAATAATATTCAAATAAGTTGGTAACCTCATTACATCCATTAGATCCACTACAGAACATCACAGTATTGTAGACTGAAGGCATACATCATAAATGGATTTACATCCCGTAGCTCTCAAAAAGAGAAAATTTACAATCCCAAGCCCCTTGATGCATCCTTCTCCTATATTTCATTTATCTAACCCAATACAACTCCTTAAAGCGTTTCTACAAAGCTCTATTCTCTATTGACCTCTTTTTCTTTTCTTCTATGGGTACTTGTATTTATAGGCCTCTTGCACTACCAAATCACTTTTCTGGGGCTTCAGATCCATTGCCAAGTGTTCCAATGTGGTCCTACATGGGAGCATGCTCCTCCAAGCTTGAGCTCTCGACTCCTTTCCATGATAGTCTTTGAGAAGCTTCCATTGCAGTGCATATTTCTTCCTAGGCCAACTTGTCACCAGGCTGGCACCTTATCCACTCCGCATGCGCAGTCAGGTCATGTTTTTCTCATGTTTTGCCTAATACGCAAAATATGGCTAAGTCCCAAAACCTTATTCTATTGGCACATATCATGGGTCCTTCTAAAAGCCTCCAAAAACCCTGCCTTGTGCACCTTATTCTTACATGCCCACTCCTTAACTTAGGCCTTGCACACTCATGCACCTTTTTGTACTTAGTCAATATTGTAGGGGCCCAACATCACCCCACACTTTACCTATTCCTAGCCCATAGGAACACTTCTTTAAAGAATAAAGAATTACAATAGACTTAATGTCTTGGGAAAATAATAAAGGAATGAAGCATTGGGAAAGATGAAAGAATGGGGAAGTGTGGTCATTACTGCAACAAGATAGGAAAATCTCTTTTCCAGTCGGCCTCTAACTTTTTCTAGGAATCAACTTCATTTTGTGCTCTCTGGCAGAGGTAACCGACTAGGGCACTTACCTCCTCAAAACCCAGTCCATCTCCTCGATTGTTCATTATTTCAATAATTCCTTCTAATTCCTTGCCCATGTCCTCAAGCGCATCCATCCTTCTTGTAATCTATGGGTACAATTCCTTCAGCCAGTTTTTAATTGAAGCTCGTAAGGTTTCAATAGCTTCTTACTTTTTATCAACCTCGTCTAGGATCCTTTCCTACTCCACTTTATTTCTTTTGTTATTCTCTTGGAATTCCTTGAGCTCTACCTCCTGAGTGGCGGCCAGAATATTCGCCACTCTATCTTTGTCTGCGTAATTTTCATACGCGGCTTTGGCAGTATGGGTAGCAATTTTCACATCAACAAGAACTTTTTTTATACTGGGAAATGATTGCTACAACCTTCAATTTGTCCTCCTTTTCCAAGCATGCAGAAAATTCTTCTGTGGATTCTAAGCCCAATGACAGCCTTTCCATGGTGAGGATATGTGTTAAGTCTTCTAGGCACTCCAGGGAAGATCCATACTTTTGCACGGGTGGTGCTAGGTCTAGATGCTTCAAAACAATAGCATCTGTGATGGATTCTACCTTTTTTTATACCTCATGCACCCTTTCCTTTTCTTCCTTTAGTTCACGCTTTAGCTGCGCGCTGATTAGTTCCTCCTTTTTTAAGTCTTTGGTCCTTTCCTCTAGCTCTTCTTCCCTCTTCTCTAGCTCTACCTCTAGGAATTTTACCCTGTCATTCCTTCTGAATAACCTGGCTTCTAGCTCAACTAAGACCGTATTCAACACATTACAAAATTTTTCATCTGAAAGTTGTTGAGCACTCACCAAGGGGTTATCTCCTTTTGACTCCAACATCTACATTATTACCCCTTATCTTACCTCAAATTCTGGCTCATCAATGTGGGACTCGATTTCCTAAGAGAGCATTTTCCTCGTCCGAGGGTATGCACCTTCTTCATCAAATGACTTCATAGCCAAGAGTTGATATGTTGGTATTGTGCTTTGGAAACGTGCATGCAACACCTTGTTTGGATCATCAATATTGTACATTCTTGGTCTCTGGATTTCCATGTCCTTTCCTCCTGTGTGCGTGCCCTTAGGAATAGTTACCATTAGACTGGGGCCTCATGCACTGCCATGATCTTTTCCTATGCTTTCTTCTTTATCTTCATTCATAACTATATCAGCGTTGCACTCCAACTCTTGTTCTACCAAGGCTTCAATGATCTTCATTGCTTCTCTTTCTGCCACCTCGTTTATCTGCTCCTACATGAGGCTTGGAGTAAGATGTTTTGTAATTACTTCTTCACTTCCTCCCTTATCTTGGGTGCCTTCCTCCTGTTGGCTACCCTTTCTCTGTATGAAAATAAAATCACTCTCCTCTTCTCCTCCCTCTTCCTTTCAATCATGCACATCAAATACTAGCGGTTCCTAGACTCCTTCAGGGTCATCTTCTTCATCATCATCCCTATTACCCCTATAGTTCTCCAAGCTCTCTGTGTCCTCTGAATCAGCATCCTTTATCACCTTATGTTTCTTCCTAACTAGGGATTCCAGTATACCGCCGCGATTTGGGCTACTTTCTTATTCTTCTAGTTATTTCTCCTTTATGATAGGTTTTTCTTGTTCTGACGCCTCCTCTCTGACTGGGGACCTTTTCTTACGTGTGTAAGTACTAGTTCTGGCAGTTGTCCCTTGGGCACCCACTTGTGGTATACTTTGGACAATTGGGGCCTTCTTTCCTTGCATATCTTCCTTTTCTTTCCTTACTGGCACGGGCTTATTTCTTCCCATGGGGTCTTCAGGAATGGAGACATCGCATTCCAAGTATTCCCCCATCTCAAACTTTGGTCTTATGCGCAGATATACTCTCGCCGTGGTCTCTCTTGCTATTGGTAAAGTTAGGGGCTTTGTCATTTGAACTTCATGGGAGACATACCTTTCCACGTACATGCACTTATTGGGGTAAACAAGTTTTCTACGTAGCGCCCTATGATATTAATCTACCTCACTAAGGTTGAAACTTAGTCTTTTGGCCTCTTTAAACCTATTTATCCTTGCTTGTAAATATTAAGCAGTGAAGGAGAAGGGGAGTTTGCACCAAGGTCCCATGCTTTCATCAACCAACTTAAATCTGCCAATGTAGAAGTGTTGGTATACCGCAAATTCAGCTTCTCCCTCTGTGAGCATTGGTAGTTGTTCTAGGATCCTCCACTCTTTCCCAAACGCATATCTTAAGTGCTTATACCATTTTCCAAGGTGTGCCTTGTGAGCAGCCATCATGGTATCACAAGTGTAGTTTTTGAATCTCTTTGTGGGCGAGGGGTCTTCCTCTGGGTACTCCCAAGCAAACTTATCTGCTGCATCTGGCACTCCAATCTCTGAAAACACAATAGTTAAGTAGATATTATTAAAAAGTATCTTGTCACCTTCATGCACACTGTTGATGATCTCATCCATGATGTACGTAGACAAGTTATAGATGGCACCTTCTGAGATCCTTTTGCAAACATTGAGCCATGACTTGTTCACTTGTGTCCAACTCTTTTGGTCATTAAGTTTGGTTACCAAGCACATGGCCATTCTCATCACTGGGTCTTGGATATCCACAATATCAAAGTACCTTGACCCCTTCTTATAATCATATGCAGTGGTGGTTGTTTTGATGGCTTCCTTGTCACATAGGTCATCCTCTATATTATCTCCTTCACAAATGAGACCTATGAATTTTGAAATTCGCTGAGGGGTTATGCACATTTTGTGCCCTGTGAAGTGAAAGTGGTCTTCGTGTATGTGTGACATCAGCCACTGATAGAGGTGCTCAAGCTTCCCAAAGTAGGGTAACTCATAGAGTTGCAACAATCCCGCCTTCTCCAACTTCACTTTTACTTCATCGCTATAAATGTGTAACCCTTCTGGTGTCCTCTTGTTTGTCGGGTGCACTAACTCCAGGGACATTTCTTTTTCAATCATGCTTGTGCAATGGTTGTAATCACTTACTATCATGTTTCTTAAATGGGACTCCCACTCCTTTCCAAGAAAAACCCCATCTGGGTATTGCATTTATGCATACCATTCTTCATTGGTACTTGCGGCAATTTCTTGTTGTTTGCCCTTACCCTTGCCTTTGCCCTTCTTAGGTGTTACAGCTGGTTTTTTCAAGTGTCATTCTGTAGGTTATCTTTGCACTTCAAATTCTCTTGCTCTGCTTCTCTACCCTTTCCAAGCTTAGACCTCAAACTTGGGAAGAAAATCCTTTTCAACCCATGCCCTAGCTGTCAAACCCTAACTATAATATCCCTTTCACAAGACGGCACTTCTCTACAACTCTCTCTACACCCATGAACTACTTCCCTCATAGTTTGCATATTCAAACTAGTCACTCACGGTTAAATTTTTCTAATTTTTCTTTACATGGATTAGCTCTAGAAACCCTAGTTCACAAAATCTCTTCCTTCTTCGTATTTGCAATGTAAGTAATTAAATTTCCAACCCTCTATTTATAGTTTTTCCCACTTTTTAACATTAAATGCTACCTCACCTACCATCGTACTTCAACACTTAATGTGGATTTTTCAACAAAACCCAACTTTAGCACCTTAACTCATGTGCCCAACCTTGCACGGAATATCCCCTTACCTTCTGGCGGGCAATCCATCTTGACAGGATACTCTTGCACGTGTCTCACCAGTGATGAAGGTACTTTCGTCATTATTTTTAGTTTTTCCTACCTTGTGTTGCTTTTGCACTTCTTCCTCTTTTGTACGTGGATCCACAATGTAGCCTTACCCTTACATTAACCATCCTTTCTCACCTTTCCTTCTATGCATTTTTCTTCCCAAGGGCCATCCAACGCAATCCTTCTTGGTGCTTCACACTTTCCAATTTCCTCCACATTATTCTACCCCACACTAAAATGATGTGTGTTCCCCTGCACATTCACAACCTTCAAAAAGTAATGAGGTTACTGGCACCCAAGGCGTAACACAAAACAACAACAAGAAATCAAAACACAAGAAAATAAAATGCATTAATGGAAATCCTAATCTAACTTGCAATACTACCTTATTACAAACAACAATAAGGCTTATTTATAGTAGGGCTTCTGCCAACTCCCATTGAAGTGTCCTGGTAATCTCGTCCCATACAGTGCTTGCAACTGGCACGCGCCTAAATCAAGTATGTACAAGATGATGTAACGACCCAACCAATGCACCTTCAACTTCCTAGGATGGCGCTGAAACTTTGAATCATATAGTAAGACCATCTGCCTAGCCTCAAACTTCTTTTCCTTAATGTGACAATCATGCCATGCCTTTTGTTTTTTAGTTGTCTAGCTCCACCTGTCTAATGATCATCTCTCATCCAATTGCATTAACTTGTCAATTATTTCTTCCAGTGCTTGTTCATCTGCCAAACCTCTTGCGCGCGTTATAGAAGGTAACATGAATTCAACCGGTAGGACAACCTTCATGCCAAACACCAATTAAAATCGTGTGGCCTTATTTAACCTCTTGTATGTTGTCCTATATGCCAAAAGAATGGTTGATACTTTGTCATCCCAATCTTGTCTACCAACGTCACAAATTTTTGTTAAGGTATGACTTAGTATTTTGTTAAATGCCTCAACAGTTCCATTTACTTAAGGGTGATAGGGATTAGTTTTGTGATGGGCCACCATGAATTATGATAACATAATCCTCATCATTTCATTGAGGAAGTGTGTACCTCTATCACTTGTCAAACTTAATGGGCATCCATACCTGTTGATTATGTTTTCCCATAAAAATATAGCAGTTGTACCTGCTGTACAATCCTTTGTAGGAGCTACCTCTACCCACCTTGTCAAATAATCAGTGCAAGTGAGGATATACCCTGAACCAATCCTTCGCGCCACTAGCGAGATTGGTCTAAAAACGTCGAAATCCCACTTCTCAAATGTTCTGCGCTGGTTATTAGTCGCAAGGACATTTCATCTCTTTTTCTCGGTTTGCCAAGGCGCTAACAATGGTCACAGGCCTTGCAAAACTCAATGCAATCTTGATAAATGGTCTCCCACCAAAGCCGAATGAGTAGAATCTTCCACGATGTTACATTTCCCACATAGTTTTCCTCCTGCAATCCCACCATGTGCCTCTTCCATAATTGTAATGTGCTCATGTTCTAATACACATCGGTGTAGAAACCTCATCACAACCCATTTTGTATAGATCTCCCACTAATAGCATGTAGGTGCGTGGTGTGTATGGCCAAATTCTTCTTCTCCAAGGCCTTCATTCCATCTGGTGACACACCCTTTTTTATAAATACACCGCAATGTCCTCCAGATCTGAGGGTGTGTGCCGCAACCTAAATAGTTGTGTGTCCTAGCATAGTCTCCTCAATGCTCTACATGTCCTCTCCTGAATCAATCTTAGACAAATTATTAGATCCAAAATTACTTTTACCTGGTTTGATAACTACCGTGAACTCAAATTCTTAGAACAATAGTACCCACCAACATATGCACCCTTGTAGAATGGGCTTGTTCACCAATTATTTCAACACCATATGGTCAGTGTAAATATATAAATGGATTTTCCAACAAATATTTCCTAAACTTGTGAAGCACATGGATCATTGACAATTCATCCGCTCAGTCGTAGTATAATTCTGCTCCCGCTAGTGTTAGCTTCCTACTTGCAAAGCACAAAGGATGATCGAAAATCCCTTCACTAGGTTGTGCAAGTACTGCTCCAATGGCAATTCCTGAGGCATCCACATGAACATGGAAAGGCTTATCCCAAGAAGGGAAATGTAGAATGGGCGCGGTGACAAGCCTATCCTTCAAAGTGTTGAATTCCATTTTGCTGCACCTCCCCCTAATGAAAGGAGCTTTTTATGTCTAAGAAACTCTTTTAAAGGCATGGCGATCTTAGTATATCCCTTGATGAACTTTCTATAGTACCTTGTATGCCCAAGAAATCTACACACTGCACTTTGACTAGTAAGCTCCCTCAATCCCACAATTACTGCAGATTTTGTGGGGATCTACTAGTAGGCCCTCCTTACATATGATGTGCCCCAATAATGTTCCCAATGGGGGTAGCAAAGACCACATTTCTTAATGTTGAGGGATATCTTCAACTGTCGATGCCTCTCAAACATTAACCTTAGGTTGTCACAATTGGTCCTTCGCTAACCCCATATATTGTTCAATCATCCAGGTATACTTAAAGAAATTTATGGATGAAATCTTGGAAATTTTGCACCACAATTCACGAAAAAACAGCAAGCGCATTCTTCAACCAAAAACATGCATGACCGTATAGGAAAAACTTCCCCACCCAGTGGAAAAAGTCATCTTCCTCTGGTCCTCCTTCATGATCCTTACCTGGTGATATCCCGAGAATCCATCTGTGAAAGAGTAGACCTCACGTCCTGCCCACTCCCTCTAATATTTCTTTAGTAAATGGGGTTGGGAAAGGATCAATGATACACACTCTCATTCAGGTCCCTATAATCAATGCATATCCTTATCCTCCCATCCTTTTTGATGATAATCACCATTGGACTTATCCATTATGACTCTTCCATAGCCTCAATGATACCTGATTCTAATTCATTTTATCTATTCTTCTTCCTTGACCTTCATGCACAGGTTAGGATTTCATTCGGTATGGTCTCTTCCAAACTAGGCGCGCACCCTCCTTCAACTTAATTCTCATTTTCCCTAAGGAATGTGAATGCCTTTGATTTCACGATACCCACATGGGAAATAAATCCTCAAACTCACGTAAATTATCAATGATCTTGGAGACTTCCCTATCCAACCAATAGTCCTTTGATGATAGCCTCTTTAGGCTCTTCTTCTGAGCCGATGTTAACCTTCTTTTGTTTTTTAAAGGTTCATGATAAGCGTGCACCCATTCATCAGAACTGTATAACACCCTCACGTGTCCCTTCAGAATGTTCAACATCTAAGTTTTCTCTGCTTCCTCTCCAGTAATAACATACACCATTCTCCCCTTTTATTTCTCTATACACGCGCGCTTAAACTGTATCTCTTATGTTTATTCTTCTTCAAAGCGCACCTCCAGGCTAGGTTCACCTAGAAATTCTTGTATTCTATCTTTCGCCATAGCACTATCCCCTGTTGTAAGGCACTTGAAAAACTTACAATGCCTTATGTACTGATGGATTTGTACTCTGGTACTCAAATGTTTGAATGATATCAAGCACTAACTCTTGCCAATTCCCTGTCTGGTGGCGTGTCTCAACATGAATGTACCATGCATGGGCACAACCTTGTAAGGTGGAGTATAACTTGTGAACCCATTATGAAGGTGGCAATGCTTCTAGTGCTTCCCATCCAGGTTTTCTCATATGCTTGGATATGGAAGGAAGCGGTCTCCTTACCATGGTAGTCCTTTATAGTTGTGGGCATGTTGCTTCTGTAAAAATTTATAGAGAAGGCAATTCTCACCTCGTGCTATTCCAAGAAGTTATCTCGATGTGTTGCCCACCAGCACACGGCAATTTTGAGTAGGTTATAGTTGAGCATTTTCTCTTCTTTCCTTTTCATTTCTCTAATGGGCCTCCATTTCTCACAAGAACTCTTCCGGATTAGCCCCTCCTGAGTAACTTGGTAATTTTCTTCCTCCCAGGCACCAAACTATATGCACCTTTATCACCTTGGTTACCGATCCTCTTAAATGTCATCCGATCAACTCATAGGTCCCGTGTGCCCAATTATCACACCACCATGCTTGTGGTATCACACACAAACCTGGGAATCCTCAAACTAGATAACTCCTTCCATGGGATGGATTATCTCAGGGTCCCTGATTGAGTGCACATATATTCTATCAAGGACTTATTCTCCGAATGGATCTGTGTAGGGTGTCAACTTTCCCATCTCTCAAAGGGATGATCACCCGTTCTTCCCTATTTTTGAAACTGATATATCCTTTGTTAAACCTGATGTCAACATCATTCTTGTAACACCATGTGTGCCCAAGTATCTCTGGGAAGTTTTCCATCGTGGCAAGCGCCAAGACTGCAAAGTCCCCAGTGAACTTGGCTCCCTAAATGGTTTATTACTGCATCCTTTAATACTCCAATAGGAATTTCCTTAGTTTTGTTTTCCATATAAAACACATCTGAAGTAGGCTCCAATGTGGGCCTTCCCATCTAATGCCAAGCATCTAAGGTAAGAACATTCACTTCTTCTCCTGTATCGATAAGAATAATTGCTTAGGAGCCATCCATCAACAATGACATTTAGAGTAATCTCTTTGTCATACTCGAGACTGTTGTGGAGAAAAGTTTACATATAAAACTTGTCTCTTGCGCTTTGCTCTGGTGCATGGTACTTTCTCCCTCAGCCATTCTCCCATAAAGAGAATAATATTCTCTTGCCTTAACATTTTACATACTTCTCTGACCTCATCCAGGTCACTTCTTGGAACCTCACTATCCTTTCACTACCCCACCTACCTTGATTGCTCCTTGAGACATTGTATCTCCCCTTGTAAACTCCTAATCACATCCATAGTCTCCTAGTATTCCTCTTTCTGATGGGCAGGGTCTGGGTACTTTCCATGTGGTACTTCCTCTCTAGAAACCAATGTCCTTGGTCTGGGCATCTCCTTAGTGCGTGCGGCCTCTGCACGCGTTGTCACCAACACATGTTCTAGATCTTACTCACGTTGCCACTCTTGGCATCCATTGTGGATCAAACCTTTTTACTCTAACCATAGTAGTGCCCTTATCTTTCAGGTGCTACTGGTTCATATGCACATAGAGTTTCAGACACTCTTCATACTTGTGCTTCTTTCCCCACCACGAGCATTGCAATAGATCCAGAAACTCTTGTTTAAAATGTTCTGTGGATCCAGACTTATAGCATGTTCCCCATGGGAACTCACTTCTTCCTCCTCTGCGGTAACCACAACCACAAAATCCTCTACAAAATCCCCTTCCACGCGTACCTCCATCTGTACGCTCCTCACAACAATGATCATCACCCTTAGAAACTATTGGAAATGTTGGTCTGGTGCACACCATGATCAATGGCCTCATGGATTCTGGTCAATAAGCCTACAATCCTTAGTATCATGGGTCGTAGAGGTGTGGTTCTTGTAGTAGCAAGACACATTCATCCAAATTGTGTGTTGTAATAAGGGACATCTACTCGCATCATGGTCCCAATGGACAAATCTCACAGTCTATTGCTACGGCGCGTACTGTCTTCTGGGGGAAACTATCCTTGGCATGGCCCCCTCTACTTCACAATCTATACACCACATTCCACTACGAGTCTCATGAGATGATTTCACATATAACATTTCTAGCTTCTTAGCCATAGCAGTGATTTGAGATTCTAGGAACAGGCTAATTCCAGTATCAACACTTCCAATAGCTTCAACACGAAGGGAAACTTCCAAAGCCTCACGCGGGTCTGTGAAATTCTTATGAGATAAAGATATTTTAAATGGGGTTATCAACCCTCCAAAAAACCATTGAGCATGCTGGTGAAGGGTGAATGTCATATGAAAATTTTGACAAGAGGGTTTTAAAACCATGTATCATACTCCTACACACTCTCTGCCATTCCCTGTTGGATCTCCTTAAGAGCGTTGATGCTCTTCTGTTCAAACTCAGGGATGTGGAATTCTAATTAGAAGGAATTTTTCAATGTGGTGTAATCTACCACCATCTAATGGGGATCATACTTCCTATACCAACTATGCGCACGCCCTTGCAACGTCATTACAAATTGACTAGTCTTTCATTCTGAGGTTGTGACCCCCCTTTGCGTGCCATAGTAGTTCACACTTGTGAACATGCTCCGTAGCATCTTCAATACCTATTTAATCTAGAAAATGTAAAGACATCTCAAAGAAGACTTGAGGTGGTGGCTACAGCCCTTGTCCTCTTCAACTAGTTCCTTGACTTCCTTTGGTGTTCCCTCCTCTGTAGGAACCACTAGATCCACCAGGTCCTGTGCCTCCAGATCCACCAGTTCCACCTCCAGATCCCCTTGTAGCCAATAATGGGCCTGAAGTGGTTGCGCATGATGTTCCCAATGTCTCATTGAACTATGCACCAATGGCCTACGAGATCATCCCACTACTAATAGTATATCCCACGCCACTGCCCACACATGATTCTGAAGGCTTGCATATCCACACTTTGCCCAAAAATTCCCCCAAACACTGGAATGGTATGCGTAGCCATAGAAGTCTCAAACGAGAAATTATATCTCCTGGGCATCGATCGATCATTTCCCCTGATACCAACTATGTTATCAACACTCCTCTGATTTGGAAAACCAAGCACCATGGTTTGATCACTAGGTGGGTTCAAATAAATGCCAACGACTCTTCTCTCTATGTATAATGAACTCTCTTCAGAAGCCGAAGCAGTCTCCCTTACATGCTTTCCAAGATTGGGGTAGCATAGACTTCTCAGGTTCCACGTCCTCTGTGTGAACCTTGAATCCTTCCCACAACATCTGAATCCATATATCCATCACACTTATAACCTCACGTTGTCTAGAAATTTCCATTTCACGTGCCTCACTATACTTGAGTCATCTCTCATCCCTTTCTTTTCTCAGTCGTAATATGTGTTATCTTCCTCCACCCTAGCTTCCTCACTCAGTGCTCAGGAAGGTTTATCCAGCCATCGGAAATGCCTCTAAACTCAAGGTAAAAACCAAGATATTCATTTCCAGAGGGATATCACATAGAAACGACCCTCTGGGCTCCCTCAGAAATTCAAAATTAGTAGCTTCTGGACAAGAATATGTAGAAATAGCATACTCTAGAGTGTAGCCAACCAGTACTCCTTTCCACCAATGATCCATAGCATGATTCCACATCAAATTTGCATCTTGCAGCCTCTATTACTCTTCTTGGGTCCACGCACATGGTCTATAATACTAGCTTGATCTAGACGCATATGCTGAGAACCATTCATTCAGCTCTACTGGGAAGCAACAAAAAAAAAATTCATACAACTCATGGTAGAGGTTTTCTTCCACCCATCTACGTGCATCAAACTCAAGTCTAGTGTTGAATCTCTGAGAAAATTCTTCCTTCATGCTCTTGAACCATGTTTCAACACTCTCCAGAGTTAGGTATTCTATCATCACTCATTGCAAAGATCATGATGTATGTTATTTCCCACTACAACTTTGAAAATAGGTCTCGGCAATGGAACCAAGATGTATTCATTTTTACACCCACCAAAGAATAAGGGAATCCAATGCACGTCGACCTATCACCCAGTGGATGTTGGACACTCACCCAAGGCACGTGCGGTCACCGATTCTCTCCTTTATGTGAGTTTATTGGGAAACATAATCTATGATAGGAACTTAAGGAGAGTGAATGGAAACAAGACATGTAATCATCATAGAGCTCAGAACAGCTTCTAGACCAATGCAGTCATTCCAGACAGAAAGATACTCAACAGATTATAAGACTGGACCAAAAAAGAAAGGAGAATGCACAAGGATTCATACTCATTCCATAGACATACATGAAATAGAACTATGAAGATAAATGTATGGACCATAATCATTAATAATCATATTCAAATAAGTTGGTAACCTCATTACATCCATTAGATCCACTATAGAACATCACAGTATGGCAGACCGAAGTCATACATTATAACTAGATTTACATCCCTTAGATCTCAAAAATAAAATTTACAATCCCAAGCCCCTTGATGCATCCTTCTCCTATATTTCATCTACCTAACCCAATACAACTCCTCGCAGCATTTATGTAGAGCTCCACTCTCTATTAACATATTTTTCTTTTCTTCTATGGGCGTTTGTATTTATAGGCCTCTTGAACTGCCAACTCACCTTTCTGGGGCTTCAGATCTGTCACCAAGTGTTCCAATGTGGTCCTCCATGGGAGCATGCTCCTCCAGGCCTAAGCTCTCCACTCCTTTCCATGATGGTCTTCTAAAAGCTTCTATCATAGGGCATATTCCTTCCTAGGCAAACATGTCGCCAGGCTAGCACTTTATCCACTCCACATGCGCAGTCGAGTCACACTTTTCTCATTTCCTACCTAATACACCAAATATGGCTAACTATCAAAACCTTGTTCTTTCTGTGCATATCACAGGTCCTTCTAAAACCCTCTTAGAACCCTGCCTTATGCACCTTGTTTTTGAACGCTCAGTCCTCAACTTAGGCCTTGCATGCTCATGCGCCTTTTTGTACTTAGTCAATATTTTAGGGGCCCAACAGAGAGGAAGGAGGTATAGACATGGTGATTAGAAGTGCATGGTGAGATGGCAGAGGATGTGTGTGAGCTAGTTTCGTTTGTTAGTCTTACGTCACTTGTCTCTCACCTATACTTAAGTGTCATTTCCTCCACCCATAATGTACGGCCTACATTCTCAAGACAGGTGAAGATCACAGATATTTTTTACACACTAAATGAATTAAATGATCAAAGGAATTTGGATTTGGATTCAGATGAATACCTAGATTACATCTTGTTTTATTAGGCTGAAGATGAAGAAATATGTGGAGATTATGATGGTATCATGACCCCTAACATTTTGGAAATCATTCTTAATCATGAGAATCTTAGATGTATGGAGAAGAAGGTTGTGGTAAAACTTGTGCTCATCAAAAGGAAGGCTCCTTGCGACCCTGACAAGCTTAAAATTATTGCTTTTTGGGAAGGTATGTGTTATCAGGATTATGTTTTTAAAATACTTTTCAACAAGACTATTAAGGTTTTTAACATGAACAAACATGAGGAAAAGGGTTGGTACAAAGTGCAGTCAATGAAATATAAAGGGCGTTATCTTTCTCGGGGCTGATTTCCCTATTTTTTTTGTTGTTTAGTTGTTCCTTTGTTACTTTCCCATCGATGGTCTTAATTTTCTTCTTGTTTGTTACTTTGGTATTGGGCAGTTGTGTTTCATGTTAAATATTTCATTTTTATTTATTTTTCTAGGTATGAGCCCCATTTTTATAATTCCTTGGTAGGGTCCCAGTCAAAAAACATTTATCCATAATGAAAAATCACTATATAAAACCCAAAATTTCTATTCAAATTCAGTCACGATCAACTGCAATCTTCTAAAGACCATCATTTTTTCTCCCAAACTCTACAATGTGTAGAGTTTGTTGTGTTATGGTCGTAATATCATGCCATTTGTTTCACCTTATTACATGACTAATTTCAACGATATTTTATTTTGACCTATTTTTGACACTATATCATCAAAACATCTCAACATCACAATATCATAACATCCATCCCATGGGCCCCTAGCTAGGTGACTTATGTATTATTTTACTGATGAACCTCAAGTGTTTCCTTTTAGTTTTTCTTCTATAAATTTCTTGTAGCATTACACCCACATGTGGCAGGACAAGATAAATTATCAGGTACACGTTGGTTGGTATATTTCGTTTTCTCTAGTCCTTTTAATATTTTTTTCACTAGTTAATTTTAGTATTGGTGTTATTAACTAGCTTTTTCCATTAACCACTCCACATTGCGTTATTGTGACATGCAATGATCAATGGTTGGGGAATATGTATACACCTAATTTTTCACTTTTCATACTTGTTACTAACAATTTTTTTTGTGTAGATAAGGGTCACTGATGCATCTATCTCTATAACGGGTGCCTTAATGGGCCTGTTAGGAATGGGGAATGGTTATTCACATAACCATTATGGGTTAGAGACAGTACATGGAGAGAGTGTCCATATTTTTTCTTGGAATTAGTTTTCCTTACACTAGGTATCCTTTTCTTCCTTTGTCTCAAACACATCACATGCACAATTTTTTTTCCATCTCATCACTATACACTTTTTTCATCCATATCTATGATCTACAACACCTCTCTTTTAATTTTAACGACACGTTGCCTCCTTCTAACACCTATAGACCACACCATCACCCATAGGCGATGGTTTCAGTATTGTATTTCCCTTGACCAATGCCATCGCCCGTGGGTGATGAAGTCTTATATATACCCTCACCTCATTTGACATTCATAAGAAAGAAAAGGAAGTAAAAATCATTCAAACTTTCATTATTTCTTATTTTTTGTGCCATCTTCACATCTTCTTGCCTAAATTTTGGTTCATATTGTATCTTGTTTGGATTGGATTAAATACTCTTCTTTTTGGAAGGTTACTTGCACTATTAGGTCACCTATAGTGATTCTAGGACAGGAATGGTATTCCCCTTCTCCAACTAATAATAAATATCTCTCGCCGTACTACTTTGGAGAGATAAATGCGTCATTGACCATCATATAGGTATAAGGTGAGTTCTTTAACCATCTCTTGTCATTTTACGTGGGTAAGTTTGTTTCCTTCTTCACTGTGCTATGTTAGCTTAGTATTTGATGTGTTTAGATGCTAGTTATCATAGTAATGTTATCCATTATTATCTCCTTAGTTATCATTACATTCATTTCAATTATTTCATGCATTATTATTTCATTTATTGTTGATCCATACCTCTCCACATCCAACTATTGATATCTCGGTAGGGTTCCTTCCTCTATCTCGACCATGGGCCTTGGAAACTTTAGGTTGACATAATGTAGGGATTAATTCCCTCCAAATATGTGACCCTAGTGCTCATTGTATCCCCTTTAAGTCTATCCCCGTGTATGTTGGTACATGTTTGTTTCCTACTCATTACCTTGATACCCTTGTAGAATGGATGATTTAGGAGTGCATGTTATTGAGACACATTTTGGCTTGCATACAAGAAGCACAATTGACTCAAAAAAGAGACAAAAAAGTGATTTATGAGTGCAAGGTGAATGTGCAATATAGAAGTCACTTGTCAAATCTTTGTTTTTAGAGCTAAGGTGTAAATATGAGAATATATAAAATCGTATAGCCTATTCTGGAGTGTAATATGGTGTGGTCCTTTGATATATGGTTTTGGATGATGGTGCTCTAGTGATATATAAATTTCTATGTAGATGCAACACCCTGTGATGACCTTCGCACAAAAAACCTGATTGTCACACATTTTTGAAACCTTTTATATGATATGAAACATCCTCAAACCCTTCCAATGGGTAGGATAACTTGTAAAAATGTTAATGTTTGGGTTAAATCCCCCATGCGCTACCTATGTCAACATGACTACTCCAAAGATTCCTTAAACGAAACATAGTTCTTCATAAAGAATTTGATATCTATATGGGTGTAAGTTCTATTTTTGTAACTTAATCATTTGAAAATGAAAAATAATGGATCAGCATGTTTCAACTTGACTTGGATTAAATTTGAATGCCTCTAACTTGGGAAACTTGATGCTTGAACATGGTTTGGATTTCTTTGGACCTATGTGTGGGTAGCTCATAGGTTACGTTATATTGATTTGAAGGAATTTAGGATAACTTAGAGTGATTTAAGAATGTATTTTGTAAGTATGATCGTAAAAGTGTGTTGGCAAGGAAATTTTTCGGGTGGAAAAACTTGTGGACTCCTTACTAATGCTCTAGGAATCTAAGTCCCTCTACTTGACTGGTACAGCTACCATATATGCATGCACGAGAAAACATGGATTTCTACAGTGGCCTTTTGGCCAGGAATCTAGTAGGGGCACTCCACTAACCCTGTGGCAAAGCTTTCAGATAATTACAAGAGAGAAACTTTGTCTAAAATTGGGAAAGGGAGTGAGAAAAGAGGTAGGAGAACTAATGTTGCAGGTATGACATTAGATTCTTGCACGCACTAATTAGAAAATTCATCACATGCATTCATGGGAAGAAACAACCCTGCAAATGGAAACAAGACGAGATAAGATCGTGAACTCAAAGTTTCTAAAATCTCCTCATCAAAGAGGCTATGAAATCCCTCTTCTTGTATTGATGCTTAATCAGAAGTTGTACATAGTGGAGAAATGGAGGAAATTGAAAGAAGGGGGAAAAATGGAAGAAAAAATGGCTAACTCCTTTACTTTCTCCGAGTACAATGCACTTGTGAGTTTTTAAGGTCAATTTCTAGCCTTTAGAATGACTTTTAGATTCCATCATATAGTCCGTAAGAAATGGTTACAATCTACTCGGGTGAGCAAGAAACAGTTACCACCTATTCTAACTATTTCCACCCCTTCAATTTCTTGATTCACATAGAAACGCTTATGGCGGAAAGAAATAGTTTTTAAAATATTTGGCGATTACATTATTTTTCCAGTTAAAACATGGGCCATTCAATTTGCCTTTACAACTTTAAATCTAGGCCACTCACGTGGAAAGAATTGATTGGAACAGGCCTGCAAATGCTTTAACTATTTACCTTTTGTTTGGCGGGGCCATATATCTGACCCTAGATGCGTGGCAGGCTAGCGCTCATTTGGAACTTGCCTCTAGATTTTGTCTTTGAAGTTGCATTAGGCTGACACGTGGAGAGCTCTACGGGTTCTTTCATACTTAGTCAATCCAAGGTCTGTTCATGTTTGACTCATGTTGACCCCTAGACACCTGGAGAGCCAGCACTGATTTGAGTTTTCACTTTGGAAGTGCCTTCTAAAATTGTGCCAAGCTAACGTGTGTTTCCTTCTATCAGTATTAGGCTTTTCAATGGCCAAATCTGTCTCCTTAGCTATGTGGTGAGTTGGCACTTCTTGGAGACTGACTCTTGGGTTTTAATTTTGAAATGGCATCATTGCGGCATGTGCAGACCTCCGCCGACCTGCACATACTTAGCCAATTTTAGCGATCGACTCTGTCCCTTTAGACCTGGGACATGTGGAGGACTGGCATAAGTTTACGAACTACCCCCAAATTTGAATCTTGAAATTATACCGATGAGGCACATGGAGCCATCCACTGAGCCTTCCATACTTAAACAATTTTGTCCTGTTTTACCTTCATTTTATACCTGGGACACGTGGAAGGCCTGCGCCTAATTGAAGACTGCCCCTTGGGCCCTGCCTCTATAGTTGCATCGTTTGAATGTGTGGAGGATTTTGCTGGACCTTGAAATATGACCAAACCACATCCAATCAAAAAGACCCACGTATTATCCGTGGATGTTGAGGTAAAATTTAATGGGTAATATTTTCCCATCATTCTCGACTCTGAAAAAAAATGCAGAGAAGAAGTAGACTTCACTATTTTGCACCCGATTTTCAAATTTCTTTCATGAGCCAAGGAATTGAAAACAATACAAGGTTCGATGATCTAGGGGTATAGAAATATTGAAAATTTCATTCAAATGAGGACAACAATAAAATTTTCATGCGTCTAGACAAAAAAACAAAAATTTATCTAAACAAGCAGACTGGGGATTTGAAATGACTCTAGGGCATGGAAATTTTCTATCTCTTCGGATTTTCAACTTGTCTTAAATACTTTAGGAGGGTGAGAGCTAGAAATCTCAAATTTAACTTGGAAAACAAAAAATGGTTTTCAGGAGATAATAGCTGGCTCTAGCTTGGGGATATGGCATGGAATGAGCGTGGCGAAGACGTTATATGAGGATCCAGAATCTCAATTTTTAAACCCTGTAATTTGTTGACTAGTGCCTTATCCATTGGGCCTTGCACATTCATGAACAAATTCGAGAAATAAAGATCAAAAGAAGGAAACACATGAGCACACAATGATAAGGAAAAACATGACACACAACAGAAAGGGGAAACAAAACCACACAATAGAAAGGGAAACACACCTATGGTACAAGGTGGGGGATAACCCTCTTTCACTGATGATATAATTTCAAGTATTTCCCACTTTGAGGTAATTCCAGTGGCATTCCATCCAAGTATGAGAGAATAAAAATGTTCTCACCACAAGCTTCACAAATCAGGAATGGGCCAAGCCATAATGAATTGAAATTTCCATGGCTACCTCTAGGCTCTCTTCTCTTGTCCCATAGCAAAACGAAATCTGCAACCTTGAATTCTCTAACCTTGGTCTTCTGGTCAAAGATCTTCTTCACTTTCAACTGATGCTCCTTGATTCGATCTACCACTTGGGATCTATTTTCTTCCATCTTTTCCAGAAATAGAATCCTCTTGTCAATGGAATCCTTATACTGGCCATCTTCTATTGCCTGTAACAACTAGAGATCTCACATCTCAATTGTGAGAGGAATTTCTACTTCAACTCCATACAGTAGTTGGAATGGTGACATACCTATTGCCTTTTAGGGAGTGATCTTATCCACCCACAATGCATCATACAACCTTTTGTGCCAATTCCTTTGATTCTCATTTTCAAGCTTATGAACAATGGTCATGATGTTCTTATTGTTTGACTTAGATTGCCCATTTCCTTGGGGATAGTAGTCAGAAGAATGAGATAGGGAGATTCCAAAGCCATAACAAAACATTGTGAGCTCCCTTGAAGATAAATAGGTAGCATTATCTACTACAATCTTTTGTGGCACTCCAAAACGGACTATGATATTCTCCTTGATGAAGTTGCATACTGTTTCAGTGATGGCCTATTTGGTTAGATTTACTTCCACCAATTTGGTGAAGTAGTGTGTTGATGTGAGCACATAGGTATGCCATGCACTTGAGTGAGGATTCAAAACACCAATTAATTCTAGCCCCCATTGTTTAAATAGTTCTTCGATAACCACAGGCCTGAGTGGCAATGCAGCTAGTTGTGGCCTTCCAACAAATTTTTTGCATGCTTTGCACTAATAAACCCAATCTTGAGTGTCTACAAATATGGAGGGCCAATAATACCTTCCATAGAGGATCTTATGTGTAGTTACCTTTGCTGAAAAATGTCCACCACATGTTTGATCATGATATGCTTTAAGAAAATTTTCTTGCTGCTCCTTATCTATAAATCTAAGGAAACAACTATCCAGACTTCTTTTGTAAAGTGCATGATTATAGATTACAAATTTGGTTGCCTTCAGTTTGAGTGTTCTTATTTTTCTTGTAATCAAGATGAGGAGGGAATTCTCCATAAGTGAGGTAATAGGAAATATCAGCATACCAATCATTAGTAGTGGTGACTAAGAGCACTTGTGGGTTGTCTTCTGAATGAGTTGGGAAAGTACAATCTTCTTCTCCATTTTGAGTTTTAAGTATTTCATCTTCAACAATCAACTTACACAATCCATTTCCCCTCACCAGATTGGAGGGTTGAATCTCCAAGTGATACACTTGAGTTTTTGCAATCCAATTTCCTCTCTTAGCTCTAGGATCTTGCTGAGTCAAAATGGATTTGAATGCACTTACAAGGACCAACACCACAGTATGGGAATCGAGAATGTAAAACCTGAAGTTTTTTATAGCCTTGACCACTACATAGGCATGTTTCTCCAATTGACTATACTTTAGCTCATGCTTCTTTAAAGGACAACTCATGAAAGTAATAGGTGCTTCCATACCTTCATCATTTTTCTGAACAAGAACAGCAGAGAGTGTATGTTTTGATGCATAACAATACATGATGAGCTCTTTCTTGAAATCTGGAGATACAAGAGTTGGAGTTTTAGCAATGGATTTCTTGATCTCTTCAAATGTTACCTTCCCTTCATTATTTTTTCTTTTTAAATTTCTTGTGGTTTCATCATGGAAGTGATGTGTTTTGTCAATTCAGCAAACTCAGGCACAAAATGACAAAGAAAGTTTACCTTTCCAAAGAATAATGAACTCCTTTCTTGCTTGTGGGCATGGCTAATGCTTGAATGGCTCTAATCCTCTCATGATCAATGTGTGCTCCATGTTTGTTCACAATGTGCCCCAGTAATTTTCCTTCTATGACTCCAAAAATGCACTTCTTTGGATTTAGTGATATGTCATGTTTTCTACACCTTGCAAGAACTTGCTCTAAGTGACAGATATGATCTCCCCTCTTCTTTGAGAATACTGTGAGGTCATCGAGATATATGAAAACGTAATTTTTCAAATCTTTGAAGGCCAAGTCCATTGCTCTCTAGAAAGTAGCTCCTGCATTGATTAGGCAAAAAGGCATTCTGCTGTAGGAAAAAGTGCCCCAAGGTGTTGTGAAGGTTATCTTGTTGCATTCCTCTTTTGCCACTTTGATTTGATTATACCCTGAGAATCCATCCAGTAATGAGATCATTTCAGATCCAATGACTGCTTGTAAAATGTGGTCCATGATTGGAAGAGGGTAATTGTCCTTTAGGGATGCCTAATTCAGATTTTGAAAATATACACATATTCTTATTTCACCATTCTTCTTCCTCACTGGCACAAGGTTGGCTACCCACGTTGAATGGTGGATGGGAAAGATTATTCTTGAATTTTAAAATCTTTGTCACCTCCTCCTTTATGGTATCAACAATATTTGGGTTATAAGGCCTTTGTTTCTGCCTGAAGGGCTTAGCACCTTGCTTCAAAGGAATTGAGTGGCGCATTTCCTTTGGCTGGAAGGATTTGAGTTCATCATAAGAGTAGGCCAAGACATCTGAGTATTTCTTGAGTAAAGCGACAAACCTTATTTTTTCTTTAGGTGAGAAACATTTTCCAATATTGACCATGCTTAGATCCTCTGAGGTACCAATGTTTTCTTTATCAAAATCAGTCAGGCACCAAGAAGATTGCTTTTATTTATCCTAAATGAATCTGTCATGTTTGTCAAAGAGGTCTTCTAAAGTGGCTAGGCCTTTGGGAATTTTGTTCCCTTTCAATTTGATTACTCCCTCATCATCAATCCCTTTAATTCCTTCTTTCTCTTCTTTGGGGGCTATTTCACGGTGTGGAATTTCACCTCCTTCGAAGAAGAGACTATTTAAATTATCCATTTGCTCTAAAAATCATAGAATTTGGTTATCATCATTGAAGACTTGCCAATGATTTGCATTATCTGGTACACTAGGCCTGAATACCATTTCAATGGTCACTTTGTCTTTACCAAAAGAAGGATGAGGTGTCACTAGGGAAGATGAAACTACAAGAGAGTCAGCCTTTTTATTATGTTCCCTTGGAATAGCTTCTATGGAGAATGCATCAAAATATTCAATGCAGTCCCACACTCTATTTCTATAATGCCAAAGTCTTGGATTCTTCACCTGATATTGTTGGTGGACCTACTTTACTACGACATCTACATCACCTCGGCATCTCATTTTCTTGATTCCCGTGTCCTCTATTGCGCTCATGCCTAAGAGTAGTGCTTCACACTCTGTGGTGTTATTTGTTTTATCAAATTGCAGCTTGTAGGCAAAGGGGTACAACTCATTGGAAGGAGAGTACAATACTACACCAGCTCCTGAGCCCACTCTGGAGTGACTACCAACAAATTCCATTGTCCAAATTTGATCTTCCTCTTCCTCCATGAGAATTGGTAGTTTCTCCTCTTTTTCTAATGTGAGGAAGTAGTTTCCTAGCCCACAATCTTGAAAGGGAATGTTAGCTCTTAGATCATCAAACTTTCCCACTATGAATCTCATCTTTCTTACTGGCAGCAACTTCTTCATCTCTCCTTTTACTAGGATAGTTATAGATCACCAATCCATTTTTATTTCTCCACCTAGGTCTCTACAAAAAATCCTACGCAATAGCATACCAAAGGATGTTGGGATGTCTGCTACCAGTATGGTTAAGAGCACCTTCTTTTCTGGAAAATCAGCTAGTGCTACCTGTGCATATTTGATTCTTCCTACCAATGGAACTTGTTTGGATTCCATTGAGTAGCAGGTGCCATTTACCTAGGTCAAGGTGAGGCCTAAAGCATTTGTAAATTTTACCGGAATCACATTGTCTGAGGCCCCAGATTTAATGATGCAATATTCAGCTAGAAACCTTTGATGAGGAGTGATAGGTAGAAAGGTTCAACTCTGATGGTGTTGAGGGCACTAAGGGCTAGCATGTTTTGGGAACTTGGTGTGGATGTTGTGGGGAGTAAGCCTTTAGAATTTGGGCTTGAAGAGATAGGTTTACCCTTACGAATGACATTGATGAATTTGTCAAATTGGATAGGATGTGTTTGTAGGTATTCTATTTTAGAGAGCTATACTTTGGTTTTGCTTGCATGTTCTACAAAGTCAAATGGGGAAATGGTGGGTGAGGAAGAGGCTCCTAAAATGGAGGAAGATTGACATGGTAAATACTTTGCTACTTTTGGTGTTGGGTTCTCTTTTTCAGATGTAACAATTGGCTTGGAAGGGGGTGAGGGTGTAGCCTTTGACTGAAATTTAGATGTTTTTGCAGGGCCAACATTTAGAAGAGAATTATTCTTAGCAAATTTTGAGCTATAAGAAGTATCAAATAACTTACTTGGTATAGTATCATGCTCTTTGGTAACCAGTGAGTCCGGTTTTTCTTTGGCTGATTCCATGAAAGGTGGTAATGGTGATCCTCTATTGATGATTTTATTTTGTGTAACCTCCGGAGGATAATCTTATTTATTCTTCTTCTTATCCTTTTCTGAAATTGTTGGGGCTGAAATCCCTTTCTTAGATTGAGCACGAGTGAAAATAGCACATGAGAAACTCATAACTTCTTCATCACCTTCATCTTCATTATCAACATACTCAATCAAGCCATTGTGCATATCAATTTCCTCAATCTCAAGAAAGTTTTCATAGTCTTCCATGTTTTCTTCTTCAGCTTCATCAATGTCTGCTTCTTCCTCTGACTCTTTGGTGTCACAGATGGTATTGACTGGTGGCGCTTCAAGAGCAATCCGACCAGGAGGTGGAGCAATCTTTGGCCTATCTGGAGGGTTTGGTCTCCTTGAAGCATTTTACATTGTGATCTGAGATAGCTGCTTCTTCAAGGCAACCAAGTCATTTGCCATTTTTTGGAACATCAAATCTGTGGTGATAGAGTTTGAATTCTGATCCTTTTGATTTCCATTAGGACCTTTCACCTTTCCAGAAAGGATTAGATCATCATCAGTTTCTATTGCAAAGTCCTAGGCTTGCCTCAATGTTCTTGGTTGGGTTCTTCTGAGGAAGAAACCTACTTCTGATGGAAAAACACTGATGAAAAACCTCTTCAAATTATTTTTGGGAGGCACCACATCTTCAGGGATCCTTCTTATCACTCTATCGTATCTTGTTATGAACTCCCTCATTGACTCAGAGGTTTCTTTCTTCATTTGTATTAATTGGACCAAAACATCCTGACAATCTTCGGTGGTCTTGAACCTGTGTTTGAATGTACTTCCTATATCTTCCCAACAGATGACAAACCTTGGGGGAAACATGTAGAACCATTCGGTAGCCTTCTCTTGGAGTGACTCCACAAAGAGTTGGACTGACACATCTTCATCCTCAACACCCAAAACACCACTAGTAGTGATAAATGCTGCTACATGCTCTTCAGGGAGCTGAGAACCATCCCCTCTGAATTTTGGGAAGTTTTTCCTTGAGCCTCTCGGTAGCTCATGTAGTGGTTGAGTGAGAGCCAGTGGACCGACATTTCCTCCACATGGTACGTTAGGCCTTTGAGCCTCATTATCACTATCATGACCGCCCATTCTATGTCTATTTCTATCTTCCAACCTTGCTAAGTCTGTAGCATCTACTTCTCCTCTTTCATCTACCTCAGCTTTAAGTCTCTCAATTTCTTTGAGTTGAGCTCTTATTTCCTCTTCTACTCTTACTTCTCTTTCTCTAGCTTCTTCTTGAATGAGGGATTCACGAGAACTGATGTCAAAAACAATGCACCACAACAAAGTTGCACTCCAATGGTAACATCAAGCTCCAACGCAATAAGCAAGATTCGAACAATGGAAAGAATATGAAAATAAGAAAACAGGTCTGCTCATGCTCATACATCGAAAAAAGGAAGTACAAATAGGGGTGTTGTGTAACCCCTATGCCTAAACAAGGAAACAACCTCAATGATGCCACTGACACATATGACGTGAATGGTGCATATGACGCCACTAAAGGAGGAGTTACAATGCTAAATAAGGAATGTAACTCCAATGATGCATTGACGCAAATGACAATGACAGATTCTATGATAGAATCTGACACTTGTCATTGACTTCCTAAGACCTATGACTCTTGCAAGGTGAGATGACTTACCAGGTGACGTGGATGATGACTAGGCATGTCACACACACCAACACCCCCCCTTTATTGAATTTGGGGAAGAGGTCATGGTAAGCCATAACAGAAAATAAGACTCCCCTAGAAAACTAAGAAAGATGTGTCAATGGGGCCCAACAACTAAAGGCCTGATAAGGTGCCCATATACAAACAACATCTTTTTGGAAAGAAGAAGAGGAGAAGAAGGATGACTATATAGCCTGAAGAAGATGGGTGGCTACAGTAGACCTTGCCCCAAGAAGAGACCGCAAGTGAAGAAATTTCACCTCAATGAAGGGCTTGGTGAATATGTATGTAACCTGATCAGTTGTCTGAACATATTATATGTTGATGATGTTTTCATGTATCAGCTCCCATATAAAGTGCATGTGAATCTCAATGTGCTTCGTCCACTGATGTTGAACTAGATTTCTACAAATCGAGATAGTGCTCATGTTGTCATAGTAGATAATGGTAGGCCGCCGAAAGTGGATGCCAAACTCTGTCAAGATACCCTATAAATAAATAGCTTTTGTGGTAGCATTAACTATTCCTTTGTACTATGCTTCTGTCGATGATATGGCAATGTCATTCTGCTTCTTACTAGACTAACTGACAAGACCTAAACTAAGAGTGAAACTATAGCTTGAGGTAGACTTCTGATGATCTAGATCACTAGCCCAATCTGAGTCTCTAAATCCAACCAACTCAATCTCAGTCCCTCCTAAGTAATGAATACCATCTGTGTGAGTGCCATGAACATAGTGAAGGATCTACTTTGTTGCTTTTAAATGCAACTCATGAGGCTCCTGCATAAATCTAGACATGATCCTAACAGCATACAAAAGATCTGGCCAAGAGTGAGTAAGGTAGATCAAGCTCCCCACCAACTGCCGATAAAGGGTACCATCAACCAAGGGGGAGGAGCAATCAAAAACCAACTTGAGCCTGGAAATAAAAGGAGTAGGTGAGGACTTGCAATCAAATCAAGAGAGTACTTAGGCTATGAGATCATAATTCCCAAGTCACATTGTGAAATATGGATCCCAAGAAAGTAATGAAGCAATCCTAAGTCAGACATGGAGAACTTGTTGGCCAAGGAGATAATCACATAATCAATGATAGAGAAAGACCTAACGGTGATCAATAAATAATCAACATAGAGAACAAGAATAAGCAAGGAGTCATCCTACTGCAGAATATATATATTTAGGTCAGAGTGACACCGAGTGAACCCTAATGTAATTAAAAAGGAGTCTATCTTGGCATACCAAGCCTAAGGGGCTTGTTTAAGGTCATAGAGAGACTTCTTTAACTTACAAATGAGGGATGGATCATGGACATAACCCAAAGGTTGTTCCATATAGATCTCTTCCTCTAGGTCCCCATGAATGAAGGCACTCTTAACATCCATCTGGTGGACTTCCCATCTGTTAGTGGCAGAGATGACAAGGTTTAGTCGAATGGAAGTCATATTCGCAGCCGAAGAAAAGGTTTATGAGTAATCAACCCCAGCTACCTAGGAGAAACCCTTAACTACAAGTCACACTTTATACTTCTCGACTTCTCCATTAGATCCATACTTTGTTCAATATATCCACCTACACCGAATGAATTTTCTTTCTTTCGGAAGAGTGGTAAGATCCCAAGTGTCATTCTTTATGAGTGAGGAATACTCCTCATCTATAGAAGAATCCCACTCAGGAATCTTATAAGCTTCTTGGAAAGATGGTGGATCAAAAGCAGAGGTGAAGAAGGAGTGGGGTCCAATGAAACTCAATTACGTACATCTATCATCTAAAGGATGTCTAACTAAATCTCCAGCACTCTATAAAGTTTTCCTTTCCCAAAGAGGCCCCGAAGGTTCAAGCCCAGAGTTAGAAGATTCTTCACTTGAGTGAGAAGGGACATATTCCTCATCATCACTATTATCAGAATAAGAAGACTAAGAATTTTGAGGATTGAGAGGAGCAGGGAGAGGAGGAACTCACTTAACAACATCATCATCTGATGAGTCAGATTCTGAATTAGTGGGAAAAAGAACCTCAGTGGAAGTAAAGGTCAAGGATGACTCATCAAACTTCACACTCCTCTCAATATAGAGCTCATGGGTTGTAGGGTCCAAAAATTGATATCCCTTCATGCCATCAGGATACCTGACAAAGATACAAGGTTTGTATTGTGGATCCAATGCCTTTCGTTTCTTATTGGGAATCTAAGCCATAGCCTTGGATCTGAAGACTTGAAAGTGCTCAACATCATACTTGTGT
The DNA here is from genome assembly GCA_019776745.2 of Taxus chinensis. Taxonomy (NCBI): domain Eukaryota; kingdom Viridiplantae; phylum Streptophyta; class Pinopsida; order Cupressales; family Taxaceae; genus Taxus; species Taxus chinensis. The sequence goes on from CM034146.1 coordinate 983,747,106, forward strand.
CCAAACTAGGCTTCAAAGGGTGTCATCCCTCTTACTACCTTGTGTGGAACATGATTCTGAATGTAACAAGCACAATTCACTACTTCAGCCCAATACTATGGAGGAAGGGACTTCGAGTGAACCATAAAAGTACCCATCTCCTTTAGAGTTCGGTTCTTTCTTTCTGCAACTCCATTTTGGGAAGGGATGTAAGCAACTGTACGCTGCAAATCAATCCCCTCTGAAGTGCAGAAATCCTCAAACCTATTGCTCACATACTCACCTCCATTGTTTGTTTGAAGAACCTTGATAGACCATTCTGCTTGTTTCTCAGCAAGAGCCTTAGTTTTGAAAATGCTCAAATACTTCAGACTTAAGCTTAAGAAATATACCCAAGAATAACATGAAAAGTCATCAATGAAGGTTATTATATATAGATATCTAGTGAAAGAAGGAGATGGAAAGGGGCCAGAAACATCACTATGAACAAGATCCAAGGGACGAGTAGCTCTTCAGGATTTTCCCTTATCAAATTTTTTTTCAGGGTGCTTTCTGAGGGTGCAACCCTCACAAATACCTTTAGAAAACTTAACTCAGGGTAACCTGTTGACCATTTTGTTTTATCTCAATTTTTCAAGGTAACGATAATTTAGATGCCCAAAATGCTCATGTTATAGCTTGTTAACCTCATTCACATGAGTGAGCAAGGCATTGGGCATCAAATCAAAAGAAAAGTGGGAAAAGGTATATAACTATGAATGGTGATCTGCCTTTCCCTCAGCCACAGTTTAGTCAGAGTTAAGCTCACGAATGATCACAAATTTAGGACCAAATTCCACTTGCATTCCTTCACCAAGGTGGGTGATTTGGTAAACCGATAGGAGATTGGTAGAGATATTGGGAACACTCAACACTTGGTTAGATGTTCCACCTTCTATCTCTACCGATCCACTACCGGAAACTGACACATGAGTTTCATCACCCAACGTGATTTGGGACATGCCACATGGTTTAATGCTAGAGAATTCAACCTTTAAAGAATCCATGTGGTGCGAGACACCGGAATTGATAATCCAAATTGATGATGGAGCTGATCTAGCTAAGAGGGCCTTACCTTTCTTCTTTTCATTTTTAGAATCCTTTGCTTTAGAAGACTCATCCTTTTGAGCATTTTGTTTAATGGATTCAGGAACACTTATTTTATTCTTCTCAAGCAGCTGAGTTAAGTGATCAATTTGTTTCTGAAAACAATGATGCTCATCGTGGCTAGAATTCTTACAATAGGAGCATTTAAACTTTTCCTTCTTCGCTTTAGGCTTAGAAGTCGAAGTGTTAGTGTTGGGCTTAGCTGGGGGTTGGTTGGTCTTGGTTTCTTTCTTAGGTTGGTCCTTTGTTTCTTTCTTATTTTCATTTTTCTTTCCCTTATTCACGAAAAGGGCATGTGACTTGGATTTTAGAGTCCCCATTTGAATGATTTTGTCCTATTCTCGAATGAGTTGGGACGAAAAATTGTCAAAAGAGGGCATTTTTCAAGCACTACCTATTGTCTCTAAATCATTGCACCCCCCGAATGGCCTGAAATGAATCACGACATTTAGTGTGATTAGGACACATGGGATCACCTCTCAAGCTATGGGACTTGGGCTTGAGGTGAACCTCCAAAGAATGTCAGCTTCCTGTTCCTAGACTAAACAGAACACTACTTCTGATGTAAGATAGATGGAAAACTATTCCTATGCTAACATTTCATGGGATTTAGGGAATAAGAATCAAATGAAACAAAATATATTCTAGAAGTGATGATGCACCAAGAAAAGTGATATTTAACTTCTAGAGGGGTTAATGTGTGTATGAGGATTGCACCATTAACCACCTTCACCTATTACAACTTGGAAAGGATATAAAATATCACAGACTAGAAGCACACATTCCTCTATTAAACCTTAAACATATAGAAAAGAGGGATCAGCTTTGATTTAACACACAGATAATTTATCAAGAATTAATCACAAGCACATGTCCATTATTCACTTGAATGATAATAATAATGTAACTCTTGATCAATAGAAGGAAAATATTTTCTCACAACTGATAAGAAGTAATCACGCTATTCTTCTCTCAATATGAAATAGATAATCTGAAATAAAGGTAAATTAATCAAATAATGCTAAGGAATCACATTCACAAGGCATGAAATGATTAATCATTCAACACAATAAAATAGATCTTTAAGTGCAAGGAACAACTTTGAATATAATTAAAAGTTTTCAACAAAATTCTGAAAGCACTCTTCCAAGCTTGAAGAGTAACTTTTCTCCAAATCTCTCCAAAAATATATCTCTCAAATAATGGAGAGCACTCCACTATTTATAAGTTCCTAGGATGAGCCATATAGTTGGGCCTTTAACTAACAAATAACTAAAAATAGTAATGTCATTTATAAAAGGGAATAGGCTCCTATAAAAATAGCTAATTTGTTGCAAAGGGTTGACCAAGTCAACCCTGTAACTTTGACCATTTTCAAAGCTTGAGACTGTCCTTCCATGGCCACTCAACTTTGGCCTGGTTTTCCCTCCTCTCCTTTCTCTGCATCTTTTTGTTTCCCCTCTTCCCATATGGCCACTCAGTGTTTGTATTTGAAGAAACGCTTGACAATACCCTAAGTTTCTTCATCTCCAGGCCCACATGCATAGTGATTTACCACATCTACTATTTTGATTTCCTTTGTGATCCTGACCGACAACCTTCGAAGCTTACTTACAACTTTCTTTAGTCTCCCTATGAATTTTTTGCACAAAACCAATCGATCAATGGAGTCACTATTGAAAGTATTCACAACATCGTCATCCCGCTTCACCATGTTTTTGAAATTCTCTTTGATCTAGTCCTCAGGAAGAGCATCGATATTCTCATTGAAAAACTTGTAGTGGGTGTTGTTGAACTCTTCAGAGATATCATTCAGGGAATCCATAATCTCTACCCATTTATCCTCCAATTTCTTAATCAGATCTTGTAGTACCTGACATTGGAATTCCATAGCCTTTTGATATTCAAAAAGTTTAGAGGCATCATCAATTACCTACTCCTGTAGAATTAAGTCAGAATCTTCCTCTTTTATGTCACTCCACGTCTCCAAGGTTAGATTCAAGTTATTATTATCTTCGGAGAGATACTTTTCGATCTTAGCGATGGTGGTTTTAGCAATCTGTAAATCAGCAAAAATCTCCATAGCTTCCTTGATCAAAGGGTTGGCCTCCTGCAATATCCTTTCCATCCATCCATTCATTGTTCTCCCTTTTTGGCCTAGCTTCTCAAGCTCGTGATAAGAGATATCATCGATTGTAGATGAAATTATCATGGCTGTAGTAGTTGAGATGTTAGTGGATGGAGTGGGCTGAGTTACTCTACACAGTAGTGTAGTGAGCTACTCGACCTTGGCCTTAAGCTCATCCTTGGTGGCCTTGTCTTTATTGTACTTCTCCTAAAGGGCCCCAAGAGTAGTGTGCACATCATGCTTGGCTCCTTCATGTGTAGCCTTCCCCAATGATAACTTTGAGATTTGGTAGTCTGCTGCTGTGATAGTCTCTTTATTTTTCCCCTCAATATAGGTAGCCACTTCTATCACACGCTCTCCTGATGGATTAACTGTTAGAATTGATACAGTTCTACGTCTCTTGGCTTGTCTTCTGGGCACAGACTCCAATATGTTGAGATCTATCACATCTCCTAGAGGAACCTTTTTCTTTTGCTTAGGAGTCTGCTTAAATAGCCACGCTAGTATGGTTAGAGTAGAGGAAGACAGAGTAGAAAATCTGATACCTGAAGTACCAGTTAAGGCAATATCACTAGAAATGCCAGCTGATATCTAAGCAGAGGTGGCAATGATGGAAGGTGTGGGAGTGAGGAGATCCATAGGAATTGACAAGGCGATGTTGGGGGTTGAGATTGAAGAAAATGTGAGTGTCAAAGGAAGAGAGGAGGAAATGGGTGACCCAATATTTTCCCCAGCTGATAAAACTAGAAGTGACTAAAATACTTGGGCCATAGAAGGAGATGGAAAAGAGGAAATGGTGGAAGATGTGGAGGGAACTAATATTGGAAGTGATAATGGAGGAAAGGGGAGATGGGATGGATCCTGAATGATACTTGGGGAATCACTTACTTCCACAACCTCAGTAACTGATACTGTAGATGTTGTAACCCTGGAAGTAGCAGACCTAGAAAGAGATGAGCCACCAACCACAAATGAGATCTTATTTAGAATTGTGGGAACCCTTAGAGTTGATCTCTTGCCTTTTTAGGTGTTGGTTGGTTTATTGCTGATGTAGACCCTGTATTTGTAGGTTGATTTTCACCTTTGGTGATATTCCCAAGGTAGCCAACCAACTGAAAGTTCTCCTTGGAATGATTCAGTGAAAATCCTAAAATGATTCAGAGAACTCTAATATGATTTAATCTGACTTGGACAGCCAACCCTGTAGTTGTTACTAACTTTTGATTAAATCTGACTTGGACTTCCAAAGTCTGAAGGAAGGAGAGAGAAAGGAAACAACCACCCCAGAACAATATCACACCCCCCAAGTTAGTAACTTTATAGTTTAGTGTGTTGATTACAATCAGATGCAACTTTTTGCTGAGAACCAATTTGTCACTCACCTTGCAATCAGCGTAATAACGTGCAAGAGTGGAGACAACAATCAAGGTTCGTTAGGCACAACAGTTCGACACCGTAAGCAAGCACAAGAAAAAGTGAAAACAAGAAGGGGAAGAGAAATCCTTGTGATAAATAGCATCTCACATCACATGAAAGAATCCCTTTGCTATAAGACTATGGAAAATGTGCTCACAAGTCCACAAGTAATAAAAGGGATAGAACAATGCTCAAGATGATTCAAAATGAGATGAAATAAGCAATACAAAGACAACCCCCAGAATGTGGCACTTTATAAAATAGTGCATTTAAAAAACTGATAATCCCATCATCTAAAGTGGGAAAAAACATGCAACTTTGACTAAAGAAGTTCTCAAAACTGAGCAACGAGTCAAAAGTTATAGCAAAAAACAATTCCCGCAACTGATGGAAAAATGCTAATAAGCATGCAAAAAAATTTAAAAAGTGCCCTAAACACACGCAAAGGGTGTCTTATGTATGCTCGTTGGAAATGGCACCAAATTTTAGATAGGGTTTATTTTAATTGTGAGGGGGGGTTAGCCTCCTGCCAACCCCGGACCTCACCCTCTGTCTTCGACACTCGAAGAAAGGATAATAAAATAAGCAAAAAATACACACAAAAATATATTACAATTCCAAGATTAGTGTTATTCACTTGACTTAGGCTTATGATACTAACCAATGCTGAGTTGATTTAAGTGCTAATGTACCGAGTTACAAGGCAGGCCGAGCTAGGTCAACATTGACCAAGTTGAGTTGTTTTTGCAAATTTTGCTGAGTTAAATTGGTAGGTGACGTTGAGTGGTGCATGGAGGTGAAACCACATGTCAAGGTTTCTGATCTGGGTGTCAGACAAAGCTAATGCAAACTATTGCCACTAAGTTGAATGTTGTAACGACTGTCATGCAGAGCCTATATGCCTTGAGATCCCAATGCATGTTCATGTAACATCTTAAGTAGAGGAGCTGGTAAATTCTAAACATGTAGCAGGAAGACCAAAGGCTGAGCAAAAAAGACACTGAAAGAGTTGATGGATCATATTGGAAACTATGCACCACGATGAATTTGCACTCTGGTTCAATCATAATGGCTCCAACGTAATCACAAGGAAGAATCGATCAATAACTGAATAACTTGCATAACAGAACAAAGCTTGCACATGTAGAGAAAAGACAGCAAAGTGTCTTGGCATGCTCATAAATGTCAAATGAAGGGATACATATAGGGTGCTGAGTAACCCTAGTGCATGACTCAATAGCAAACCCTAAACCTAACCCATGTGAGATGACCCTCCATATGTGAGTGGAGGACACATAGGATAACTCACACCAACACCCCCCTTCATCGAAGCTGGGGTAGCGGCTATGATGAGTCAGAAAGAAAGAGAAGACACTCCTAAACAACTAAGAAAGATGTGTCAATGGGGCCCGACAACTAAAGGCCTGATAAGGTGCCCATATACAAACAACATCTTCCTAGAAGAAGAAGAAGAAAAGGACTACATAGCCTGAAGAAGATGAGCAGCTGCAGAAGACCTCACCCCAAGAAGAGACCGTAAGTGAAGAAACTTCATCTCAGTGAAGGGCTTGGTAAATAAATCTGCAATCTGATCAGCTTTCTAAATGTACTGAATGTTGATGATACCATCATGAATAAGCTCTCGTATGAAGTGCATATGGATCTCAATGTGCTTCATCCGCTGATGTTGAACTGGATTTCTGTAAATAGAGATAGTGCTCATGTTATCACAGTAGATAATGGTAGGCCGCCGAAGGTGGATGCCAAACTCTGTCAGAATACCCTGTAGCCAAATAGCTTCTGTGGCAGTGTTAACTGCTCCTCTGTATTCTGCCTCTGTAGATGATATCACAATTACATTCTACTTCTTGCTAGACCAACTAATAGGACCCGAACCAAGAGAGAAACTGTAGCCAGAAGTAGATTTCTGATGATCTAAGTCACCGGCCCAATCAGAATCTGTGAACCCAATCAAGTCAATATCCACCCCTCCATGATAGTGAATGCCATCAGTATAGGTGCCACGAACATAATGAAGGATCCATTTAGCTTCTTTCCAATGTAGCTCATGTGGCTCCTGCATGAATCTGGACATGATCCCAACAACATACGATAAATCCGGTCGAGTGTGAGTCAAGTAAATCAAGCTCCCCACCAACTGTCGATAAAGGGTACCATCAACCAAGGGAGTAGAGCAATCAGAAACCAACTTAACCCTGGAAAGAAAAGGAGTAGGAGAAGACTTGCAATCGGACATCTGAAAATGAGCTAGCAAATCAAGAGCATACTTAGGTTGTGAAATCAAAATTCCTGAGTTAGATTGTGAAATCTGGATCCCAAGAAAGTAATGAAGCAGACCTAAGTCAGTCATGGAAAACCTGTTGGCCAAGGTGATCTTCACAGAATCAATAATAGAGGAAGAACTGCCTGTGATCAACAAGTCATCAACATAGAGAACAAGAATGAGTATGGAGTCATCTTGCCGTAGAATATAAACATTTGGATCAGAGTGACACCTAGTAAACCCTGATGTAAGTAAAAAGGAGTCCATCTTGGCATACCAAGCCCGAGGGGCTTGTTTAAGGCCATAAAGAGACTTCTTTAACTTACAAATGAGGGAGGGATCATGGACATAACCCAGAGGTTGTTCCATGTAGATATCTTCCTCTAGGTCCCCATGAAGGAAGGCACTCTTAACATCCATTTGATGGACTTTCCATCTGTTTTTTGGAAATGGCTAGGGTCAGTCGAATAGAAGTCATCTTCGCAACTGGAGCAAAGGTTTCAGTATAATCAACCCCAGCTATCTGGGAGAAACCCTTAGCTACTAATCATGCTTTAAACTTTTCGACATCTCCATCTACTCCATACTTTGTTCGGAACACCCACTTACACCGAATGATTTTTCTTCCTTTCGGAAGAGGGGTGAGATCCCAAGTATCATTCTTCATGAGAGAGGAATACTCCTCATCCATGGCAGAATCCCACTCAGGAATACCAGAAGCCTCCCGGAAAGACTTTGGATCAGAAGCAGAGGTGAAGAAGGAGTGGGGTCCAATGAAATCTGAGCGAGTACGTCTCATATCCGAAGTATCTCCAACTAAATCTCCAGCACTTTGCAAAGTTTTCCTAGCCCAAAGAGGACCAGGAGGATCAGGCTCAGAGTTAGAAGATTCTTCACTTGAGTGAGAAGGGACATAGTCCTCATCATCACTACTATCAGAATCAGAAGACTCAGAGGTCTGATGGTCAGGAGGATCAGGAAGAGGAGCACACTCAACAGTATCATCATCTGATGAGTCAAAATCTGAATCAGTGAGCTGAAGAACCTCAATAGGTGGAGAAGTAGAAGTTAAAGAAGACTCATCGAACTTAACACTTCTCTCAATATACAGCTCATGAGAAGTAGGATTCATCAATCGATATCCCTTCATGCCATCAGGATACCCTACAAAGATACAAGGTTTGGATTGTGGTTCCAAAGCCTTGCATTTCTTCTTGGGAATCCAAGCCATAGCCTTGGATCCGAAGACTCGAAAGTGCTCAACATCAGGCTTGCGTCCAAACTAGGCTTCAAAGGGTGTCATCCCTCTTACTACCTTATGTGGAACATGGTTCTGAATGTAATTTGCACAATTCACTGCTTCGGCCCAATACTGTGGAGGAAGAGACTTCAAGTGAATCATACAAGTGGCCATCTCCTTCAAGAGTATGGTTCTTTCTTTCTGCTACTCCATTCTGCGAAGGGCTATAAGCAACTGTATGCTGCAAAGAGATCCCTTCAGAAGTATAGAAATCCATGAACCTATTGTTTACATATTCACCTCCATTGTCAGTTCGAAGAACCTTGATAGACCGTTCCGTTTGTTTCTCAACAAGAGCCTTAAAGTCCTAAAAATGTTCAAAGACTTCAGACTTAAGCTTAAGAAAATATACCCAAGTATATCGTGAATAGTCATCAATGAAGGTTAGCACATAAAGAGCTCTAGTAAATGAAGGAGAAGGAAATGGACCAAAAATGTATCACTGTGAACAAGATCCAAGGGACGAGTAGCTCTCCAGGCTTTTCCTTTGTCAAAGTTCTTTTCAGGATGCTTTCCAAGGGTACAACCCTCACAAAGACCCTTAGAAAACTTGACGTGGGGTAACCCATTGACCATTTCGTTTTGGCTCAATTGTTCAAGGTAGCGATAATTTAGATGTCCGAATCGCTCATGCCATAGCTTACTAACCTCATTTGCATGAGTGAGCAAGGCAGTGGGCATAGAATCAGAAGTAAAGTGGGAAAAGGTATACAACCGTGAACGGTGATCCGCCTTTCCCTCAGCCACTGTAGTGTCATCGTTAAGCTCACGAATAATCACCGAGTTAGGACCAAATTCCACTCGCATTCCTTCACCAAGGTGAGTAATTTGGTAAACTAATAGGAGATTGGTAGAGAGATCAGGAACACTCAACACTTGGTTGAATGTTCCCCCATCCATCTCTACCGATCCACTACTGGAAACTGACACTATCGTGTCATTACCCATCGTGATTTGGGACATTCCACAAGGCTCGATGTTGGAGAACTCAACATGCGAAGAACCCATGTGGTGCAAGGCACCAGAATCTATAATCCACGTCGATGAAGGAGAAACTTTGGCTACAAGGGCCTTTCCTTTCTTCTTATCAGATTTAGAACCTTTTGCAGTGGAAGACTCGGCCTTCGGAGCATTTTGTTTGATAGACTCAGGAACACCTATTTTATTTTTCTCAAGTAATTGAGTAAGGTGATCAATTTGTTTTCTCATACACGTATGCTCTTTATGACCAGGCTTCTTGCAATAGGAACACAAATACCTGTCTTTCTGTGCTCTAGGCTCAGAAGTCGAAGTGTTCGTGTTATTTTTAGTATCGGTCTTGGTTTCTTTCTTAGGTTGATCCTTTTTTTCTTTCTTCTTTTCAGTCTTCTTTTCCTTACTAGTACTTGCTACAAGGGCATGTGACTTGGACTTGAGAGACCCCATTTGAATGAGTTTGTCTGTTCTCGAATGAGTTGGGATGAAAAATAGTCAAAGGAGGGCATATTCCAATCCTTGCCCAAGGCAGCTTTTGTAGCGTAAAAAGTTGACACAAAGACAGAATATTCAGGACCTAACTTAGAGAGAATCGACAAGATCAGTTGAGAATCTTTCTTCTCTACTTGACATTCCTTTAACAACAATCTAGTGTGGACAAACTTTGAGAAGAATGCTTGTAGGTTTTCAAAATCACTAGGATTTAACCCTAGTAGTTCGTTTTCCAACTCATGTGCTCTCATGTCATCGTGTTGTCCAAACATTTCATCTAACGTTGTCCACACAGACTTAGGTGTTTCAGACGACTCAATGTGGAAGAGCAAGTCGGGAGAAATAGACATGCAAAGAAGACCTAAAGCTTCATCACTACGGTTTAACCACTTAGATTTTTCAGGTTCGTCATCTGGTTCAGTCTCAGTTCCCATGGTGATGCGGAATAACCCTTTACCCCTTAGTTTCATTATTATTTTCGATCTCCATTCGAAAAAGTTGAATGGCGTAAGCAAAGGAATTGAAAGTGCATCCATAGTGAAGAGAGAAAGAAGAAATGCAGAAAAGAAACACAACCACCCAGGACAATATAATAACCCCCCTGCTTTCGGCACTTTATAGTTTAGTGTGTTGAATACAATCGGGTCCGAGCGTGCATCTGTAAAACACTTGGTAACTCACCTTGCAATTAGCGTAATAACTGCGCAAGAGAGGAGACCACAATCGTGTTTTGGGAAGCGCAGCAAAGTGACACCGTACACAAGCACAATGCTAAAAACTAGGAAGGAGGTGAAATCAAAACCTGGTTGTGAGAAAAAGTGTCTCACGTCGCAATGGATACCCCCTTGCTGCAAACTGTGGCGGATGCGCTCACTAGTCACAAGCAATAATAAGGGTAAAATACAATGTTTAGATGAACTCAGGAAGAGTTCTGATGATCTTCAGAATGCCAGAAAGGCATGGAAGACAATGAGGTGCTCAGAGTGTCACTGCACACTTGAGCGCACGATTAGTAAAAAAAATCGACAATAACGCCTAAAAAAATTATCGTTTTAGAAACGTCCAATTTAGCTAATTTTAAAGCTATTAGGAGTTTTTTAAAAAAATGATAAATTTAACATTATTGTAAAGAACGATTTTAATTATCTAATCGTAAATTATAATCGCAAAAAAAAATTTAAATAATTAATTACGATTATTTAATATCTAATTAAATAAAAAATTAATATTTTAAAAAATTAATTAAATATTGATGAATGAATTAAGATTTTTAAAAAAAGGAAAGATCCCAATTTAATTAAAACTTAAAAAAAAAGATTTTTTAATTAATTAAAATTCCATTTTTTTTTAAAAGCATATTTTTAAAATTTTTTGAAGTTTGTAAAAATAGAAATAAGTTGAAATAATTAAAAAAGTGGAAAGCAATTTTTTAAACATTTACCATAGAAGACTTACCAGCACAAAAGGTGACTGATATTGGCACATATCCGTAGCAAAGAAGGTTAGGAGGTAGGTGTGTGGGGGAGTAGGGAGAGGACTGCCACACAATCAGAGGGGACGGAGAAGAGGATCCGGCCGCGACAGAGGGAAGAACAAATCACTTCCCCAGCTTCCACGCAAGCTCCCTCCACACAGGCAGTTACCAGAGAAGTCCACGCAAAGCAATTAAAAAAAACACCCACACACAACCTTAGAAGAACAGATTTTTTGATCTAAATTTGCTAAAATGAAAAAAAACCAGAAAAATGCAAAAAAGAGAAAACCCAGAAAACAGAGATCTAAAGAATTTTCAGTTTAATAAAAAAATTAAAAAACTAGAAAATAACCTCTATTTTGGCTGATCTGCTAGATTTAGCTACAGCTAGCTAAATGTAGCTACAAAACCCCTAAAACTCAAGGAGATCTGCACATGCATAAAGAACACAGCAAAATCTTGACAACTTTCCAAGAGCAACTTGTTAAATATGTTAGCAAAAAAAATTCCAGAATATAACGATCAAAAAACTTGCACGAGGAGTAATAGAACGAACACCAAAAGTAATCGCAACTAAAAAATAACGAGTGCACATTTACCCGATCTCAGCTCTGATACCATGAAAGAGTTGAAAGAATCGTATCAGAAACTATGCACCATGATGAAGTTGCACTCTGGTTGAATCGTAATGGCTCCAACGTAATCACAAGGAAGAATCGATCAATAACTGAATAACTTGCATAACAGAACAAAGCTTGCACATGTAGAGAAAAGACATCGGAGTGTCTTGGCATGCTCATAAATGTCAAATGAAGGGATACATATAGGGTGCTGAGTAACCCTAGTGCATGACTCAATAGCAAACCCTAAACCTAACCCATGTGAGATGACCCTCCATATGTGAGTGGAGGACACATAGGATAACTCACACAAGAGTTAGCGGAGCCAAGGATCAATGAGCCTACAACATGAGTTGAGGATGGCCACACCAGAGGTGGGAACATGGACCAGAGGTTCCAGAGGCCAAGAGCTACATGCAGGTGGAGGGAAGAAAAACCACGAACCAGGCACTTTTAACCAGGTCTCAATGCAGGTGGATAGGTTAAAGCTTCCAATGCACGGTAGGACTCCAATAACATGAAACCAAAATGGGAAAATCAACAGTGTAGCGAGAAAACGAGTTGAATAACAACCCAAGCCAATGACCTCGAGCACAATGCAGGATGTGAAGCGATTTAGTAATCGATGTAAGAGACCCGAGTCGGCGAGATAAAGGGGAATGCAGTCGAGCATGAAAGAGGACAATACTATGAGCTACATTCCAATTCGGTTCTAGGATCCAACACAACACTTCTCAAATACCAAGAAACGACACTTATTTTATCCTGTAGGAGCTGAATCTGAACCCAACCATAACCAACAAGTAACACAAAAACAACCCACAAACAATAGCCACTAGAATCTAGAAATATGCAAGTAGAACACATGCAAAAGTGAGAGATTGCACAGGAAACTACTCAGTAGGAGAACGATGAACAAAGGTATAACACCCCAAACTTGTAACTGCTAAAACCTCAATGCGAGGTGAGCAATACAATTCCAAACTAATAATCAAAAAAACTTACACGAGGAAATAATAAGAAACTAGAAGTAATAAGCAATTGATAAACAAAGAGTGCACGTTTTACCAAAACAAGCGTTGATACCATAAAAGAGGGATTCACGAGAACTGATTTCAAAAACAATGCACCACAACAAAGTTGCACTTCGATGGTAATGTCAAGCTCCAACGCAATAAGCAAGATTCAAATAATGGAAAGAATATGTAAATAAGAAAACAGGTCTGCTCATGCTCATAGATTTAAAAAAAGGAAGTACAAATAGGGGTGTTGTGTAACCCCCATGCCTAAATAACGAAAGAACCTCAATGATGCCATTGATGCATATGACGTGACTGACGCATATGATGCCACTAAAGGAGGAGTTACAATGCTAAATAAGGAATGTAACTCCTATGATGCACTAATGCAAATGACAATGATAGATTCTATAACAAAATATGACACTTGTCATTTGACTTCCTAAGACCTATGACCCTCGCAAGGAGAGATGACTCACCAGGTGATGTGGACGATGACTAGGCATGTCACACACACCAACACTTCTTCGGTCTCTATGTCAGTGAAATCTTCAAGGTTCTCGTTGATGTATGGAATTCACCGTCCAAAGGATTGGCAACACTTAGGTTCCCAACATGACCGGTTACTTGAGAAGGAAGCCTCTAGATTCCGAGTAGCTCTTGTCTCCTTTGAAGTTTCTCAAAAATGGGATCAATTTGTCCTCCTTGTCTCTATTTCCAAGTGTATCTTTTATCTGCCATCTTGAAAATCTATGCTCTCATTCATGGTGTTAGAATTTTCCTTTGCCTCTCCAATTCTGCAGTGTGTTCCTCTTCAAGGGCCAGAATTTTTGTGGCAATGAAGTAGTGATTAGCACTTTACCTATTATGCCATATAGCTTCCCTCAAATTTGAAGCAACGTCTTCTTGGATGTGGAAGAGCGATTTGGGTCTTTCAACAAGAGGGTTTCCCAGAGTAGCTATGATTTGAATCCATGTGGCTCATATAGCCATTCAAATTACAGAAATTTTCTTTTTTTTTCTAATTTCTTGCCCTTGCAGTCGCATTCAAGTGCAAATGCTGCTAAATTTGCCCCATAGTGGGTGCAAAAAACTGTTGGCAAGGAAATTTTTCAGGTGGGCAAATTTGTGGACTCCTTACCAATGCTCTAGGAATATAAGTCCCTCTACTTGACCAGTGCAGCTACCGTATATGCATGCATGAGAAAACGTGGATTTGTGTGGTGGCCTTTCTGCCGGGGATCCAGCAGGGCCACTCCACTAACCCTGTGGCAAACCTTGTAGATACTTGCAAGAGAGAAATTTTTTCTGAAAGTGGGAAAGGGAGTGAGAAAAGAGGTAGGAGAACTAATGTTGCAGGTAGGAAATCAGATTCCTGCATGCACTAATTAGAAAATTCATCATATGCATTCATGGGAAGAAACAACCCTGCAAATGGAAACAAGACGAGATAAGATCATGAACTCAAAGTTTCTAAAATCTCCTCATCAAAGAGGCTATGAAATCCCTCTTCTTGTACTGATGCTTAATCAGAAGCTGTACATAGTGGAGAAATGGAGGAAATTGAAAGAAGGGGGAAAAATGGAAGAAAAAATTGCTAACTCCTTTGTTTTCTCCGAGTACAATGCACTCGTGAGTTTTTCAGGTCAATTGCCAGCCTTTAGAATGACTTTTAGAGTCCATCATATATCCCGTAAAAAATGGTTACAATCTACTCGGGTGAGCAAGAAACAGTTACCACCTATTCTAACTATTTGTGCCCCTTTAATTTCTTGATTCACAAAGAAATGCTTATGGCGGAAAGAAATAGTTTTTAAAAAATTCATCTGTTACATTATTTTTCTAGTTAAAACATGAGCCGTTTGATTTTCCTTTACAACTTTAAATTTGGGCCACTCACGTGGAAGGAATTGATTGGAACGGGCCCGCATATGCTTTAACTATTTACCTTTTGTTTGGTGGGGCCATATATCTGACCCTGGACACGTGGCGGGTCAATGCTCATTTGGAACCTGCCTCTAGATTTTATCTTTGAAGTTTCACCAGGATGACATGTGGAGAGCTCCGTGGGTTCTTTCATACTTATCCAATCTGAGGTATCTTCCTGTTTGACTCATGTTGACCCCTTGACACATGGAGAGCTGGTGCTAATTTGAGTTTCTGCTTTGGAAGCACCTTCTAAAATTGTGCCAAGCTGACGCGTGTTTTCTTTCTGCCAGGATTAAACTTTTCAATGGCCAACTTTGTCTCCTTAGCTACACGGCAAGTTGGCGCTACTTGGTGACTGACTCTTGGGTTTTACTTTTGAAATTGCGTCATTGTGGCATGTTGAGACCTCTGCCGACCCACCCATACTTAGCCAATTTTATTGATCGGCTCTATCCCTTTTGGACCTAGGACATGTGGAAGACTGGTGTAAGTTTGAGGACTGCCCTCGGCTTTGAATGGAGCCGTCCGCTGAGCCCTTCCATACTTAAACAATTTTAGCCTATTTTACCTTCATTTTGTACCTGGGACACATGGAAGGCATGCGCCTAATTGAAGACTGCCCCTTGGGCCCTACCTCTGGAGTTGCTTCATTTGGACGCGTGGAGGCTTCCACTAGACCTTGAAATATGACCAAAGCACATCCAATTAGAGAGACCCACGTAATTATCCGTGCGATTGCTCTAAGGTAAAATTTAACGGGGAAGATTTTCCCATCATTTTCAACTGTGGAAAAAATGCAGAGAAGAAGAAGACTCCACCATTTTTCTCCCGATTTTCAAATTTCTTTCGCGAGCCGAGGAATTGAAAACTGAATTACAAGGTTCAATGATCCAGGTGCATAGAAAGATTGAAAATTTCATTCAAATGAGGACAACAATAAAATTTTCACGCGTATAGACAGGGAAAACGGGAAATTTATCGAAACAAGCAGACTGGGGATTTTAAACAACTCTAGGGCATGGAAATTTTCTATCTCTTCATATTTTTAACTTGGCTTAAATAATTTAGGAGGGTGAGAGCTCAAAATCTTGAATTTAATTTGGAAAACAAAAAATGGTTTTTGGGAGACAACAAAGTGTTAGGTGATTATCAAGTGAGGTAAATAGGTGGTTTTAACTTTCTTTAAAAGGTGTTTCATAGGTGTAATTATACATTAATAAGGATAACCTACAAGATATGAATAGACATATCAAAATATATTAAATTGGAAAAGTGTCTGATGGGTGGATGGGGATTAAACCATTCATTGCAGACTGAACTGTTAGTTAATTTGGTCCTTGATGGATGGTTCTAGACATACGATCTATAAGATTATGTAAATTTTAGGTATTGAAGTAGAGGGAGGAATATACAAATAAGGAATGATTTTATTAGTTATGTAAAGGACCTAGTTATGTGAATAGACAAGAAAGTTATACAAATGAGATTAGGGTAGGTCACCTAGACTTGGAATGTGCATGTTAGTCATGATTTAGCTACAAGCCATAGTTTTCATTGTCAAATCATAAATTTCTAAATTTAATTGTCTAGCTTCCCCCCCTTTATGTATGAAATGAAAATTACATGCTAAAAATAAAATATATCCACGTGTGTATACACACTTTATATTCAATTAAAGGTATTGATTCCACTTGAGTGTTGGCAAGTTTCATGATGAAACTTACAACACAAAGAGTTGTTAGTGTCCATAAATAAATTAAAATTCAATTCAAATTTGAACAATTAATTTCTAACTTGAAAATTAAATTTTTAAGTAGTAAAGGAGATAACAGTATGGAAGGAATACACTTATTTTCTTAGACAAAGGATAAACTCTTAATTCTTGTTGTATTTGGTTATTTGGATTCGAATTGAGATGTTGTAGGATTGAAATTGAGATGCTGAAGGATTGGGGGTGATCGCTCCCTATTTTTTTTCTAAAGGAGATGTCACACCGATAGGGGAATTATGTCTTGCTTGACCCAAAATTAAAAGGAAAGGTGTCATATGACTTTCTAGTTGTCCCAAGAAATATTAAAAGAAAGAAAGTTGGAACAAGGTGTTCTAGTCACTATGATATATTCTTCCAACAAAAGTGAGAAGAATTTCTCCATAAGATCTTCTAGGATCTCTGGTATTCTTCTAATCCCGCGGACCACATCATTACAAATTGATCTAGGTATATGTGAAAATAAAACAAATTCTAATGGTAAAAATATGAAAAATGTACACCTCACTCAGTTGGAAAGAGGAATATAGAAACCCTTGTCCTCCTAAACAAAATCTAAACCATAGAAAATGAGAAGACTCGTTTGATTATACACACACACACTTACACACTTTTAAACAACTAAAATCAATGAGGGAAAATATATAAAAAGAAACCACTACCTATTTAAACAAATGGTACCCAAATGTTTATAGTAGATCAAATTCTAGTTTCATTATGTACTTTTTCCCCTATCTTTTTTCATTGAAGTTAGCTACCAAAAAAACTTCAAATTCTGATTTCTTCAATGTCTACTTAATATTTATACTACATACTAAATTAAAAATTAATAACATCCTCTAAATTATTATTTAGGTTGTCTTCACTTATTCAGGGCTTTGAAACACTAAGTTTTTGGTTATCAATAAACCAAAAACAATAAATTTCATACAATCTTTTTTCAAACATTTGTCATGTATCCTCTGTGAGACCTAGCATGTGTATCAACTATATCCTTACATTCATAGACATCCTCATATCATTGCATATGTCTACAAACCCTCAATGGCCCCATTTTCAATCAACACTTGGTAGTGCTTCTGCTAAACCTTCATGAGAGGGTGAAGCATGGGATTTGTAACTCTCAATGTGCTCGTTCATTTGCACACAGCGTCTAATAACCATATTAACTCACAAAATGGTTACTAAGGCAAATGATATAAGACGAAGGTAAATGAAATCATTTAAGGATGTATTTGACCATATTTAGTTTTGGGATCTTGTTGAATAGTGCACATGAATTTGCATGCTTCCACATTTTGCATAAATATCTATCACGGAACTTGTGACTAAAACATTTTACAAATGTTTGTTCTGGTGCATATTTGGTGGCTTGCTTTGCGGAGGCCATACATTTTGATCCAAGAACCGAAATGACTCTATTTTTTGATAATAAAACTCTCAAAAATATCTACATTATGGTAAACATGTTAGTTACTTACAACACGTTTCAACAATTTTTAAAGTTGAAAAGCATCCATCTAGGGCTCAAAAATTTGGTTTGAAGTTTGTTTTCATTTTTTCTTAATGTTCATAATGTTGTATCTTCGTAATTGTGAGTCAACTTGAGTTGAAATTCAATAAATAAAATAATTCAGATGTGTGGATAATATACATAAAAAATTTAGGATCTACAAACTAAAATTTAAAGCTTACTAAAAATAGCTATTTGCTATAAATAATAGGTTTTATTAAAAATAGTAACTCTAGTCGGGTTTGGATCAGAAGTCAAGTTTAAGTAGGATTCATTTTCAATTCAAATAAGAGGACCTATATGTAATGGATATGGGAGGAAAAAATTAGGAGAATTAAGGAATTTTTACCATTTATTGTAGGGCCATTCTTTTTTACAGTAAGCTTGAACACCGTCATGTAGTGAATGACACATTATAGATACGTGGAAATGGTAGAGAGAAATAGTCTTTTGTTACTATTTCCATGAGGAGGAAGAAAATTGTTTACACTCCATAACAAGAGGGAACAAATCCTAGCTGTAAACTTTGAAACCTTAATGCACGATGGATTTACATGATGATCGATGGCCTATGCATCACATGATAATCAACAACCAAAGAGAATTGTATGTCATCGATGACTCTTATACATTATATGGTCTCGCATAGGTCAGAGAGAAGGACATACATGGATCCACACCAGGGGTTAAACTTGACAGTCGTTTAGACATTTTTTTGTGATTTTAAACGTAAAATACTTGTAAATATCTTATCTAACCATCACACGCAACTTGAATATTTAAAACTTGACCGTCATTTTTTATATAGATTTGTATAAATATTATAAAAAAATAAAATATATATATATTATAAAAAATATAATAAATATAGAATAAGTAGTGAAAATAACATTATTTTGTGTTTTTGAGGGGCGGTACTAAAAAATTACCATCACCTGAAAATTGTTTGACAGGCATAGGTGGGTGTCAAATTTAACCCCTAATCCACACCATATGAATCTGAGGCTCACTGTAAATACACATATCGAAGTAATTACGTCGTGCTTCTGCTTTTTCTTATAATTTTTATATCACCTAGGGGAGAGGGGCTAGTAGTGGTACACCCTAAGTGAAGGGGTCCATAAATAAATTGTTTATCATATAAGATTGTAATTTTGTCACTAATATGTAGTTTAGATTTGTATTAGCTTTTTTTTTTCCTTTGGAATGTTCAATTGGAGGGAAACCCATATTTTGAATTGATTTAAAATACTAAACTTGAGTTACACTACAACCATGGTGGAAACCAATACTTGAATATGGGTGAAATTGGTTGAACATTGATTTTTTTGTACTTGTACATGGGTGAGAGGTCTTACATGTCATGATGTGATTTGCTACTCTACATAATTATTATGTCAAAAAAAACTACTACTACATAGTACTATGACAACTATTGGGTATTGTGTGACCAATAGTCATATCAACTATTGGACCTTGTTCACCCTATTGGCCCCCTCTCCCCTACCTTACTCGTCACTTAAAGTAGTGGTCCTTAATATTTTATGATATGAGAGTTCTCGAAAATACAAACGTTACCTCTTTTGTCTTGAAAGAAATTAATGTTAATGTTTACCATTTTTTATTCGTGCGAAACATTCCACATGAATAATCAATCATATAAAAACCAACTTTATTGCTTTGACTCTTATTGATGTCCTTAATCTATTTTTACAATTGTGTTTTCTACACATAGTATTTCAACTATATATGTGGTGGCTCCACATATTACTATTTGAATTACCATGAATATTCCTTCACAACCTAAGGCTTCTTTTGTAACTCCTCTTGTAAATCCTCATTGGGACTTATGGATCTCCACACAAGAAATGACGGAGAAACATAATTTCACACACTGAGGAATTCTTGGAGAAAATGTTAAATTTTTTATCTCAATCTTTATAAGAAAAGAACACATTCATTCGTCCTCGGTGAATTTTAGGTCTTGCGCCTTGTATTGTCAACAATCGGACTCACACTCGGACTCGGTATTCAACTGAATAAACGTGAAAATTGCTTGATGTTTAATACTTTTGAATTTTTACCCCCGAGTTGAATTTTCATAGATCAAGATTAAGAAATACATTCACACTCCGCGATTGTCCCAAAAAAATATATATATATGAATAAAGGTGGTGAATCATTTTCCATAGAAGAAAATTGTAGTCTTTCAAAATGATGGGTTACATTTAAATTTTGCAAAAGAAGAAATTAGACTTCTGCATATAAATTTTGCAAGCCTTTATTATTAATTTATACAAAAGAGCAATTTACAATTCAGTCATGGAATAAATAGGTTACAAGAGAAGAATTTACAATCCAGGCGTGGGCTTATCCACGCTTGAAGAAATGTTATTGAAGACTAAGAAATCACAGGAGAATGGGTGGGATTAATGGTGTTTGGCTTTTGGCGGTTAATTTCCGTGTCCTTCTCCTTATGGAGCGGCGGAGAGTTTGTTGCAGTGGTGAATGAGAGGACTGAAATATGCGAAGATGGTAATTAGGAGTAATTGATGTGATGCCGCTCCGCCTGAATTTGGGCATGACTAGGTGCAGTAGTATACCGGCCTGCTCAAAGCTTCCTCTAATGGCGCCCACATTCACCTCCTCGGGGATTTTGAAAGCCCTTCTCCTCCTCCTCCACCCATTTTCGGCCATGGCCACCGGCCACCTCCACTTAAGTACAGTTCCCACGTCTTTGGAATAGTACCTTCGTCCACGTATTATCAGTCTCCTCTCCTTGTCCATTTCCAGCTCTACATCATCTGCCTTCATACCCGTACACAACATTTAATCATATATATTATATAGAGAATTGATGATTAAACGTAGCAAGCAAATACAGTCCTCAATAAAATGAATACCTTGGAGGTTGAGATTGAGGAAGTAGGAGCACCGAGTTTCTCTGAATTGCAGGCGACACTGAGAGCGTTGAGATGAATTTCTGTTGCGTGCCAAATTCAACTGATCCATTGCGACACTAGTGCCAATGAAATGCAATTAGATGTAAAAAAACAAAACGCTTTGTTAACAAATGTTGACGAGCGTCAGCAATAGTAGATATGCACAACAACAGAGGTGAATGATAATATGAACATTCATACACACACATATATATATGGCTTACTCAGCCAACAAAGGCAATAAGTTATTCCCTGCTTGAGTTGAAGTTTTCACTTTCTCCCATCCCATGCTTAGGGAAGTCAACAATGGAAGCAATCGAATAGTTTTAGAGAATATTGAAATTACACGTCAAAGTTCCAACCTTTAGTGTATCGAGTGGGTGAGAGGCTAAAAGAAATACCTGGTTTATGCTGCACGTAACTCTAGGCTACCTTAGCCCATGTCATTTTCTTTTATCGTTTTTCGTAGAATACGAAAATCCAATAGAGTTTAAAGGTCAAAATCTTTGTAGTGTAATTCCATCTCAACTATCTATGACTTTAAAGTAACAATTGCAAATTGATTTTGAGAATGTGACCCTCATCCATCGCATGATTTGATTTGTTGAACCTCCAAGTTTAGATTTTCAACGGTTTATGTGTTACCCTAGACATACATTATTGTTGTTATCATGTTTCAACTATTTGCAATCCTATCGTTCGAGAAATACCAGATAATGTAGGGACATCTACCTCCTACATTCAAAACATAAGTTCGGTAGCACCCATAATTGTTTTCCTTATGTACCACAAGAGGGTTTGCAAATTGCCCTACTCAACTGGGCGTTGGCATATGAGTCACAAACTATGCCGGGAGGGATGTAATGACAAAGCTAGTTTATGATTTTTTTCATTTGTTTTATGGTGTCGATAAAACAAATGAAAAAATATATATTCTCGGAGACCACATTTCCTGGAGTCATTTAGTGAAATAGCTCACATGTTTTGTGTATGCCTCAACATCAAGGCATTTTGTCAAATGGATTACGTGTCTTGTGTTTAATATCCCATTTTGTGTACATGCCTATAGAGGCAATCACAACTATATCTAATGAAACTCAACCATCCATTACACTTTGATAGATGTCCATGACCTATTCTAAATCGCCTATTTTAGTAGAGATTGGGAGAATGTTAGTAAAGGTTATACAGTCTAACACCTACCGATTGCATTCATTATCAAATTAATACACAAAGCCAACTGCACCAAGGAACTCACCAATTTCTTCTAAAAAATTAGTGCAATCATGTCTCTTATCTTTGATGCAAATAAAAAATATCCCAACATCATAAACAATCTATACATAAATAGTCTTTTGATATGCCTAGCTTTAGGACACACTGATCAATGGATGGTTTTTATAAAAATGTCAAGGTCAAGTGTTAAACATAAACCTTTAGAAGTCCTTGGATATGCTAATTTGTTGGTCAATATTATCATCATGGCATTCCATTACTCTTAATTATTTTGGTTATTGTTTTCCTGTGTTTTTGCATGGGAAAATTTCAACCGAAAACAGGACAACCATACCACAATGTCCGAAAAAATTTAAAGTCATATCTTCCCAATAAAACCCCAAATCAGACCATCCATAATACCAGCCCTATCATGTCATCAAAGTGACACCTAAGTGATTTTCATGTATCCCCCTCGGTGATTTAGGAATAAAAAACCATTCAAGGAACTTCTGTATAAAAGTATTCGACAATGGAGTTTTGAGCCATTTTGGGAAGGGCTACTATCAACCTTCCTATGACCAGTGCATCATCCTTGGAATGGATCAAAATGCCAAAACTCACCATGGAGGATTATTCAAAAGATAAATTTTTTTGGAAATTATTTTGGAATATTTGGAGAAGTTTCAAAGATTTTGGAGCCAATTGAGCGAAAGCGGGTTTTTGGGCCTGAAGCAACTTGCACCATAAAAATCACCAGAAATTCAAAGCAATTTTCTAGAAGCTCCATAATGATTTGCAAGCCCATGAAAAAGTATCAATGTAAATAATTTTCAATACTCTATATGGTAGAAAAACAGATCAACTTGAAACCCAATGCATTTATCTAGGTAGCTCATTCTCTCGGTGCATCGCTGACGGTCCTGAGAAACAATGAGACATTTGGAAGTCTTTAAGGAATATTCAAGTCTTAGGACAATCACAATTATTCTCATATGGTTTTTTTCATACAAAATCATATAAGGAAGCGCCCAAAAAATCATCCAGGAGCTCAAGTTAAAACCTTCTCAAGTCGCTCGCCAAGGTAAGCCTCTTCAATGCTTAACCAAATTTCCAATGGGAAACGTGTTAACCTGAGGTTAAGTCACATTTTCATGTCTCCATTGAACCTTTGCAAAGGGACATGAGGTTCACAAAACTGTTCCCCACCCCCATTTAGCCTTGTGGTCACTCATATGACCCCGACGACACTTATTAAGCTCCTTTGACCAGTTTGACCTCCTCTCCCACCAACTCCCGCATGTATGCCACTTGTCATTGTGAAGATAGGGTGCATTTTTTAGAACCTTTTTCATGTTTCCAAGGGTACAATAGGGACAATAAAATTCACCCACACCCTTTTAGCCTCCAAGTTCCCCATGTGACCATTTTTTCGGCCCCCAGGTGCTTAAATGTGGCTCCCCCCCTTCATTTCTCTCATCAAATCAATGAGCGACACTTGTCAAGCATGGGCTTAGACATATTGTTCTACACCTATTGTCCCCAAATGAAAGGTAAAATTAGAACAAAAAATGCGCTCCACCCCCCTGTCTTCATTTTCAAAAGCTCGAAACTAGAAGATAGCCATTTTTGCCTCCATTCTCTCACATCTCTCCATCCACCATTAAAACTCTACCGGATTTTTGCTCAAAGATTCCTCCACCTTTTTCATCCTTCCTCCATTTCTCCCATGTCCTCGTGGTCAAAAGAAGAAAAAACAAGAGAAAACACAAAATTTTTTAAGGCTCCAGGCTCGTTCTTCGCTTAGAATGACTTTGTAAACCCACGAAGCTGAAAAATATTTGTTGCTTGAAGACTGAGTGCACGGATCGACATGGGATTTTTCACAATCATTATAGTTTTTTAGAGAACATGATAATCCAATTGAAAGCATTTTGTAAACACACCTTGAAATTTTTGTACCAGTGAAGAAACCCCAGTTTCCAGCCATGGATTTTTTTTTAAATTTACAATCTCCATTTTCAAACCATCAACTGGGTAGGTTTGAAATTTCAGATGTATGCACTGAAGAAGAAAAAACCCATATCAATAAAAACCACTTTCGTTCACAAATCCAATTCCTATAAATCCACTTTCCAAAAATATTAATCAATTCTACATGATGTACTTGCTATTTTTGGAAAACCATTTTCAGAAGGTAGTGTGGATAGAAGGAAGTGTGCACAAAAGTAGATCAAAGAGGAACAAAATGATTGATGCAGTGCCAAATAATGGTGAGAAATCACAACTTGCTAAAAATAGTAGGTTTCTTATACAGATGATTATCCATGATTATTAATTCATATCAAGGAACATTTCTAGTGGAATCAATATACATAGGGGCCATCTAGAAGGAGAAACAAAGTGTCCAAAGTTAGAAAGGGTGAAAAAATTCTATTTACTATTTTTAGTAAATCCCCTTTTTGCTGCAGGAAAGTGTCTAGAGATTAAGAGAATTCAAGTTCACATGATTTTTATGGCATCGTTTTCTGAATAACCACTTCAAAGGAATGATGGTTTTTGTGTTGTTACATGATAATTATTCATTTTTTTCAATTGTGTCTTCATTGGTGTTTGTCTTAACCTTATTAGGTGTAATGGTAAATTACATCATTATAGGATTCATATTTGTCACCAAAAGCATGGAAATATTAGAGAGGATCATCACAAGAATTTACCACATGTCCTCTGGATCGACATCAGAACCCTTAACTGTGTTTTTAAACAATCCTTATCATGGTCCAAGTTTTTTTTACGTCAGCTATTAGGAAAGAATTGTGATCATCACTAGCTGAGGAAATTTTTTCAAATGTGTTCAAAGTGATAAATATTCATTAGTGTAGAAGATCATCAGTAGTCAGACATATCATCTTCTAAACATCCTTAAAATGTAGGAATCATCATGGGTATTATTGTGCAAGGAAATTGTGTCAAGCCTTCATGGAAATTGTTAAGGAGTACTTTTCTCATAGTTCACTAAGGTTTGCAACTAGCATTTCACGAACTCATCTGCGGAGCTTGATTTTCATCAAATATGGATTATTTTTCATTCACACTCCAAACCACATCCTTCTATCTCATTCTTCCTTCCTTCATCTTATTTATCTCTCCATTATAATTCTTCATTGGGCCTCATCATTGTATTTTGTGTCTAACTCACTTAAGTGACCTATTTTAATAATCATAAAAGTATTTTCTCAAAATTATAAGAGAAATACTTAATTTAATGAAAAGTGAAAGGTCACAAGTGGAATACGAATACAAAAAGAGTCATGTGAGGGAGATGAGAGGTCAATTAAAATTATTATAAATTGGGATGGCTTCTCCATTCCAAAGGATTCCAAATTTTGAAGAACTTCTACTCTGTAGCATTGTGAATTGTCAGTAGCTTGGTTGAAGCTTTTTATTCATCACTACACATGAAATAAAAGCTACACTCCTTCTATTTTCCCTTTCTTGTTTTTCCTCTATTTCCCTCTTGTATGCACTTTGTAAGCATGGTGATCAAAGAGAGATTTGTGTCTTTGATGAATGAGCCTCAAATAACTTTATGTCTATGTGGGTTTTCATCTGTCTCACTAACCACTTCATTGTTACTTTCTTCTATATTGCATGTAGAACTACTCCGGTTACTAGGTGTGAGCTCTGCAATCTACTCACAGATAGTAATCTTCCTTAACTAATTTCCCCTTTCTCCTCAACGCTGTAATTTCCTCCCTTGTACCCCCATACAAGAACTTTTCCACAGGTTTAGTGGAGTTTCCCTGTGTGATCCCCATCCAATTTGGACACTGCACAACATTTAGATAGGATTAGGATTAGTTACATTCAATAATGGGAGTTGTACCATTCAATACTGTAGGGGTGTAGCCCCTGTGAATGGTTGGTGGAGATGACCTAATTTTCCACGACTGACATATTTTCTCACCAACATTTTTTTGAGTGACTCCATTAGGGAGAGATTTTCCCAAGTGCACCCAAAAAGGATCTCTGCCCAAAAAATACAAAAAAGTATATATTAAAAAAAAAGAAAAATGACCAGATTTCAAAGAAAATATTTTTGAAGGTGACTTCGTCAAGGAACTAACCCCTATCATGTTCATTTCCCACATCATAATGAATAAATTTCCAGATTGGAGTGAAGTACCAATGAGTGACATGAAGAAGAAGAAGATGATTGCTAAGAGAATTGCAAAATTTTTATCAACCATCATTCTAGAACATCTCTTACAAATCCAAGAAAATTTGAAGGAAAGAAAGGCTTGCACTATCTCCACAGAAAGTCTCTAGAAAAAAAAGATGAGGTAGAATGGAGAAAATCATTGCATGTGAAGACCCAATTATCAAGTCATGGTGGTTACAATTCAAGAAGAGCTGTTGATAAAGGAAAAAAAATGGGAATTTCTTTTCCCGATGATAATCCAAAATCCCAAGAGAATGACATGAAAAATTCAGAAGGAGATACGAAAGGTTGTATGAATTCAATGAGATGGTGTAGAATCAACCAAAGGTAATTTTTTCAACTTGCACGCTAACTGACCAAGAAACTCATGAAATTTTCGTTCATCTCCCTTCTTACTGGATGACTTCCTTTTATATGGTGATGAAGAAATGGTCATCCTTGAAGAACTGAGAATATGTGCATAAGATTCATGAGACATTGTATAAGGAGATATCTAATCCCTAAAGCCTACCTTGAAATTATGGAAATATGCCGAAGCCTTGGAAGAGGATGATATAGGAACATCTTGAATCAGCCCATGGACAAGGTGGGAAGAAGAGGAGATTTGTCCTATGGAGGAAGACCCTGAGGATCATTCAAATCAAAGGGTAGAACATTTGGAAAAGTTTGATGAAGGATTTGTTGGAGAATATTTTTGCAATCTTGGAGCACAATTCTGACTATAAAATTGAGAACCATTTTCCTTTTTCTGTCGCTCTCTAGATGAATTCATAGCATACAGTGATGAAAAAATGAACATGTTAGAAGAATTTTACAACCTCAAGTGGAAAGGCTTCACTAGCATAATTGAGAACATTATCTTTTTGACCCCAAAGCTCTATCATGAAATTTGGAGGTGTGCCTCAACTGTTGAGAAGAAGGTATGAACATCTTGAAAGGCACTTTATGTTGTTAAGAATGAAGAAATTCAGGAGCATACCTTGAAGGGAAATGTCCAGACTATGAGGTGTTCATCCCATCAAGAATATTTGTAAGGTGTGTTATGGCTTTGCAAAGAAGGTATCTTATACATGGAATCAATTCATGATGTCAACAACAAAAGCAACGTCATTGAGAAAAAGGTCCCAATGACATGAAGATAAAACCGTCATTTAGAAATTCTTTTTAGCCCAAGGCACAACCCATTGGAGGAGCAATAGATTCAAAAGAAGAAGTATTCTTGTTTCAAACAATGGATTGAAATTAAATGCTTTCCATAGAATCCACCAAATATGCATGAAATATAAGAAGCCTGTCCTATGCCCCAAACTCAAAATGATCAAGTTTGAAGAATAACCCACTGAAGGGGATATCCTGATTCAAGTTTTGATCTTTCAATTAATGGTGATAATGTGTGTGTGTGTAATGCTGTGTGTCGAAGTGTGTGTGTGTGATGAAGTAGTGTGTGATGATGTAGCTGTGTGTGTGTGTGTGTGTGTGTGTGTGTGTGTGTGTGTGTGTGTGTGTGTGTGTGTGTGTGTGTGTGTGTGTGTGTGAAGGAAGTACAAGAAATCCATCCTTCACCTTAGGTCTCAAGATAACAAATGCAAGGTGATTCATGGATAATGACTTTCCCTCCAACTTTCACTTCCTCAAACAATGAAGAGATGTTAAACTGAATGAAACGGATAGAGGCTATTAAAGAATCAAAATCCATTATTTAATTTAATCATAGATGATCAAATTGAAGAGGTACACTTCCTTTTTGAAGCTAAGGAAAATGAACAACTCGAGACACAATCTCTTCTCACCCAAGGAGTAGAATAATCATCACGGTGAGTATGAAGTCTTTAATTTTCCATCATGAGGAAGAGGATTCAATAATGGATGATCAAGATAGATGTTGAAAGTTCTTCCCGTACATTTTTTCCTTAACATGGTTCTCCTCTTTCCATAAAGATGAGGATGATATGGATTTTTACCTCGAAGGAATTCCATTCCCACAAATCATGGACCTCTTCTCCTTGTCATGGAAGGTGTTGTGAATCAAGTGTGCCCGTGCTTGAAAGAAAGTGAATCTTGGGCAGCAATAGAAAGCATGGAAGAAGTGAATGAGGATGCTAAAAATGAATCACAGCCCCAAATGGATCAGATTTTCAATAATCTCTTGATGGCACAACATGAAGATTATTCCAATGAAGGATGAAGACGATTCTATGATGATCTTGGTAGAAGTAATCTTTGTACAAGAAATATTAAAGGTTGTGGAACAAGCTGAAGATCACCTCAACTCGGTCTTGAAATATTGACTCAGAGCTATGGAGATGCAAGATAAGTATGAATCAATTTGTGTTGTTCATTTTGATACACTCAATGTTTGATGCCAAGATACAAAATAGATGGATGAGCTTGATGATTTCTCCCGATGTCTTGATGGTGTGAATGTGAAATACATGCCTTTTTCTTTCACATTATGTGAAGCATACTTTTTTTCTTTCACACATTGTATGAAGAAGGTTCGTGAATGCAAAAAGAAGTAAGGTTGTCTAATACTCCCTTTGGAATTCTTTAATCTTGAAGACAAACATCTCTGCTATGGGGGATAATGATAGGGAAAATGTTGAGTTGATTTGCATTAAGGAGAACCATTGTTCAAAATAAATTGAAAATTTTCGAGAGCAATCTTGGGAGTGTGTTCAAAATCAACTTGGTCACATCCACTTAAAAATGACTCCACTAGTACAGAACAAAAGAGTTCACGTGGAAAAATACACTTCAAGGGTAAAGAATGCCTCTATGAAGAAATGCCAAGGGTTGCATAGTTTCAAAAATGATGTCAAGATGAGCTTTGAGCACATGGATAATTGATCAATCAATATGGCTCCAGAACAACAAAGTGAGAATGTGCATGATTCTCTGTCAAGGGATTCAAAATCAATATTACACTCACTTTTTCCCAAGATCCGATATGTCTCAAACATGTTTTTCATGTTGTATAAAGTTATCTGAAGATGATGAACACATTTGGTCCAGTAATATGACCTTTTTTTTTGAAAGCATCTTTCTTAGAGCGACAAAGCGGTAGATGCTAAAAGAAGTTGGTGAATAGGAAAGAAATTAGTTTGTTCTCACTCATTCGGAGTGCCCCATGCTGATTCAATAAATGTCCTCATGCTGAAATTCAAGGATGAAGAAGTGTTTCCATAATGAGGTCAATATTTCCAATTTTGAAAATATGGAGAAACTGCATGGCTCATGATCATCAGGACATCAAGAGGAAGCCTTGAGAGGTAAGAATTTCAAGAAGGTGACTAGGTTTTCACTGAATGCAAGAATAATGTTCTTAGTGTACTGTGAATATGAAGATTTAATCATGGTCACTCTGTCTTCTTCTTATCAAGCCATGCAAAGCAATCACAACAGGCAAGGTTTGATAATATAATAGTTTTTGTGTTTCAAAGATCACATTTCAGTCTGCATTATTCCATGATGGCATGCACTTTTGCTCAACTCATCGTTTCTGGGTATGTGTATATTAGTTTTCCTACCTATGTAGATATCCCTACCCTTATAATTATAGTTTTCCATTTTATTTTGTGTGTTATTTCCCCCTTATCATGTGTTTCCTCTTTTGTTCATTTGTGTGTGTATGTGTGTGTGTGTGTGTGTGTTAAATAAAGGGAAGTGGTGTAGCATATCTCTTTAATGACCCCATGAAGCCCGATGGATAAGACGCTGGTCCCACGAATTAAATTGAGAATCTATAATTATCACATCATGTCTCTCACATCATGTCCTCGTTGTGCTCGATCCATAATGTTTCCCCAAGATAGAGCAAAATGTTGTTCTATATTTTCGCATGATAAAAATTCACCTGAAAACAAGACAACCATACCGCAATGTCAAAAAAATTGAAATTCATATCTTCCCAAGACACCCCTATGTCAGTCCATCCATAGTACCAACCCTATCCTATCATCAAAGTGACCCCTAAGTGATTTTCATGTATCCCCCTAGGTGATTTAGGAAGAAAAAATCATTCAAGGAACTTCTCGAGCAAAGTGTTCGACAATGGAGTTTTGAGCCATTTTGGGAAGGGCTAACATCAGCCTTCCTATGACTAGTGCATCATCCCCATAGTGGATTAAAAGGAAAAAAAATCAGCATGGGGGAGTAGGATTATTCAAGAACTAAAATATTTTTGGAACTAGTTTTGGAAGATTTCTTGAAGTTTCAGAGGTTTTGGAGCTAATTCAGCAAAAGCGGATTTTTGGGCCTAAAGGAGCTCGCACCGTAAAAATAACCTTAACTTCAAAGAAATATTTTGGGACCTCCATAATGATTTGTAAGCCCAAAAAATTTTCAAGGAAATAATTTTCAGTACTCTACATGGTGTAAAAAACAGACCAGCTTTAAACCCCATGCATTTCTATAGGAAACTCATTATTTCGGCACACAATTGGCGGTCCTAAGAAAAAAGTAGCCATTTGGAGGTGTTTCAATAATAATAAAGTCTTGGAACCCTCCCCTTTCTTACTATAATGTTTTTTCATCAAATAAGGAAGTTCCCGAAAAACTCATCTAGGATCTCAAGTTATAACCTTCCCAAGTCGCCCGCCAAGGTAAGCCTCTTCGATACTTAACCAAATTTCCAATGAGACACATGTCAACCTATGGTTAAGGAACATTTTCATGTCCCCATTGCACCTTTTCAAAGGGACATTAGGTGTGAAAAATTGCGCCCCACCCCCATTTATCCTTGTGGTCACTCATATGACCCTGACGACGCTTGTTAAGCTCATTTGACCAGTTTGACCTCCTTTCCCCACCAACTCTTGCATGCATGCCACTTGTCACTATGAGGCTAAGGAATGAATTTTAGCACCTTTTTCACCTTTCCTAGGGGAAAATAGGGATAAGAAAATATGCCCCACCCCCTTTTATCCTCCAAGTTCCTGATGCGACCATTTTTCGGCCCACAAGTGCTTAAATGTGGCTCCCCCTTCATTTCTCTCATCAAATCAATGAGTGACACTTGTCAAGCATGGGATTAGATGCATTTTTCTACACTTATTATCCTCAAACCAAAGGTATAATGGGGGAAAAAAAATATGCCCCATCCCCTCTATTCATTTTCAAAAGCTCGAAACCAAAAGACATGCATTTTTGCCTCCATTCTCTCACATATCTCCATCCACCGTCGAAACTCTGCCGCATTTTTACTCAATTATTCCTCTGCCATTTTCATCCTTCCTCCATTTCTTCCATGTCCTCATGGTCAAAAGAAGAAAAAATAATATAAAACATGGATTTTTTCGAAGGCTCCAGGCTCGTTCGTTGTCGGAATGACTTCGTAACCCTCAAAGTGACAAATCTTTATAACTTGAAGACCAACGCATGGATTGACATGGAATTTTTTATGATCATAAAAAATTTAAGAGGACATTATAATCCAAGTGAAATCATTCCCAAAAATTCCCCAGATGTTTTGCAGAGAAGAATCCCCAATTTCCAGCGATAAAAAATTTTGAAATTTAAAATCTTCATTTCTAGACACCGTGTAGACCTAAAATTTTAAAGGTGCACTGAAGAGAAAAAACTCATATAAAAAAATTTTGTTTCATCTAAACCCGAGGTCCTAATCCCCACTTTACATAAATATTAATCCTCCTACACAAACACTTACTATTTTTGGAAAGCATACACAGAAGATAGTTTCGATAGAAGTAGTGTACACATAAGTGGTTTAGAGGAACAATCTCAGTGGGCAGAGCCATAAAAGTGTCAAAATAACCACTTATGAAAAATAGTAACTCTCCCATACGGGTGCTTATTATTAATAGGAAGTCATACCAAAATAGCAATTTCCGTGGAAGGAGTGCACTGAAGGGTGATCATTCAGGCTAACATCATCAGTTGGGATCCAAAAAGGTGAATTTTGAAACTTACAAAAAATAGTAAGTTGCCTTTTTCAATGCAGTAAGGTGTCCCACTGACTAGGAAATCTAAGTTCATAAGGATTTTCATGGTCTTATCTTCTAATTTATTGTTCCAATTGCTTGGTCAAGTGTGTAACCAGAAGAACAAAGGAATGATTACACTTCATGGCTCAAAGTGATTGTTCTAATTCTAGGATAAGCATTCAACAATGTATCTAAAAACTCAATTCAAGGTGTTTCGGTCATCATTCGAAGGAGGTTTCTCCGGATGCAAATATTTTGAGGATTCAAAGTTCACTACATTAGATTATCTCACCCCACTCACCAACGGGGTTGATATGCATCAGAGGCAGTGTGTTTCTCATCCACTCTTTAGAGCATCTTCTTCTCTCTCCTTCTTCCATTCTCCCTATTCTTTCTCTCTCCATTCTAATTCTTTGTTGGGCCTCATTATTGTATTTTTTATTATTCACTTAAGTGACCTATTTTAATATTGTAAAATTATTTTCTCAAAATTATAAGAGAAATACGTAATTTAATGTAAAGTGAAAGGTCACAAGTGGAATAGGAATACGAAGAGTCATGTGAGGGAGATGAGAGGTCAATTCAAATTGTATAAATTGGGATGGCTTCTCCATTCCAAAGGATTCCAAATTTTGAAGAGCTTCTACTATGTAGCATTGTGAATTGTGATAGCTTGGTTGAAGCTTTGTATACATCACTTCACATGAAATAAAAGCTACACTTATTCTATTTTCCCTTTCTTTTTTTCCTCTATTTCCCTCTTGTATGCACTTTGTAAGCATAGTGATCAAATAGAAATTTTATTCTTTGATGAATGAGCCCTCGTAAAAATTTGTGTATATGTGGGTTTTGTTTGTCTCACTAACCGCTTCATTGTTTCTTTCTTCTATATTGGATGTTGAAATACTCCGGTTACTGGGTGTGAGCTCTGCAATCTACTCATGATAGTAATATTATTTTACTAATTTCTCTCATTTCCCCTCAACGCTATAGTTTCGTCCCTTGTACCCTCGTATAAGCATTTTTCCACAAGTTCATTGGAGTGTCCCTATGTGATCCCCAACCAATTTGGCCACCTGCAACACTTAGATAGGATTGGGATTAGTTTGCATTCAATAATGGGAGTTATACCATTAAAAGCAAAGGGGCATATCCCTGTGAATGTTGGTTGTGATGCATAATTTATATAAATCAACAAAGTTCCACTTATTTTCTAAATTTCACAAAATGATTATAGATAATCAAGTGATGTTAGGCAATCAAAATTTATTATTGCTCACATTTATATTCGAGTGAATAGTATAATTGTTTGTAAACGAGATGTAATAATAACTCGTATGGTTAGTTAGTAAGATATTAATATGGTAATATCGATATTTAGGTGTACATGAATTTACTCACCCTTAGAGTAGGAGTTGAGTGAGTAATTTGCAGAGAGAGAAATATTTAGGGAAAAAGTTTTTGAGGCAAACTCCTTAGGTATATGAGTATGTATGCCTATGTAATAGTAATGTACATATTGAATTAAATAATGAAATTGTTATGTGTTTCAACTGTGCAAATTTGAACCAAACTCATTATTTGTTATCAGAGAAGGTACTTGTGAGTGCAATATGTAGTTGTGAAGCTAGCCAAAGGGGAAGTTTCACTCTATTGTTTTCCCAGATCAATTTTGAAGGTTATATGAAGATAAAAATTTAAGATTAGTTCGTATGTTTTAGTTATTTTGAGGATTTTCCATTTATGAAGACTTATGTATGTTGTGAGTGCGAGTTTAAGTTTAGAATTATTGTTAAAGTATTTTTTTAAAGATCATATACATATTTTCTATTTCGGGCATTGAAATTTGCAGTTATAACATGATTTCTTGACCTGTGTGGAGAGTCACACGTTTGTGTGAAAGGTGGATTAACATCCCAAGTGTTGGAAATAGATAAATTATCCCCACATGATTTTGTTATTATTAGTAAAAGAAAAAATAAACTTTCTTTTCTCTGCATAGTTGAGTTTTAAATAGATGTCTCTATTTTTAGGATAAAAGTAAATAAAACAAATATATTTGTTTGCATGAACAAAAGCATGCGTTATTTGTAGATGATAGTTATACTTTTAAGATGTTATATTTTTAAAGTAGTGTGTTCTATTGTTAGATGAAATCCCTCTATATATTGGAGGCAATTATAAGTGTTTTTACATGCAGATTCTATTGAGTTGAAGCTCTGACAAAGAAGAACATATATATACACAGAAGTGCTGATTTGAGTTTGGAATACTTTGTTTATTTACAATATTATTTATTTTAATTATGCTTTTTGTTGTTTTATTTGCCTAATTTCTACACCGAGTGACACAAGTTTCCAGCTACCTCCTTATCAAGTTTGAATGCATTTAAGGATTTGAAAACCTTCACTATTGTACATGCAATATTCTTCATGGTAATTCTGCCAATGCATCTGTATATCTTTTCTTCAACATATTTTTTTTGTTTGCTTCACACAACACATGAAACCATAGATTTGTTGAGACAATTCAACTTTCATTTGGAAGTTTACATTACACAGAAATATACTTGAAATTATCATTGGACCATTCAAATCAAGTTGTCTTTTTCTACGACGATCTCAAACGTATTTGTTAAGACGTGCTCCCCCTATGCACCATTCAAGCCATGCAGACTGTCATGCCCATAAAAACCACGTTATAGGAACACATTAAAACCTAACACTTATCCTGAAAATTGCAACTAATTTTTTTTTGTTATAAGTTAACAGGTTACATGGGCGTTAACCCCTAGGGTACATTAAATTAATTTACACCAATAATCTCAACTTTACAAAGGATGGACCAAGTCTAAATTAAATGATTAATATTTGATTTTTCTTTATCTCTAAGGTCGATTAATTAAAATTCATTTAGTAAGGTGACCTAATTTAATTTACTTGGTTAAGCATTTTCTCCTCTTTATTTAATGTTCAATCCCAAAATGGTTAACCTCATGCTTAATTATTTCAGTTTCATTATCCTAATAGCTTAAAGTCCTTTTAATTAATTTCCTAAAACATACCAAGAACTAATAAATACTTTGCACCTGAAGGCAATTAAAGGGCCCCATTCACCCTTAGATAAATTCAATTGTGGCCACTAGATCCTAGGGTTCCAAGTTAACCCTAAAATTCCTTATGAATTTTTATTTAATCTCTTTCCTTTACCCAAGTCTCCTCATTTGGTCTACTATTCCTCTTGTTTAATTTGTAGGTTGGAGAGAAGGAAGCCATGGGAGACAAGAATGAGGAAGAAATATGGAGGAGTCTACAAAGAAATCAAACTTAGATTAGTTTAGATTGTAGATTTATCATTGTAATGCCTTTTAATTCAAGGATTAAAGGGATTTCCTTTTACCAATCTTATTTTATTAAAAAACTATTTGTATTTGGAGTTCTCCATTTGGGGCAAACCCAACCTCTATTAATATATAAAAGTTTATAGTACTTCTGAGTTGCCATTATTTGAAGATTTTATGTGCCTTAAAACCATGAGATTTAGCCATTGTTTTGTTTGCTAGTAGGTTTCCTAGTTAAATTCTACAAGCTTAAAAAATTTAGTTATTGACCAAGTTAAAATTTTGCACAGGCATGCGGATCCATGATTTTTCTGCTAGTAAGTGACAGAACCACTACACATTGCAGGCCGGCGGTCCTGGGACCGCTGCCCCACCTGGGTGACTATTCACGAACCATGTCACCTTGCCGGAGCGGCAGTTCTAAGACTACCACCTTGCCTAAGCGGCGGTTATGAGATCCTGCAACTCTGCACAGGGTGGTGGTCCTATTCCTTAGAAACATAACCTTAAATATATGATATTTCTCAAAAAATAAAAGTTATTAAAGTATTCTAAAATTCATTTATGAACTTTATTTTATTTGCCTAAAGTTTCCAGATGTAAGATTTAGTTCCATTTATTCATTCCTATAGTTAAAACTACTCATTTTAGAGCATTATCTATTCCAATACTAGGAACAACAAATAAAATATAATTTCCATTTCTTTTCAAAAAAAATTCCTCCAAGTCTAAAAGTAAAAAAAATGGATCTAAATCTACTTCTAATATTGTTATTGTTTCCTTACTACAAAATGCAACTTTTCAATATAACATTATACTTCAATTTTTTTGCCCCTTTCCATTTCCACTACAACTTATATATGTCCAAAACAACTATAACAACTTTTCTCTTTATTCATGTTTGTTTTGCATACCTTTTTAACATCTTACAACTTCTATATTCCTTCTTTCTCATTTTCAATAATACAATCTACAACAATGAAAGTAAACTTTCTTTTCCCACTTGAGCATAGCTTATTTCTTGTAAAACAAAAAACTTCTTTTCTCACAATACAAACTAAAACTTCAAATAAAGATAATAAACCTTACTTTTCTATTTCACAAGACTAGCTTTACAACACAAATATTTCTTTCTCTTTTTCAATATACACTACAACTTTCACATCCAATAATTGAATGTAACTTTTCTTCACGAGATAATATTACAATGTCTTCCACTTAAAGTGGTAAATAATACAAGAATGTAAGCTAAAAAGAAATACAAGGTTACAAGTTCCTCCACCCTAAGTGTGAACAACAATAAGGATTCTCACAAGAAGGGATTTCTTAAGGACTCCAACAAAAGCTCCAAGCTTCACATCACCAACAATAGAGCTCCTTCATGATTTTCTTGATCCACAACAAAGACATGGGGGGAGAGGCAACACTCTCAACCCATCCAAATTATCCAATGCGGAGGAGAAGCCATCCTCCTCATTAGCCCCTGAGCCCAAACCACATTGCAATGAAAGGTGGATCTAACACATGGCAACAAACTAGCTTCCACATCACAAACTAAGTATTTCACAACCATTCCAAAGCACATTCAACTCAAACCACAAACACAAGAAGAAAGACCAAAAAATATACAAGGCTTCAATTATGACAAGCCAAAGGAGCAAGAACCTATGTGAGAGGTCACTTATGATTCCCAATGGGAAATGGGTGCCCACCTTAAAACCTTCAACATATATCTCAAAACCCCCATACACTCTTATGCCTCCCACATACTCTTATATATCCTTCAATCTCTTATGCCTCCCTCACAAAAGAAACAAGTAAGAAATGTCAAGCATTCCTTTGTCCAAGGTGGGGCACCAAATCCAAACTCCCTCTAAAACATGAAATAAACTCTTATGCCTCCCTACATGAAATTCTACCCATAGTCCCCTCCTACACCACACTTAGGCAATCTACCCAAACACCAAACAAACATGTCCAAAACATTTGATAATAAGCACATATACATAACATAAAATAATAACATTAAGCAAGAGTATAGCTCCTACCTTTCCATGGTAGAGCTTGATCCAAGAGTCCAATCACCAAGCTTCCTTCAAGCCCATAAAAAATCACCAACAAGCTCCAACTAAATCCACAAGCACTCTAAAAATCCTTTAACTCCAAAAATGGGTAAGTGCAACAAGTTGGGGGACAATTAAGTGAACATTAAATTTGAATTTTACATCAAAAACAAAAAAACATAAAATTTAGTCTTTCGTGGACTTGAACCATGCCGAAAAGTCAAAAATATGTAATAAAAATGGTACCATCGCGTAGGGGATGCCACTGTTATCTCATGTTGAAATCCACCTGATTTTAAAGTGAATAGAATCAGGACCCCAATATCATTTTATAATTTTTTACTAATAGTAGGTCTTTAAGACACTTCTTCTTGTGAATGTTATGTCTACATTTAAGAGCTACAAATTTTTTTTCATTTGTCAAAATGTAATAAAACTTAGTACCATCCTAACCATGGTGAAATTCTATACATGTTCAAAAAAATTTATTTGATTTCAATATTTTTTGATCGAAGTTATGAGCAGGAAAACAGAAAGTACTCTGTTTTCTTTATGTTTTTAGACCAATTTCACGGAAAAAATCGATTAAAAAAATCATTGCTCAAAAAAATACAAAATAAAATTTATCCCAAGATAGATAGCATCATCTAACTTCTCACTAAAGGAAAAAAAATGGGTATATCAATTATGGGCTGTTCATCCAAATTGCGGGCCCATGGTTTTTTGGTACCCATTGTTTTGTAAAACCACCTCTTCAGCTACCTATTGATGTACTTATAAATAGATGGACATACAATAGGATTGATATGAGTGTGTTTTGTGAAGGTGAATAGTGTGTGTGAATTCAAGTGCGAATTCGGGAGGGTTTGTTGAGCACAACTCCAAACAAGATCTGATTATTGTAACTGTGAAGACTATTGGCTTGTAATAAAATCTGAGCAAGTATTCTTGGTGGATGTAGTCCACATTGGGTGAACCACGTTAAATATTGTCTTCGTGTTGTACATATTTCATTTCTGTAATTCTATTCATACTTCTTATTATTGTGATTCTGAGGAATTATTCCACATTAGATATTATTAATTCCTAACAAGAGGAATGAAAACTTACTTACACACACAATCCAAGCCCACACCCCCTAAGGACAAACTTTAATTACAAGAAAGAAAGTGCAATAAAATTTTACCTTTTTATCTTCCCAAAACACATAATGGGGTCTATTTTTGACCCCCCAACCCATAGGTAGGGTTGGTATAGCAATTTAAAAGGTGATGGACAAGTTTGACTTGTCCCACAAGCCTCCAAAATTGGCCCTTAAGGCCAAATTCGAATTTCTATGAAGGGGTAGAGTGTACAACACTCAAGATCACAATCACTCAGCTTATAACACATAATCCAAGAACCATCAATTCTAATAAATGAATTATTTTGACCCATTCTTAATAAATTTAGTAAACTAATTAATTTACTAATCTAGACATAAATCAAGTGATTAACAAAAGGGAAATACATCACTATAATTCACATACTAAAATTAAATAAAAGAAACTAAATGAAAGAATAACACATAACCCCTTGGTCACAATTGGAGGTGATTCCCCCCCATGGGGACCCCCTAACAACAATTCAAACACACACACATAACAAAATACATGTTTCTATGGTGACCCTTGTTGAATTCATCTAGCATTCTAATGTGGTTGGTCTCCAATCCCCCCGATGTTTGTTGTGACATGTTTACCTGTGAAACACAACACTTCCTTCGGCCTCATGGCCGCATCAAAACATCCAAAATAAATATACAATATAACTCCAAAATCATCTATATATGAATCAAAACATTATCTAGGAAAGTAACAATATCATTTACAATTTCTAACAACATCTCGATCCTACATTTCATCAATATCCATATGATCATAAGATTAGTTCAATTGTCTAGGTCTACTCGATATAATGAAATATCGCATGTCTAAAATATATATATAACCATGTCAACAACATATCAACATCAATATAAAATGTCTCTAATAATCCACGCACATCATATATGAATCGAAATCAACAATAATCCAGTATCTGTAACATCTAACATTATGCTAAATCAAAACCTACAATAATATCCATAAGTATAGTTGACAGTATCGAAATCAATAACAAAAGGTGTCGAAGGGAAGTGGGCGCTACATAGACAGACTACCATTCAAGGGAGTAATCTGTAATTTTGAGTTATTTTTTGTGAAAGGTGTTTTTTACAACAAGAAGCTTGCCCCCCTCTGACACAATTAGGTTGCATGCAAAAATGTAGGTGGTAGATGTGGTAGACCATATTAACATCTTCTAACGGATCTGATTTGTAAATTAATTAAATTTCTTTTGTCTGCAATAATATTGATGATTTCTTCTCATTCTTCTCTAAGCATAATGTGATGACCATATTGCTTCCCTACAAAATGCAGAGCTTCCTTCACTTTTCCTATTCTACATAGATCGTTAATGTCACTATAGATTGTAGTTAATGTCTTTCAGCAGTTTGAAGTTCTTAGCCTTGTTTACTTTTGAACTCTATGGCACCCTTCACACCCAATAATTTCTTCACCGACAAAGAAGGGGTGAACCAAAATGCCCCCCACAAAACAAATGAGTTTCTATTTTTTCTAGCGAGTTCCCATCTGGTGCACAATGTTTCCTTTGACACTGTCGCCAACCACGAAGCACACGGAAAGCTCTGCATGTGATTTTATCGAGGGATCAAGTGTCGTTTCCAGCCATTCTAGCATGCAGAATCAGTCATCGTAGGTGGCAGGGATGTGGTGTTTTTGTGCTCCTTTGTAATTCAATGACATGCAAATGACGTTAGTCTCTTTGGCCAATAAATTGAGATAATTTTAATAGGTTGGTGCCGTAGGGGATAAAATGAAGAAATCCCCTCCATGGTTGTCTAGGACTACAAGGAATGTTTTCATCTCCTTGTACATATTAGGAAGGAAGAAATACAGTATTAAATATTTTGAGGTCACAACATCATCTCCCTAGGTGGCACCTCATCCCTGACTGGAAAGTGATCAATAAATCTATTCGCATTTACTCTCAAATGGAAATCCTTATCTAACACGCACAAAGTTGGGCCATGTTAGGGCCCACGCTCTAGGCCAATCTCAAAATGGAAATAATTTTTTTTTTATTAATTAGGGGATTGACTAGAGTGTGGGCCCTACCAGCTTTGTGTGTGTTGGTTACGGTCAGCTCTCCCGAACAGAGAGAACCATCAAAATTTACTGAAGTGTGTGACTCTGTCTCTACTTATTTCCTCTCTCCAACTCCAATGATAAACATAATCTTATATACCTGTTGTAGAAAATCTGATGCGAAATTATTGCAGACTTTGCCAAATTTTTATTTTTCACAACATCCATTTTTCATTTTTTTTCAAAGTATCAATTTCCCACATTTCTACAAATGCATATATAGTTGATGTTTTTTTATACTTTATTTGAATTAATTTCAACAACCCCTGTTATTTCTTAGTTAAATTCTTACAAATACATTACATATAATACACGAAAACAAACCTCACACCATATTTTTATTATCCTACAAGTGTTATGACATTGATTTTCAATTAATCATTTTTATATGATCTAGTTACAATTCAATATTTTCATACTTCATTATTAAAAAAATATTTTTTGTGAAATTTATATTTACGCTGAAAGACATTTTTACAAGTAGAAATCCTAGGGGGCTATGACAACATATTGTAATAACTATCATTCATATGTTGGTCTGTATCAACGATCCTAATAGTAATCTCCATTGTTCATGATTGTTGGTCCGTATTAATGATCATATTTTTACATGAATGTATTTACATAGCACAGAGGGCTTAAGTAATGCATAGTTGATGGATATATCGGCCTTATTGTCCACATATCTAAAATACAGATACATGTTGGCTAATAAGGGAAACCTATTGTTGGACAGAAAGGTGAGCAGAGGATTAGATCCTCACGAAATTCTACTAGAGAAAGCGGGTAAGAATTCCCCAACATGGAAGTTGTGTGGGTGGTGGAGATATTTATGTTGTTGTGTAGATTGGATTCCTCACTGTCGTTTGAATGTTCTATATGGCGGGAACAAGATATTGCACATATTCCTTGTTTTCATGGTGTAACACCTCATTTCCCATAGAAATGTATTTAATATTTATAATGGGATATAATTTACAAACGTTGTAGTTAACCCTCTCGTTTGCTACAGAATGATCCCCTGCTATTTTCTGAAGCTTGACATTGCTACTAGGGTTTCGGTTAGTAAAAGTACGGTATAACATGTTTGTTCGAAGGGTATTAAACAATACCCTCAATTTCAGTTTTTATCTCTAATTATTCAATTGATAATACCCCCTTCTGTTATATTATTAGAATGAAAACACCCCTTTTTCCCATGTATCTTACTTACCCATTTTTTCATTACAATTTTATTTACCTCTTTTTATTTCTACCCTAATAAATTATCAAACATAAAATATATCGTGTTTCTCACTCAATTATTTTTTCCTTAATACACATTTTCTCTAGAAAGAGAGTTTGAAGTTGTTCAATACATATTATCAGTTACCATAATGTTAGGCTTTAATCATTTATGAATAGTTCTTCGAATAATTAAGATGGCGAAATAATATGATTTACATTGAAAATAAAACTCAATCCTAGTTGTCTACCATATTATTATTTATTGGTTGAGAATATTGTAATTGAGATTTCCTTATTCATAAAGAGATTGTAATTTTACTTTATGAC
Source organism: Taxus chinensis (assembly GCA_019776745.2). Lineage (NCBI taxonomy): Eukaryota > Viridiplantae > Streptophyta > Pinopsida > Cupressales > Taxaceae > Taxus > Taxus chinensis. Next base: position 983,789,675 of record CM034146.1, read on the forward strand.
CACATTCATTTTACAGTTTTAAGGTATTTGATTTTTAACAAGAGGGTTCAAATTTTTTATTTTTATATTAAAACTAATCCTACCTCTCCTCTGGCCCACTTCTATAACCTACCCCCAATACCTAATTCAAAATATATATAAATTAAACCCTTTCACCCCCTAACATCTACCAGTATATTGACATTAATTTTATCAATTGTAATTACCTCAATATGAATGAGTGTACTAGGATATTGCCTAGCTGATGAACCCCTCATTGCCATTGCCTACTTCCACAATTACTTCAATGCCTATGTTTTTCAGGGCTCCGTGATGGGCCTTGAACAATCTCACTTTTCCAATCTTGCACCAATTCATCATGTTTACAACCGCGTCTACCTTCAGCTGATTGTTTCCCAACATTTCATGGCACACTCCCACTGTAATACATTTACAATTACATTCAACAAATGCTCAAATTCATCAACTTCAAGTGCCATTCAATAATAATAATTGTAATACATACGTCTCGATGCCATGGATCTTTCTGGTATTTTGATTAAAATTCTAACAAATTAATTGACTCACTTCCTTCAAAATCCCGAAATACTTATATTTTGTATTCACTTGTTCGACTAAAGGAATGACTATATTTTTTGTCTTTTATTTTTTCAAAAAATATAATTAGAGGGATTTTCTATACCATTGCAATGGAAAAGATACATATAGATAAGCCAAAACACAATAATACCTTATCAAGTTTTGTATTCATAATGATATTTATGCCAAAAGGTGTGTTTATAGGTAGGAATCATGAGGGCTCTAACAACATATTGTAGTCGCCACCATTCATTTGTTGGTCTATATCGATGACCCCGAAAATAATTGCTTTCGTTCATATGTTGGTCCCTATTAAAAACCATATTTTGATGGTTGTATTTGCATATCACATGAGGGAAACAAGAATAAATCAAAATGGTTGTGTTTACTTTTAATCTTTTATTTATTGAAATTCTCAATGAATCCATTAATGCAAATGGAAATAAAATTCCAAACCATCATTGCAAATAATAACATAAAATGAAAATAATGAGAAGAATTTTGTCAATAAATAGTACACGAAGCTCATCAAATCAGCTTCAGTAAGACCCACATCCAACTGATTTGGTTTTTTAGGTATGGATTTAATTACTTCGTTGGAATTGATTTTTGAGATTTTTTAGAATTGAATTTAGAGATTTGTTTTGACATATTTTAATGTTAATAATATGGTCAAGATCGAGATGATAAAGTGGAGCACATATTAGATATTATTTAGGTAAGAAAAATATAAGTTGGGGAATGGGTGTGAGATATGCAGTTATTTAATTCCCACATTTTTATTAAGACGTGGAATAGGGGTGGGGACATGGAGGTATCTAATTCCCATGTTTTTATTTTAAAAACATTTTAAAAATGGTTGTGTTTCACTACAATGTTGCATATAAAACAAATAAGGTAAAGGTGAGGTGAGGAGGAATACTTGTGAAATCGAAGAAGGTTACGCACCGTTGAAAAGACCACACTGATTGTGAAGATATCCTTTTTGGCTAGGAAGGACTACATATAGAAGCACAACAATACCACCAAATAGAGTTAAATAGCATATGATAGTGGACTGCCTAGCATATGCTAGATCTAAGATAATTCCTAGAAAGGATCGTCAATCCACTTTTTAAAAACAACTTAATGTAAAGAAATGACTGTAAAAGAAAGGTCATATTGTAACGATACAATTTAGGTATCTCATATGCTAACAATAGACTAGATTTAAGAAAAATATTGAATATACAACTAAATCTAGAGAAGGCAAGGTATTGTCAAGGCTGACAGATGTGTCAGAGGTGTTTAGGAAGGTCTAGGTGAGATTGGGTGAGGTTTGGGAAGGTTTTAGGTAAGTTTGGGAAATTAGGTGCAAAGATTAAAATGAGGTGGTGTTGAGCTCTCTGTGATTGCACAGAGAGTTTGGGAGGCTTAAGTAAGGTGGTAGGATTTTATTAAAGACTCGGAGATGAAGAAATAGGCATTTGGGATGGGTACATAGGTTAAATGGGAAAATGGTTGGGTGGAGGTGAGACGGAAGAGATCCAGGAAGGGTAGAAGGTGAAAGAAAGTAGATAAATGATCAAAAAATGAAATACTAAAATAAATGACAAGGTAGAACTCACTTACTTGTAGATTAGAAGTTATTTGTAGAAAGAATAATTGTTGTTAAAGGAGAGACAAGTTCCGATCTTGTGCATATGCAGCAGAAGGCTCTGGACTTCCCTGTGAGTGATCCAATGCTTTAGAACACACTGTTGATTCTTGGTGGAGGTTGTGAATGCTTGGAATGATCTCTGGTTTTTTGTGAGATCACTTGGATGCTCGAGAATACCAATGCAGGAATTCCCAAAATTCCAAGAGCAGATTCCAAACTAGGTGAATGAGTTGGAATTGTCTTCTTAACGAAACCGATGGTGGTTCCATGATTGGCATCAGTCAAGGGAAAATTAGCGTTGGTTAGGGAAAGATGGTTGTTTTTTCCTAAATACAACTGATTTTTTCCCTTTTCTAATGTGATTGAGAATGGTCCGGGTCAAGAATATTTATTCTTGCTTATAGTGGTGGGATTTTGATAGGAGCAAGTGGTTATTCATTAATGAAAAGTGTAGAATAAGTCTTAGTTAGGTTTAGAATGAATTATAGCTAGTTAAGGAAAGTTGTTAAGTTAGGGTTTGGGAACGGGTCCAAGGTGAGGTAGAAATTAATTTAATTTAGGTAATTAAATTAATAATGATGTGAGGTAATAATTAATTTAATATAAGTGATTAAATTAATTAAAATGTGTGGAAGGGGCCATGATCGTGGGATGTGTCGAATTAATTAATTAAAGGGGCTTAGGGGGTTACAACCCAATTTTGGATGTCTACGAGTTGATGGAATCCACCTTTCGCTCATATGCCCAATCGATTTGTGCCTTAATTATTGATGATTGTTCTCACATCACTTACTCCCTTACAAATACTCGAACTTAAAATTGAAAATGAACATTTACTAGGTTTTCCTAATTTTTTAAATTTTAGTCCCTTTAAATGTGAATTGCATTCATGTGCATAATGCAATGAGACAAATAATTAGAGCACATAGTAGATATTATTCTGAGGGAACAATATAACTTGTGGAATAACCGTGGGGCATGCAAATATTAAATTATCACATTTAATTTTAGACCTTCAATTCATGTCTATCTTCATTGAACATTCCTTTTATGTGTCCTCACTACTTGATCCAAGGAAGTAACTTCAGTTATTAGGTTTCCATCTTAGCACACCTCTTATGAGAGAAACTTCATTTCCAAAAGAATGTTCCATTTCACTTCATGCTTTCAAGGTGTAGTTCACCTACAATATTCACATCTAGAAAAACTACGTGCCTCATGGCTAGAGGTAAACTATATTATTTTCCAGATAGCTATACAGAAACCCTAATCGCCATTATTTATGAAACCCTTGCCTTTGGGTTTTAGGCCCAATTGAAATATATTTGTCTCTAAATTATCCATTAAAAAATTCACGAGAATTCCCCTTACATTTATTTTGTGAGGAAGAAATAGAGGAGAGAGAATAGAGATTTGTTATCTCTTATTATTATGTATTATTCAAGAAGTGGATAAAATATTTATAGGAAGGATAGCTAACAATACTCTCCACAATGTAAGGGGAGATTATGATCTACAAGAGAATAATGGAATAAACAAGAAACAAAATCTCCTAATTATATAAAATAAATCCTACATATCTTTATGCTAACATTCCCCCCATTATTACATTATTCTTGCAAATGTGACCCCTGAAAAGTTCAAATTTCACTTTTCAAAGAGATTTGGTGAGAATGTCGGCAACTTGTGCTTCTGTAGGATAGTACTGGAGCTAAATGTGATGGTTCAAGACGTGCTCTCAAATGAAATGACAATAAATCTCAATATTCTTTGTTCATTCATGAAAAACTAGATTTCGTATGAGCTTCAACACACTCTGGCTATCACAATAGAGAATAGGTGACTATTTTTTAGGAATTCCCAGGTCATCCAAAATGTGATGTAACCATATCACCTCAAACATAGCTCCTCATGTGACGTAATATTCTAACTCTGTGGATGAGATAGAAACAATATTATGCTTCTTGCTTATCCACGAGATAGGTCCAGATCTTAGATGAAATATGTATCATGTAGTTGACTTTCTGTCATCAACAAATATGGCGTGGTCCGATTCGACGTATCCCTGTAAGAAGAATTGATCATTCTTCCTATATTCTAGAGCATAATCAATTGTACCTTGGACATACCTTAAAACATGCTTTGTTACATTCCAGTGACATTTCTTCAATTCCTGCATGAATCTGGAAAGATAGCTAACAGCATAGCATAAATTTGGTCCGGTCTATGTCAAGTAGATGAGTCCTCCAAAAAATTGCCTATAGAGAGTAGCATCTACTTGAGGTGAATCTTGGAATCTTGAAATTTGTAAGGCTTTCTCCATGGGAGTGGATATAGGTTTACAATCAGACATTTTGTACTTTTCCAGGAGTGTCTTGGCGTACTTTATATGGGAGACAAATTTGATGCTCCTTTTGCCATATTTCGAAGCCAAGACAATAATGTAGTAGCGCCAAATCTATCATATCGAAGGTTCTTTTGAGATCATTATTCACAATATCAACTTGATCTTCTAAATTGCCAGTGATCACAAGATCATCTACATATAAAACAAGAATGAAAATTTCTTTGCCTACCTTCTTTATATATAAATTTGAATCTGAGGGGCTACGAGTGAACCCATGCTACAAAAGGTGATTGTTAATCTTGATATACCATACCCTTGGAGCTTGTTTCAGTCCATACAGTGATTTGATGAGATGACATACCTTCTTAGGATGCTCTTCATCAACAAATCCTTCAGGTTGGGTCATGTACACTTCTTCTTTTAGATCACCATTTAGGAAATCTCTCTTAACGTCCATCTACTGAATTCTCCATCCTTTCTGTGCTGTTAGTGCTCAAACAACTCTGATGGTCTTGATCTTCGCAATGGGTGCAAAGGTTTCTTCATAGTCGATGCCCTATTTCTGAGCATATCCTTTTTCTATAAGACATGTTTTATGTTTATCGATGGATCCATATACCTTATATTTTGTCTTGAAAACCCATTTATAGCATATGGGTTTCTTTCTTGTAGGTAGATCGACAAGTTCCCATGTCTGATTTTTCATAAGTGAGTCATATTTTGTATCCATGGCTTCCTTCCAATGAGGTTGACTAAGTGCTTCACAAACATTTTCTGGCTTAGAGCTATTAATCAGTGAACTCATGAGTGCAAATTTTACCTCATTTCTTGTTTGACTCCTTATTTTTACTCCAGATGATGTATCTAGGAGTTGTTGCAAATGTGAGTCCTTGATGGTGCTTTGTACCCAATTTGGATGAGAACTTGGTTGCTTTTGAGAAGAAATGTGTCGTTATCATGTGGATTGATGTGGAGTCACATTCTCCAGTTCTCCAAGGTCAATAAATAGCTCTCCTAGAAGCATTTCTTTTCCCTGAGTAGTCTCCTCTAGTTGTTCATCTGATTCGGAGACTATTCGGTAAGAGGTGGTTGGTAATGGTTCATATGAAGTCACTACAGAGTTAAAGGATGACTTGTCATAAACCATGTCCCCACTCTCATATATTTTCTTTGTCTCAAGATCCATGAGACAATATGCCTTCAAGGTAGTGTTATAGCCAAGTAAGATACATGGGAGTATCTTTGGCTCAACCTTCTTTCTCTTCTGAGCTGTGACATGCATGTATGTTGTGCGGCCAAATACTTGCAAATGAGAAATTGATGGCTTTTTACCACTCCATACCTCTTATAGAATTTTGTTTTGTAGAATATTTGTCGGTGCCCTGTTGAGAAGATATATAGTTTTTTGTACTACTTCAGCCCAATAGCGTTCCTCTAGCTTTGTTGTTGTTAGCATGCAGCGAGCCATCTCCATCACTATGCGATTGCATCACTCAACAATGCCATTTTATTGAGGTGTGTAGGGAGCAGTCAGGTTCTGATTAACACCTTGTTGGTTCAGGAATGCCAAGAACTTATCTTTAAAGTGAATTCCCCCCCTCAATGTGAGCAAAGTAGAAGAAGTGGTGGTCTGGTCTCTTTCACAACACGATGATAGAAGTTCTAGAAATGCTGAAGAGACTCACTTTTCTTCTTTATGAAAAACACCTGCATCTTGCTGGAGTGGTCATCCACGAATAGTTGGAAGTACTTATATCCTGAAAATGAAGTAGGCTGAGGGCAATTTATATTGGTATGAACTACCTCCAGACACTTCTTATCATGGAAGGTGCTTTCCTAAAATGGATCCCTATGTTGTTTTCCTGCAAGACAACCAGGGCACAGAAACAAGGAACTGGACAATTTGGGTGGTCCATGAATCATTGCTTTTGAACTCATCTGATGTAATGAACTAGCTGACAAGTGTCCATATCTAAAATGCCAGAGTGCAGTAGATTATACTGTTGATTCAGATAAAGCTATTACAGAAGATGAAACAGTATCTAAAGCAAATAACTTATCTTTTAGAAATACTCTAGCAATAATCTTACCTTGTCGTGAGATCAAACATGATTTTATGCCATTTTGGACAAGAAATTATACCTTCAAGTGACGATTCAATAGTTGAGTTACTGAAATGAGGCTGCTAGTCAATCCAGGAACATATAGTACCTTTTTAAGCGTACATTTTCATGGTCCCAGACGGATGGTGACTATACCTATTCCTTCTGCAATGTACTCTTTGTCATCTGCTATCCAAACCCGATCTCGAGTGGGTTGTTCATCGAGTGAATCAAACAGATCCTTATCACCTGACATGTGTTTACTTGCACCGGAGTCTATTAGCTAGACTTTCTTCATCGGCTGTGAAGTCTGAGAGACGAGCACAAGGTTCTTACCTGAATGGGCTCCTTCTGAGGTCTCCTCATCAGATTCATTATCTTGTTTGGCTGCGAGATGTCCCTTGTGCTTTCTCCAGTGGGGACGTCGATTGGACTTTTGAAAATCTCTATGCCCAGATGTTCTTGTTCAACTTAAAGACCCTTATTTCAAGCTATTGTACCAGCAGTGATCAGTGTCGTGAGTGTTGGTTCTGCAAATGTGACACCGCCTTTTTGAATTTTGATCTTTCTGTTGTTGTTTTGGTTGCACTTGATTTTGCTTCTTTGGGGGACCCTTCTGATTCTTTTAGCCATAGTATGGCTTTGAGAATAGGGCTTTATCATGAGTCTCCTCTTGGGATGAATTGATGGCCTCTTCCTACTGCAGCAAATTCACAAGTTCTTTGAAAGCCACTATTTGTTTAGATACATTTCATGGTCGTAACGAACACTTAGAATTGAGAACAGAGTGCTCTCAAGGTGATCGATATGAGAATTTTTTCGTCCACCATTTCACCAAGTGCTAATAAATTTGATTGCATCTTAGCCATGCAACGTAAGAACTCCTCAACTTTCTCATCTGATCCCATAGAGAGGGTGTGCAGCTTTGACTGAAGATGGAGGATCTTAGATAGATTTTGGATTCATAAATTGTTTTTAGCTTGTCCCAGGCTTCCTTTGGTTTCTCCACATTCCAAACATGCATTTGCACATCGTCACTAATACTGAGAATTATCAACATCAAGGCTTTGGCACTAGCCATTTCATACTTTATTAATTCATCAAGGGTTGTGGGAGTGGTCACAGATTTGGTCATGATGCCCCATAATCCTTCAAACTAAAGGATTGTCCTCATTTTTGTTTTCCATGCCCCAAAATTAGACCCTTTAAGTAACTGAGCATTGGAAAGAAGCAACTTCGAAGTAGACATCGTCATAAAAAAATTTATTTTATTTTATTTTTTTTGGATTAAGGGTAAAATAAGGGTTGAGGGGACCCTACCCCATTACAATGAGAGAAAGTGGAGACATAGGATATAGCATTTAGGAACAAGAAGGGCAGCCTCTACCAGTGGCATAGAGAAACAAACAGCAAAAACAAAAGCAGGAGGAACACTAACCATGAAAATTCTTCTCATGAGAGTGAAGACACATCTTAAGGGAGTCATTAACCTTCCCTTTCTTTCTTCTATTCATAGTAGAACAATAATTCTCGATATTTGGATTAACATTTTCATTTGGGTAAACTGGTATACAAATTTCAATATTATTTTCACCCACCTGATTGAGGATTCCTGAAGAAGGGGGAAGGGAAGAAGCACCAGCGCTAGGAGAAGGATCCTTCTCTACATGTGTAGGAGAAGGGATGATTATCTCATGCATGGGAGCCTCCACTTCCTCATCAACAGATCCCTCCTCTAACTCGAATCTGAGTGATTGTTTACAACCAAATGGATAGAATCATCATTCTTCCACCACAAAGTTTGATTATTTGTACTCTTCTTCCCAAAATTACAATTTGCCACTAAATGACCAAGAGAAAATAAAATCCGGCATCTGAAGGGGAAGCTTTGATAGTCAATGTTTTGATTCCATATCGTATCCTCAACATGCAGATCCATAGAAGCTAGGAATTCCTTTGAGGTGTTCATATCGACCAGGATGCGAGCATACATAGTATATTTGTACATGGTCCTCTTTGTATTAATAGTCAAGGTTTTGCCTTCCGAATCCCCAATAGAAGTTAAACATTTCTCCCCCCAAAGCTGGAGAGGAAGATATGGCAATCAGATCCACATAGGTTGGGTTAGGAAAGTTTCAGAAACAGGGTTAAAAAGAGGGAGCCAGAGCTTCATAAGCAAAAAATGGCTTTGAAATCCCACAATCTATCAAAAATCATATCTCTATCAGCTATAATATCAAAGACAACTATGAAGAAGCCTCTAGTTGTGGGGTAGATGTCAACTTTACCTTCCATATGTAGGTTTCCATGAAAGGGAGATCCAATCTTGGAGAGCAGGTAGGCCCGGGCAAATATTGTTGAATCTATAGATGATTCCTTTCTCCTTGAAATATATCTCGGAACTCAAAACATATACACCACAAAAAACAATGGGAGAAGACTTTGCATGTTTCATTGAGTTTGACCGGGGCACTAACAGAGGATTTTACAACCTCAAGGAAGATTTTGTAGCCTCCCATATTTACAACAGCTCCTCCTATACCATCAGAAACCCCATGACCCTCTGAAATAGGGGAATGACCAAGAACAGGGGTAGCTGAACCAGGTTTAAAGGCTTCAATGACTCCATCAAACCCTGAAGTAGCTAACCCACATTCCTTTAAATACCCATGACCATCGGTGTGAAAAGGCCCAACACCAGGATCCGTAAATAAGTTTTTACCAGAAGCAACATTGAGAGACACCGCCTTCTTCGGGCTTCCTCCATTAATGGACCCACCTCTTTTGAGCCTGTCCCAAGACGAAGGCCCCCTTGATCCACAAAGCCAATTTGTGTAGCTCTGTCACCTTCCCCGCTGCCATTAACACAGGGTTTAGGTTTAGGGCATCAAAAAGTTCCTGGAGAGCACTTGAACAATTTCATAATTTAACTATTTATTTATTTATTTATTTAACGATTGCATAATTTATTTATTTATTTATTTATTTATTTCAAGAGTTATTACAACTTTTACTCACTGACGAGAAGTACTGGCTCGTAAATTCTCTCGATACTCGTGTGCTAAGAGATGATGACGCTTGGTGGGGTGTTCTTTTTATCATCTTCACAGTTGGCATCGTACCCATCTTCTAACTCTTCCCAAACTCACTTTGCTTGGCAGCTGACGTCAAAAAGGAAATATTCAAGAAGTCCTTGTCGAACTAGCTTGTCGAAGACTAGATTGTCAGTGTTCTGAAGCTTGTTTAGCAAAGAAAAGTAGAACCCAGAGATCTCAGGAGCTTCTTCACGATGTTCTCTGACTTTTGAGTTGATGTTACAGCTTTCGGTGGTCTCAATTATGTCAAACATTCTCGTCATTCGGTGCTGGCTATTAGAGAGATGCTACGATGCCGTTGTAGAGGGTTCTTTTCCAGGCAATATATATAGCCTTTTTTTAAAAAAAATAAAATAATAATTGATACTTTTAGGCTACACAAAACCAAATTTTCCTTTCCTTGTGCCACTCTAACTCTTCACGTAGGTCTCCTCTTTGTGCTGAAGACTCCTCCACGCAACAGTCCCTTCTAGTTTCTATGCATCAGCAACTTCTAACATCCATGCAGAGTGTGTGCTCAGCACCAAACTCCACTCTATTTGCTCCTTCATGCAGATCAGATAGCAAAAGACAAACAAAAAGCATTAGAGATATTCCTCGCTGCAGCAATGACTATCTTCCCATGTGGCTACGAGTAGAGAAATGCTTCAAACGCTAGAGTCACGTTTTTTTCTTCATCAGCCACTTTCACGTAGAAGGAGGAGAAAATACTATTTTAAGAGCTTCCTTTTTTGTTCACGCACTAGTTTCAGACTTCCACGTAGCTTTTGTTTTGAATTTTCTACTGCAAATAAGACAAAAGGCATAAAAAATGGATTCTTCCATGTTTTTCTTTCTTCACACAGCTTTTCAAATGACCAGGATCGATGTTTGCTTAATAATAGTTCCACGCATAAGTTTGGACCTTGCAGCTCTCTCTCCCACGTTGTTGTTCTCCACGTGCTCTACATCAACAAATTTAACGTTTTTTTTTTTCATTTAGCTCCACTTTAGCCAATTGCAGGAAAGAACAACTTCAAACGCAGGTGTATATCTCAACGCATGTCTCTTCAACGCAGATCCTCAATTAATTGGATATTTCTTTACAGCGGTCTTTGTAATGTAGATCCAACTCCACACAACTTCTAGTCTAATCTTCCTTCCACATAGGTAGTTGGTATGTTCCTCTACAATTCTTCCATGCATAGGCAAGAGAATTTAGTGCTCTGATACCATATTGTGAGGCAGAAATAGAGGAGAGAGAATAGAGATTTGTTATCTCTTATTATTTTGTATTATTCAAGAAGTGGATACAATATTTATAGGAAGGATAGCTAACAATACTCTCCACAATGTAAGGGAAGATTATGATCTACGAGAGAATAATGGAATAAACAAGAAAAATCTCTCTTAATTATATAGAATAAATCCTACGTATCTTTATGCTAACATATTTTTTCTAACAACTGATATAATGCAAGAGCTGAAAACGTAAACAACAACTATTGACATTTACAAATTTGGTCAACCACTCTTGTTGTTCGATATCTCCTACATATGTTACCTCGACCCCTTGCACACCATAAGTAATATTTTTTTTACATATTTGAAATCTAATTTAAATTTGAATATTATTAATATATTGTATATACTTAATAACCAAATATTTCATGACTATAATTTACAAGACATGAATTGATTAAATGCAAGCAAAACACATAATATATTTAATTAAGAAAACAAGTTCTATTGTGAAAGATAGATTGCACGTTCGCTAGAAGTTTGATGGCACAATGCATTCTGATAGAAAACAAGTCACACACTTATGTACATGGTTAAATCATGTGTGTCCACACCAAAATATGCATTGATATTTGGAAACATATAAAAGAACAATTAATGACCTTGATTGAGTTTACTTAATACTATTACATAATTGTTTGATACATATAAACAATTTAGTTAAATTTTATAGTTGGTTGAAATTATATTTACCTTTCCATTTTTATATAGAAGTTGATTATTTTTATATGTTGAATTTATTTTATATATGAACAATTTGGCTAAATTTAATACTCAATTGGAATCATTTTTAAGTGCATAATTTATTATCTGTAAAACATAAATTTCATTTTTTTAGATGGATTTAATTTTATTTTGTATTAAATTCTTTTAATATCGCTTGTAGATTGCTAATAGAGACCAATATTTCACCTTGTTTAGAATAGGCAATTTCCCATGCTCACATGTTTTGTTAAGGCTTTAAATTTATTATACTAGGGAAATATAATATGGAATGTTTTGTTTAGATACAAATGGTTCACCAAGTGGTCCAATCCAAAATTGCAATCACCTTTTATTTGTCTAGCCAACCAGATGTCACATAAATTATATCATCGGAAAAAAAAAAAATTAATATCAATTCTCATATTGACAATTAATTTCTAAATGCATTATGGCCATTTTTTTATGCATGAAAGATGTCATAAATGTAGGGAAACTTGTACATAAATTACATTCAATGAATATTCAATAAAAAAATATACTTATTTGTTACTCAGTTAACACTAAAAAATCTTAAACCCTAAAATTGAAATCCAAAAACGATGATATCTCTAAAATGGTATATAATAATAATAAATTCAAATTCCAATATTTGATGATAAAAAAACCAACATATAAAATTTTAGTTTCTAATTTGGACTGAAATATTTCAAGGTTTAATGAAATGTTGGTTTCTATTTCTCCATTGGGCTGATGATGTTAGCAACTTAGGTGCACTTAAGGAGCATGGAAGACTCTTGGGAGGTCAAATGCAAATTTTTACATCGCATGAATTGTTTCCATACCCTCGTAAGTATGCTTTCACCTGATTATCCCATTCCATTTCCAAAAAGTAACATCAAATTATAAAACTCCTTGCTTTGGGTTGTTTTTGCTCAACCCCAAGGCCCAATGGTGCATTTTGAAGCCCCTCAATGCAAAGTAAAATTTCAGAATGCTTTCTACATTCCAAAAGTGTTCCTTCCCTCTCTTAATTGGAGTGCAATTTAGATGGAGGAGATGTAAATTGGGTGGACTTTTGAGTTTGCATTTGCAAACTTCAATATTCGTCTCCTCTTAAGTTGTTTTTTAAACTTCCTACTTTCCCTCTAATGACCTCAATAGAAAAATATAAAAAAGTACAAGGGGAAAACATAACATGTCATCCATTTTTTTCTCCATGAATCCATGAAATGTATCTCCTTGTCCTAGCTTGTCGAGATCTCATTTTTCTCAACCCCATTGATTCCATGGAAGAAAAATCGTGAAATTTTGCCAAATGCTCCTTTCAAGAACACCTTCATGAAGAACCAAACCTATGTGTTGGATGATGAACTGCTTTATTTTTTATGTGGGAAACAATTTTTCAGCTTTGGAAAACCTTTTTTTTCTCTAGCTTTCCCAAAATCCGTTTACTTTTTCTTGGTGAATTAGCATGCCAAATGACTTGAAATTTGGAGCATAGCTTCCTCTTGAATATTTAAATCATTTGATCCATCTATTGCATGGTGAGATGGATTATTTTAGTAGATATGGATGGCTATGTTTTTCATCATATTCTACCATTGATTGGATAAATTTTAAAAAAATCAATGTTTCTCCCTCTCTCAAGTGCATATTGCATCTCACAAGCATCCACATAAAAATTCCCCAACAATGAAGGAGAAAAAACTGAACTAACTTCCTCCTTTACTGCCAATGAATTTTTTTTTTTTCTTGAAGCTCTAAACTTGCACTTTTATGGTTTCCACAAGTTCTCCAAAGAATAAAATACTCATAAATCCCATTTGTTAGGGAAGATTGCCATCAAATTTTACCAAGAGAATCCAATTGAAATTCGCTACACATTGCTCCCATTTTCTCCTAAAATCATTTCCCATAGTATTTAATTAGGATAAATATGATTGTTTCTGGTTTTGGAATTATGAAACACATTTGTCACCTTCCTTTCCTTGCAAATTATCTCTTCTAGAGAGGATGTTCTCAATTGCAACTATGGAATGGTCACATGTGTTGTAAGGGTCATAACTTCCGCATACATCCTCAATTTTTGGTAGCATTACGATCCATGAAAATATATCTGAACCAAGGTAATGTTTGTAGAGGATTTGAAGCTCCAAGATATTTTTTCCCTTTGAAGAAACTATCTTCCAACTATTGTTTTGTCTGCATAGAGGAAAATTGTTTTAGGCATAATTAAATTTCCACACCTAAAACCTTTCCACGCATTTCTTATCAGGGAAGGATCCTAATATTATGTTTGGAAAAAATTTAAAGATAATTTGTGACAAGATTGAGTCTGAGATTGTTCTCACCACTGGTGAAGGCAATAATGATCACCCAGTTTCCATAAGCTGAAATGGAGGATTGGTAATAGAAGTTGGTCTAACACATGGACAAGGATACGTTGAAGATAAAATTGAGTTTAAAAATTCTTTAGTAGAATTGACTCTTGGTATTGATAGATGATTGGATCGATTTCAAATTAGAGATTCTCTCTTCTTCCCCAACATTTAATATCTCCATTGTGAAAAATTACTTTTGTAAAAGTTACTTAAGTCACTCAGAGTTTCTATTTCTTCGTTGGGATTGCACTTTAAGTTGAAAGATTTCCTAGAATATTAAGATTCATTTGTAAATTCCTATAAAAGGCTTGAACTAGAATGTAAAGGGGACTCTCTTTTCCTCTCTTATCTATGAAGAGAGTTGTTGCAACTTTGTGTTTATAATGTATTTTCATACTTAATGAATAAAGGATATGATTATTAGAAAAATAATTCATATTCTAATTTGGTTATTTTCTAATCACAAAATCACGTTTAGTTATTTGTCGTTGGATATTGTTCATTTTTATTACAAATGATGTTAGGATTTCCAAGTTTGTATTACATATTTGTGTAGCTGTACTTTGTGACATACATTAGTAATCCATTAAAGGTGAAGAGTGTGTGCTTCTAGGTGTTTCTTGTTCTCTCCACAGCTTCTCCCCATGTTATTTACCTCAAGTGAGAAAGAGTGTTTCTCCTATTTTTTTATTATTCATGAGTTGTCCCGACATCCCTATGTGTTTAACCTAGTGTTTTGGACTCCTCCCTTCCATCTTCTCTCCTTTCTATCTTCTCCATTCTTCTCATTTTTCACCTTTTGGGTACTTCTTGGTTAAAGTATAGAAAAGCCCAAGAAATACTCACATCATACGAGGGATTTTCCCCTCTCAAATGTAGAGGATATCACCATGTCAAAATAACCGTGCAGGGACATAAAATATCTCTAACAGTGTGTATACACACACACGGTCATGCACACGAGCAAACACACACACACACACACACACACACACACACACACACACACACACACACACACACACACACACACACACATACATGAACACTTTGTTTAATTTCCTTAGAAATATCATGTCCACATAAAACTTGTTTGAATCACGCCACATGAAGTGACCTAATGGATTTATTGTTTAGTCTGCGAAACCCCAAGGGACAAGGGTGGACCTAGAAATTAAACCCTAACCAATATTGTAAGCTTGCAATGTTCTAGGACATTAAGATCCTTAATCATGTGGGAGAAGAAAATGAGGGTATCGTGGTTAAACTAGGGGCCATAGGGGACTACGGGTTTAGAGTACTTTGCATTTATAAACTTGAAAAGAAAAAAACTTTGGTCATGTTTTCAACACCCTCAATCTTAATAGTGTGGAACTAGTAGCTATTATGCACCCAATTCTTAAACATGTTGTTAGAGGGGACTTGACCAATATAATATACAACTAAAACATAAAAATCTTCAAACAAGTGACGAGCTTTACTAAATGTAAAACAATCTAAAACATCTATTATAGAGTTGTTTAGGAGGTAACATTCATTACCTCATGAAACACGTTTGGTGTGAACTTTGTAGCTTATTTTTGGTGTCATTGCTATTCAAAGCTCCACTATAAAGATTGACATCAAACGATGTAGTGGTTGAGTAGTGTGGTGTTGTATACATTAACTTGCCACCCAAGAAGTGGAGAATTCCTTGGCGAAGTGTAATTAATATAGTCAAACAAAATTTACCACCATAAATGACAATATAACTAAAAGGACATAAACCCTAAGAGAGTGATCGTAAAGGATATCTTCGCTTTGTATTTTTGTGGGTGGAGCTTATCTAACATGCACAAACAAGTGGAGTCCATCTCTTTCAACCAGACACATTTTATTTAGATTTAGCACTTTTTAGTATAGTTTTTTTTATTGACCTAAACAAATGGACCTCACTTGTTTGTGAGTATTAGTCATGTGCATTTTTGTGTGGAATTTTTAATGTTAGACGATTATTTTTTGGTTATTTTTCCTTTTTGAGTGTAACATATTTATTTCTAGAGTGTTTCTTTTGGGAATGGAAGTATGATCTTTTTTTCTTTTTTTTTAAATCCATCTTTCAATTATTACGAGTGTGTAGGATTCCATCTTTTTGAAAAAAAATGAAATAACTTCTATATTACCAATAAATAAAACGGTACAACTAATCACAAAACTCATGTTTATTTTTAAAAGATACATACATTTATTATTAAAATTAATTAAAATAAAAACAACCTGTGCAGAGTTGAATATGTCACAACGTTCATAATTTAACGAGGAGTTTGTACATGATCCATCCGTAGTCTCCACATGCTTCTTTTAACTCTCATTAGATTACACACAACAAAACGCACACCACCACTTTTCTTTATCCGCAGCCCAATTTTTGCCGAGCCATGGTAGCAATGGAAGAAAAAATATGGGACAACCCTTTACATATGAAGGGCTTGGGATGCTTAATCAGTGCTCTTCCTACCTTCCGCTTTTCAAACTTCCTTTCCCTCTCTTTCTCTTCGTCTGGGGGTACTGTTGCACTTCGTTGCTTTGCTTGAGTGGTCGTATGGTAAGTGGCCTTCATGCCCTCCCCGCCTGCAACTTTATGGGGATTCTCAGATTGAGAAACCGTCTCCTCTTGCTTCTTCATCAAATCATCTCCTTCTTCACATGATCTTTGGAGCCAAGCAGACGCTGGGATCTCCCTGCATTTCTCCTCAATTGTGATTACCGTTGACATATCATCTTCAGGATGACCAGGCAGCACCATCTCCATCTCCATATCCATATCACCATTCTGCTGCTCTTTTTTTTCTCCCTCAGCAATTTGAGGCTGCTGTGGCTTACTACTGTGCAGTTGTGGACGACCACGATTAGAATTAGAGGAGGAGTGAATATGAATATGGTAAGGACTAAATCTGGTGTGCCTCAATTTGGGCAACACAACATGCAACGCGCCGGCCTCGTGAAAGCTAGCTCTAATGGCGCCCACATTAACGTCCTCAGGAATTCTGAAAGGCTTTCTTTTCCTGGAGCTCATAGTTGGGCTGCCATTATCCACCAGCCGCCACGTCCACCTATGAATTCCCATGTCCTGGTAATACTTTTGCCCACGTATGATCAAACATCGCTGGCTATCCATTTCCAGCTGAATATCATCTTTACTCAAACCTACACAGAGATCATTGCTAATAATTTCATGATCTTATAAATCCAAATAATAATTTCAAAATTAAATTGAAGAAAGAAAGAATGAGGTACCTACCTTGAAGATTAAGATTGAGGAAGTAGGAGGAACGAGTCTCCCTTATTTGAACTCCTCCAACTGAAACAGGGTCATCACCATCACTACAATTTCTGGCGCGTACACCCATATTTGACTCCATTGCAATTAACAATACAACAAAGCCCAAACGAAATCTCAGAAATTGAGTTAATGCGAGTTGAATATGAGAGGTAATTAGATTAATGTAAGCTAAAAAATTCCGTGATTGAGTTATGAGATGGCTGGTGTATAAATACAGTTTTCCGTGGAAGACAAACGTGAAATTTTTTGCCTTTGGTATGTTTGGAAAGCAAGAATAGAATAGAATAAATCGAGTCATTACCCACGTGGGGATTCTCCTGCTTCTCGTGTGGACGGCTAAAATGAAATACCTAATTTACGCCCCAAGTAACTCTTTCCGTCCTAGAAAAAATTTCCCTGACCGTCTAAGATGGACTCCGCAGGTGCAATATTTGTTTTCCTTATGCCAAAGGGTTTTAGAATAACTTTTACTCCACTAGTTGTTATTAGTCGAAGTTCCAATCTTCAACTCTACACTTTGCATTAAGGTGTACATACTTGATGTAATTAGGTTTAATCCAATATAGTTTAACACATTAGTTGAGATAATTGTAGAAATGGGACGTTTGTATACTTTTGGAAATCAATATTCGAATAGTATAGTTTAATGTATTTAAGTATTTCAAATCTTATTGTTTAATAGATACAAATATCTATCAAATATTGTTAGAATTTTAATTTTAGTTCGGGGTTGTTTTTAGAAATAATAAATTATATTTTTATTTTAATAATATTCATATGTAATTAACATGTACTTCTTGTTATGCCATGAAGCATTCTATAATTGTAGTATGGAGTGGAGGAGTCTCATGTTATGCCCGTGAAAGAAAACATTAGGACCGTTATTATTTCACATAAAAAATACTTTATAAAAATTATAACTTTACCCAATTCAACATTTGAAAATGAAAATATCATATTTATATTTATACGTGCCTCGAGAATGAAACCTCTCGACATAATTTACATAGATTTATCTAAGATAAGTATGTTAGTATGTAACTTAAGTTATGCATTGATGTTTTATTGATGTAGTTATAGTTAGGGGTCATAATAAAATTATGTATTATTTTGTTTTGCATTAATAATTACACGACAAAATATACTCAATAACAATAGTATAAGCAATAACCATATATTTTATTGAACTACATGAAAATCACACAAACTTGGGAACAAATGGCAAATTATAGAGTTTTACACAAACTCACACAATCCCCATAGAGTTATAACTTAACACCATAGGATCACCCTAACGATTCAATCTAATAGACCTTCCTAGACATGTGTGCAAATGTCTACATGCAAAACGTGTTGTAACCGCAACCCGTTAGGTAAAAATCATAAGACATAGTAATTTTACATTGTAGATATATTTACAAGTTATCATATGTAAGTGGTTAAAGTAATTAGTTAATTGGTTGATTATTTTGTGTGAGAGAATGTGAGAACGAGGATCAAGTGGGATGGCGCACACATCAACCGAGTTGTACTCAAATAGGAGCATGATGGAGTTCCATGTAGTAAGCAAGCATTAAACCACCATGAAAAATATATGCAAAATAAAAGGGTCTACTCATTCTCATAGATCAGAAAAGAAGGTACAAATAAGAGTGTTGTGTAACTCCGAATGAAATACCAACCATACCTCCACAAGGGAGAAAGGAGTTACATTCCAGAAAAAAAAGTAACTCTTGTATGATGCACTTACGCACATTAACGTGTATAAAAAATTCTATGACGAAATCTATCATAGCTCCTAAGACACCTAATACCTATGATCTCACCTAAATGAGATGACTCATCAAGTGATGTGGACAATGATCCAAAATAACAAAGCAAGTACCCCACACCAACATAACCTATAGTTAAGATTAATATAGGCCTTCAAATTTAAAAACATAGGCTAAGATTAAGAAAATGTGAGGGATTAGAAAATGTAAAGGGAGGGAAGGTGTCAAGTGGTCAACCAATCAATGAGGTGGTTGGATGGGAAAGCCATGTGGTGGCTTCGTGGGAGGACCCGAGGAAGAAGGGACATGGATCGAGATGCACGGAATGGAAAGTTAGGTGGGTAACGCACAATGAGGTGGATGGCGTGGGGAAATGGCTTAGGGGCAGGAAGAGACTATGAGCTCAATGCATATAATGGGAAATGGTTGCGAGGGTTGAAATACATACACTTAGTGTAGGGGAGCAACATAACGAAGACTAAGGAGCCAATGACAAGCAACAAGGTATAGAAGATTACACGTAGGGTCAAAATTGCGATGACGGGGTGAAATTGGGTCTGGTAAAGTAGCACAAGCGGGATGCCAACTGATTTGAGGGCTTGAATGAGCCAAGGGTAGAGAAACCAAGATAGAATGAGCTAAAAAAAAGTCAGGCCATGGGTGGAGCTATGCATGAGCTCAAGGGTTGAGGGATAGCAAAGAACAAGGTTCGATCTGGTGTCAAATTACCAAGGAAGGGTTTAAAATGAATGGGTCCAAGCCAGGAAAGCACAGAGTGATCGAGCCAAGCACAAGACGATTGTAGTCAAATAATCACACACTTACTACTATAGTCTATTATAATACCTCCAAGTATGTTATTTTATATATGGATCTTGCGTAAGAAAAGTATTCATTAATGGCTCATCCCCTAGTCTTGTTGTCAGTTTAGTCAATCATTGTCATTGAGTGTTTTGCACAGTCATCAATTACTTTCACAATTCTTGTTGTCTCTCAGGGAGTCTCATCTGTCGTTAATTACTCAATTATCATCTCTAGTCTCTGACTAGGGCTCCTAGGGAGGGATTAGGCTGGCCCAGACCTCATTCCTATGTGCCCTGGTCTCGGTCATATTTGGTTCTCATTTAGATGTTCAAGGTCGGTCTTTATAATTTTCCCTCCCATTCCCATAGGTACTAGTCGGCATGTCGGGTCATTAGTGTTGAAATTTGAGAAAGAGATCCCTATATAAACACAACATACACATTATCTTAAAGGCAGACTATTTCTACTAAGGGATAACTATCTACATAAGGCAAGGGACTATATTTGGGCACTATTCTAGATCACACACTACATAAAAAGGGGATTTTACTCTATTCCATCCACTATTCTACATTTTTATCTAGCCATTGCTCGCTACTTTTAGCGTCATTGGTAGTAGGGAACCCTAGGCAAATGATTGAACACACAAACACATAGAACTACATCGGGTTTGAGATGTAGTGCAATGCTCAATCATAAGTCCATCCATTTGGAAGTTGAGGATAGTCTGACCCATTCATTTGCATCTTTCATTTTTAGGGTTTGATGCTTTTGTGTAGGGTTTTGCAGGAGATTATTCATTGTTGATTTATAGTGAAATCAACCAAGTGAGCATGACACTAACCATATCAAAGGATAAATATTGTGAGGGTTTAGTGACCTTATCAAATTTAGTTTCTGAGTCAATCCACAGACTAGGGTGCCCATAATTCAGACCAGGGCACCCACAGGTGCTCCCGCTCCTCTCTAGGCATCCTAGTCTGGCAAAATATGCCACTTCTACAATTTTTGAGGTTCATCACGACATCCAGCTCCGCCAAAATTATTGTGAGGTAAGTTCTTTTCAGGTTAGTATCTTTTCCCTCCTATTTCATTTCATTTAAATTATCAAATAAATTATTTAGCATTTATATTTCAGTTATTGTATTGTTGTACTTCTTAGATTAACTTATAAAATTTAGATTTCAGTTAATTAGTTGCCAAGTCGGGGGAAAGGCTAATCGAGCCAAACCAAAACCGACATGCCAAACCAACACAGGAAAAGCCCATAAATAGCTTGTCGATCTAGGAAAAACAAACACCCACCAAACAAGACCAAGCCAACACAATCTAACTCGTAGTCAAAGACCCAACTCGCCAAGGGAGCTCGTTGAGCCATGAATGGGCTTAACCGAGCTAGGAGGAGCTTAGAGGGAGCTGGGGAAATGGGTGAGGAGAGATGGAATGGTATAGGAAAGAGAAGGAGGAAAACATGAGGAGGGAAGGACATAGATTTGTATAAAAATCATAAACTTTCCAAAACTAAAAGTATTTCCAATAAAACAAAAAATCATAAATACCTCTAAAAGACTATTACTGCCGAAGATGGTCATAGATAGCTAAATTTGGTGAGGAAACTCCTAAAAGGCCCAAAACTCCAAAAATAACCTACACATGCACCGAAAATAACGCACAAACTAGAAAAACTCCACAAAAAATGAGATGAGCACAAAAAACTAGTAAAAGCACAAAAAGCAACGGATGACAACGACTAATGTGAATCCCAACAATGTTCTCTGATACCATGTGAGATAGTGTGAGAACAAAGATCAATGGGAATGGCGTGCACATCGTTTGAGTTACACTCAAATGATAGCATGATGGAGTTCCATGTTGTAAGCAATAATTCAACCACCATGAAAAATGTATGCAAAAGAAGAGGTTCTACTCATTCTCATAGATCAGAAAAGAAGGTACAAATAGCATGTTTATGTAACTCCCAATGCAAGACCAATCATACCTCCACAAGGGAGAAAGGAGTTACATTCTAGAAATGGAAAGTAACTCATGTATGACACATTAACGCACATTGGCACGTAGTACAAATTCTATGATGAAATATGTCATAGCTCCTAAGACACCTAAGACCTATGATCTTACCTAAGTGAGATGACTCACCAAGTGATGTGGATAATGCCCCAAGATGAAAAGGCAAGTATCCCATAAAAACATTTTTATATATAGTTATATTGTTGAAACCATATATTTTTTATATTCATACATGTATGCATTTTTTTGCTCTTGTGTAACCATTTATTATTTTGTATTTTTTGTTCAATACATATACATACTGCAGTACTTCTTGTTTCTCCATAACTTGATTTATTCTACATTAATATAATAATCATGCTTCCTCCCTAGTGTAGAATTACATTTGGTATCAGAGTTGGAGAGGTCATGAGTTGTTTAGAAGAGGTTGCACGAAAATTTTAGAGGACTTGGAGAACCTTGTGTTAAGCACTAGATAATACTAAGGGAGGGGGTCAATCGGTATTATGATATTTTTAAATTTAACACTTAATCTCATAACTTTAATCACAATTAATCAATTTCATAGTGAATATATCAAAGCAATCAATAAATGCAAAGCAAACCAACACAATGCAAATAGACATAGATTTACCTGGAAACCCTTTAGGGAGAAAACCACGTAGAAAATCTTCTTTATTATTTTCTCAAATTTTTGTAGGCACCAACCTACAGGAGACACCAATCCCCAAATTACAATTTTGTAGGCACCAACCTACAATAGCACCAACCCCTTTTTGCTAAGCACCAACTCAACAAGAGACACCAATCTCTTCTAATATGAAGGCAGCAACCTTCCTTACGAAAACAAACTCTTTTCTATCTTTTATGTTGTTGGTGCTTCAACAAGTGATAGAAAAAACCACTGCTCAGAATATTCTTGCTATTTATTTTAGTCCCTTCACATATATAAATCGCTGCAACTCTTCATTAAAATAAATCTTCCCTTCACTCTTTTTTTCTATTTCATATTTTGCTCATCTTCTTCTCTCCCTTAAACTTGAATGAAGAAGCACTCAAATTGCTTGTGTAAATCAAATGATTCCATCTCCTTATATATCCTTCTCACATCCTTTTGAAAAGACACATCATTCCAACCAACACAACCTTTCTATTATTTAATTAACTATCTTTTATTTTAATTATGCAAATACACATGTCTGCCATAACTATAAAGTGACACTATTTTCCAAAGGGGGTCGTCCAAAATAAAAACAACATTTTTTATATGTATTTTAAACCATCATATGGACATATTTATTGCTCCTTTAATCACCCCTTATCATATTAAAACATGGAGATTTAATTCTATCATTTGAATCTTTGTTTTCACCATAAAACATGGCATATGAACACCTTAAAATGCTTATATCTCTCTCCTATGTACAGTTGTGTATATCTCACTTATACCATGATAATCCTTATGCAAAAATGCTTCTTTTCATGTATTTAAACTTTCATTTTTTTCCCTTCTATATTGTTGGTTATTTCCATTACTTTCTACCATTTCCGTCAACATCCATCAGTAGTTCCATCAGCTTCCGTTACATGATTTCGTTAACCTAATACATCAATGATTAAGCCTTTGCCATCAGTGAAAAAATTTCCAACAATCTCCCTCTTTTTCATTGATGGAAACCATCCAAAAAAAATTCTTTTCTGTAACTCCTCCTTGCTATAACTCCCCCTTACTGTCATTCTCCCCCTTTGACATCAATGGTAAAGGGCCAATCTAGGAGATGAATATTGTAATGTTTAGCTCCCCCTCAACCGATGCTTCTCTTGTTTTTTCAATGGGAAGAAACAAAGGATATTACTCCCAAATTCTATCGTAGATATTCAAATGTATCCTTTTGAAGTGGCTTGGTGAAGATATCTACTATTTGTTCAGATGTAGCAACAAATTCCAACTTTACCTACTTTTCTGACACCTTCTCTCTTAAGAAGTGATATCTTATGGGAATATGCTTTGTTCTAGAATGCATAACCGGATTCTTTGAAATACTTATCGCACTGGTATTATCACATAATATGGAGATTGGATTATCATACTCTACTTGATATCTTTAAGGTTTGCTTCATCCATAGAATTTGAGTATAACATAACACTACTGCTATATACTCTACTTCTGTTGTTGATAAGGATACAGAGTTCTACTTTTTACTTAACCAAGATACCAGGTTGTTTCGTAGGAAGAATGCTCCTCTACTTGTACTTTTTCTATCATCTACATATCCTGACCAATCTGAATCTGTATAAGCTACTAATGTGAAGTTTTTACCCCTTGGGTACCATAACCCATAATCCATAGTTCCCTTTAGATATTTGAATATGTGTTTTACAGCTTGCACATGTGTTTCTTTTAGACCTGCTTGAAAACATGCAACCATACCCACTACTTGCATGATGTCTAGTATAGATGTCGTCACATATAGTAAACTTCCAATCATTCATCTATAGAGAGTTTGATCAGCATTCAGAGATTCATCATCTTTTCTCAACTTAGTTTCGGTAGCCATAGGTGTGCTAATAGGTGCACACTCCTCCATGCCAAATTTCTTCAACATTTCCTTCACATAATTGGTTTGGGATATAAATATTCCTTTATCAGATTGAGAAATTTGTAATCTAATGAAAAATGATAACTCTCCCAACATAGACATCTCAAAATCCTTTTGCATGTCTTCATCAAATTTTTTTAGATATTTCCTTGTTGTCTCCTCTAAAAATTGTGTCATCTATGTACACAACAATAATCAGCTGGTGCTCACCTTCAATTTTAATGTAAATATTGTTATCAGCAAGTCCTCTCTTGAACCCTTGGTCTTGTAGATACTTATCAAGCCTAGAGTACCATGCTCTGGGGGCTTGTTTTAATCCGTACAAGGCCTTCTTCAATTTACACACATAATCTTCATTTTTTTATAGGAGGAACCCTTCAAGCTATTCTATGTATACTTCCTCTTCTAAATTCCCATTTAGAAATGTTGATTTGACATCCATTTGATATACTTTGAAGTTCCTAAATACCGCAAAAGAAAGAAACATTCTTATTGCTTCTAATCTAGCAACAGGAGCAAAAGTTTCTTCAAAATCAACACCTTCTACTTGAGCATACCCTTTACATACTAACCTTGCCTTGTTCCAAGTGACTTGTCCATATTCATTCAATTTATTTCGTAATAACCCACTGTAGTGTGGAATCACATCTGATCCTTTTCCCTAGGGGTACAAGTTCCCATGTTTCATTCTTCTCATTTGATCTAACTCCTCCTCCATTGCCTTATATCAATCTTATCATGTTTGGCTCTAACATTTCTCGGCTCTATTTTGATAATAAGGAGAAATTTACTGGTTCTGATGCACTTACAATCTTCTTCTTGTTTGTAATCCTCATCAGAGGTTTCCAATGCTTTGACTTTCAAGCATATTCTTCTTAACAAAGCGAGATGGTGTTTTTGGTGTTCCTTCCTTCATATTTACTTTATTTTTTCACATCCTTCTTCATCTCCTTTTCTTCTACTACTACCATTGATTATTCTAAGTTCTCTTCTGCAAGTTCTTTAGCTTTTGGTTCACAATTTCATCCACTCTCACAATTTTGCGCACTTTTTACTGTATTTGTAGTCTTTTGTTATGCATTGTAAGCTTTCTTTTAATAGAGTAGCCAAGAAAAAATTCTTTCATTCGCTCTTGAAATCAAATTTGTTCAAGTTTTGTTTCATTTATTTTAATAAAGCATCTACTCCCAAACACTTTGAAATATTTTACAGTAGTTGGTCTTCCTTCCACAATTCATAAGGAGTTTTGTCATGATTAACTCTTATTTTCCCTCTATTCAAGATATGAACATTCGTAATTACCCGCTTCTCTCTAAAATTTATCTGATAGCTTATATTCATTTAACATGGTTCTAGCCATCTCTTGGATGGTTCGATTATTTCTTTCTGCACTCCATTTTGTTGTGGAGTCCTTGTGAGCTGAGTATTGTCTTTTGATTCCATGATCTTTCCAATATTCAATGAATTCATTTGAGGCAAACTCACCTCCACGATCTGACCTCAAGAACTTTATTTTAAATCTGATTTCATTTTCTAATAAAGCCTTGAAAGCTTTGAACTTCTCAACTACTTCTGACTTTTCTTTTAGAAAGGATACCCAAGTCATTCTAGTGTAGTCATCAATGAATAACATGAAATAACTCTCACCTTGTATGCTTTCTGTTCTGGTAGGTCCACACAAATCAGTAGGAATCATCTCCAGTGGTTTGGTGGTCTAATACTCCTTCGTTCTAAACCTTTCTTTGGTTTTCTTTCCATGCTGACATTACTTGCATAGAGTACTTGCATGTTTCGTTACCTTAGGCATATCTCGCACAGCCTGTTTGTTGCTGATTTTCACAAGATTATCAAAATTTATATACCCCATCCTTCTATGCTAGAGCCAACTATCATCAACGATAGCCAATTTGTTCAACCTGACTTAGACAACATTTCTCTCCTTTTACTTCTCCTAGCATGTATAGGTTATTCGTGGTTCTATGTGCATCTTCTACTAACTCTCTTGTGTCTGCCTTCCTTATCTCACACCCTTCAGCATAAAACTTAAGTGTGTGTCCTTGATCACACATTTGGATTACACTTAAGATATTATGCTTTAATCCATCACCATATAAAACATTCTTCATTTTTTTTTACCATTATCAAGACTCAACGTACCTTTTCCAACAATCTTTGCTTTAGCGTTATCACCAAATTTCACCATACCTTCATTTACTTTCTTCAATGAGATGAACTTACTTTTATCTTTGGTCATATATCTTGAACATCCACTATAAATGTACCACAATTTCCCTTCACCCAGTGCATGGAATGTTGTTTGAACAAGCATAGATTTCTCTTTATCTTGCCCATCATCCTCTTTCTTCTATTTCCAAAATTTTATAGCTTCTTTCTTCTTTATTTCTGGAGCATTTACCTTCTGGTTTGATTTGGATGGTTCTACAAAATCTTGCCATATGTCCATAGTTATTACAGTTATAAAAAATAATATCTTCAACATAGTTCGATAAAGGAGCAAAGGAGCTATAATTTCTATTTGAGAATCCATACACACCTTTGTTCTTTATATTGTTGTCTCTCACCTGTATTCTACAATATATTGCTTTATGAACAAAATGATTACAATAGAAGCAGTAGCCATAAAAAGAATTCAAACATGGACATGTGAGTATATCTTGGAGGATTTGGTCTTCTAAACTTGTTCTCATCTTTGCTTTCCTTGTAAGAATTGTTGATCTTCATAAATCTCTTCTCCCTTTTCAACTCTTCATTCTTCATAGGTTCCTTGAGTGTTTCTGCATAGGTCTTTGACTTCTCTTCTTTTGTCTCTTTTGATGACTCTATACCTTTTGTGTTAGCGGTGTCTTGTATTTCCTTATATCCAAGACCAGTCTTGTCAGATGTTGATTTCTATCGGTTCAAAATTTCATCTAGTATCTCAGTACTTTCTTGAATTTTAAATTACTTATAACTTTGGCATTTTCTTTTTCCAAGTCCTTTCTCAAAGCAAAAATCTCTAACTCACGCTTTTTACAATCTTCTTCCTTAGTCCTTAGCTAATTTCTTAATTCTTTTTCAACTCATTTTTCTTCTTCAATTTTGGTTTTTAGATCCATGACCATCTTTCTTGATTCTTCAAGAGATTTTGATATCTTAGTTTCAAAGTTACGATCTTATTCTTCATACTTTAGGAGCTGTAACTTTTGTTTTTGATTTTTCTTTTTAAGAGCTTTCAACTCTCCCAAGGCATATATAAGTTCCTCTTTAAGACTCACATCACCTTTTTCTTCCATGTCTTCATCTCTTTCTAGGTCATCTTTTATAGCCATGAATAATATTTCTTCATTAGCGCTATCTGAGTCACTTATCCCACGTTCTTCGGATGATCTACTATGTCCTTTTGAATATAATTTTTTTTTTTGCTTTCCAAATCTTTTCTTTCCTTTTCTTTTCTTGAATTCCCTTTTGAATTTAGGTTTGATTTCCTCATCATTGTTATCTTCTTTATCTAGACACTTAGCCACAAAATGACCAATTTTACCATAGTTAAAACATTTAAATGGTAACTTACCTTTGTACTTTCCAGATCCTTTCTTTAACTTTTGAATGAACAAGGCTTCTTTCTCATCTTCTTCGTTGCTTGAGTTCTCATTCGATTCAAGTTCTTTGATTTTATCTTTCTTTGAGATTTTGAATGCAGCTTCCTTCTTTGATGGTCTCTTTGCCTTAGTCCTCATTTCATACGTGGTCAGTATTCCATGTAGTTCGTCCATGCTCAACTTATCAAGATCCTTCATTTCTTCAATGGTAGACACCTTAACATCAAATCTTAATGGTAGAGATCATAGAATTTTTTGAACGATCATGGATTATTCAATATTTTCGCCTAACCCTCTTATGGCATTGACAACCTCATCCACGTGAAGAAGATAGGTTGCAACATTCTCCTCATCCTTCATTTCCAAGCTCTCAAATTTTCTCCTATGGGTTTGAAGCTTAGCCCTTTTAACCTTGTCATCGCCTTCGTAGATAGTTCAAAGTTTTTCCCATATCTCCTTCACCATGTTGCATTGCATTACTTTAATAAACTCAGATTCTGACAGGCCACATAGGATTGCATTCATCACCTTGGCATTGTTTTCAAAAGCCTTGTTTTCAGCTTGATCTTTCGGTGGAACTGATGGGATTATATATCCAACTGTTATTGATTTCCAAATATCAAACTCAAGTGCCATTAGATATGTTTTCATTTTTATGCTTGAAAATGCATAATTTGTTCCATCAAACAATGGAGCCTTGTTCAAAGAAAAACCTTCTTGTACTTGATGAGTAGTCATATGTGCTTCTAAGATCTACCTTTCAATTGTTAGATTGTTCATGAAGGCACCCGCTCTGATAGCAATTGTTAAGCACAAGATAATACTGAGAGGGGGGTGAATCAGTATTATGATATTTTTTAAATTTAACACTTAATCTCAAAACCGTAATAAAAATTAATCAATTTTATAGTGAATATATCAAAGCAATCAATAAATGCAAAGAAAACTAGCACAATGCAAATAGACACAGATTTACGTGGAAACCCTTTCAGGAGAAAAACATGGAGAAAATATTCTTTATTATTTTCTCAAAAAGTTTGTAGGCACCAACCTATAGGAGACACCAATCCCCAAATTACAATTTTGTAGGCACCAACCTATAGGAGCACCAACCCCTTTTTTCTAAGCACCAACTCAGCAAGCGACACCGATCTCTTTGAATATGAAGGCACCAACCTTCCTTATAAAAAACAAACTCTTTTCTATCTTTTATGTTGTTACTGCTTCAACAGGTGATAGAACAAACTGCTGCTCAAAATAGTCTTCTTATTTATTTCAGTCCCTTCACATATATAAATCATTGCAACTCTTCATTAAAATAAATTTACCCTTCACTCTTTTTTTCTATTTTATATTCTACTCATGTTCTTCTCTCCCTTAAACTTGAATGAAGAAGCACTCAAATTTCTTATCTAAATCAAATGATTCCATCTCCTTACATATCATTTTCACATCCTTTCGAAAAGACACATCATCCCAACCAACACAACCTTTCCATTATTTAATTAACCATCTTTTATTTTAATTATACAAATACACATGTCGGCCATAGCTATAAATTGGCATTATTTTCCAAATGGGGTCGTCCAAAATAAAAACAACATTTTTATATGTATTTTAAACCATCCTATGGACATATTTATTGCTCATTTAATCACCCCTTATCAGACTAAAACATGGAGATTTAATTATGTCGTTTGAATCTTTGTTTTCACCATAAAACATGGCATATGAACACCTTAAAATGTTGATATCTCTCTCCTATGTACAGCTGTGTATATATCACTTATACCATGAGAATCCTTATGCAAAAAAATTTCTTTTCATATATTTAAAATTTTGTTTTTTGCCCTTCTATATTTTTGGTTGTTTCTGAACTACTTTCTACCATTTCCATCAACATCCATCAGTAGTTCCATCAGCTTTTGTTACACGATTTTGTTAACCAAATACATCAATGATTAAGCCTTTCACATTAATGACAATATTTCCAACATCTTGAGTAATAGAAAATAATCCATTGAATCCCTATGCCACTTCCCATACCCATACCTAGCCTCCCACACTCATTACAGTGAAAATCAGGTTTTTGAATCTATTTGTAAGAAGATTGCCGAAAAAATAAGCGTTTGATGTGCATTGTGTAAGGAGTCACTCAAGCACTACCTCTTGCATCAGGTATTAATTTTTTAAATAAGGAGAAAGTTTTTTTGAATGGGATCCTACCCAAGAACAAAAAGGCCCAAATTCCAAATACGACAATACAAATAAAAAAACACAACAAAATCAAAGTTCTAGGCAGCAACCAAAGCACAACCCCTACATAGTACCAACATCAAATAATTGCAGTCAACCAATATCTGAAGAAAGTGATCTGAGTTTTGTATGAGAAGGGGATGATTGCAGTTTAGTGGAGATTATTTTCTTTTTCTGGACTACTATCCACACCTCCTTGTTAAGCTCAGCACCAAAATCACACGAGAGAAGAACATGTAAAGAGGAAATAGGTCGAAAAGGAGACCTATCGGGAGAAGAGGGGGTTAACCTCTCCAAAAATGCCTTAGAATAGGCCAATGAAGTATGATTAGTTGATTATATATGAGGCAACTGGGAGAGGTTCACAACCGGGGGAGAGGCTACCCGAGTGGAGCTTGAAACAACATCAGGAAAAAGATCAGGAGAGGGATTAATGGTGAAGTGAAAAGGGAGATAATCCACCCACCATGTAGGATTGGCTCCCTTTTCTCTTAGAGTGACCACAGTCTGTTAACACATTTCCCGTTTCAAAACACCTGTGACACCAAAAATACAATCTTTCATAGTCCAATCTTTGGTTCCAGTTTCTGTCACTAATAAAAAAAATTATGCTCTTGGGAAGGTTCTAGGAGACATCTAAATCCACAAGAATCCTAACATAAGTATTACACTACTAAAGGGTTATAACATCATCAGATTTTTCAAAGGCCCCTAACTAATTACCAATGGCTTCAAGGAAGGATTTATCCCAAAGTTACAGGGGAAGACCAGGGAGTCTAACCTAGATGGTGGTTATATCAAATAAGTCTTTCAATGGATCTAATAAGGGATACCAGGGTTTATTCATGAGTCCATACAAATCCCCGCAAACCCAATACCTATTGTGTATGATTTCATGATCCTCGATAGAATCAAACATGGTAATGAAATACGCTTTAGAGCAAGGATAGAGTTTGATCTTACGCTTAATTTAGAAGATCCATTGTTTAGTGATCCATTCATGTATCTAAGATATCTTGGGCCAGAAATTGTTGAATATTCATATGAGACCAATGATGTTGCATGCATCCTCCAAATACCTGACTTTACAAAGCACAACATCTTCAAGACTCAAGACAGGGATGTCTCTAGCAGCTAACAAGGGATTTTTATTTTGGGCACCTTTAACAATTGTCGTATTAAATGAAACCTACATCAAGAATTACTCATTAGCAATCAGAAAAATAAAAAATCTGAAAAAAAATTCCCTATCAAGGGTTTTTCCTCCAAATTTGGAGACAACCTCGAAATCTAGTAGTACCTCTAAATTTAAAGGTATTTCTATAGAACAAAGTTGGCTACATTCTTGTGGGAGATGTTGGATGGCAAGTTGGGTTGTGAACTAAGCTGAGAGGGTAAGTTGATCCCATCAGCGAGGTGATTTGGCCACATCATTCAAAGATTTTTAAGGTGAGTTTATAGAGTTATATTGTAGGTGATTTAAAACAATAAGTTGGGAAGGTTACCTATCTAGTTGGTGACCACCATCTATTTACAAACCCCTGCATCTCTAGAAAACCATTGATGTAGCCAATAAACTAAAACAACCATCAAATCAACTATCAGAAGGTTTACAACAACCAAAATTCCACCTTACTCTGCATTTTGAGGATCATATAAGGTTCATAAGGTGCTTAACTTGTCTTGTAATACAAGAAATGGAGTAATTACCACTTGGAAGTTTCTAATGCATTATCATACCCTATTTCTCACTCTAAAAATGATACCATTCCATCAACTAAGGTACTCATAAGTCATGTACTTAATGTACTTCATCCTTCACTCACCTTTTGTACAACATGTCCGTCATCCTTCTCCATTTTCTCTTCATTTAAGTAATCCACTTTGGATTTTTGGGATTCTTGACTCCTCCAAGTCTTCTTCTCCTATACGTCTGCTTAATTGACTATTAGAGACAATAAGGAAATGCATTCAAACCATAAAGATACAATCTCCTAACCATTTTTGTCAAAACTGGCCCTTGAGGGCTCTATAGAATATACACCCTGCTCATACCTAGGTTATATGCTTCCATGGTTTCCCACAAATCTTTATCACCTCTTTTATTTCACTCTCCATACCTCTGACATACTCCTAAAATTTCAACCCCCAACTCCTTCTACATCACCTTCAACCTCACCTTTTGTATTCATGTTTCTAAACCCTCAAGTAGGTATTTTAGAGCCTATTGTCAAGCATAGATTCCTTTTTAGAAAATTTAAAGACATATATTTATGGTTTCTGGGAACTCATTAAGGGTTTCAAGGTGGGTAGGAATTTTCAAGGGAAATTTCTAAGCTTGATTGGTACTTCATAATTTAACCCTTCTAACTAGGCTTTTGGATTGTGCTTCACTGTTTTCTCCTAGACTATTATAAAAATCTCATTTTCTAGCCATTAAACCCTTGAAATTATTCTTTTATCTCCTTGATATTCTTTCACTTATTATTATTACAAAGTTTCATGCATACATTGCTGATTTTATTGTTCCAAAACTTGTGCCCTAGCTCTAACTTGGCTATGCACCATTGTGGAGTCAGAGAGGTCTATTTTTGCAATAACTTTCTATGATCAATGATTCAAAATTCTAACTTTTGCATGAAGTTTCATCTCAAGGATATACACAAGAGGGTCTTACTAGTGGAGGCCATTGAGTACATGAAGTACTTCTTTCAAATACTTGTCATCTATAACCCCTGCGTGGGTGAGCAAACAATTCACAGTTTGCAAAGGCATTTATTAGTGGGTCAAAACAACTCCTTCAATCACCTGAGTCCATGTTCTCCTTATTAATAGTATGATGAATTAAACCTTCAACTTCCTCTCTCTTAATGTCTCTATGAGATTTCATAATCTTTATGATTTCCCTACATAGGCTTGAGTCATTTCACAATTCATAGAATGCAAGGTTCAAAGATTTTAAACACGTGTCATCTTAATTAATCGCATTACCCTCTGCCATCATGGATGTATGAAAGAACATATTTCAAACACGATCTTGGATTCTTATGAATTCAAGCCCTATAAACATACAATTACTCAGTTACACTTCAATGTCGCAAAATGACAATTCACAGTACAGAGACTAATCACTTTAAAACTCCTGATCCCACAGGATTTTAAAGGAAATCGCTCCAATACACTTATACAAACGTCATATCACATTGTAAAGTATTCTTATTCTCAAAAAAATGTCAACCTCATGTGCTACTTACATATACATAGTTTCAATATGAACTTGGATGTTGAAACAAAGTGCTCACACCTCATCTTTCATGGAAATGATTATGACAAAAACAAAACTATATATATCCATCAAACAAAACACAAACTTCTGAGCATATTATCAAAGAGGATCAGGAATGTACAAAAAATATCAACAAATATAGTGCAACCATGGTTTTTATTAACAATCCCAAAGTCTTCACATACAAAATCTCTTCTCCATCTAGCTTCCCAACTCCTCCTCCATGAGGAATGACGTCTCTAAATGATTCTCCTTCTTTCTAAACTCGTTCTCCCTCTTTTATTCATACCCTAAATAACTTCATAACTCTCAAGACTCGTCATAGTCAAAATTAGCTTCATCACATTACTTTTGACATCTTTATAACTCTTTCAACCCTAGGACTCACTAATATCATGCTTAAAATCACTTACTCATGCTAAAATTTAAACCTCTCCCTTAAAAAAGCCTTCACGAGTCACTTTCCACTTTCACAAAGAATTACTAATTTCAAATCCCTTTTTGGAGGGAAAACATAGTAGGAAGAAAATTAAAATTTCCTAAGCTTGTCATGAACCCTAAATGACTCTTTAAGACCTCTTAGACACTTCGATGGCTTATAATCATATCAAGAAGGAAGAAATTAATACTTTATGCTTTGTTTAATGATACCCCTGCATCATACTCCTAGGGTGGAGAAAAATGTCCTTGCCCTTAATTACATAGCTGAGTCATCTTCACTTTTGTTTGTTCTTGTCCTTTGCTTTTCACTTCCACTATCCTTTCTTTCCTTAAGACCTCCTATGTCCCATATGGTGTCCCTTTGTCTTGAATTTTCATTGACATTTCTTCCTTACTCCTTGCATTCCATCTTTATCTTCATCATTCTCATGCTTCTATCTCTTGTACTTGCAAAAACAAACATATCAACAAAAAATACATATCCTCCATATTTTTCCATCATCTTTATCCCTTTATAGGTCATATCCATCATGTAACCATCCCTTTCTTTGTATGTTTCTTTAATTTCTTAACTTCTTGTTTGTTTTCCCTCATCCATCAATACTCTATGCTTCTCTTCCTCTTCCCTTAGACTGATTTGTGTCTTTTATTCACATGCTTGCACTCCATATATGGCATATTCCAAGACTGTTATTTCCTTTTACAGTTTCTCGAGACTCTCATAAAAAAATGCATTGTCTTCTTTACTATCCATAAGTGATTCTTGGTTCATTATCTTCTTGCCCTCATCTTCATCATTCATCTCATGATTCAATGCTCCTAACTAGCTACTTGCTTGTTCACTCTTCATACCTGCATTCAAATATTTGAGGCTTTGATGCCCCTATAAGCTCTTCTTTCCATGCCACCTCTTCATCTTGTTCTTATTCCTCAAGAGAAGCCAAAAATGCTTGTATAACTTCTTCATCGTCAATTTTGTCTTCTTTCAACACCATATCTTTAATCACCTCTCTTTCTTACTACCTTTTTCATCCTCTTTTTCCTCTACTTTTGTCTTATTTCCTCTTATCTTAGATCATTGTCTTTATTTACATCCTTTGTCTCCTTTGAACAAGAAACCTAATTGGCCATTTTTCTTTGTTTTTCAACACAAACTCAATCCTAGTTTCTTAACTTTTACTTATTTCCTTCAAGAGTACCATCAGTTACTCTACATCTTTCTTAAGCCCTATAATTTCTTGTTGCATCCACAACAATCTCTTCTTTATCCTTTCCTCTTTTATTTCTCTATATCTCTCTTCTTGTTCTCTTTTCCTGTGGCTAATCAATTTTACCAACTCTCTTATCAATTCTTATTTATCCATCTCTTTCTTTCTTCTTCTCTATCACTTTTTCTATTTTCTCAAGCAAGTTCTCTTTTTGCTTCTCCCTCTATACCTCACCTAGGATTTCCACCTGGTCTATTGGTGTCTTCACTCTTCTTTATCATCCTCTTTTAACTTCACTTCTTCTCTTAACCTGTCACTTCATTCACAAACTCAGAATTCCACTTGTTAGCCACGAAACATTCAAATTTCAATTATCAAAATAACTTCAATAAGAGCCCAAGCTATGATACCAAAAATTGTAATCACAAAATCATGCACTTTAGACATTATTTAGTCTCAATCTCATATTATTATTCATATGGTTTTTGAGTGAAGAAAGTACTAATTATCCCATGTCCTTTGGCCATTTTACTTTGATTTCTATCATCTCTTCTGACCTTCAACACATACTTGCCCAGTCTATTTTTGTCATTTGGCATCATTTTACCTTTGAATGGGGTATCCAACCCAATACTAGGGAGCCTCAGGCGCCTTGGTCCCATTTGAGGTTCCCTGAGCCTTTCTACACTTTCCCACCACTTTTTCGGCACTTTCTGACCATTCGAGCTTCTTATCATTTCAGTGGTTGGCCTTTTCGGGGTTAATAGTGAAATTAGAATAAGAGAACCATATATATATATATATATATATATATATATATATATATATATATATATATATTTATGAGACCATAATGAGGTACCAAACACTAATCACTACTATCATCACCTAAGGTTGCATCCATCTAGCTCAAACATAAGGCACAAGGATGGTTCATCTGCATCACATTGCATAGGAGGGAAGTTTATTCTATTCCATCTACCATTTTATTACATTTTTTACACATATTTATTGCTCGCTACTTTCACAAAGTGTGACTGGTACAAGAGCACCTAGAGCATGATTCCACACACACACATGTAGAACTACATCGGGTCTGAGATGTAGTGCAACGCTCAGGTAGTAAGTCCAATGTTGTGGTAGTTGAGGTCAGTCTGACCCCTTCATATCTATATTTATTTTTTAGGGTTTGATGTTTTTTTGGGGGTTTTTTAGACCTATCTTCTTCATCACTGATTACTAGTAAAATATAACCGAGTACAACAAAGTTAGTGTGACAGGAAGCGAAGGAAAAAAACCATCAAGTGACACATCGAAGGAAGGTTACAGATCTTTTTCAAAGACCATGGCACCCATATTGCATACTAGGGTACCCACAGGTGTCGTTATACCTATCTAGGCATCCCATTCCACTCATATTTTCCAGATCTTCACTTTTATGTACCTTGGCACAGTTGTTTCCTCCTCCTGTTTCTCCAACCATCTCTACAACATAGTCCAATAAGATTGTCGAATCAGCTGAGTTCTTTCTAACTCTCTCTTTGCACTTTAGGGTTTTGCATATCTACTTTCTTAGTTTCTTGGGTCATTTTATTTATACATTCATATCTTATTTAATGTTGTACTTATTAGATTAAATTCTAAGATATCTATTTTTAGTTAATCATTTTGGTGAACCCCTCATTCAACACTACCTTCCCCTTACAACTCTTTTTTTCTTCTTTACTATAGCTCACTCTTCTAACGATTTTACTGAGGCTCATCTTAAAGCCATCAATGACCATATCGTTGAGAATCCTCAAGATATAGACTAACTTTTACATGTTTCTCATGAGGAAGCTACCAATTTAGCATAGCTTAATGCTTCTGCGGCCATCTCAAATTACATGGTTTCCCAATAGCTTTTTCCACTCTTCCACCCATTTCCACCATTCCTATTTCTATCACTACTCTTAAAAATAATTTCACACCACTCTTGTCTCTCATACATGGTAAGTTTCCTCCGTTGGTACTCAATATTTAACATCTCTCTATTAATACCTCCAATCATAGATTTTTCAGTTACAACAGGTTACTTCTCACGCATCTCCATCTTTAGATTCCACCTTTTTATTGCATATGCCATTCGCACTAGCCATCTCCACTTATCTGCTCCCTCCTAGTTTTGTCACCCCTTAGCTTCCCATTTTCAATAGGCACAGTGATCCATAAGAGAATCTTAGAGAATTCCATGTCATTTGTCTTGGCTTTATGGATGATCATATGCTTTTGGCTAAAAAAATTCCTCGTAGTCTCTATGATTATGTGATGCATTGGTTTTACAACTTACCTGTTCATTTGGTAACTTCATTTACGCATCTAACTGATACTTTTCTTACTAATTTTTCCATCAATATCAGATCCAAGATCTCTTATGATCAATTAGCACAGCTTAAACAAGTATCTGATGAACACCTCACCAATTATGTGTTGAGATATATAAACAATCTAGCTAAGATGTAAAATACGCTACCAGACTCTGAGATTCAGGACTTGTTCATTCAAATTCTTTTATCACCACTTTAGGAAAGTGTTCTCTTTGAGACATCCCCTTCATTAGATAAACTTTTTCATAGTCTAAGCTTCATGAAACCAAACTTTTACCGATAGGAAAGCTCAAATATCAAGAACAAGCCTTGTCTTCTACTTGTTTTTTAAATAAGACACCATTCAAGCCATCCGCAACTAAACCAACTAATACAAAAATTACTGTCAATGCAGTCACTAATCCTAAAGAGGTTCAGTCACCACCACCTAGGTGTACATTTATTAGCTTTCCTATGGCCCCGCATCTCATATTACAACAAATTCTTGAGAGTAATCTTATCACACGTCCTCCACTGCTTGAAATAGACCTATTGTAACCAAAAAGTAGGAACTAAAACAAGAACTTCCAATGTGACTATCACAAATGTGTAGGAAACTCAATTAATCAGTGTTTCAAGATCCGCACAATTATCCAAGATCTTCTTGATAATAAAAAATCTTGTGTTTCCGACACCTACCGACTCTCCACCTAACACTGACAAGGGAAAGCTCAAACTCTTTAATAATCAACCTCAACAGCGTGACAAAAAAAAAATGAACCTTTAGCTAATCATGCATACCATGTAGTGTCTCCTCTTACTTCAGAGGCCATTGAATATTTAGTTATGCATACCTATGTTTCAACACCGGTGCTCTCTTTTTCTAATCATGACCATCATGTAACTTTTATATCTGGTCACTTACATATCAAAGCATCTATTAACTCAATCCCCATCAATAACAATAACGTTGACCTATCTTTTCGTATTAGCACATGATATATTCCATTTCCTTATGCTATTGATTACCCTCGATCACAAAACGAATACCCTTTAAAAAACCCTATGGTGTCGTCAAACTACACATTACGGTTGATCATCTCACTTTTTTGTCCCTTTCCTTGTTAGATAAGCATTCGATGGTTGTGACATGCTACAAAGACTTAATTGGATTCATAGGTCTCAATCCATTATCTCTATGAATAATTTATGACTCAAATTCATTCATAAAAAATTATATTATCTCTATTAACAGTGTATACCCATCTACTACATGGTCATCATCTACGCGTGCATCGATTCATACATCTTCCACTTCATCTCACACATCACAATCTGTATTACTAAAAGCACAATCTACTCCTAGTTCACCTACTCATACACCTTCTATGTGACCTCATCACTCAATTAGTTTTACACATTGGCATATTCCCATTCCTAGGACAATTACTGTATCTCAACATAGGTCACCACCTTGTTTCATCCCACGCAGGTGTCCATCACCTCCACATTCAGCTTAACGTAGATATCCATTACCTACACATTTTATGGTACCTATACCGTCATCATATATTCATCAATCACATTCCTATAGACTTCATTCACATGTGCAATGTTTATCTACTATACCACCATTGCTAGAACATGTGATCATTTGCGTTCATCACTGTCAAATTCATCAGATGAAGGACCTTCGTCCTTCAGTGTCATTTGATAGATAATTCACTCATGTACACTTAGGGGGACATGCCATCAAATACACATTCTCCCCCATGACATCTTAGCTTGGACACATCTATCATCTTTGCATTGTCACACATCACTCTAGCATATTGTAGACACATTCATGTACACACTTTGAAACCATTACTCGATTTCACACTCTTGTGCTTTGGTTCACACTTGAATGTTGAGGGCTTATTACACATGAACCCACACACACTACACAACCGACATTACACATGACATTTTCTCTTCACACATTCTAGTGTCATATGCCTTACATATTACATCATAAACTCTACATTTTGTCTACATCATTTGCACATCTACACATCATACATGATATTAGTCGTCATTATACATGTATAACACTTTTAGGGTCTACATTATATACTCCTCATCTTACATACCACATAACATGCACCTTACACTTTTAGTCTACATACACAACTTTCATTGTCACATTTATACATCATACATTGTCTACACACCATATTATTATTCATCATACATGTTTCACACTTCTATTCTAGCATTACTACTCATCTTACATACTACACGCTCTCACATTATCAGTCCACCTATATGTCTTGCATTGCACACTCTACATTGCATTTTACACATCCTACCCATATCACATGGTCGTATCTTATTATCACACATACTACATCATACTCTACACACTGCACTCATTACCCTATGACACACTCTAGTCCCTCGGTCCATAGTCGACTACCGAGGGTTTATCAATCAAATGGACCATATTATACACACATATTCATCATTCACGACCTTCTATCATGTGAACATTACTATGTTAGTGACATATGCTATAGGTTGAATGGTCATCATATTCCTTCATCTATGAAGTGATACACCCTTTAGGCTACATCACCACTCCCATTTCTATTCATCTCAGTTGTGATACACACTTTATGCTATACAGTCACACACGTGTTCATATCTAGGTCACATATCATTAACACACATACACATTCATCACCAGTGCACTACATATAACACATTAGTTTGACCATTTCCTAATGATGTACTTTCATTTTTGGTTCATTATTAACTATTGAGGGGGTATACTAAATGAACCTCACTGCATAAAAATCCATTCACTCGAGGGGCATGTGGCTCTTGTCATGCATATTGCAATCCATTCCATCCATCCACAAGCATGTTACATATCTTGGTTGTATTGTACTCTTGCTTACCTTTGCTTGTTCATAGTTTGTTTATTACACATGCTAGCTAGATTTCATGTATGTCATTGTCATTATCATTACCATACACCCATGCACATTCACACCCTTTTCTAGTTGTGATTGTAGATACAGGTCCCTTACATGCGACATGGATGATTACCTCCTGCCACTCCTACAACGGTCATTGGGGGAATCCACATTCATCTCTTACAGGTGTTATTGTTTCATTTTGTACTTAGCACTTTACATCACAACCATAATTTCGTTAAATATAGACATTTTGCTAAGAATCTAGATTTATAGTATTATCATTTCTGGTTTTATAATTGTTGAAATTGGATTCCTAAATTTTCATTAATGGTTTTTATCTAGTGTGATATTGGATTCCAATATGTTTATTATTGGAATTTAATTAGTGTAATATCGGATTCCAATTTTTACACTGTGTCATACAAGTATGTTCCTAATTCTATATTGACTTTATGAGAATGGGAATATTCCCATTCTCAACACACTTATAGTACAACTATGTTCCTAATTCTTTTTTATGTGTATCTGCTTTATCTCAATCCTTTTTCTATGATTCCTATATCAGGCATTTTGATCCCTTTTGAAAATTAAAACAATGTGATATGGGTGCATATTTTTTGAAATAAGAAGCAACTATTGAGTCTACAAGAATGGAAATATTCCCATTCTCATCACACTCATGGTACAAATATGTTCCTAATTATTTTTGTGTATCAACTTTACATTTATTCTTCTTCTATAATTCACATATGAGGGATTTTGATCTCTTTTGAAAATTTATATCTTGGCAGATAGTATGTTAAGTCATGGATAATTTCTAGAAACTCTTCTTGAGATCATTAAATAATATATCTTGGCATTCTAAATACTATAGTTTTACATTCAAGAATTAGGGGATTCTAGGCATATCATTTAGTATCTACACTTCAGAAAGGTTTGCATTTTAAAAAGTTTTAGAACAATTAAACAATACATTATCTAGACTCACGCACATAGATTTAGGAAAAGATCATATTATTTTGTGGTTGTAATGAATGTATAAATAATTTCATTACATGACATGAATTTTTGAAATGAGTTCCTTGTAAATCACATCCATGTTCCTTTCAATCACAAGATACAACTCCTTGTTAACTTAGAGCATAATTAAGATTTTTTTTTCAAATTATATTAATTGCATGGTAGAATTTATATTATTAATAATACATTAATAAGATATAAGAGTTCCATAAGCAACACAGTGCTATATAGAATTATATTATGGAAAAATATTCCATAGTAGTATAATACTCAGTCTTTCATTTAATTATCGAATAATAATACAACTCTAAAGTTTTATAGGACCAAGGTTTGGAATATATATTTTTTAAAAACCCAAGTCCCAGGCCAAGATGATTTCACACATAAATTTATAAACTTCAATAGTTTCTCCAAGTCAACATTTCTTATCATGTTCAAGTAGTTCAAGGTATGATTTAATGGCCAGGTGTCCTTTATCGGGTATCTTTATGTATCCACTTTTCCTTTTTTTGGTGTTCAAGGCTAGATGATGTTATCCACATCAATATCTGCTTTAGGTTCTTCTAATATGGTCCATGATTTATTTATCTTTAAAAAATCCTGATACAATGTTGTACCTTCTCCTCTCACTATAAGTTTCCAATATTGAACTCTCATCTTTTTATTTACATCATTTTGCCTTCCTGTTGAAGGAAAATATCCCCATATGCTCTCCCCATCCATATCTTTTCATTATCATTTCCTGTTCGTATAAGTAGCATTTTTCCCTTGAACACATCCTTCAATGGATTGAATTCTTGGTTAGATCTTCCATAAACAGACCCAACGTAAATATCTAGTTGATCACTCTATATAAGGTGTAGACCATCCAGTTGAGCAATCCCTTATTTAATCATAAGGGAACTTCTTGTTTCACTAAAAATAAAATATTTTATTGGCCAATCTATTGATAGAAAAACAG
Source organism: Taxus chinensis (assembly GCA_019776745.2). Taxonomy (NCBI): domain Eukaryota; kingdom Viridiplantae; phylum Streptophyta; class Pinopsida; order Cupressales; family Taxaceae; genus Taxus; species Taxus chinensis. The sequence goes on from CM034146.1 coordinate 983,832,410, forward strand.
TTCTAACAAGAGAAGGCTCAAGAAATTAATTAACTTATTAATTCAAGAATCTAAACTTACATACCACTCCAATTGCTACAATCCAACTTATTGATTCAACTTGCTAAATTGGTGAAGCTTGTTACTAAATTTATAGGCTTGGATTTTAGAATCTAGAAGCTTATATATTCCAAAATTTTCTAATTTCCTCTTCATACCCAATAATCTATACTAATTTCTACATTTTTCTTATTTCCTAAACTTCTATTTTTGTCTAGTAAAGATTCTAGACAATGACTTAGCTTTTCCTAACACCAAGACTGTCACATGAAATTGGAATCATTAAGGAAAAGTGTTGATCAATAGCTTCTACAGATAGGAACGAATGCCTTAGAGTACCTTACCGATTAGGCAAAACTTTTCCGGTTGAGAAATCTATGAATACAATTCGATGCAGTGGAAAAGGCTATTGGGCCAACTCTGAGCACCCTAAACTACCCATTAGGCCCCCTAGTCTACTGTAACTGCCTCAGAATCTGATTTGTTCTTATGCTTTCAAAATGATCGGACCCTAATTTCTATGTCTGTCACATTGTAGAATCATGTTAAGTGTAGCAATCTCTATTTTTTATCTGTTGATATTGATGATAAGTGATAAACAATGCATGAAGAATTGAAGCTATGGTGCCCATGTCTAATAATATAATATGCCTAATGAATGGGTTCGTATTGACCTCAACTGCCAAAATAGTGGTGTATATTACTGAGACTTGCACTACAAAATAGGATAAGAACTGTAGTTCTGGTTTCCTGTGTGTAAATTGTCCTTGTTTCGATGCAGTTGGGATCAGTCATGACTGTAGATGCAGTACTTAGCAACAAATAATTTTCCTATTGAAACTGTAGTTAGACAAGTGTGCATTAACAAAACATATTAGAATTACTTCACCTCTGTATGTAACGCTGTGTTCCTTGAAAATTTGTTTCTAGCCTTAATGTATTGCATCTAGTGTTTAGGTAGGAGTGATCCAATTGTTGCAACTGACAAGATGGATTGATAGAAACATGGGCTGACGCTCAGCAGGCCACTAGTGATATAGGAAGCATCCCCTGGCTGCCATGAACTGTGGATGTATAGGGTTAATTTTGCTCTAATTTCATAATCAACCCCCACATGGCCGACTAGGACTCAAGATAAGGCATGAATCACGTCTAGAAAGACACTGGTATGAAGCAGGACAGGGGAACATGGATCTTGTGCACACATTTCTGACTTCAAGAGAACCCCGATTGTAAATACAGTATAGGCCTTGTGTGCCCGGATTTAGGATAAAATGTTGAAGGAAAATTTGTGAAATAGGTGGATAAATGTAAGAAAAATGTATGGGAATGATGAAATAAAATATAAAATAAAAGTACATGACCAAACTCTAGGTGGGATAAATTAACACTTTATTCACTTAAGAATTTGCCTCTAAATAGTATATATAAGATCTGCAGGATAAATAATGCCTAAAGTGCATATCATTTTGTGTCTACATTTAGATCACCACTCATTTCCATATTAGTGAGTGGAACTATGTGCTAATGTGTCAAATTCGATAGAGATCTGTACTTCAATATTATAGAGTGTCTATATAACAGACATGCAGTTTGAACTAGTATCTCAAATGTGGAATACACAATTCCATGACTTATGTAGTTTCCAGGAGCATATGATACCTAAAAATCTTTTTTCCAACTAGATGTCATAAAAATCTTTTAGAGATTCCATGAACCTTGAAATGAGGAACAGACCATATCGTGAATGAATTCTATCAGTGTAGTGTATGCATGGTTAGTAAAGGCAATGAAGACTTCCATAAGTGCCATTTTGAACATTGTTGTTGATCCGTCATTGTTATTCATATGTTGATCTTTTTCATATTGTACTCCCCCAAACCCACTGTAACTTGATGTTGGCATTAGACTTAAAACTACAAGCATAAAATCTGATCAAGTACGTCAAAATTAGCATATGTATGTTGGAAATGCACATGTATAAGTACACGTGTATCCACATGTGAGTGTGGTTGTAATTCCATAATAATTACATGAGTAAAGAAAATCTTGTTAACATGGAACATGTATATCTAATCTACTATGTTGAGAAAAATTCCCCAACATTGATATCAATTTTTGTTGATGAGTGTTTTATGGACCACTCGACACAAGTCATTCTTGTGCGTGAAGAAGATTATAGGGAGTAATTAATGCTTTCTTAAAATATCAGAAAACATTTAACTCCTATATATATGTAAGCTGTCGTGATTGTGATTATATACACAGTAGAGTTTTATTGTGTGAGTTTGTATGCCAATGGGTTAAGTAGTTGTAGAGAGGCACACTGACTGTAACCTCCAAATATGTTGGTACTGAGCAGACTTGCTAAAGGACACCATCACTATGTGGTTGTTGCTGAAAATGGTTTTCCTAGATTGGTACTGAACTCAAGCCATTATATGTCTAATTCCATAAATTCCCATGAAAATGCATTGTGAATCAGAAAACTTCAATGTGAATACGTTTGTTAGTGCCAAACACTGCTAGATATCCTTCCCAGGTCTATGTACAGAGGGGCAAGAGTATTGTGAAAGACGTATGTGGCACCTAACAGTTTTCTGCCAACTAACACTGAGATCATCCATGATTCTTTGCCTACCACTTCGTATGCAGCTCATGAAAGGGAGTCTAATTGATCAGATACGTTCGCTACATCATTCTCCAGTGATGAGCCCATTTCATGACGAGTGTACCAATGGGCCTAAATTCATATCTCCTTGCATGTATTTTTATTAGATCAATTTTGTAAACTACGAGATTCCCCAACTGCAAGAATATCTTTTCTTGGATTGGAAAGTAGTGTAAACACGCTTGGACTATACATGGAGATTTCTCTTACAATAAGCGGGTTACAACATGTGGACATTGATTCACGATGTCACAAGACATGGAATACTATTGCTCTTATGGCCATGAGTTATTATAGAAGACAAGTGTAGCAATTATCTGATTGTGTGATATGATTTGGAAAAGGAACTATACAATGGAAAACAAAGTCAACAGAATTATCGTTCAAAGTTTTTTTCTGGAAGCATGTAATGCGGCTACACAACAATTGCTATGATATATGGAAAATCTCATTCAACATGTATAGAGAGATATCCAATATGTCAAATATCATGTAGTGAAAAGTAATCTAAACACTGAAATTCAAACTCTGATCAACATAGTTTATGGACTATCATAAAAGGAATGCGAATCACCTCAATAGTTGTCATAGCGCAAAGGTAGAAGGTGAGCATCCAGTTTGTGTATAGTGACTATCATGTATCAGTTTTTGCAAACTATCCTCAAAGGTGTGAAGTCCACAGTGTTCAAATAACATGATACATGACATCAACATAAAAGTATCTACCAACATGTGTCATAAATTCAGTCATGCTCCACGTTTGTTGTTAGCAAGAGAAATGCCAGGTCAAGATAATGTACGTATGTTGAAAGAGTGTAATGGACATTCTATCCTCACTGATAGGGGAAAACTCGAAAAACCGAGTGAATGAAATTATTAATGAGGTTCATGTTCAGTATTTCCAAGTCACCAGTTTCAAGAATATACTTCGTTGAACATAAATACTTAATCAGGGAAACTTGCAAAGCCTTTTAAGTTGTTTCAAAATGCACTGTGATGAATGTGTAGTGCATAATAGGTTTTAGACATTGACATAGACAAATTTGTGTTTGAACACACTATAGCTGAAGCGTATAACAAATTGAATTAAATGGATTAGAAGATTCATTTAGTCCTAACGTCAATATATTGCTCAGTAAAATGAGTTGACAGAAAAGTGGTCATGGACAATTTTTGTCCTAAATGTGTCATGGCACTAGTGTAGAAAATCTGCAGTCTTATACAACAAACAACATAAAAGAAATAAACAGAATACTTAAATAACTTGCATAAACAGATGAATATTCGAACCAGCACTGTTGTGCATAATCTCCATTAATAAAAGCTTCATCATACTCAGAGCTTCAGCTCTTTACAATCAAGTTGTGCGTGCAGCTGTGTGCTTTCAATGCACATCCTTCCTTGCTTGTGCAGATTTCACACCTTTGTGTGTGCATACAAAGCAATTACAATTGCTGTTATTTAAATAGAATAACTCACCCACTAACAGCTCTTCAACTGAGCATTCTAAATCTAAACTCATGCTTTAAAATAGTTGCATGCTATGCATGATTTAAAACAGATTTATTTGAATTAAATCTAATGATAAAAATAAGATAAAGCTAACTTAACTAAAGCAAACTAAAACAAGACTAAAGCTAAAATTAGCTTTCCTAAAAAGCTACGGTTGGAATTAAATATGCATCACATGCATATTTCCAACACTCCCCCTTAATTTCAAACTGTAGCTTTCACTCTTCTAGAGTTGTGTTTGCTTTTTCAGATCTGCCATGTGCAGGATCACAAACTCCCAAACAATCTCTCAAATATTCGAAAACTTCTTTTGCTAAAGCCTTTGTAAAAATGTCTGCAAACTGATCTTCGGATCTACAAAATTCAAGATGAATTTCCTTGTTGTTTACCAGCTCCCTGATGAAATGATACCTCGTATCAATATGCTTGCTCCTCTTATGAAAAACATGATTTTTGGACAACGCTATGGCTGAGTTGTTGTCACAAAAAATCTGTGTAGCTTCCTCTTGTTTCTGTTGTAAATCTGTCAACACTCTTCTCATCCAAACAGCTTGACATGCTGCTCCTGTTGCTGCTACATACTCTGCTTCTGCTGAAGATAACGTGACAATGGGCTGCTTCTTTGATGCCCATGAAACCACTCCTGTTCCAAAGTGAAAAGTATAGCCGGATGTGCTTTTCCGATCATCTATACTTCCAGCACTGTCACTATCTGTATAACCAATGAGTTTGAACTCATCTGAACTTGAATAAAGAATTCCATGATTTCTTGTTCCACGTACATACCTCAAAATTCTTTTTCCAGCTTGCCAATGTGAATCTTTTGGAGATTCCATGAACCTTGATATGAGGCTCACACCATACATGATATCAGGCCTTGTGGCCGTCAAATACATAAGACTTCCAACCAACTTTTTAAACAATGTTGGATCCACAAACGATCCTTCATCCTCTTTGCTCAACTTCAAACCTACTGCAACTGGTGTTGGTGCTGGCTTACAATTCAACATGTTAAACCTTTTCAAAACGTCACTTGCATACTTTGCTTGTGAGATAAAAACTTCACCTTCTGATTGTTGAACTTCAATACCCAAAAAATAATGCATAAGACCAAGATCTGTCATCTCAAACTCCTTCTTCATGGCTGATTTGAATGACTCTGTAGATAGATTTCCAGTAATGATCAAATCATCTACATATAAACAAACAATTAAAATTTTACCTTGCTCATTTATCTTGGTGTATAAGGTAGGCTCACTGCTGCTCCTACTGAAACCATTCTCAATCAAATAAGAATCTATTCTGTTGTACCAAGCTCTAGGTGCTTGCTTGAGACCATAGAGCGCTTTCTTCAATCTGTATACTTTTCCTTCATGACCTTCAATCTCATAACCTTCTGGCTGATTTACATAAACTTCCTCTTCAAGGAATCCATTTAAGAATGCTGATTTAACATCCATCTGATAAATAGGCCATTTGTTTTGAGCTGCAATTGCTAAAACCATTCTTACCGTGTCCAAACGTGCTACTGGTGCAAATGTTTCGTTGTAGTCAACTCCATATTGCTGCGTAAAACCTCTTGCAACCAGCCTTGCTTTGTGCTTCTGTACTTTTCCATCAGCATTGTATTTTGTCTTGTAGACCCACTTGACTCCTATCACGTCCTTTCCTTTTGGAAGATCCATCAGCTCCCATGTCTGATTCTTCTCTATAGCATCAATCTCATCATCCATGGCTTTTTCCCAAACTTCATTCTTTATAGCCTCTTCGTAATATACTGGATCTGCAGCTTGAGAAAATAATGCAAAAACTGAAAATGAATTAGTTGTATCAACATTATAAATCTCACTTAGACTTCTTGTTTTCCGCTGCGCAGGAGTATTCGATGCAGGACTACTTTTTGGTGATGGAGTAGCTTCTGGTGTTCCCTGTGGTGTCTCTTGCATGGCTGAAGATGGCTGAAATCTTGGTGACCTCCTGACTGTAGATGGAGGTGTAGCTTGTGCTACAACTTGTGGTGCATGTCCAAGATTTGTAGATACAGTACCTTGTTGCTCTAAAGTTTCATCTGTCATATCATCATGTGGAATAGATGTTGCTATACTCACTGTTTTCTCTATACTTCCATCCCATGCTTCATTCTCAATAAACTGTACATCCCTGCTGATCACAACCTTTCCAGTGACTGGATTGTACAACTTGTATGCTTTTGTATTCTCTGAATACCCAACAAAAATACACTTTTCTCCTTTGTTGTCTAACTTCTTCCTTAGCTCATCAGGTACATGTGCATACGCTACACAACCAAAAACTCTGAAATGTGAAACACTGTGTTTCCTATTAGTCCATGCTTGTTGAGGAACCATGTTCCTAACAAGTTTCGTTGGACACCTATTCAAAATATAAACAGAAGTTGCTACTGCTTCTGCCCAATACTCATTTGGAAGATGTTTTGCCTTCAACATGCTTCTCGCCATCTCCATGATGGTTCTATTTTTCCTCTCTGCCACACCGTTCTGTTGTGGTGTATACCTGGTAGTAAACTGCTTGTGTATACCATGATATCTACAAAAATTCATAAACTCATTAGAAACATACTCACCTCCTCTGTCCGTTCTGAGAACTTTGATGTAGTATCCACTTTGCTTCTCCACTAATGCCTTGAACTGCTGAAATGTATCAAAGGCATTTGATTTATTTCTCAGAAAATAAACCCATGTCTTCCTTGTGTAATCATCAATGAATGTCATAAAATAAATACAACCTCCAATAGAAGTTGTCTGCATAGGTCCACATAAATCTGAATGTACAATCTCAAGTGGTGCACTTGCTCTTGTTGTTTTGCCAACTGGGAATGAATCTCTGTGTTGCTTTCCCAAAATACAACCTTCACATACCCTTTCAGGTTTCTGAATCAATGGCAAACCTTTAACCATATTTTTTCTATGTAATAAATTCAAACCTCCAAAATTCAAATGTCCATACCTTAGATGCCAAAGCCATGTTTCATCCTTCATGACTGAATGAAAAGCTGATTGTGTTCCTTCAGCGCAGGACTCAACTATATTTACGTAGGAATCAGCGCAGGACTCGCTTACTGTAGCGCAGACCTGATTTTCATTGGCGCAGGACTCATCTGTTTGAGCGCAGGACTCAACAAAAGACTGATTTGGCTTAGCGCAGGACTTTGCTGCAAACTGAGACTGATTTTGCTGCAAACAGATCTGATTTCTTCTTTTTTCCAGGTTTCAAAATCAATGGAAACATCCTATTGCTGCTCATCTTCACTTTTGCAATCAACTGAGTGCTAGGAGCTTTGTCCACAATCACGCACTCATTGTCTTCCATATAGACTCGGTATCCTTTCTGTACCAGTTGTCCAATACTCATAAGGTTATGTTTCAAACCTGCAACATAGTAAACATCTTGCATACTTGTTTTCTCCCCCTGTCTTGTTAGAATACTAACCGTGCCTTTTCCTTTCACAGACACAATATTGTTATTTCCAAGAGTTACATCACTCTTAACTGAATCATCCAAACTAGAAAACAAATCTAGATTACCTGTCATGTGATTACTGCAACCTGAATCCAAATACCATACATCACATGGACTCTCTTTTGACAAATTACATTCAATAGGGGATAAAGAAGGTATTGCTTCGGCAATCCTTGTGCATGCAATAAACATAGGTTTAGAAATAGAACTTCCAACCTGATTTTGATTTTGTCTCTCTTGATCATATTGCTTTTTCTTGCAATCATAAGCATAGTGCCCATACTTCTTGCAATAATGACACTGAACATGAGACTTATCTTGTCTCTGACCATAACTCTGTTCTTGATTCTGTCCTCTTCCACTTGAGTTTGATGAACCGCTGCCACGTCCTCTAGATGGACTTCTTCCTCTGCCTCTTGGGCTGAAACTTCCTCTTCTTTTGCCATGACTACCTGCTGTCTGAGATGCAAAAGCCTGATCTACACTTGCATGTGATCTATTCATCCTCTGTTCATGATTGATTAGTGATGCATGCAACTCATCAATAGAAAACTGACTCAGATCCTTAGTTTCTTCAATAGCAACAACTAAAGGATCAAATTTCGTAGGCAAACTTCTAAGCAATTTTTCAATAATCCTTCTGTCTTCAAGAGTCTCACCATGGGATTTGATTTGATTGACTAAGCCAACTACATAAGTAAAAAATGATTCTACAGAATCTGAATCTTTCATTGCTAAATTCTCAAAATCTCTACGAAGTAACTGTAGCTTGGCAGTTTTTACTTTCTCCTTACCTTGATATGCAACTTGTAAAGTATCCCATGCAGTCTTTGCTTGACTGGCTGCTGCCACTCTTGGAAGAATGCTTTCATGCATTGCCTGATGAATATAGAAAAGAGCTTTTCCATCCTTCTTTCGTAACTCCTTCAAAGTATCTTTCTCTGCTTGAGAAAGTGCAGTATATGTTGCTGCATTTGCGGGCTCTGTGTACCCATCTTCAACGATCTCCCACACGTCTTGAGATCTGAATAGCACCTTCATGGTCAACGACCAGTATTCGTAATTCTTTCCATTAAATTGCGGTGTCTGCATACCGGATGTAGAAGCCATAGCTTGCTACCAATTTAATAAGCTGCTGGAATAACCTCGCTCTGATACCAATTTGTAGAAAATCTGCAGTCTTATACAACAAACAACATAAAAGAAATAAACAGAATACTTAAATAACTTGCATAAACAGATGAATATTCGAACCAGCACTGCTGTGCATAATCTCCATTAATAAAAGCTTCATCATACTCAGAGCTTCAGCTCTTTACAATCAAGTTGTGTGTGCAGCTGTGTGCTTTCAATGCACATCCTTCCTTGCTTGTGCAGATTTCACACCTTTGTGTGTGCATACAAAGCAATTACAATTGTTGTTATTTAAATAGAATAACTCACCCACTAACAACTCTTCAACTGAGCATTCTAAATCTAAACTCATGCTTTAAAATAGTTGCATGCTATGCATGAATTAAAACAAATTTATTTGAATTAAATCTAATGATAAAAATAAGATAAAGCTAACTTAACTAAAGCAAACTAAAACAAGACTAAAGCTAAAATTAGCTTTCCTAAAAAGCTACGGTTGGAATTAAATATGCATCACATGCATATTTCCAACAATGTCACCTAGTGTAAATGTAGAGTGGAGGGATGGAATGCACACTAGACTCGTATGTAATGATGACTATTGTAGTTATATGGAAAATGTATGATACGATAATGTGCAGTGTATAAGGTGACTAAATGCGTAGAGAGAAGAATGAATGCAATGTTTAAATGATGATTATTGTAGTGTAGAAATAAGTGTAGGGTGTATGACACACAATGTAGGATTAAATAGAAGATGTAGTGCCTATGGTGGAGTGTGTGGGGCTCAATGTAATGGTAATCCCTCAACATTCAAGTGTGAACCGAAGCACAAGAGTGTGTCATCAAGTAATGAGAGTGTTTTGACGCGTGATAAGTGTAGACACCAAACTTGGGTCACACTCCCCTCGGCCCCTTTCAATTAATTAATGTAACGCATTTACCTAGCCATGACCCCTTGCCTCACATTGATATTAATTTAATCACTTACAATTGAATTAATATTTATCCTCACGTTATTAATTAATTTAATTATTTTAATTAAGTTAAATTTAATCCTCACACATCCACCTCGACCCAGGACCCATTTTAGGGGCATTTAACTCATAGACCAAGTCATCACGCTCAGCACTAAGTCATCACTCTGAGTGTTGAGTCACCACTTGACCTAACTAAATGAGACTTCTTCTTAAACCTAATTAGACTTCTTCTATGATCTTCCTACCTTTTCTAATGAGAAATCCACTTCTCCTAAGTGGACTCAACTTGGAAAACATGCCAAATCTAGGAAGATCTACCTATTTTTTTTGGTAAAAAGGACTAGTTCACCCTAACCGACGCCAGTTTATCCTCAGCCGGGGTGGACCGGTTACCTAACCACCATCGGTCACTTTATATACACTTTCACAACTCTTCACCCAGGTTGGTCATTCAATTATTGGATCCTTATTGCATTCAAGCTCGAATCTTCAAGGCCTTCCTGCATCCAGATGACGAACACACACAACCACAGTGTAAGACAAGTCAGTTCGGTTCTCCTTCCAGAGCATTGGAATACTCACAGGAGCACACAAGTTGCACTGTCCACGGCACTGGACCCAGACATCTCTTCTTTGATCAATCACCAACCATCTCCATTCACAGGATCTATAAAATACCAAGTAAGTATTGTGATATTCATTATTTGTGCTTATTCAAAGTGTCTATCTCTTGCCTCTTTCTGTATTTCATTTCTTCCATTACCCATATATCACCTTCTTCCCACCAACCCACTATTCAACCATCCCAAGCCTTGTCACCCTTTCTTAACCCCCTTCTTAGTATTCCTTGAGTCTTCTTAGCCATATTACAACCCAAACCACACTACCCTCACTCTTTGTGCAATCACAGAGAGCCTAAAACCCCATTTTTAATAGTTTACCACCTATTGCCCCTACTCGACGTCGGTTCCCTAACCGCCATCAGTTTTGTCCCATACTGGTAATTGGTCACCTAAATCGATACCAGTCTCTTTGTTATTTTATATTCTCAGACCAGCAAGCCTTCCATTCATCCAAAACCAACCCAGACCTCAACCAACCATTCCAGACCCTTGCCAGACCTCTGAACAGACTTGCCTGACCTGAACAAAACCCTGGTTCTAATTAGATTTAGTGTTGATTTGATATTTAGCATTGAATCTAGTGTATTGTGTGTATGATAAACCTAAATAATTACATTGCAATAGGACCTATTTATTTTAGTTTTGTGTTTACATTAAATTATTATTAAATAGTGGATTGACAACCTCTCTAGGAAGCACCATGCTTCATGGATCTAGCATATGCTAGGTAGTCCACTGTCATATGCTATTTAATACTCTTCTTGTGGTCTTGATTTGCATTTACAGGTAGTCCTTCCCATACAAAAAGGAGATCTCTCTATGATCTTGGCTTGGATAACGTCAACAACGTGCGCATTCTACCTTCCACCTTCATGCTTCACAGGTATTCCTCCTTAACCATTTACCTTTATCTATTTTCATCATAGAAACATAAAAATTATTGGTGAAACATTTTGGCATGCCCGAGTGGGACCCTCTCTTGGGTTCATTGCATTTTCTTCATATAGGGAAATATTGTGTGTCTCTTTCTTTTTGAAAAATACACATTTAATCTTCTCCCTGGTACATCATTCTCTTCTTCTAATTATCTCAGAAAAGACATTTGTAATTTGGTGCTTAAAACAAATCATTTCTTTCTTCTTGCATTTGCATAGTAGTGAAAGAGAATCCGTTCTTGACCTATTCATCATTTGCTACATCGAAATCTAATTGTCGATTTGGGTTTAAAATTGGTGCATTTCATTTTGTGTATGTTGCATTTTAGCTCATTTAAATTGTATTTGCAACCTATATGCTGGAAGTCATGACTAACTGATGGTTGGAAAAATTGAAGCATAGCTCACTTTGTGCACACACTCCCAAACCAAATCACTTAAAAAAAATTACTCATTACTTAAACATCTTCCCTCCCGGTAATTACCGTTAACGACTAATAATCGGATTAGCGGTAGAGCCAGCTGGTGTTTTGGCTCCAGTCATCGTATCAGAGTAGGGCCTCGCGTACTATGAAGTATATATTGGGACACTACGCCAAAATTTACCTGAAACCAGCCATAGTTATTCAGTTTCTATAGGGCACCTTTGTTGACCAAAAATTCTATTCTATTTACAAGTCAGTCCTAAATGGCATAAGCCACAACATAAAATCTACATTATAGATTTCATGTTTGTTAGCTTTTTCTCTTGATTTGTGTTTTGAGGTGTGAGGTTTTTTTTCTCCATTTTCTATTCATCCCTACACACTCCACAATCATATTTGTTGTATTCTAATTGTTTCTGAGTGTGTTAGGACTCTATCATTGCCATACTCAGATTTCTATGGGTTGGCCTTTTTATTTGATCTAAATCACCAAAATTCATTTTTTTCTTCTCTTCATAGATTTCACAGTAACCGGTATCAGTCTAGTGACCGCCATTGATTATATCATCATACCTCCATCAGTTGACTGACCTCCATTCAGTTTTTTGTTGTTTTGGTCATTTCTGCCAAAATAGCATTCAATCTACATTTTTGTTCTTTCTGTGACTTGTTCTGTCACCTTATCATCTTTTCTGTGTTCTGTTATCACCTACAAAGTTCAGATCCATCTCATTCATACCTTTTCATCTTACCATATTTTAATTTGTTATTCATTCACACCTATTTGGTATCAGTCCAACAACTGCCATCGGTTAATTCATCATACCAGCCATCGGTTTACTGACCGTTGTCAGTTCATTGGGCTGTTTTGGATCATTTAACCAAAACAGTGTTCAAGATCACTTCCATCACTTTCTATGACTTCCTCTGTCACTTCACTACATTTTAGGTCTCTGATATCACCTTCAGAAGTCCAGTTTCACTTAATTTTCATCATTTATCACCATATTTTCAAATCTTTCATTTTTCCACCGTAACCTGGACATCGGTCCATCGACCGACATCAGTTACCCTCCTATATTGGCACTGGTTGCCTAACTAGGCGTTCGGTCTCTGTGTTTTGATTTTTCAATCAAAACAATGACTAAATTACACCTTCATAGATCCATTTTGTTCCATATTTCTGTGTTTCTATATCATCAACAGAGCTTAGATTACCAAGTTCTACTATCAGTCACATGGTTTTGACTCATAGACAAGCCAACACTCTTGTGTTCCATGCTAGCCACCAGCCACTCCCACCTAGCCCTTTATCCACCTTCCATTTCATCACCTATGGACCCCAACCATCTCTTATTATCATACATACTAGTGACGAGAATTTCATAAGACTCCTTGATCATAACCTCGTCGCCCTACAGTATTACCTTTCTCATTCATCCACCTGATGACTCTTTCAGGAAAACTTATATATGGTATGCCTGTATCCATTCCTCCTACATTTCCCCCACCTCTGCATTAGCCACTTTACTAGTGTCAACATTCGACCTTAGCCTTTTGCCTCCGTAATTTCACTTGTTATTTCGTAGCTTAGGACCCTAGGATGTTATCGAGTATATCTATGGTGCACCAATAGACAGACTATCATGCGCCTCTGACATCAGTCGCTCCTACGACATCTACCATAGAGTACGGTAACAGTCACCCTACATATAGGTGTACTCTCTTCATCCACTTCTACATACCTATCTGTTTCCCATGTACCTTTCGGTAATGTTGCCCGCAATGTCAAAGTTTCCATAACCTAGATCCTCTAAGTCCCGGGTTCTCCACCCATTAGATCTAATACTAGAGTCTTTACATCCACTATTATATACGTTAATAGGACAAAGATATGTCATAAATATTTCATGTATTTCCTATTCAGGTTAGAAATGTGCCCCCTAATCCTAGGTGGATACCCATGTGAGATGATAGGTTATCAATATTTAGAAGATACGCCTCATGTAAAGGCAAGAGTTTAGGCATGGAATGCTGATTCCGGAAGAGATTTCCTATCCTATTATACCACAATAGGGTGTAAGCCTGTCCTATAAATAAAAGAACCTCATTTAGCATAGAAGGGAGTAGTGAAAATGATTGTATGGTCAAGTGTGCAACCATTAGGAAACATCATTTCTCAAAGGTAGTGTTAAAGACATTAAAGGTCCTCCGTAATTTGATATTTCATGAAATAGTTATGTGTTAGGTAAAATAATTTCAGTACCCTTGAAGTGATTAGGGTTTTGAAGATAAGGAGGTGGTTGAAATACTAGATGTATACTTTGGTATATCTTCAATAGTATCAAAGGTTATTTCAAGTGGTATTTTACCCTATTGGTAGTGTTACAGATTCCACTATACATAATTGTGTCACCTGTGTATTAGTAAATATATTTGGTATGAGGAGTTCCCAGTGAAGTATTTACTTATTTCATTATGTAATGCTTACATGGACCACCTTAATGTATTAATGTTTAATGTTCCCACATACTTATGTACCTGACATTACAAATCCGTAACTATGGAATCCTCTAATTTCTAACAGTCGGGACATCCCATCCATCTCTGGTTTTGGATAACCCACAGTCCCTATCGACCCCCTTTTACATTTTCCTCTCCATCTCGCAGTCTCTTCCACCAATTACCATGAGAGTCTTTATGTTCATCCCACCTACCTACACCTGTCATCAACAACTTCATATTTCATCAACCACATATCTTGGGTATTTTCCCGTGACAGTCCATCCCGTCCTATATTCCCTCATCACAGTTTTCATACTCAGCACCACCACATACTGGAGTGTTTTCTATGACATCATACCTATCTTATCATCCCCCCTTATACTGCTAGGGGGTTCTCCATCATCACACCCCACAAATGATCTTATCAAAATGATGATGGACAAGATGCAGACATTAGATAGCATCTATCTCTAGATCGCATAACTCTCTGACATATGACGAGATTTACAATGAGCCTATTCACTTTTCCATTCCGATTCATCCATACCCCACGCATTGGGAAATTCCAAAATTCAACCGATTCAATAGCAAAGAAGACCCAGAACATCATTTGTGGTCTTTTAAACATGTGTGTTATCTCATTACTCATGATGACACTTTGCTCCTGCGAACATTCCCAATGTCCTTGACATAGGACTTGCTTTAGATTGGTATAGTGCTCTACCCAGGCACTCCATATTTTCATTCAATCAGGTAGCTCATGATTTTCTAGACCAATTTTCCATCAACATTGTCAAGAAGGTCACCATGACTGACTTGTACGTGACACACCAATATGAGGATGAGTCTATCACAGACTTTTTCGCTCATTGGCATGGCTTGATCAATCAACTCACATTCTAATTGCCTCAAACCGAGTTAATAGAGTTGTTTACCCAGAGCTTGTACCAGACATATCTCACCAACTCTCAAAGTCCAAAATTTCCATACATTTGACGAGGCATTCACAATGGTCTGGAAACTTGAAATCCACGCTATTGAGGAGAAGAAGTTGCAATTTCATAACAAAAATGCTCCCTTCAAAACCAAATGATTCTTCTTCTTCATCCAAACCACAAAATAATTATTCTAAATAAAAAGGATATGCCAATGCAGTGGTTTTAAAAGCCAGACCATCTCATCCATCCAACCAATTAAAACCTTATTCTAACATTTTTCCTATTCAAACTTTCCAGTTCAAGAAGAAACAATGAAAATATACTCCCATTGGAGAACCCTATTCTTCTGTTTTGGAAAAAATTCTAAAATTTAGAGCAATCACTCTTCCACCCATCAAACCACATACTGGTTTTTACCCTTCCCATCTTATACCTACATGGTACAAGGAGAATGATTATTGCAATTATCAGTGTGTTAGAGGTCATAGTGATGGTAATTGTATAACTTTCAAAAACATTGTCCAAGAATTGTTAGATAATGGAGATCTTGTCTTGGATAACCCCAATGCACCGGTTAATCAAAACCTTCACATCTTCAAGAATTCATTTCCAAATCACACCCCATCATCTAACCAAGACGGTGAAACCTCAACTAATGATACTAATGTTCAAGAGGTCCATGCCATTTTTGATATCATATTGGATCCTTCCGCTCAGTTTCCTCCCATCCCATCTATTGAGGAAATTCTTGCACAAGTTCATTCCACCCACGGAGGACACCAGACCTCATCCACTCCTCTACCCACTGGAGGAGTATACCTTACCTTCTTATTTACCCACAGAGGATTTTACCTTATCTTTAGATGCATGTATCCCAATCATCTTGTCACCTATTGAGAAACCCACATTACCCACTCTTCTACCCTATGGAAGATCCCAGTCCTAGTCTCTTCTTTACTAAAGGAAGATCCTATAAAATCAACATTTCCTCCTTCTCTGTAAACATAGGACCCACTTTTAGTATCTCTTCCCATTGGTGAAAATTCTCCACTAGCTTTTAAAGACCCTGTCAATTTACCTATTGTCTCTTCTACCCACAGAGTCTGAAGCCAACCATTTCCTTGTCTCACAGACATTCTTTACAGGGATTACTACCAAATCAACATCATGCCCCTCCACTTCTATTTCATTCTCATCATTTGGATGACCGCTTGGATTATGTTGACAATTCCATGCTTTGGGGACACCTTCAGCTTCTTGTCTCAAATAAAATGTAGATGTTGTCCACTGACACTTCCACGATCTATCCAAAGGTGTTTAACACAACCAAATTCACCCACCATGCTAGTTGTAGTTCACCTCTTCTTCATCACCCTCATCCACACCTAAATTGTTACCATTAACTAAACTTTTTCCTATGCTTAAAACCCTACCTACACCTATACCTTCACCCTGCACCCAAACCCATACCACAACATTAGGAGTTATGCCGACATCAAGCCTAGTCCATCCTCCTATCAAACTAGATTTAGCCACCATGTCTTCCCAAGATATTAAGACTATTCCCCCACCTAAGAGGAATACCCAACCTCTTAGGCCACATACACCGGCTTCGCCCACTACCCCTCTTTCACCTTCACCACTTCCATCTATTCTAAGGCCACACCTATTAACCTTGGTCAAGCAGTCCTCCTACCCAAGGTAAACAAGCAACACAACAGCCCACCTCCTCGTCATGATCTTCTATTCCACCCAAATTACCTACGCAACTTGCACCTTCACCATTACCCACATCCTTTCTACCTCCCATACCTACACCACTTCCTATATCCTCATCATTACCCTTTCCATTACTTTCTCTTCAACCAGTCCCTTCCACATTGCCTTCTTACCACCGTCTTCACCGCACCTCCATTATCACCTTGGCTAACCCATCCCCTTCCACCATCTGTCCTTCCCTTCTACATCATCGTACTTCTTCTAAACCTTTACCCAAGAAGGTGCAAACCCAAGCCCAAAACCCCACTACCTTCCAAAAAGGTAGTTAAACCTACACTACCTCTAACAACCAACTCACCAGCTACACCTTTACCCAAGAAGGTGTAACCCAAACCCAAAACCGTACTATCTACCAAACAGGTAGGTAAAACTTACTCAACCTCCAATTCCACCTCTGGTGACTCCTCTCCCACTGAAATTCACCCAAACTTCCATCCAGAACCACACTCACTTCACATTGTGATCCATTGGCAGGGTCTTACGCCAACATCTTGGCTAACCTTTTGGAAACCTCTCTCATCACATTTCCACAACTTAGACCTTATGACCCACTCAAACCTAAACTAGAAGGGTTTGATGATACCAAAATTTTCACTTACCATCGTGTGTCAGGGCATGATGTAGAAAAATTGTAAGTCTCTTAAGATTATTCTTCTCTAACTATGTCCTCTTGAAGAGAACTTTGACAATGATGATCTTTTAGATGAGGACCCCATTCCACCTTTGCCTATCACCACATAGCCTTGCCCCATACCTATTCAATGACCTCCATCTGCACCCTCCACATCCCTTTTACCCTCCTCCAACATTTGAGATCAACATCAGTCCGCATTTGAGAACTAGCCAAAAATTCTCCAAAATTCCAGTGCACTGTCATTCCTTTCACAAGACTCTTTTCCTTCACCACTTTTTTTCCCATCCTATCATTACACCTTTCACAACACACCTTCATCTCCCTTCACCTCAGATCAATATGGTTCAAGTTTCCACTCAAGCTTCAAAAGAACAAAGGAAAGGAGAAGACAACAAACTCCATCACTACACCTTTACCTCACATTTTTCCAGCACCTACTAGCCTAAGGTTACCATCTGCATGGACCCAGCATACCCCATTTCTGATAGAGTCGCACCCATCATATCCATGATCAAAACTTCACCATCACCCTCTCAAAATATCTTTATATGACCTCATCCAAACCTCTTAGTCTCATCGTTAGGCCCTCATCGAGGTCCTACAATCTATTGAGGTTCCACCTAATGACCCCACACCTGTCGCTCGCCATTATCACTCCTCATCATGTAGTGGCCTCTCTCACCACTTCTCCTCCATCTTCTTCTCCCACTACCACTCATCAAGTCTCCATCTTAGTTTCTCTTAACAATGAGATTGCTCCCTCTCCAATCATGGATGATCCCAACCCCGCCCTATTCATCTTTCTACATTGATAATATACATGTTCGATGTGTTATGATCGATGGGGGTGTTAGTATCAACATCATTTCCTCCCATGTGTATAAACAAATGACGCATCTCCTACCAATTGCATGCATAGTAACCCAGTTATGTTGCGTTCATTTAATGATGCCATAACTTCCACCCTCAGCACCATCATTCTCCACATTCGCATGGGCCCCCGCACCATTTCTGAATTATTCTATGTCTTAGAAGGGGAATTCCAATACAATATGTTACTTGGTCAACCCTGGATTCATGTCATGGGTTGTGTTCCTTCAACCTTATACCATTGCATAAAATTTGAACATAAAGGGCACATACCTACACCCCATTCCTGCAGACCCTTCACCATTCAAGACATGTAACATGTTACTATCGACCTAATTATGTCCTTATACTAGTTAAGGCATCTACCACCACTTTCGCATCTTCTTCACGTTACCACTACCACCCCTATTCTTCTTCCTTAGTCACTACCTCATCCACCACTTTTGTTGCTACATCTTCCAGCTACCAGTACCTCCTCTATTCCCACTGCTACCCATAGCTTCTGCAACTTGACCCATTAGCCAACCCATCTACTTCACTAGTCATCCTAATGTTTCTTCTCCTTCCCATATGCCTAGTGATTCATCTATTCCAGCTACCCATATACCAACTACCGATCCCTTAGAAGGTGTTTTTCAATGCCTCACTCTTCAGGAGTACCACCTTTATAACATTCAACACTTTCCTTACTCCTCAAGAGTATGGTAACCTTCATCAACACCCACACTACAATCACCAGGTAGGTGAGGCCTTTCCCCTTATGGTCCTCCCCACCTTCACACCAACCTAACGTATATGGGGGACTTGATACTTCTACCTACTCGCTTGAACCACCTACCCAAACCCGTCCATTTTCATATGATCTCCAATCTCTCACCAACCATTACTTCACCCACACCTTCCTCCATCAATGTGCTTGGAAGGTCTTTGGATTTGGTCTTCTATGAACAAGGTCATCCATACTGTCATTCCTTGCACCACCCATAAACATAAAGATCATAGTGGTATTGGATTTTCTGAATCACCCTCCAAGAAGTCCCGTAGTCAAACTCATTGAGGACAATGACACCTTCTCCACCTCCATTCACCTACCTCACCACCTTCACCTGTGGAGTCTATGGATCTAGAATCCATTCCT
The DNA here is from genome assembly GCA_019776745.2 of Taxus chinensis. Lineage (NCBI taxonomy): Eukaryota > Viridiplantae > Streptophyta > Pinopsida > Cupressales > Taxaceae > Taxus > Taxus chinensis. The sequence continues at coordinate 983,852,091 of CM034146.1, forward strand.
CCTAGAATTTTCTTTTGTAAACACTATTTCCCTGGGACCTCTAAACCTATCAACATGATGGTGAGGCTCCCTCTTCTCTTCCCTTCCTGTATCCTGACATGATCGATGACGAAACACCTTCTATCAATGTCATTCAATGTCAGGATGATGAGTCTATTCTCACCTACCTTAGGTTCGGAGGATTCTTATATTCACATCATTCATTACCTTCTCAGATGTAAACCATGTTGAAATGAATTGACCATAAGAGATCAATATTCACACTCAGGACAACCCACACATTCTAAATATAGGCTAATCTTTAGATGTTGTTGAACATGAAGCTTTCACCTCTTTCCTTTGGGAGCATAGCAATGCTTTTTCTTGGTCCTACACTGATATGCCTAGTATTGACCCAAATATTGTGGTTCACAATATCGTAACCATTCCTGACTCAAAACCCGTGAAACGTAAACTATAGAAATGCATCCTCACATTTCACTTCTCGTAAAAGAGGAACTCCAGTGCCTCCTTTCTATTTCCTTCATTCTACCCATTGATTATCCCCAATGGATCTCCAACATTATTCATTTGTATGGCTTTCCGCAACCTTAACCTAGCATGCTCTAAAGATTACTTTCCTCTACCTAGTCTTGACCAACTAGTTGATCTCACTGCCGGCCATGAGATGTTATCACTCATGGATAGTTTCTTGGGTTATAACCAAATATTACTCGCCCTAGAAGATCAACACAAAATAGCCTGTATCACTCCTTGGGAGAACTTTTGTTATCATATCATGCCATTTGGTCTTAAAAACACCGATGCCACATATCATTGGGCTATGAATTACATCTTTCAGGACATCATGCATAGCATATTGGAAGATTATGTCGACAATCTCCTTGCCAAATCCAAACAATGGGCCGAACACCTTGCATTTCCTAAGGTTGTCTTTGACCATCTCATCAAATATTGCATTCTCCTTCAACCTAAGAAGTGTGTCTTCATTGTTCTCTCAGGTAAGATTCTTGGTTTCATCATTTCTTTGCATGGTATTAAAGTTGATCCCGCTAAAATCAAGGCCATTCTTGATATGCCTCCACCTACTAACCTTCATCAACTTCGTTGTTTGCAAGGCAAGTTAAAATCTATTCATCATTTTAGTTCTCATCTTTCCAACCATTGCCATCCATTTTATCATCTTCTCAAAAATGATATATCCTTCAAATGGGATAATGAATGTCATAAATCCTTTGACGCCTTAAAACAATGCCTCCTCCAATCACCTATACTCATTCCACCTAAGGACGACCAACCATTTTACCTCTACATTTCTATCACTGACCATTCCTTGGGTGCCATGCTTGCTCACTGCATTGAGAAACATAGGGAGCAAGTGGTTTATTACATAATTCATACACTTTAAGATTATAAGACTCGATATAGTCATTCCAAGAAGCTTTTCTTAGCCATAGTATTCGTCGCCACTAAACTTCGCCACTACATACTCAACATAAAAAAATTGTCATCACCAACACCAACCCCCTAAATTACATGTATGATAAGCCTTATCAACACAAACATGCTTCGCGTTGGCTCATGCTCCACTCAGACCTAGACCTAGAGTTCATTTATCAAAATTTTGTTAAGGGACAAACCATTGCAGATCAACTTGTTGATGCACCTCTTTCCAGAAATCAATCTTCTAACTTTGATTTCCCTCATGAATTAATTGCTACCCTCTCCCTTAACGACATCATTTATTAGATGACCTTATTTATTACGGTTCTAAATGTCAGCGTGGGGGTGGTGCAGGGTTCATCCTTATTCCTCTTGACGGTGAGCCTATACCTTTTTCCTTCAAACTAGATTTTGACTTTAGTAATAACATTGCCAAGTAGGAAGCACTTGTGTTAAGTCTTCAGACCGCCATCGCCTTAGATGTTAAATCCATTAATATATTTGGATACTCCAAACTAGTTGTGTACTAAGTCAATGGTTTATACCAGTGTCGTAATGAGGTACTTCAAAAGTATAAACATCACGTCAACATACTTTTGACTGCCTTAGATCATTATGAACTTCAAACCACTCCGCACTCCACTAACAAATTCACAGATACCATGGCCTACCTTTCTTCTCAAATACCTTCTTCTCCTTCTAAATCAAAAATATTTGTCATAGTAAAAAGGTTGTAATCACCCTCTTATTTATTCTGAAATGTTAACTTTGTAGGAAGAATTGAAATGGACCCACGTGAAATTTGGTATAAACAGTCTGTTGACTACCTGTCCCTTTCAATTCTACCTCTAGATCTTACTCGCAATGGACAAAAATACTTTCTCAAAAGTGTCTCTCACTATGTCATCATGGGGGGTCTTTTATGTAAATGTGGCTTTAACGGTATCCTACTACCATGTCTTATAAGTTTTGAAATCCCATACACCATTAAGGAATTTCATGATGGGATTTATGGTGGTCATTTCAGTGGCCTCGTTGTTGCTAAGCGTATCCTTTGCCTTGGCTATTACTAGCCAACCTTAAACTAAGACTATTGTGATTATGTCAAACATTGTGTGAAATTTTAGCAACACATTAATATTCTCCACACCCCTAGTCACGCCTTACAGGTTGCCATAGACCTTTGGCCTTTCTCCGAATAAGGTTTGGATCTCATCAGAGAGATTAACCCTCATTCTTCTCAATGTCACCAAAAGATCATCACCGCAACCGAATATTACACTAAATGGGTGGAATATGTACCTCTTATTTCTACAAAGGCTAAGAAAAATTTTGATTTCATCAACCATCACATCATTTTTAGCTTTGGTGCTCCTAACATGGTTTATATCTATGATGACTTTTTACTCGAAGTTGCAAACATTGATATGTGATTCTTGTTTGAAGATGATGTACTCTTGTGAACTAAGTAATCATGTTTATTGTAGATAATATGTTATCTTCTGGAAATAGATACAATTCTGCCATGTCTATTCTGAATTAGAATGAAGTATTTCATTTCTTCTTATGTTGAATGTTCACTGCATGTGGATAGAGGAAATTGATTCAGCTTAAACTCATTCATAGTCTTTATTGCACTTGAACTTTTGCTTCAGTCTTTATGATCTCTGATGTAGGATAGCTATACCTTAGATTAATTTTAGTGATCCAAGGCATGCTTTCAATTTCATGACGTCAAGGTCATCTTGACCGAGCTGGGAAGAATGTTAGATTTCTGAACCCAGGATTGCCATGGGATCACTAGGTGAATTTTTCTTGCTCACACCCTTCACAAGTGATCAATAACATCATATTGGTTCTCCTTTTGGTAATGTTGAAGTGATAATTTTAACAATTATTAAGGGAACCTAATTAAATCTAAGTTCCTAAGTTGTAATCTTATCCTAAGTTAAACTGGATGATATTATTATTGAGGATTGTTTATTAGAAAGGGGAAACCTAGACTAAACTAATAAACTAACCTAAGGACCTAAGTTTGGTTTCTAATCTAATGTTATGAACCTAACCTAAGACTTGGACTAACCTAAAGGGATGGCATGGATGACATACAAAGGGATGTGGTGGCACCAATCTCTAAGTATTTAAGAGGATTAAATGAGGCTTTAAACTCTTTGTTACCACCAATTTTGGTGAGTGCATGAAAGGTTAGTGGAGGTTGAGTTGGCACCTCTGCTAAAGTATTAGTTGCATGGAATTTTAAACTTGGTAATAGCCAAACATGAGTTGGTGGAGGTGGGAGATAAGGAAGGACTCTGTCAGTCCTGTTTACATTAATTGATCTTGGCAATTGCAAAAAATATCCTAGGAAATAGGGGAAGTTGGAAGAAAAGATGGTTTTCAGTTTTTCATTGTTCATTTGGTTTTTGTGAGCTTTGTAGCTCTGCATGTGGTTTTCATTTTCAAACCTCCAGTTTGAATCTGTGCATGCTTATTTCCACCTTGCATGGCAGTGATGGTAATGGGAATTAAGGAGGAAGTTATAAGAAGAAGGAAAAGAAAGTTTCAGAGCTTGGTTGTTGGTGTTTTTCGTGGAAATTTTCTATCAAGGATCTACTTGAAGATTTGTAACAAGGAATAGAAGATAGGAGCTCTATCAGGCATGATAGGCCCTATCTCTTTAAGTCTTCTACTTTTATTTAAATGTCTTCATTAAAAGAACTCTACTCTTTTTGGAAACTTTCTGGTTCTGGTTTTGTGTTTTTTCTCCTTGCTTCAATGCATTTCAACTTGGTTCTTTTGGATGCTTTATGATTTGAGTTTGTTGTGTGGAATATGAATCTGGGTTGTTTTTTTTTTTAGAAAATGTGTTAACTTATTTGCATTTGAACTTTCTTTGGAATTGAAAAAATTTGTGTTTGTTTCTCTGTTGAATGGATACCTTGACTGGGTATTGTGTATGCATTAATAGTAGCTTGGTTTTTGTTGAAATATGTAGATTTTAGCTTGAAAATCTCTCCATATTAGTTTGTTGGAGACTAACCTTATAGGTGGAATTGTCATGGTAGTTTGAGATATACGCCTGTGACTTAAGGAAATCCTTGTGTTCTTGTTTTGGTCTATTTTCTTGTTGATGGTAGTGGGGACCAACTATTTTTGTTGAACTTGTTTCGTGACTGTATTTTTGTTACTTGCAAGGAATATCTAGCTTGTTTAGATCTAGGATACACTTATTTTGGGTTCTTCCCCAAATGGGAACTATATCAAATCTTTGTTTCTTTTGTAGAACCTTATCTGGGTGATTGTATCTCTCAATGGAAGTCGAACAAGGAAAGTATGCCTATGGAATGTTTTGGTTTTATTCTTTTTCATTTAAATCATATTTTGTAAACCCATTATGGGCTTGTGGTTTCCTTAGTAGATCTTGTTGATCTTGGAAAGTTTACAAGGATTGTTGATCCTGGGTAAGTGTTTTGTTGAATGGAGATTGTTCTTATGCTCTCTCTCTCTGCCCTTCTTTGTTTGGGTAGTTACAACCTTATCGGGTGAACCAGTATAGTAGCTAAGACTTGGTATTTTTCTCCTTCTTTTCTTTGTTGTTGAGTTACTTGGAACTTAACCCATGTTGGGTTGGCCTACGTAAGGAGGAACTGTTAAGTTTGGCTTGTTCAAATCTAGGTGATAAATCTTAATGGTTTCATATTCTTGTGGTCTGGTTAAACCTTGTTTTCCTTCTGGGAGGGAAGTATTCTTAAATCTAATGGACACTCTTTTATGAGTTATTTCCAAATATTGGGTTTGTGGAACTTGGGATTATGTAGGTGTGTATCGTATTTTTTTTCTTGTTCATTCAGTTCTTACTATCTTGGAACCTTGTGTTATCATGTTGTCTTCATGACCATGATACTGTTGGATCTTTTGTATGACTTCCCTTGTGATGGTTGGAGTCTTGTGTAATTTTGTAAATTTTTTGTTTCATTCATTATTAGGATCCTTTCATTAAGATGAGTTCAACCTTTTGGATAAGACTGTGAACTGGTATAAAGTTTGGAATTGACTTTTATGTCTCTAACATTAGCATTTGGAATAATAGTTATGTTTTGTGTTGATATATAAGATACTACATGGCATTATCTATGGTAGTATTGAAACAATGAACTTGAATTGATTGATAACTTTAGGGAACCTTTTAGATATGGTTGTTTTTGGAATTTGAATTTAGTTATGTATTGATCATTTAAGACTTTGAAAACTTATACCATGAGTTATGTTGGTCTTGTTTCTAAGATTTTGTATTAAACCTTTCTTACCTGTAATGTTGAGACTTGTTACTTGATCACCTAATTCTTAGACTTTAAGTTGAGCCTGAGCTAGGTAATATTGTTTAATGAAATGATATTGGATTCTTGTTTGATCTTTCAGTTCATAATTCATATTGTTAACATTTTGAATAAATAAAACAACATACTTATTATAGAAAGGAAGTTGTTTATATCTTTGTACTTCTTCTTGAAAAGACATAATAGGTTGAGTTGTAGAACTTAAGTTGGAATTTTGATTGAGAAGTTAAGATTAGGATTTGAAATATGAATTTCTTCTTTATTAAATGTTGTTTAGATGACTAGCAGGTTGTAATGAGTTCATATTTGTGTTTGAGATAGAATTAATTATGTTGATTTAATTAGTTCTTACTTAAACATTACTTATTGTAGATTCTATGATCTTTCTCTCTCCTTCTTGATTTTGTAATCTTTTGGGAAATTCTTTCTGTTAATTTTATTTTTGATTTTGGAACTGTTTCATCTAACAACAAGGGTTCCTTTTATGAAATAGTTAGATAAAATCACATTGTTTTAACGTTATAGTGCTTATCATGCTCAGTTCATATGAACTGACTCGTGCTAACAATTTTGCAGATGGATTTCGTAAAAGATGAAAGGAGAAAGACATATAGAAAGTTACATCTGTTTTACTAAAGAAATTGTCTCTTTATTATGATGATTATGTAGCGACATTACTTGAGATGTACTTTTGTCAGGAAAAAAGATGTATTAAAACTAGTTTTATATTGATGCAATGACATTTTGTAATCCTTGAAATATTCCTAAGTTCAGTGAGTGGATCACTCCCTTTTTGATAAATAAATGGCTTGATGATTGTTGATTACTGCTTTATTTGTGATACTTTCATTGGCATAAATTGTGATATATTATTAAGTAATATCATTCATGAAGGGGGAAAGTTTAGGATATTTATGTGATATGGGATTATGAAAACTTATTAGATCTTATAATATATCAGACTTCTTGGTTTAAGGATCTACTCTAGTAGTTGATCTATTTTCAAGTGAAAGAGCACAACTAAGTTGATACTCTTGAGTGGATCCTTAAATAGTAAAAAGGGAATAATGATTGAATTATATAATGTGTATGAATTCTTTTTGTATGTTAAAGCATATGTGATATGTTTTCATAATTAGGACATTAGTCCTTGTTAAAGGAAAAAGGATATTTTCCTTGTAATTAAACAAAGAGATTTATTTGAGATCTTGTTAGGTGTTATGATTAAATTATGAGGATGGTTGGCTGTGTTTTCCTTAAGAATATTTCTGCAATTGAAATAGGAATGCTTAAAAAGGATAATAAAAGGATTTAGACTTCAGCATTATGAAGTCTAAAGTAAAAGTTTCAATAAGCTTGTTATAAGCTAAAACTAAAGTAAAAATATCTTTGATCACACTTTCATAACATTAAGTTCAATCATGACGACATATGAAATAGACAGATAAGATTAAGATAAACATAAGCATGAATTCAGAATGGTTAGGAAATCAGATTTTATCTACATACCTACCTCTCGTATAATTTACACCTTGTAACCTTCTTAGGTTAAATGATGCTTAGTTGACCCTTAAAAGTGTTGTTATCATTAATCTTTAAGATAATAATTAATTGGGTTAATAAACTTATAATCTTAAGTATGTTAGTCTAGTTGAGGAAACTCAGTTGGATGTTGGAACATAGCAACTGTGGCATAGTACCTTCATAATGACAGGGGTCATTACGAGGATACTATGATGCAACATGTTATGCCTCAACACCCCACTTAGTTTGATTAACTCGATTGACATAAGTGGAAGACTGGATCATGGTCCCACCCTAAACAGAGATAGAAACATGATCTAGTGTTGAGGTCAACTCATGTTGACTTAGGGTAACTAGACACACCCAATCGATGTAAGTCGATTGAGTATGTCTATGTATCCTTAGTCACCACGAGTAGTCTTCCACACTAGTGCATGTTGTTTCCCTTGTCTAGTGTGAAACCTTGAATCAAGATTGGGTTGAAAGAAGTCAAGAAAGACCATTCTAGATAATAGAACAAGTGTGGTGAAGGACATATTCCTTTTGATGAGTATGTCATCTAGGAATGTAAACATGTTTAACATGTTTAAAACTTTGGCCAAAGTATCGCAAGTTGTTGGTTGCGTTGTCCTATGTCACCTAGTCTAAGATGTAGGATTTCAGATGAATATCGGTAACAAATATTCAGATAGGATTCTTAGACAGAACACTTGGGTACCCCTAAAAGGGTAAAGGAACCAAGTATACATAGTATACACATTATTAAGTTAACATGAGAGATCTGTTTAATACCGAGTCATGGAATGAGAGATCGGTGTCTCACCGAGTCATTTACAACTGCATATGGTTTTCTATGTTATGAGATGGATTGGAAATGGAATGTGTGTTCTAAATTATATTAATTTAGAATAGAGAACATTATGTAAAAAAAAAAAATTCCCTTATTTCTAAAGTCTTAAAATGAGGATGTTACATCTTGGTATCAGAGCTGAAGGTTGCAGCTCTTGGACCTATTGAGTCCATATCTGATAAAAACTTAATTTTCTTGTTAACAAAAAATGGTTAGAACAAGGGGAGGTGCTAAAAATAACCCACCTCTAGGTGGAGAGGCAGCTACCACACAAAAACTTGATGAGATTCTTGCTACCCTGTTGGACACAAGAGATCATCTGGTTGTACTTGAACAACAAGTTATGGGTAATGAGGAGGAAGAAGATGTTGGTAATAATAATCAGCCACCTCTGGGGGACAACACCAATGTTGGAAATTTGGTGTTGATAATAATAATGTAGTAGATAACAATGTTGTGAATGTCAATAATAATGTTGTGAATGCAAATGCAAATGTACCCAATCATCCTGAAAATAAAAAGGCAAGATTAGCAGCTGAACTCACAAATGACATAAAGAGGATAAGTCCACCAAAGTTCGATGGCACTACACTAGGGGATGGAGCTGAGAATTGGCTCAGTGAAATGGAGAAGTACTTTGCAATAAGGAACTTCTCAGAGGAAACAAAAGTAGTATGGGGAGCTTATCAACTTTCCCATGAGGCATCCTCCTGGTGGGATAACCGTAAAGCTGAATTGAACATTGATGAATCAAGCATCACTTGGGATTAGTTTAAGAGCTACTTTAGGCAACACTGGCTGCCATAAACTCTATTATGATCAGAAGATGACAGAATTTCAGAATTTAATTCAGGGAAAATTAACTATAATAAGTACTGGGAGAGGTTTACTAAACTTCTTAAGTATGTTCCTCAGTATCAAACTGACGAGAAGTTCAGGATACGTAAGTTTATTATGGGATTGAATCCTATCATTGGGGGTGAAGTAGATGTTCACATCCCAACCACCATGGAAGGGGTTGTTGAAAAATCCATTTGACAGGAACATAAATTAAAAGCAATTTCTTCCCATAAGGAAGAGAATCGTAAGAAAATTCCTAATTCTTCTTCATCTCTTGCACCCAAAAAGGGGGCATGGAAAATTTTTGGTGCCAAAAATAATTTTGTAACTGATAATAATAAGAAAACAACAACAAATAAACCTACTGCAAACATGTTCGAAACAACTTTGTGAAGAACAATAACAATGGACAAAAGTCCTATGGAGGACAAAACAGTAATTTCAGGGCTGGAAATAAATTTGAACCAAAAAGAGGACCTGTAGGGGTTGTTTCAACTATGGTAAGGATCACTATGCAAATCAGTTCCCTCTAAAGAAAGATGACAACAATCAACAACATAGGATACATGCTGCAGTAGCTGATAAACAAGCTGAAAATCAAGTTACGCCCATAGAAGTGCCAGGTAAATTATTTGGTATGCCTATTACTATAATTTTTGATACTGGAGCTACTGAATGCTTTATTTCTAGTAAATTAGTTACAAAACTAAAAATAAAAGTTGGAATAATGGAAAAATCTTGGACTGTACATTATGGAAATAATGTTGCCCATACTGTTAGTAAATGTCTTTTTGGAGCAGTCCTAGAATTACCTAATTTTTCTACTGAAGTAGATCTTTATGTTGCTCCTTTGGGGGTCATATGATGTCATAATAGGTGTTAACTGGCTTGCTGATCATAAATCAAAAGTTGATTGTTTTGAAAAACACATTAGTTGTCTTGATGATCTATAGAAAACAACAGACATCCAAGGGGTAAAATGAGAAATTTCAGTTAGAAAATTGTCACCTATGCAACTTAAAAAGGCCAAAAATAAAGGTTGCACTTTGTATGCAATAAAAATTTCTGAAACAACTAAAGGGGATAGTGATTTCTTGGAAAAAAAATTCCATTGTTAAGAGATTTCAATGATGTGTTTCTAGAAGAACTACCGGTCTTACCCAAATGAGAGTTTGACTTCACAATAGAAATCAAACTAGGAACTGAGCCTATTTCTAAGGCACCTTATGAATGAATACCATTGAACTGGTAGAGCTTAAGGCACAATTACAAGACTTTTTGTCTAAGGGTTTGATAAGACCGAGTGTCTCACCTTGGGGAGCACCAGTAATTTTTGTGAAAAAGAAAGATGGAACACTTAGACTTTGTATTGATTATAGGATGTTAAACAAAGAAACAATCAAAAAATAGATATCCACTTCCTAGAATTGATGATTTGTTTGATCAGATGCATGGTGCATCAGTATATTCTAAGATAGATCTTCATTCTGGGTATCACCAGTTAAGAATCAAAGATGAAGATATTCATAAAACAACCTTTAGGACAAGGTATGGACATTATGAATTCACGTTTTACCTTTTGGTTTGACAAATGCACCTACAAATTTTATGAATTTAATGAATAATATCTTTCAAGAGTACCTAGACAAGTTTGTACTTGTATTCTTGGATGATATTCTTATCTATTCTAAAAGCATTGATGAGCATCATGAGCATTTGAAAATAGTACTTGAAATCTTAAGAAAGAGAAGATTGTATGGTAAGTTGTCCAAATGTTCTTTTTATGAAACAAAAGTGCACTATTTAGGACATGTCATAAGTAAAGATGGAATAGCAAGTTGATCCATCAAATATTGTTTCCATAACTGAGTGGCCTGCACCTAAAAATGTACATGAAGTTAGAAGCTTCATGGGGCTTGTTGGTTACTATAGGAAAGTTTGTTAAGGAATTTTCAAAAGTTTTGCCCCTTGATAACTTCATTACAAAAGAAAGACAAGAAGTTTGTGTGGAGTGATAAATGTGAATCAACATTTAAAACTCTTAAGGATCAGTTAACATCTACACCTATTTTGGCTGTACTAGATCCAAATGGAAACTTTACGGTAGTTACAGATGCTTTCGGTGAAGGACTTGGAGGTATTCTGTTACAAAATGATCATGTTATAGCATATGAGAGCAGAAAAATCAAGTTACATGAGTTGAATTATGCTCCCCATGACCTAGAGCTTGCTGCCATAGTTCATGCACTTCAAGTATGGAGACATTATCTTTTAGGAAGACCTTTTGAATTAAAGACTGATCATCTTGGGCTGAAGTATATTTTCACTCAGCCAAATCTGAATGCAAGACAACGAAGATGGTTAGATTTTTTGTCACAATATGATTTTGACATAAGTTACATTAAAGGAAAAGAAAATAGAGTGGCAGATGCACTAAGTCGTAGGAAACATATTTATGCACTTATAACTTTGAGAACTCAGTTTAAGGATGAGGTAAAAAGTATCATGGAATCTGATTTTTACTTTCAGCAAGGTAAAAACAACACTTTTGCAGATCCAAATGATGTAAGATACAAAGGTTTTAACTTTGATAATGAAGGCATTTTGAGATATGAAAAGTGGGTGTACGTACCTTTGGGAAATGAGTTAAGGAAAAAGTTAATGATGGAATTTCATAATTCACCTTACTCAGGACATCCTGGTATTACAAAAATGCTTGCTGATGTAAAACAACAATATTTTTGGAAAGGGATGAAGAAAGACATAACTGATTTTGTTTCACACTGCTTGGAATGTCAGTGTTAAGGTTGAGCATATGCACCCAGCTGGTTTATTATATCCTCATAGCATACCACAATATAAGTGGTAAGTAATTAGCATGGATTTTGTTCAGGGGCTGCCTATGTCAAGAAATAAACATGATGTTATTTTAGTTGTGGTTGATAAACTGACAAAAGTAGCACATTTTATTGTTGGTAATCTTAAAGATGATTCACCTGTTTTAGCGAAAATATTTGTGCATGAAATTTTCAGATTACATGGAGTACCTGAATTGATTATATCTGATAGGGACCCTAGAATGACATCTCATTTTTGGAAAATGCTAAATGTAGCCTTAGGAACAAAACTAAATTTTAGTTCTACATACCATCTGAAAATAGATGGTCAAACTGAGAGAGTTAATCAGGTTTTGGAAGATATGTTATGAATGTACTGCATGGATCAATAGTACAAATGGGAAGAATACCTTCCTTTAGTTGAATTTTCTTACAATAATACATATCATGCCTCTTTGAAAATGGAACCTTTCGAAGCATTGTATGGAAGGAAATGCAAAACTCCAGTTAGTTGGGATAGCATTGAAGATAGAGAGGTAATTGGACCTGAAATTCTTACTAAAATGGAACAACAAGTTAAAATGATTTGTGAATGATTAAAAGAAGCTACAGATAGGTAGAAAATTTATGCAGATCTGAAAAGGATCGATAAGAAATTTGAACTTGGTGAAAAGGTATTTTTACGTGTTAAGCCTAAAAAGAGCTCTATAACCTTTGGCAAGGAAGCCAAACTATCACCTTGTTTTGTGGGACCTTTCAAGATTATTGAAGTGATTAGCCCTGTAGCTTATCGCTTAGCATTACCTCCCACTTTGTCATGAATGCATGATGTTTTCCATATTTATTTTCTTAAGAAATATGTTTCAGATTTATCACATGTGTTAAATTGGGATTCCTTGTAGGTCCAAGACCCAGGAATAATCATGGTTGAACCCATAAGAGTGATGGAAACTCACCAGTTGCACTTACAAAATCATGAAATTAGTCAATGCAAGGTTCAGTGGGACCAGTTTAATGAAGAAAGTGCAACATGGGAAAACCTTGAGGACATGAAAATTACTTTTCCTCATTTATTTGAACATAATTAGTTCTGATGTTGGAAACAATTAAAGACTTTGTTTTAAAGTTATCTTTAATTTCTACCAGTTTTGGGTAGGTACTATATTTTATTAGTGCTGGAACAACTATTTTAATGTTGTAATAATTTATGAAAACTTGAATTTCTCAAATCTGGTTTCTGTTTGAGAACTTGTGGATAAAAGAACTATAATTATGATTATTTTTCTTGTTTAAAAATATGGACTAAGTTAATCATCGGGATGATGATGCTTTTTAGGAGGGAGGTATGTAATGCCTCTAACATGGTTGATATCTATGATGACTTCTTTACTCGAAGTTGCAAATGTTGATATGTGATTCTTGTTTGAAGATGGTGTACTCTTGTGAACTAAGTAATCATGTTTGTTGTAGATAATATGTTATCTTCTGAAAATAGATACAATTCTTCCATGTCTATTCTGAAATTAGAATGAAGTATTTCATTTCTTCTTATGTTGAATGTTCACTGCATGTGGATAGAGGAAATTGATTCAGCTTAAACTCATTCATAGTCTTTATTGCATTTGAACTTGTGCTTCAGTCTTTATGATCTCTGATGTAGGATAGCTATACCTTGGATCAATTTCAGTGATCCAAGGCATGCTTTCAATTTCATGATGTCAAGGTCATCTTGACCGAGCTGGGTAGAATGTTGGATTTCTGAACCCAGGATTACCATGGGATCACTGGTAACCTTTTCTACTCACGTCCTTCTTATGTGATCTGTGAATGTCATTTTGATTCTTCTTTTGGTAAGATTTAATTGACAATTTTAATAATTGTTAAGGGAACCTAATTAAATCTAAGTTCCTAAGTTGTAAGCTTATCCTAAGTTAAACTGGATGATATTATTATTTTGGTTGTTTATTAGAAAGGGAAACCTAGACTAAACTAATAAACTAACCTAAGGACCTAAGTTGGTTTCTAATCTAATGTTTGTAAACCTAACCTAAGACTTGGACTAGCCTAAAGGGATGGCATGGATGACATACAAAGGGATGTCGGTGGCACCAATCTCTAAGTATTTAAGAGGATTAAATGAGGCTTTAAACTCTTTGTTCTACCAATTTTGGCGAGTGCATGAAAGGTTAGTGGAGGCTGAGTTGGCACCTCTGCTAAAGTATTAGTTGCATGGAATTTTAAACTTGGTAATAGCCAAACATGAGTTGGTGGAGGTGGGAGATAAGGAAGGACTCTTGTCAGTCCTGTTTACATTAATTGATCTTGGAAATTGTGAAAAATAACCTAGGAAATAGGGGAAGTTGGAAGAAAAGATGGTTTTCAGTTTTTCATTGTTCATTTGGTTTTTGTGAGCTTTGTAGCTCTGCATGTGGATTTCATTTTCAAACCTCTAGTTTGAATCTGTGCATGCTTATTTCACCTTGCATGGTGGTGATGGTAACGGGAATTAAGATGAGGAAGTTATAAGAAGAAGGAAAAGAAAGTTTTAGAGCTTGGTCTTTGGCATTTTCATGGAAATTTTCTATCGAGGCTCTGCTTGAAGATTTGCAACAAGGAATAGAAGACATGAGCTCTATCAGGCATGATAGGCCCTATCTCTTTAAGTCTTCTACTTTTATTTAAATGTCTTCATTAAAATAACTCTTGCTCTTTTTGAAACTTTCTGGTTCTGGTTTTATGTTTCTTCTCCTTGCTTCCATGGCATTTCGACTTGGTTTCATGGATGCTTTATGATGTTGAGTGTGTTGTATTATTGTGAATCTAGGTTGTTTTATTTGAACAAAAAATGTGTTAACTTATTTGCATTTGAACTTTCTTTGGCATTGAAATGAATATGTGTTTGTTTCTCTGTTTAATGGATACCTTGACTGGGTATTGTGTATGCATTAATAGTAGCCTATGGTTTTTGTTGAAATCTGTAGATTTTAGCTTGAAAATATCTCCATATTAGTAATGGTTGGAGACTAACCTTATAGGTGGAATTTGTCATGGTCAGTTTGAGAAATACACCTGTGACTTAAGGAAATCCTTGTGTTCTTCGTTTTGGTATGTTTGCTTGTTGATGGCAGTGGGGACCAAACTATTTTTTTTCAACTTGTTTCATGACTATATTTTCGTTACTTGCATGGAATATCCAGCTTGTTTAGATCTGGGATATGCTTATTTTGGGTTCTTCCCCAAATGGGAACTGTATCAAATGTTTGTTTCTTTTGTATAACCTTATCTGGGTGATTGTATCTCTCGATGGAAGTTGAACATGAAAGTATTCCTATGGAATGTTTTGGTTCTATTATTTTTCATTTAAATCATATTTTGTAAACCCATTCTGGGCTTGTGGTTTCCTTAGTAGATATTGTTGATCTTGGAAAGTTTACAAGGATTGTTGATCCTGGGTAAGAATTTTATTGAATGGAGATTGTTCTTATGCTCTCTCTCTGCCCTTCTTTGTTTGGGTAGTTGTAACCTTATCAGGTGAACCAACATAGTAGCTAAGACTGGTATTTTTCTCCTTCTTTTCTTTGTTGTTGTGTTACTTGGAACTTGAACCCATGTTGGGTTGGCCTGCATAAGGAGGAACTGTTAGGTTTGGCTTGTTCAAAGCTAGGTGATAAATCTTAATGGTTTTGTATTCTTGTGGTCTAGTTAAACCTTGTTTTCCTTCTGGGAGGGAAGTATTCTTAAATCTAATGGACACTCTTTTATGAGTTATTTCCAAATATTGGGTTTGTGGAACTTGGGATTATGTAGGTGTGTATTGGCTTTTTCTTTCTCGTTTGCAGTTCTTACTGTCTTGGAACCTTGTGTTATCATGTCATCTTCATGACGTGATACTGTTGGATCTTGTGTATGACTTCCCTTGGGATGGTTGGAGTCTTGTGTTGTTCTGTAATTTGTTGTTTCATTCATTATTAGGATCCTTTCATTAAGATGAGTTCAATCTTTTGGATAAGACTATGAACTGGTATAAAGTTTGGAATTGACTTTTATGTCTCTAACATTAGCATTTGGAATAATAGTTATGTTGATTAAAGGACTACATGGTGATTATATAAAGGACTACATGGCATTATAACTATGAAGATTCAGTTCGATCAAAATAGTATTTCCATTGAGTTACAACTTCATGGCGTTATAACTTAGAATTGATTGAACTTCAAATTTTAGGAATAACCTTTACAGATATGGTTGTTTTTGGGAAGCCTAAATGTTATTTATGTATTGATCATTTAAGATCCTTAACTTGAAATGAGTTCAGGTTTGTAGGGAACTTATACAATGAGTTATGTTGGTCTTGTTTTTAAGATTTTGTTGGATAAACCTTTCTCACCTGTAATGTTGAGATTTTTACTTGATCACTCCTATTCTTAGACTCTGAGTTGAGCCTGAGCTAGGAAAGATTGTTTGATGAAATGATACTTGGATTCTTGTTTGATCTTTCAGTCATAATACAGATTGTTAACATTTTGAATTTATAAAACAACAAACTTATTATAAAAAGGAAGTTTTTTATATCCTTGTAACTTCTTCTTGATTAAGAAAATAGATTGAGTTGTTGAACTTAAGTTGGAAGTTTGGATTTAGAAGTTAAGATTAAGTTTGAAATATGAATTTCTTCTTTATTAAATGTTGTTGTTAGATGACTAGCAGGTTGTAATGAGTTCATATTTGTGGTTGAGATAGAATTAATTACGTTGATTTGATTAGTTCTTACTTAAACAATACTTATTGTAGATTCTATGATCTTTCTCTCTCCTTCTTGGTTTTGTAATATTTTGGGAAATCCTTCTGTTAATTTTATTTTTGATTTCGGAACTATTTCATCTAAAGCAGGGTTCCTTTTATGAAACAGTTAGATAAAAGCACATTGTTTTAATGTTATAGTGCTTATCATGCTTAGTTCATATGAACTGACTCATGCTAACAATTTTGCAGATGGATTTTGTAAAAGATGAAAGGAGAAAGACATATAGAAAGTTACATTTGTTTTACTAAAGAAATTGATCTCTTTATTATGATGATTATGTAGCAGACATTACTTGAGATGTACTTTTGTCGGGAAAAGAAGATGTATTAAAACTAGTTTTATATTGATGCAATGACATTTTGTAATACTTGAAATATTCCTAAGTTTAGTGAGTGGGTCACTCCCTTTTTGATAAATAAATGGCTTGATGATTATTGATTACTGCTTTATTTGTGATACTTTCATTGGCATAAATTGTGATATATTATTAAGTAATATCATTCATGAAGGGGGAAGTTTAGGTATTTATGTGATATGGGATTACGAAACTTATTAGATCTTATAATATATCAGCTTCTTGGTTTAAGGACCTACTCTAGTAGTTGATCTATTTTCAAGTGGAAGAGCACAACTAAGTTGATACTCTTGAGTGGATCCTTAAATAGTAAAAAGGGGAATATGATTGAATTATATAAATGAGTATGAATTCTTTGTTGTGTTTAAGCATATGTGATATGTTTTCATAATTAGGACATTAGTCCTTGTTAAAGGAAAAAGGATATTTTCCTCGTAATTAAACAATGAGATTTAATTGAGATCTTGTTAGGTGTTATGATTAAATTATGAGGATGGTTGGTTGTGTTTTCCTTAAGCAAATTTCTGTAATTGAAATAGGAATGCTTAAAAAGGATAATAAAAGGATTTAGACTTCAACATTATGAAGTCTAAAGTAAAAGTTTCAATAAGCTTGTTATAAGCTAAAACTGAAGTAAAAGATCTAATGATCACACTTTCATAACATTAAGTTCAATCATGATGACATATGAAATAGATAGATAAGATTAAGATAAACATAAGCATGAATTCAGAATGGTTAGGAAAGCATATTTTATCTGCATACCTACCTCTCATATAATTTACACCTTGTAACCTTCTTAGGTTAAATGATGCTTAGTTGACCCTTAAAGCGTTGTTATCATTAATCTTTAAGATAATAATTAATTGGGTTAATAAAGTTATAATCTTAAGTATGTTGGTCCAGTTGAGGAAACTCAGTTGGATGTTGGATCATAGCAACTATGAGCATAGTACCTTCATAATGACAGGGGTCATTACGAGGATACTATGATGCATCCTATTATGCCTCAACACCCCACTTAGTTCGATTAACTCGATTGACATAAGTGGAAGACTGGATCATGGTCCCACCCTAAACAGAGATAGAAACATGATCTAGTGTTGAGGTCAACTCATGTTGACTTAGGGTAACTAGACACACCCAATCGACATAGGTTGATTGAGTATGTCTATGTATCCTTAGTCACCACGAGTAGTCTTCCACACTAGTGCATGTTGTCTGCCCTTGTCTAGTGTGAAACCTTGAATCAGATTGAGTTGACAGAAGTCAAGAAAGACCATTCTAGATAACAGAACAAGTGTGGTGAGGGACATATTCCTTTCGATGAGTATGCCATGTCTAGGAATGTAAACATGTTTTAAAACTTTGGCCAAAGTATCGCAAGCTTCTGGTTGCATTGTCCTATGTCACCTAGTCTAAGATGCAGGATTTCAGATGAATATCGGTAACAGATATTCAGATAGGCTTCTTAGACATAACACTTGGGTACCCCTAATAGGGTGAAGGAACCAAGTATACATAGTATACACATTATTAAGTTAACATGAGAGATCGGTTTAATACCGAGTCATGGAATGAGAGATCAGTGTCCAAGTCATTTACAGTTGCATATGGTTTTCTGTTATGAGATGGATTGGAAATGGAATGTGTGTTCTAAATTATATTAATTTAGAATAGAGAACATTATGTAAAAAAGTTTTCTCCTAATTGGCTTGGACCCTACATTGTTACACATACCTATGGATTAGGTGCTTATCGTTTATCTTCTCTTGAAGGTAAAAACATAAGCCCCTTAATGCCTTACATCTTCGACCATTTTATTGTTGTATCAAGCACTATATCACCTTTTTTCTATTACACACTCATCCCTTGAATATCCATTTATTCATCTACTCTTTTTAAGGATCAATGACGCAACAAGAATCATGTGATTATCTGTTACCTTTCAACCTTATCTTAAATATGAGTACCATGGCTCTACTCATGGCATGATTCTCATGGATACTTTTCATTCTTTTTAGGATGGAATCCCATGGTCGTCCGTCACTTCAAACTTCTCTTTCATAATTAACCTCTATGTATTATGGTTTTTTCTTCATAACAAAAGCCTATACTCTTTTATAGTCTTGTCCATTACCTAAAAGTACAAATAATTCAAAATTAATATATGGTATTTTCAAATTCCCCTCCTTGAATCAAACTCCTTATAAATAGATGAATCCCTCAAAAAGGACATCTATCTCTCTATCTTGCTGCTATAAATAGACTTCTCCCTCGAAGGACAACTATACAAAGCTAGCCCTATTGTACATAGTCTATCCAAAAAGAAGACTATTTTTGAAAAATAAAAATAAAATATTTTGAATCTTCTGACATCGATCAACTTCACAAAGACCTCAAGGATTCATTCTATGCATCTCACATAGACTTCCCACATCGATCAGTCTATAAAACAAAAGCAAAAAGAAAATACAAAAATCAAGAAAAGTACAACTTTTTCATCATGGACTTACCTATTTTTGTTTTGGATATCTTGTAGAAGGGGCATGTTGTCTCACAACAAGGTTACTCTAATCAAACCACTCCACCTCAACTTCCTTTCTTTTCCTTCTTCTACCTACTCAAGGGACATGGCACACATGCGGAACTTCGTGATCATGTAACTTATTTCACCATTGGAAAGTTCAAACATGCAATGCCTTGTGGGATCTAGGTTCATAAGCCCATCCTTGGTATGCTCATTCAAGTCCTTTCCAGTTCTAAAGCATTTTTCCTCTTTTACCTTTCACCTCTTGTCTTACTTATTGATTCTGCTACATAGGACTGACCTTCTATATTTACTTGCTTGGATTTATTCTATTGTCACCTACCTCAACATTCCTCATCTACTTTTATCAACCTATTTTAAACATTTCACCATGCCTAAACAACCTAGACTCAACCATGCCTAAACAACCTTGACTTAATCATTCCTAAATAACCTAAACTCAACCATGCCTAATCAACGTTACCCATTTACCCATACCTAAACCAACTAACCTACCCATCTACCTCACCATATTATTCCCTATCATATGGGAGAAATACATCGGCTTTAGGCCCCTTTTCTTTGGGGCTATGTAGGAAGCAATCTGAGGGCATGGGGCCCTTGGAGGTTAGCTTGGCCACTCTTTCCCCTGACCATTCCTCCCTTTAACACACGTCATAACCTAGTTAGTTTCCATCTACATAATAAATTGGAAATTGACATATCAAAAAACATACATCATTTCATTATACTTGAATCATCTAACATTTCTATGATATCAATTACTAGGAAATTTAACCAAACCCTATCTACAACACATAATTTTCCATTCAAACAATGACTTGAAAATTTATGACTCAACATACCTACACCTATGAATCAACCATGCCTAACATAACCTACATTCCATAAATAAACAACACTTCAACGTTTCATACCCCATCATACCTAGTCAACCATGCCTCACAACCTAGACTCAATCATGCCTAATCAACCTTGACTCAACCATGCCTAACCCACCTAGTTTCCATAATAACAATAACCATGGAAATAAAACCAAGTACATCATCAGTCCAATATCATCATCAGTTATATCAAGGGAATGTTTTTGTATCAATACATATACATACAAATATAAATAAGTACCAGTCTCTCAAAAAATATCATGTATAATCTCGCATCTTCGGCACATAGGCCGGTATATGTATAAAAAATCAAAATGCAGTATCACCTATCATCTATTCTCACCCCCATATATGAACCTCACCTCATG
Organism: Taxus chinensis; assembly: GCA_019776745.2. Classification (NCBI taxonomy): domain Eukaryota; kingdom Viridiplantae; phylum Streptophyta; class Pinopsida; order Cupressales; family Taxaceae; genus Taxus; species Taxus chinensis. Next base: position 983,872,884 of record CM034146.1, read on the forward strand.
TCTCCCCTATATCTACCTCAGTAGTTGTAGCCCATATAACTCCCACGCCATACCTCTATATGTAGGAAAACCAACATAGGATCTCCATACTATGTCCATGGTTTAGCTACCTCTACCTCAGCTTGGCACAAATCCTAGTCATTTTATCCCTTAAAAAGTGTTAAAATTCATCTCCTCTGTCATTTTCTACAACTTGAAACGTTATAATGAATCCGTAAAACATTTTTTTCCCTTTTTTACCCTACCCTCGAATTAACCGACATCGCTCTCTAGCCCTAGTATATCGACATCAATTTTCCATTACCAATGTCAGTTTACTTAAACTCGGTGTCGGTCACCTTCTCACCAGCCTATAACTAATTTACATTCAATTTTTCCACCCATGTTTATTTTTATCATAGCCATCACCTCACCCCAGACTTGTAACCCCACCTAATGACCTTATTACCTACAACCCAACCTCACTATCAGTTGGGGCATGTTTTTTCCTCTAGCATGGCCTTACCTACGGCCTTTCCTAAAACAACCAGCCCAACCCCACCCATTTTTGACACTCAAGTTCACTTACTCGCCATACCTTACGATGACGCTACTCGTGTTGTTCAACATAATGACCTTGCCTTGCCTAATGTCATGTTGTTTATCCTGACCAAACCTTTGGTGTTATGGAACACACCTATTGCTCATTCCTACACCTCACTTAGTTATGTTTCAAGACTGTATCTTATACCTTGGATACCTAGCTCACATCAACCTTGTTTGGATAAACCTATCAACCTTTGACGATGTTGAGTTTGCGAGCTCTTCATCCCTGTACCTTATCACATTCTATACATGTGTGTGTGTGTGTGTTTGAATGCCCTTGCCTATTCCCCACAACTGATCTCATCACACCAATACCCAAACCTCCCTAATTTTCATCACTTCCCCATTTATCAAACCACTCGCCGACTCCGTTTATCACCTCATCAGTTCCTGGTTTAAGGGGGATCACCTCCACCCATACTTGGGGCAACCTAACGTTCACTCATACCTGGGACAATGACTTCTTGTTTTTTTCAGTGTCGCTTATCAATACAAGCTACGTGATAAAAAAGGGAAAATGTAGACACCAAATTTGGGTCGCATGCCTCTCAACCCCTTTCAATTAATTAACGTAACACATTTACCTAACCATGACCCCTTACCCCACGTTGATATTAATTTAATCACTTATAATTGAACTAATATCTATCCTCCCATTATTAATTAATTTAATTATTTTAATTGAGTTAATTTAATCCTCACACATCCACTCACCCTGGACCCATTCCAGGGTCATTTAACTCACAATGACCAAGTCATCACTCTCAACATTGAGTCATCACTCCCTATGTTGAGTCACCACTTGACCTAACTAATTGATACTTCTTTCTAAACCTAACTTGACTTCTTATATGATCTTCTGACCTTTTATAACAAGAAATCCACTCTCCTAAGTGGAATCAACTTTGAAAACATGCCAAATCTGGAAATATATGCCTATTTTTGGTAAAAAGGACTAATTCACCCTAACCGATGTTAGTTTATCCTTGGTCGACACCAATTACCTAACTAGCATTGGTCACTTTATATACAGTTTCAAAACTCTTCACCCAGGTTGGTCATTCATTTATTAGAGCCTTATTACTTTCAAGCTCGAATCCTCAAACCTTCCTACATTCAGACGATAAACACACACAAAACCAGTGCAAGACAATCAGCCAGTTCTCCTTCTAGAGCATTGGAATACTCACAGGAGCACAAAAGTTGCATTGTCATGGCATTGGACCCAAACATCTCTTCTCTGATCAATCACCAACCATCTTCATTCACAGGATTTGTAAAACACCAAGTAAGTATTGTGATATTCATCATTTTTGCTTATTAAAGTGTAGATCTCTTGCTTCTTTTTGTATTTCAATTCTTCCATTACCTATATATATGCTTCTTCCCACCAACCCATTATTTAACCATCCCAAGCCCTATCACCTTTTTTAACCACCTTCTCAGTATTCTTGAGTCTTCTTAGCCATATTACGACCTAAACCACACTACCCTCACTCTTTGTGCAATCACAGAGAGCCTAAAAACTCATTTTCAATAGTTTACTACCTATTGCCCCTACCAATGTTGGTTCCATGTGTTTCACCGAATATGTTATATGATAAAATAGATAAGGTAAAAGGTCACGGAGGATTACCTGTAATATGTAGGTTGAAGGTTGAATGCGCACATTACTAACTTTATCCAATATTATTGTAGAGAACTCCTTTTTGTCTGGGAAGGACTACCTATAGATACAAAGCAAGACCACCAAATGATATTAAATAGAAAGAGTCAAAGGATTTCCTGGCAAGGCTAGATCTAGGAAGCATGATGCTTCCTTGAATGGCTATCAATCCTATGTTTTTATCAAATCAATGAAAGTAAATATGAGAAATAAAGTTCCTATTGCTAACACTTTGATTTAGGTATCTCAAAACATTATAAAAAAAACTAGATTAAGAAAATTGTTGAAATTTAAACTAATATAGCATCAGGAAAGGTATTTTCTGGTTAAGACAAGTCACAGAGGTGTTAGGTAAGGTCATAGAGGTATCTGGTAAGGTATGGGTGGAGTTTAGGTGATGTTAGAGGTAGTTTGGTGAAGGTTAATAGAAAACATAGTGACCAATATCGGTCCGGTGATCGATTCCGGTAGAGAGGGGAGACTGACGATGGTTAAGGTGACTAGCGTTGGTAGGGGCAATTTTATATTGAATTATTAAACAGAGGCTTTTAGGATCTTTTTTATTGCACTGAGAGTTAGGGTAGTGTGGTTTGGGTTATAATATAGTTGAGAAGACTCAGGGATACTAATAAGGAGGTTTGGAATGATGCCAAGGCTTAGGATGGTTGAATCATGGGTTGCAAGCAACAGAGGAAATAAACTACTAAAAGGAGCAAAAGATCTATAAAATAATAAACCAAATGATTAGAATCACAATACTTACTTATGTCTTGTAGATCTTGAGAGTTGGAATGGTTGATGGTTGATTGGAGAAGAAGTGCTTTAGTCTAGTACCATGACAATACGACTTATGTGCTCCCGTGAGTATTCCAATGCTCTAAAAGGGAAAAATGAATGTTTTTCTTAAACTCTGGTTGTGTGTGTTCATCGTTTGGATGCCGGATGGCTTGAAGATTCATGCTTCAATGCAATCATGCCCCAATAACTAAATGACCAACATGTGTAAAGAGTTTTGAAAGTGTATATCAGGGAACCGATGGTGGTTAGGTGACCGGTGTCGGTTGAGGGATAATCGGAGTCGGTAATGGCGGGAAAGTCTAGGTTTACCAAAAATAGGCAGATCTTTACTATTTTTGGTGTGATTTTGATTGAGTCCACTTAGGAAAGTGGAGTTCACATGAGAAAAGGCAGGAAGGTCATAGAAAAATTCTAATAAGGTTTAGGAAGAAGTCTTAGTTATTTAAGTTAAGTTGTGACTTAGCACAGGGAGTGATGACTAAGTGATGAGAGTGATGACTTGGTCATTGTGAGTTAAATGCCCTTGGAATGGGTCCAAGGTGAGGTGTAACGATGAGGTGGAGGTGTGATGGTGAAATTAACTTAATTAAATTAATTAATAATGTGAGGATGAATATTAGTATAGGATGAAGGGGTCGTGACTAATTAATTATATTACGTTAATTTATTGAAATGGAACAAGGGGAGTGTGACCCAAAAAAAATTTCTACCCCCTGATCACCATCAATTTCATCCCCATACTAGAATTGGTCACCCAACCCGACCGATACTGGTCTCTATGTTTTTTATAAACTCATACCAGCAAGCATTCCTTTTATCCAAAACTAACCCAGACCTCAACCAACCATCCCTAAACCCTTACCAGACCTTTGACACACCTGCCTTACCTAAAAAAAACTCTGGTTCTAATTATATTTAGTTTTGCGTTTGATATTTAGCATTGAATCTAGAGTATTGTGTGTATGAGAAACCTAAATCATTACATCGCAATAGGACCTATTTATTTTTGTTTTTTGTTTACATTAAATTGTTATTAAATGGTGGATTGACAACCTCTCTAGACCACACTTTGTATATCTAGCATACGTTAGGTAGTCCACAGTCACATTCTATTTAATACTCTTTTTGTGGTATTTCTTTGCATTCATAGGTAGTTCTTCCCAAGTAAAAAGGAGCTCTCTACAATCTGCTTGGATAATGTCAACAACGTGCACAATCTACCTTCCACCTTCACTTCATAGGTATTCCTCCTTAACCATTTACCCTCTATCTGTTTTGTCATAGAAAGTGTAAACTTATTGGTAAAACAATATGATATGCTTAGAGGAAATGACAATAAATAATTGATACGACCTGTGTGATGTAATACAACATGATTATGCCAAAATAAGAGGGGAGGGATTGTGCAATGGTTATGCCCCCTAAGCGTTCATGTAGTAGGAATCAACCGATAAGGTTGAGGGATGAAGGTTCATCGACTGGTTCCTAGGATGAGGAAAGTGTAGGACCATGCTTGAGTAATGGTGGTATGGTAGACAAACACTGCACTGGAGGAATGAAGTCGATATGCATGCGATGGGTGGACAAAAGATGAATATCGTAGCATAGTAAAGTGTGTGGGCAATGGATATCGAGCTAATGTCATGTGCAAAGGGGCGGATAATCCACGTGGAATAAAATAAGGCAGTGATTGGCGGTGAGACGTGGTGATGGTCTTAGGAATAGGCCTATGCCAATGTGTAGGGCTAATGGAACTGTTTGGTCACATAGAGGCCAAACGAAAAGGTGAAGTAGGAGTAGAATGTATTGTAGGAAACATCATAGGAGTTGTGTGAGGAAGAGGAGATTATGTACGAGGAGTGGTACTAAGAGGTGTTGATAATGGAGGTAAAGGAGGGATGTTGTTAATGGAAATAACCTGATTATTGTAAACAAATTTAAGGCATAAGTGGTTCTTAGAAATAATAGATTGGGATTGGAAAATCCAACTGAGATGAAAAATTAGGTCATATCCTTAGACTTCTTGACTAACAAGGCAAGGGGTTAGAAGATTGAGAGGACTAACTGTGATATGTAACTTAACAACACCATAGGGTCTTTTAAACGGATAGTCAATTTTTGATGGAGGATAACTGATAGATTGTAAGAAGGACAAGGAACATGCATTAATAGGGGAAGATGGATCAACCTTAGTGTTGTTGATAAAGTTTGAGCCAATGGATTCCTGAATATATAAATTATTGAATACGAATGTTGCGTGATAATCAGTGTTAGAAAAAAAGATGATGGGTTATGTTGTGTCAGTGTTAGCAACTAATAATTTAAGAGCGCCTGAATCTGGCGGTATTACGGCATGGTATGTATGATTAGCGGAAGATTCCATGGAATTTGTGTCACATTGGTGGGATTTATTATTAAATATTTTGATTTTACCCTTGTCCTTAGAGGGATCAGGACTAGTAGGTTCTGTAATTCGAGTTTCTTGTTATCAATCAGGTCTTGAATAATTGTGCAGATTTTTAGACATCGATTTGTAGAGTGTCCCACACAGCGATGATAATTGCAATGGAATTTTTCATTGTAATTTCATACATTGGGTCATGATGGGTCTAATTCAAGTGGTGGAGGAAGGATATTGAGGTTGTTGCCGAGGAGTTGCTTTAAGATAAGATGTGGTGCCATGGGAAGGTTAGTAAACGTGCACTTAGGCGATTAGGACTGAACTTCCTTAAAATGGGTAATGGCGTTAACAGTGAGTTTATTGTCAGTTGGCTTAGATGTAGAGGGTTTGAATGGTGTCTTGTTTTGAAAATGAGTGGAGGAGGAAGGTTGCTCCTGATACTTAAGCTTGTTGATGGATAAAATTTTAGATTCATGGAGCTTAAGAGTATAGTAAAGTTGATTAAAAGAAGAAAAGGTGTCAAAGAGAACACTTTCTTGGAGAGGTGGTAAGAGACTCTGGATAAATAGGTCTTGCAGCTTAGAAACAACGAGGACATTAGTCATTTTAGCGAGATGATTCTTATATCATAAAACATAGTGAATTGTTCATTGGGGCCCTGTTTAAGTTGTGCTAGCTGGGCATAAGACATCTTAGAACCTATGTTGATGAAGAAATGTGTGAGAAAAGCATCGACTAGATGGGTGAAGGAATTTATTGAATGAATAGGTAGATCGTAGAACCAACACATGGCATAGTCATGGAGACTACGAGGAAATATTTTAGCTAAGAGAATATGATCTTCAACAAAATCGAGACAAGCAACATGAAAAGCATGCAAGTGCTCCTGTGGGTCACCATGCCCATTGAAGATGGGCAATTTAGGGCTGAAAATTTTAGGAGGAAGAGGGTAAGTAGAGATGATAGGTGCAAATGAAGTATGCAATAACAAGGTCGAATCCAAAGATGGAGATGTAGTAGCTTGTTATAACTTATAAATTTGAGCCTGAAGACCGTGATAAAGAGAGGCTAAATCTTGATTGCCGACAGAGGAGGTTTTCCATTCATGTGAGAATAAAGGAGGTGTAAAATGATTAGTAGGAGTGGGAACATAAACCAAAATAGTACATATGGGTGGAATCATAGAAGCAGATGGTTTAGTGGTTATAGAAGTGGGTAAAGCCACAAAAGAATTGAGTTTGGCCAATTTGGTAGCCTCTTCACGAGCCACATACAAAAGTAAATCGAGATCATGGGGGTCTTCAACAAGGTGATCATTGATGGATTTGAGATGGGATTAAGTAAATTCTTCAGAAGAGGGATCCATAGGGAAGGAATAAGGAAACCCTAACAAAGCACAAATGGTTGGGTTCACCAAAATGATTAACTAAAAATGGAAAACTAAACTAATACAATGAAAATTATAGCCACTTAGTTAATCTAAATAGGAGGACTAAAATGTTGTAATAAATGGACTATAACAGTATGGAATAATTGAAAAATAATTATACTAAGTGAAATAAAACCCTAAGTATGCAAGTAAAGAAGGAGAAATGACTTAGTTGATTAAAGAAAACTGTTGTAGGTTGTTACAAGTATGATAATAAAATCTAGAGGTAAGAACAAACACCCAGAAGTCCTGTGAAGGCTAGATTTGGAGGATCTGAGATGACTGGGGCACTTAGGAAGGTATTGAGGCCATCTGGGGTGCCTTGGTCTACAGATTAGGTGCCCAGGTCTCTGTAAATGCCTAGAATCTTAATTCTGTATGGTCACAAGATGATCTGAAACATTGTCTGTTTGTCACACTAGATTCTCTGAGTTGCACCAAATGTATTGAATGATGCAACGACGACCTGCAAGAACAAAGGAAGTATAAAACCACAAGAAAAATAAAATATGTTGAATGAATTAGTCAAACTGATCTCAACCCAAACTAGTGGTTTTGTCATTAAGCGTTGCACTACATTTCGGACCCGGATGTAGTTCTGGTGTGTGTGCATGTCGTGCCCTAGGTTCTCTTGTGCCAATCACACTTTGTGAAGAAGTGAGCAATAATAATTATAGAAAATGTAATAGCATGTGTGCATGGAAAAGAATACAATCCCTCCCCCTATGTTGTGTGTTTTGATGTAGATCTCCTAGTCTGTATGCATAACACTATGTGGATGCAAGTGATGCAATGGATGCAACTCTAGATAGAGTGATAGTAGTATTTAACGTTAGGACCCTTATTATGGTCTTATAACTTTATATTTATAGGGTTTTCTTTCTCTAATTTCGTAATTAACCCCGATATGGCCGACTAGGAAAACGATAAGGATGAAAAATGGCTAGAAAGACCCCAAAAAGAAGTAGGAAAGTGGAGCATAGATCAAGGTATCCCAAGTGGGACCAAGGTGCCCCGAGGTGCCCTAATACAAGCCTAGTCACCTAGGTTTAGGCTTAAATTCCGAGACAATTGTGAAATAGGTGGATATGTGGGAGGAAATGTGCGAGAGTGAAGAAATAAAATATAAAATAAATGTGGCCAAAAGGTGGGATTAATTAGTACTTTATTCACTTAAGAACCCTCTAAATAGTAGTATAAGACCGGGCTAAATAATGCTTAAAGTGTATGATTTTGTGTCTATAACAACCAAAACACGTATTTACCACATTTTCTATCCATACACCGAAATTCAAATGACCCAACCTCTCTACATCAATTTCATGAACTTCTAGCACATGAGTTATATAACCCATGGTTATGTCATCATCTCTGCTACAAGTTTTTTGTTTGAGACTAACATTATTTGTGACAAAATCTCTTCTATCTTTAGGACATATATTGATGGTGCTTTCAGTGTCATCACTACAATCTCCATCACTCTTTGCATTATAATCCTCAGAACCACTAAAAATGTTTTCACTTACCAAATTGGGGGGAATCGATGAATTTGCATGCTTTTAAACTTCACTCTCTTCCTAAGCAATTTAGTATCATCGATTCCCAATATCTGTCAAGGTTTCAAATTCATCAACAGAGAAAGGAAATTTTACTCTTCCATCCAATACTATGTTAAGACTGACAACCACAAATCCTCTTCCCACATCTTTGGAATGTAGTGTCTTCCACTTGGATGTACTCTTCCCTCTGCAAATTTGGTTCCTTTTGAAAACAAGTCCACATGATCATCCTCTACAAATGCAAAATAATTCGTTGTTGTAACAACATAAAATAAAAAATTTGTGAGATGATGGAAAATATCTTAAATAATTGCATAAAATAAATTAAAAATTATCATGCATGTACAACCATAAGTATATTAAATACACATAGCACATGAGCTGTGAACTTCTATAATTCAGTAAGGTTTGGAAATAATTCAAAATTATGCATGTAATTTAGAAATATTTACAACACGATTTCTAAACTATGATTGAACTTGACTCAATTGAATTTAAATGATGAGAAATAAATAGAGGTTTCATTTCCATTTGTTAACCGCTTCATCCAAATAGAGGTGAAATAAATGAGGTTGAATTTAAACGATGAGAAATAAATAAATAGTGGTAAAATAGAAGTTAATTAGAAACTTGATTGTTAACCGTTTCATCCAAATATTTTCATCATATTAACATAGCATATATTTCTTTTTCAAAAATTCCTCATACTTCTCATATTTTGTGACTATGAGCATGGGCATCTATCCATTTTAAACAATCTCATAAAAGGATGTAATTGTCATTCATTCTGTATGTTTCCCATTGGAGAATTTTTCTTTCTTTATGAGAATGGGCATATGTCCATTATCATCACACTGATAAAAATCTTTGTTTATATGAGAACTAGTATATGCCCATTCTCATCACAATCATAAAACTCTTTGTTTGTATGAGAATGGGCATATGCCTATTCTAACCATTCTACCTCATTGAACAAACATTGAACTTGATCATTATTATATCACTATAAAGGATGTGGGAATGAGCAATTGTCCATTATATATATATATATTTCTCTTTTATGATTCTTATATGAGAATGGGCATATGTCCATTCAATACAAGATAAGAATGTTTGTTTGTATGAAAATTAACATATGCTCATTATGTCTATGTGTATTTTTCTTCTATAATTCTTATATGAGAATGGGCATATGACCTTTCAATACAGCATAAAAAATGTTTGTTTGTATGAGAATGGACATATGTCCGTTCTGTCTATGTCTATTGCAACAATCATTTTATTTTTCGTAATGTAAAATATTATTTGAAATTTATAGGTATTATTAAATGATACAATATTATTTCTTGTATTTAATTATTAGTATTATTAATTAATGTTGTTAATTAATTAATTTTGATTAGTCCTAATATGATATGTTAAATACATATTCTTTGATTTCTAATTTTTTTATGATTAAATTTAAATATTATTACTAACCCATTCTAAACATTATAATAAATGAAGCATTATAAGTAGTGAAGCATTATAAATATTAATGCAAGTTATGTCGTTAATTAGTTTTATAATGTTTTATTATATTTTTAAAAATGATTTTAAAAATGCACAATAATTAATTAAGCATTAAAAATAATGGCGATTAAGTTGTTAATTATGATTATAAAGTTTAATTATATTTTTTATAATATTATTTAATTATTTTAAAATTATTTTATATTCGTTTGATAATATAATTAGATGTCATTTTTAATATAATAAATGAATTTTATTAGTAATATTAATTCTTGTAGTTAATATTAATTGATAGAATATGTTTTTGAAATTAATTATAATATTATTGATTAATTATTTGAATTAGCACTAATACTAATTAATTATAATATTATTAATTAATGTTATTAATTTATTAATGTGTTAAAATTAATTTATTAGTTTAGTAATTTTATTAATTAATATTATAATGTTAATTTGTTAATATTATTAATTAATGTTATTACTATTAATTTGTCCATGGCATAGTGAGACCCATTAATTTGCAAATAAATTGTTTACCACCTTTTATTAAATGAAGGTACTTGTTTTTCAAACATGTATTTGAGCAATCGTTGGAGGGAAATTGACGAAATTAATGGCAATTAACTCTTTTGTGGCATGGTAGAGAGAATGTTGGCGGTTACTGTTTTTTATTATGGTAGAGATCTTGGGAATTGCAAGGTTAACCATGGTTGATGAAGCTATGTCTTTCTTGTTCATCCTTTCCGTTTTCTTTTTCATCTAGTTTCAGCTTTTTTTTGTCCTTCTGCTTTGGGCTGCCTGTATTTTATTATATCATTTCGTCCGAGAAATAGAAGATTTGTGTTTTGTTACACCGTTTCATCCTATTAAGCAGAAGATTTGATAAATATTTCAGAGATATTGTTTGTTCTCTCCACTAAATTTGTGTTTAGCCTTTCCGCTTTGGGGTCCCTCTATTTCGTAAAACCATTTCGGATTTGGAAGCACAAGATTTGAAGAAAATTTCAAGCATGAATTATTCTAACTCGTTCTTGCTGAGTTATTATAGATGAAAAATATCATTTGATTTTCTTTCCCTTCTATTATGTTCTGGGTTTAATGATAATGCCCTATTTTTTATCTTCTATATTTTTTGATCTAGGTATTAAGAATAGCACTTCAATGTTTTTAAATACATGCATAGTTGTTAACCTAATTGTAGTTGATAATACGGGGAGTTATCTGTTATGATTTTACCAAAGTACAAAGTGGTCTTACCACATGGGTGGCATAACAAGCATTGTTTATTTTCCCAGTTATGCGATCGAGTTCTGCAGGCAATGACTCGTTATTAGAAGAAGAATTTACTCTTATATAGTGAAGAAATTTTTTACTTTTTTTCTAAATTGAAGATAAGTTTCAGAGATATTTCTAACTCTTCTTTGTTGTATTCCAATTTTTTGGGTACAAAATAATGTCATATTTTAGATTTTTTGTATTTTTTCTATGGGTTTTAAGAATATCACTTCAATATTTTCATTGTAATACTTGCATAGTTTTTATCCTCCATAGTTTATTAAAGGATGCATCTAAAAATGACTGCTTCATGCATGTTTCAGACTCTTCTTTGTTGTATTTCAAATTTATGGGTATAAAATAATGTCATATTTTAGATTATATGTAATTTTGATATGGGTTTTAAGAATATCACTTTAATATTTTCATTGTAAGACTTGCATAGTTGTTATACTCCATAGTTATAAAAGGATGCATCTAGAAATGACCATTTCATGTATATTTTAGAGTCTCAACATGATCAAATTCACTTGCAAAAAATGTTATATGATTCTAAGAAATCCACTTCCAATCCTTATTGCTAAGATGAGTAGATAACTATTTTATTATTACAAAAGTAAAGTGTGGGGTTACAACCTAGGTAGTGTTACTTATTTTTTGAGCTAGGTGGCATAGCTGCGCACAGGACTAGATGGGATGGGAAAGCTACAATGACTAAGCTCAGTGGGAAAGCTGACATTCTAAGATTCACAAGAAATTTGACATTTTGAGTTCAGTGGGAAAGCTGATCTACTGAGCTGACGGTCAAGATATGGCGGTTTAGCTGGTTTGTCAAACTGGCCTATCGAGATGACCATTCAAGATGGCTCGATCTAGCTCACCAATCGAGTTCGCTGGATGAGATGGGCAGGTGAGGTGACCTGACTAGCTGAGAGTGGGCAAGGTTGAGTGTCTGATATGGGTGTGACTTTCCAAGTTGGGATAGGTGGATGAATTACCAAGTTGGGTAGGCGAGTTGGCTTATTGAGTTAGGCTAGCCAATTGACCTATCGAACTCACTTGACAAGCTAAGTAATATTAAATTTGAATCTTTTTCATATATGAATTAAAATGATTAAGTTCAATGTTTTATTTAATGATCAAATTCCCCGTCTCATAATTGAAATAATCAAAATAAGAATACATATATAAAATCCATCTTGTTTTATAATTCACAATTTCCCATTCTCATAGCCTTTATAGAGTTATTAAAAAGAATAAGTTCAATATTGTTTGTACTACAATGATTAGAATTGGAATACACCCATTATCATATAAAAACTATTTCATCTTACATTGAATGGTTAGGCATCTTATTCCTATAGAGGTATTAAAATGCTTATGTATCAATATTTCTTGTATTAGAATGTTGATAAGGAGCATTTTCCAATTTACATACAAAAGAGTATTTATGTATTGTATTGAATGGGTAGTTGCCCTTTATAAAACATGAATCATATAAGAAAAGTAGATAGTATTTATTTTGGTTTTAAAATGGGTGATTCCCCATAATCTCAACCTTTGTAGGTATTAACATTATTATAATCAATATTGTGTCAAATGAAAACTGCCCAATACCATATAAGAATCATAAAATAAGAAAATTGATAAAATCTAATATCGTTTTAGAATGGCAAGTTTCCCACTCTCACAGCCCTCATATAGTTTTTAAATTGATTAAGTTAAATATTTCTTGTATTAGATTGACAATTCCTTTTCACTCTTATATCCTATTACTTTTCCCATAGTAATGATCAAGTTTAGTATTTCTTGTATTGCAATGATAAGAATGGGCATACGCCCATTCTCATACAAACAAATTTTTTTAATCTTGAATGGGTAGATGCCCAATCTCTTATAGGAATCATAGAAGAAGAATTTAGGTTGAATTTATAAGATGAGAAATTAATAAATAGAGGTTAAATAGAAGTTAATTAGAAACTTGATTGCTAACTGCATCGTCATATAAATATATTCGTCATATTAACATAACATATATTACTTTTACAATAATTCTTCATACTTCTGATATTACCTAACTATGAGAATGGGAATTTATCTCATTTTAAACATTATCATAAAAGGATGTAATTCTCATTCATTCTTTATGTTTCACATAGGAGAATTTTTCTTTCTTTCTATATTGAGTTTATGAGAATGGAGCATATGCCCATTCTCATCACAATGATAAAAATATTTGTTTGTATGAGAAATTGCATATGCCCATTCTCATCACAATAATAAAACTCTTTATTTGTATGAGAATGGGAATATACCTATTCTAACCATTCTACCTCAATGAAGTCAATATTGAACTTAATCATTTTTAATATCACTACAAAGGATAGGGGAATGGGAAACTTGTCCATTCTAAAACAAATTAAATATTACCTCTATTTTTCTTCTATGATTCTTATATGAGAATGGGCATATGCCCATTCAATAAAAGATAAAAATTTAAATATATGGAGAAGGTGTAGAACATGTAATAAACATTTAAATATATTCATAAATCTTATATCCAATCATAATAGTAAAATAAATAATAATATTCATAACATATATGACATGTCATTAATAATCTTAATACTATTAAAATTTGAAACAAGTTTTTACTAATTATCCATGATTACATATCTCCATCTCTTTATGTATAAATTATATCAATATATATTTTGTTGATTCTCTACGCAAGGTTTTTTTTTTTGATTCTCAGTGCTTGCCATGGCAATCCCTCTACTACCGGGGCTCTTTCCTTAAGGAGGAATTGAGGGAGATGGCCTTATATGGCCCTATATCCTCTACTAGGCTTCGAATAATCTTCTGGATTGATTCTGAACTCGGTGGAGAAATCCATGGAAAGTATTATTGGGGATGATTACATGCAAGGCTGTGGTCAAGCTCATGTCAATGTTGAGGTCGCTTCCTTTTTCTTCACCCACCTGGTGATCCTTGGAGGATTCAAGGATGAGGCCCTACAGATTTCTGGGCATTTTATTCAACCTAGACACATGGTTGGTCTTGCGGAAGTGGTGGAAAATTTTAGTTTTCCCACATGCTCTTTCGAAAATTTCAATGGTAGTTGATGGGGATTTGGTTGCTTAGGGCTATGTTGAAGAATTAGAAATGAGGTATCAATGACTCTTTTGTATTTTGTTTGTTTTAGTTCATCAGAAAATATTGATTGAATGAGGAAGGTCCTTCCTACTTATCCTCCCTAGACTCTACCATAATTCACCATGAGCCATCTCGAATTGATAAACTCGAATGAGGTACTCCTACCTATATAGCCCCCTAGACTTGGAAGCTTTATCATTTCGAATTGGCCCTGTTCCAGCTTGAATTTTCAAACTCAGGAGAGGACGGGATGGCTTCATATACTTCTCTTCTAAGGGTTGCACAATCTAGCTCTCAAGAACAAAAAATTGTAGTAGCTCCACCTAAAGCTAAAGGTTCAAGAACATCACTAGCTCAAGTTGAAGGTCCTACTATAGGAAGTCAAAGTGAATGTTGAAGTTTCTTAATTATCAGAATAATAATACTCCTATGTATCTTAAACTTATTTCCAGCTTTTGGGCTCCCTATGCTTCTCGATATTGTATACAATGTTTTGTAATGGAGGGATACCCAAGAACCCCCTGGTTCAAAGCTCTGGTCAAAATTGTTTATCCATAAAAAAAAACCTCAAACATGGCTATGAAGTTTTTTGAAAATTTAAATTTTATTTTAAGTGCTAATAATTAAACCTAAAACATGGCTACGATATTGTTTAATATTTACATTTGTTTTTGTCCTTATGGCATAGTGAGACCATTAATTTGTAAATAAATTGTTTACCACCTTTTATTAATTTAAGGTACTTGATTGTCCAAACACGTCTTTGAGCACCCATTGGAGGGAAATTGGTGAAATTAATGGTAATTAATTCTTTTGTGGCATGGTAGAGAGAATGATGACAGTTACTATTTTCTGATGATGGTAGAGATCTTGGGAATTGCAAGGTTAACCACTGGTCGGATGAAGCTATCTCTTTCTTGTTCATCCTTTCCACTTTCTTTTTCATCTAATTTCCACTTTTTTTGTTTTTCCTTCCACTTTGGGCTTCCTGTATTTCATTAGACCATTTCATCCTGTGAAGTAGAAGATTTGAAGAATATTTCTAAGATATTGTTTGTTCTCTCCGCTAAATTTTTTTTTAACCCTTTAAGTTTCCACTTTAGGGCTCCCTCTTTTTGTAAGACCGTTTCAACTTGTGAAGCACAATATTTGAAGACAATTTCAGGCATGAATTATTCTAACTATTCTTTGCTGAATTATTATGAGATAAAGAAGGGCAGATGCCCATTGTCATATAGGAATCATATATGAAGAATATAATATAAATTTAATTTGTATTTAGAATGGAGGTTTCCCATTGACATATAAGAATCATATAACAAAAATATGATCAAGTTTACTTTATGTGATCCCTATATGAGAATGGTCATATGCCCATTTTATATGCCCATTCTCACATAGGAATCATAGCAAAATAATAGAAAATTAAATTTCATCTAT
This sequence comes from Taxus chinensis, assembly GCA_019776745.2. NCBI lineage: Eukaryota > Viridiplantae > Streptophyta > Pinopsida > Cupressales > Taxaceae > Taxus > Taxus chinensis. Next base: position 983,888,708 of record CM034146.1, read on the forward strand.
ATTATTGAAGTCAATCATTTTGAGATCTATATAAAGGCTGTGATAATGGGGAATTCTCCATTTTAAAACAAATTAAATTATATCTCTATTAATTCTGTGTGATGATGTATGAACTTTTTTTATGTAAAATATTGACTGTGAAATCATCTTATTTAATGTTGACGTTTGAATCATTATTAGGCGCTACTATTACCTTGTTTTATATATTGATTATTGTGATGATGAATGACCTTTGTTTCTTGCTAATAAGATTTGTAGTTGTCTATATGATTATAAAATTAGTTAGCAAAAGTTGTTTTCCAACACAAATTGCATTATTACCTTGTTTATTGATAATATGTACTATGTAGATACTAAAGGATAGTTAATCATTTTGTAATCTTCATTCTATAATAATTCAACATGATTACAAGTTGATAATTCATGTCCACTTTCTTTGAACTGACATGCATACAATTTTATTATTTTTTTCTGGTATGCAGGAATCAGAGTAATCATTACGAAGTGACACGTTGGATTTGAAACACCTACAAAGGCCGAGATTGGGTAAGTGCCCACTCTAAACAAAGTAAATGTTATCTTGTATCTTATTCACATATCTCCATGAACAATAATAATGGACTTTCTATTATGATTGAAATTAAAAATAATAGGCATATGCCCATCCTTCATACAAACATTCTCATATAAACAATTTTGATTCTATGAGAGTGGGCATGTGCACACTTACTCAATACTTAGTCATTTGAATACCTATTTAAAAGTTGTGAGCCTATCTAATCCATAATATTCTTTTATGATTGTTATCTTCCCTAAGAACTCTTTTTTGTTCTAGTATATGAGAATAGGAAGATTCCTATATGAAGAATATAGCATCTACCCATTTGATACAAGAAAATGTAAACATGGTAAATCAATTTTTTACCTATTTAAAAGTTGTGAGCATTTATAAAGAATAATCTTATTTTATGATTCCTATCTGCCCAAGAAAGTCTTTTATGAATCCTATATGAGAATAGGAAGATTAAAAATGCAATTCCCATTCAAAACAAGACGAAACAATTTTGTTTGCATGAGAATGGGCATATGCCCATTCTTAGCATTGTAATACAAGAAATACTGATTTTATGAGTATGCCTCTATTATTCCTATTTATATCTATTTAAAAATTGTGAGACTGTTTTATCCATACTCTTCTTATTCTTCTTCTATGATTCCTAAATGAGAAAGGGAATCTTCCCATTCAATACAAGACAATGCCAAAAAAGCTCCATAATTTCATAACTCTTTTAACAAGATGTGAGAATGGGTGCCCATTCAAAAACAAAGTAAATTTGATTATTCCTATCATAAAGGGCATATTCCCATTCTAAACTTTATAATACAAGTAATATTTATTTTTTTGAGAATGGGCATGTGCACAATCGTGATTGAAACATATTTTCTTTATGAGAATTGGCATGTGCCCATTCCAAACATTTGTCAATACGTACTCAATACTTAGTCATTTGAAAACCTATTTAAAATTTGTGAGCATATCTAATCCATACTCTTCTTTTATGATTGCTATCTTTTCCAAGAAATCTTTTTTTATTCCTATATGAGAATATGAAGATTCCTATATGAGACAAGACAATGTAAACATGGTCAATCAATTTTATACCTATATAAAATTTGTGAGCATGTATAATGCATACTCTTCTTTATGCAGATAGAGCCAAACAGAGATTTCGTTATGCAATAGTGGGAAATTTTGTTTGGTTGCGACCGAATACTAATATGGTGAGAGAATGGAGTAGGACAAAATGGTATTCCAAGGTAGAAGTAAGAGCCATGGCTGGAGAAGGTTTCATTTTTCACTTCCAATCCTAGTTGGAAATGTAGAAAGTTTTTAATGAAGGACGTTGGTTTTTTAGAAGTGCTTCTTTCACTTTCCACTAAGGGGAGCCTGGTATGCCTCATGACTTTCACTTCCACTCACTTTCTATCTGGATTCGGCTCCCAAGCCTTTTGTTGGAATTCTAGGAGACAAAGGTTTTTTGGGGGTTGTCAAATTGATGGGTGTGCTTATTGTTGTGGATCCCAATACCAAAACCAGGTCTATATTTTCTTATGCCAGGCTATATATCAATATACCTGTGGGGTTCAAATTTCCTAAGAGGATTTTCTTACATTCCCCTGCTGGAAAATGGGAATAGGTTATATAAGTTGAGAGTTATAAGATTTTCTGCAGTAAGTGCTAAATAGTTATATATGAGATGAAGGATTGTTGTGGGCCTATAGAACCACTGGTGAAATTTAATTATCTCCAAGGGATAATGAATTGGATGCCTCATCTAAAGAGCAGGTGAGTTAGAGGACTCAGCTGGGGAAGAGCTCGAATCTATGGAGAATGTGACTGAATCTCCTGTAAAACATTTGGCGAGGGATCGTTCGTGTGTTGGGTGGTCTATGGTGGACATGGATGGGTCTATTGGTGTTGTCGCTGATGGTGGCGAGACCCTAGCATGTGCAGGTTCCCTGGATGCTTCTTTGATAAAGACGAACTTTGTACCCTAGGTGATGGTAAAACATTAAAAAGGGGAGGTGTCGTTAGAGGATACAGGGTGGATTAGTCAGCTGGGTGGGAGACCCCATTTGAATTTGGCCATGCACGGGATGATTGTGCAGTTAATGGCTGAAGCTCAGAAGTAGACCTATGTTGGACTCACCACAACTTGGGGGGGGTCGGTGGATGTAGTTAATGGGAGGCACGAAGTTTTCCTCAGGCATGATTTGAAACAATTTTTGATTTCTTTCCCTCCTGGGACTGATGATGTGGGTTGGATGAAGGTCCACCAAAGAAACACATTATTACACATAGCCGCTTCAGAGTGGTTGCTGGTGGTAAGGCCTAGTTTGTGTTGAGTCAAGTCTCCTTGACTCATCTTTAGGCTTGGCTCTCCACTGGTTTTTGGTTCCTCTTATCACTAGTAGAGGTCATTTATTTTGTCTCTTTTGTGTCTCTCATTATGTATTTGATTTTGTAAGGCCCTCGGGAGCCATAATCCCATTTTTTACCCTATCTAATAAAAAAATGCATACTCTTCTTTTTATGATTTCTATTTGCCCAAGCAAGTATTTTATGAATCCTAAATGAGAATATTCAAATCAAAAATGTGATGCCCTTTCAAAAAGAGATGAAACAATTTTGTTTACATGAGAATTGACACATGCCCATTCTAAACATTATAATAAAATCAATACTGATTTTATGAGATTTCCTATAATATTCGTATTTATATCTATTTAAAAACCGTGAGACTATTTTATCCATACTCTTCATATTCTTCTTGTATGATTCTAAATGAGAAGGGGCATCTGCCCATTCAATACAAGACAATGTTGAAAAGCTCCATCAATTTCATAACTCTTTAACAAGATGTGAGAATGGATGCCCATTCTAAAACAAAGTAAATTTGATTATTTTTATCATAGAGGGCATATGCTCATTCTAAACTTTATAATACAAGTAATATTTATTTTTTGAGAATGGGCATGTGCATAGTCATGATTGAAATATATTTGTTATATGAAAATGGGCATGTGCCTATTCTAAAAATTCTCATACAAATAATTTTGATTCTATGATAGTGGGCATGTGCACACTCGTCAATACTTGCTCAATACATAGTCATTTGAATACCTATTTAAAAGTTGTGAGCATTTTTTGAGGTTTTTGATACTTCTTTTTGGTCTTTTGCGGGTTGTTCTTCCTCATGGAATATTTGGAGCATTCGACACAGTACAGGAAAATTAATGTGACAGACAGTGAATATTATCAGTCATCTCCAAGACTTGCGAAGACCAGTTCGAGGCCTTTTTCCTAGACCAGGGTGTCTGTTCTACTTACCAGAGCACCCGTGGGTGCCCCAGTCCTCTCCTAGGCACTCTAGTCTAGCCATATAACCCAAATATGTCCTTTACAGGACCCCGACATAGTCGTTCCTACTTCTGATTTATCCAGTTACTTCTGCGACATTATTTGACAAACATCTAATATCAGTTGAGTTCTTTCCTCTTCTTTCTTACACATTAGGGTTTAGTATTTCATTTTACATATTTGCTTAGATCATTAGCATACAGTTTACTACATTTGTTTATTCATTTACAGTTGTTCATAGCTTAAATTAACTATACCCTACACTACATAGGTTAGTTAATTTTAGTTAATTAGCAGATGATGAAGAGACAAGTCAGTAAATGACAATCAAAAGAGAGGAAAGCTCAAACAAGGTAGTAAAAGATGATGATCAACTCCAAGAATAGATCTTACCCCTGGCTATGATAGAGCAAGTGTATGACATACACCATGTATGTTCAAAAGTAAAATACATAGGAAGTCCATCCAAGAAGATTGAAAAGGATTCAAAATCAAAAAGAGAGAAAGCTAAGTCATCAATTCTTTTTGATGACTCTATATTGTTTTAGGTGACCCTACAAGCATTAGGTGTCTCCTCTAGGCTTCTAGGAGACATGAATCACTTGAGAGAAGCATAAAAGTGTCATTGAAATGAATCACCATTTGAGGTTGTCGATCAAGATCAGTACAATGCTACAAGTGATCTGTCTAATCCTTTAAAGGTATGTTTCTTAGCTCCTTCATGAAGTCATTGTGCATAGTTGGTTTGTATACGGTGGTTGAGAGTCCTATTTGACTGATCAAGCAAAGTAAAGTGTGTTCATCTTTCCCTTAGGTCTGTGTTGCCATCACTAGTGAGTGTTTCCCAAAGAGTCATCTTACCCAGCTAGTACAGAGTGTGAGAAGTCCTCAAGAGAAGCTAAGGTCTTAAAATTATGCCTTTATGTAGCTTAACTAAGTGTGTCTACATATAAATTGTCTCAATTCAGCTCATCGAGCCCTGATCAAATGAGTCATGATTGATTCATCCTTCTTGGTTTGTATAGAGGTAAGAGAGGTCTTCAAAGAAGTTATGAGGTTGTGAAAAATATTTTTTGTTTATGGCCATGTATAGATTGTCCTAGTCTAAATAAGTTTGTTTGAATACAAAGTGACTACCCTTACAAATCAAGTATGTATATGTATTGGTCATATTTTTCAAATCAAGAAGACACGATCCATGATCTAGATGTTATCTTAGTGATTCAATGTCTTGGAGTATCCCATGAGTGAACATGAGGTCAAAGGTAGTAAGTGTTCCCTGTTTCATAAAGTTGAAAGACACTTCACACAACGAAGAGTAGTTCCTAAACTTCAAGAGTGGTCTGATTTGAATGATGAAGAAGCCATGTCATAAGATTGATAATGAAGAAGATTAAGAAACAATGCTCTACCAAGATATTCAAGTTATTTAAATCACTCGAAGTAATCCAAGGTCAGTAAGAAAATGTGTCAGAGAATGAACGTTCTTGCAAGAAGTGGAAAAGATACAAAAATTGGGATTTTGTGCTTGTCATTTTATGTATAACAGAGTTGACAACTTGTAGAGAAATGTTAAGTCTTTTCAAGATATGGAGACCTTGTATAAAGGTTTAGATGGTCTAAGATATCATCTTAAGTTGGTAAACTTAGAGAAGGTGCCTTGGTGAACTGTACCTTTGTTAAGGGTTTAATGAAGGAGAACTTTGTAAGGAATGTTGAAACTAGTCAAAGAACATGTTATGATGGTTCTTAGGTGTGATAAGGGCAATCTAGAGAATTCAAATAAATCTCAAAACATGGGTTAAGATATTCTAAGACCATGAATTACTAAATTCTTACTTGACTATATTATGTATATAGTTTTGATTATTTAAGGAAGAGTTAAACTTGGCAAGGTAGATTGACATCCACTTGAGAGTTTTTGGAGTAAAGATAGGTTAAGAAAATCTAAGGTATGCAAGAATATACTCTTGGAATAAGGACATCATATAGAAGGTTGAAGAGCCAATAAGGTATGTAAATAATTCCTATGTGTGTACTAAAGTGTTGTTGGTTAAGTCTATCAAGCCTAGCTAGATTGTCAAACCCTCAAATTTCTCCCAGTTATAAAATGTGTTGAAACAAGTATGAACTTGCATACTGATCACATATGACAAGGCACAATTGACATGAAATTTCATATGCACCATAAGGTTTCAAAGACAAGGACCATCATCAATGACCTCAAAGAATTAATAACCCATCAACATAATCAGACATATGGATTTTTCATTCAAATCTTTAAGCTTTATCAAAATATATGGTTTTATAAAAGGTTATACTAAAAAAGAATGGTGCTCAAGCAATATTGACTCAATGTTGTATCAAGTACCAAAAAATTAAGAAGACATTGCAATCTTTTGGTAACATGGTTGGTTCAGTCTCAACTGTGTGTCAAAAGCTGTGAAAATGGTTCAAAAGACAAGAATAAAGTTGTATGGAAAACAATTGACATCATGAGTACCCTAAGTCTGGATATGAGCAACAGTGCTCCATAAATTTGTTTCAAGGCATTATAAAAGTTCAAGGGAGAGCTTATTGGTGAATGGGTGCCTATACTCTGTTGTGGAAGACACTTCTTGATATGAACAAGTATGTGCAAGGTGGAGGAAATATGAACATCATTATAAGTCTTTGAAAGAGAGATTCTTGTGTTAGAATTACACATAGTTATATTCTTTTATGAGAATGAGATCTCAGAGTATGAGGATAAGGGTTTCATAGAGTGTGTTGCAGGTTAAAATCCTTTAAAGGATTGGACATTATTGATCACCTAATGAAGTCTGTGGCAACAAGTAGACCTATTGAAGATTGAGACAAGGTAAGAAGAGAGAAGGTAATCCTTGAACAAGTACACCATTCACAACTCAAGGCATTAAACTAGAAAATAGAGTTAGGGAGAATTAGTAAGAGACATAGTGGCTCAGAAGTTTGATTGAGCAAAAAGAAACTTGTATGCATGAACTTGGAGCATTGAAACATGGCCTAAGTGATTATCTAAGAAGATTGTGTAGGATATAGGAGTTAAGAAGATGAATGTCTTGAAAAACAATCAAGAAGCACAAGAAACAGTGAAGGGTGAAAGCAAATGTGAGGAGGTTGATGGTAAAAGAGCTGAAGAAGTGTAGTTAAGAAGTGATAATCCTATATTTATGCCTAAAATAGGAAGAAGAACAAAATTTATGAGGAGTGTTAGACAAGTACAAGAATAAAGACACCTTGAGGAGAAAAGAACAAGTTTTACTAGTATAAAGACCAATTTTTTTGTTAACCAGGGCACTGTGGAACGTTAGAGGTCAGAAATATCAATCTATAGGTTTGATAAAGAGATTCAAGGTAGGGGAGCACATTACAATGCTCTAATAGGTGGCTAAGGTAGTATAAAAGGTAGAAATTCCGAAGGATGATTAATGGTAGGAACATGTGCAAGGGTAACAAGTATATGACCAAGTGAGTCAGTCTTCCAAGCAAATAAGGACAATAAACACTGAAAGTATGCTTCAGGGTAGAGGAAGAGATGTTGATCCAAATATAAGACATGAAATCAATCAAGTTGTGTTAGTTAGCTTGTGCATGATGACTTATATATGGATGGTATAGCCTCATGGGACATAGAAACCAAAGTTTCATGAAGCACATGATGTTCTAAAGCATGACAAACATTGACCAAATTGGACTTAAAAGTTGTTTTAGGGACCTAAGTCCTAAATTTTCCTACAATGAGCATATGGAGGAACTAAGCCTAGAACTAAATTATCTCAACTAAGATTGGCATATTAATGTGCTAGGAGACTATTTTCACCCAAGTATCAAGTTTTTGGCATGTGTATGCGACACAAATGAATGTTATTAGGGGGAGTAATAGTGAAATTGATGCATATTGAAGAAAAAAATAGGGAAAAGGAAGAGAAAGAGTCTAAATCATGATTTTGGTTGTTGTTTCTAACCTAAATAGAGGTCAAACAAACTGATACATGAGAAGACCATGAAATAAAGCTAGGTACTTTTTCATTAATGCAAAAAGGGAGAGAAGAATCAAGAAGTTTTGCCATCAATGACAAAAAGGGAGATTGTTGGCATGTGTAGGTTGATTTGTCATTGATTTCAAAGGGATATTAATGACAAAACAAGATGCAAGAGAGCTAAAGGGAGCTTGGAGTGAGTCATAAAAGGTAGGACATGTCAAAGGCTTGAGAACTCATGAGTAAGCACTGACTTCTTGAGGAGTCAATAACTAGCAAAGGCAAAGTGATGATGTGAGAGCACACTAGGATGGATGTCTTAGGACATTTTATAACAGGTATATGATGTGGAAACAAGGTCATGAAGGATGAATATAGGGGCACATGAGGTGAATTTTGTCAGATTAACTCAGTTCAGGATGCCCATGGTCCCTAGGCCTAGTTAGAAAAATGATCGGGAAAGGTGAAGTGAAGGCTTAAGGCTGATGGTGAAGCATTGGTAGAGACATAAATACACATAATATGACATGGTTAAAGGGGATACAAGGTGAAGAATATGATAATCTATAGTGAGTTGCAGTGTTAACTAGCTCAAATTGGCTTATTTCAAGCACTTAGTCATGAGGACATGAATCAAAACCTAGATATATTAGGCTAATGAAATTTTTGTCATGGAGAAATGTGTAGGGAAATTGTCCAAGAGTCCTCAATACGAAGATACATGTCAAAAATCAATGGTTAGAGACATATTTAGGGTCATTGGTATGACTGCCCTTTCAGGACAAACAAGTTTAACATGAACAAATGAGATTGGATAAGAAGGTACACGTGTGATTTATGAAAAAGTAGCACAATGGAGATCATGAAGGAGGTAGTCATGAAGGCTGTGGACCAAATTTGAAGACATGAGAAGGATTTTTGTACATAAGATATTGCATTTTTATCAAAACTTGTGTTAAGCAAGGTATGCTAAACTAGCACTCTGACTTCTTAGCATTCAAGCTAAATTGTGGAGACTCCTTCTTAGGATGAATAATAAGATAAATTTTTGAATAGAATTAGGGATACATTTATGTTGTCAAAATTTTTGAGTTCAAAATGGATGAGAAATAAGAAAGTTTCAATTCATTTTAGTGGAGTTGACTTAAACCCTCCTCAAAACTAGTTCAGAGCGAGTATGAAGAAATTTGTTTGGTTAAGCCTCCAAATGAAATTTTCTTACTTGGTTTATGAACTTGAGCATGTATATAATTCATTAAAACATATTTATATGGTTTTTTAAGCTCTTGAATCATGGTGGATCCCACAATAAAACAATATTTTTTGTGAGAAACTTCAGTGTATAGATAAAGATTGTAAACTAAACCACGCTTATTTTTTCTGTGGAGGATTTTGGGGATGTGTAATTGGTGTTCATGAATTCATCTAGGTGAATCCTTTGGAGAAAATTTTGTGGTATAGGTGTTTTTTATCTCTTACCATATGAGAATGCTAGAAGTACAAGACTAGGATTAAAGGTATGAGAGTATACATGATGAATTGCCTCATGAAGTGGTGTGTTTTTGGTCCTGAACCACATGAAGACATATCATATTATCCTTGAGTGTTATTTTTTGGTTTTATGAAGTGTTTACATGAACAAGTTTGAGTGTTCCAAAACTGCCTACTTGAGCTAGTGAAGAATCCCTCAACTACAAGTATGAAGATAATGTTTTTCCCAAATAAGGTACATGTATGAGTGTTTGAGAATTTTTTTTAGGATGTATATGAAGTACTTACTGAAATAAAATGAATTGGAGAATGTTGTGAATATGGTTGTGCCATGTTAGTTGAAGACTAGCTTTTAAGCTCATAGAACCCACTCAAACCTATTTGAGAAATGAAGGTGATTGAGTGACTTCTACCTTATTTTGGTGAAATAAGTTAGTAGTTCCATTAAGTAGACATCAATATATTTCCAATTGATGTGTAGAGCGAGTCTTCATGATGTGGTTTGAGGTATGAAAAAGTACCTTCTTTAATACCTAATTTTGGTGGCACAAGACCTATGAAAGCAAGTATAAAAAATGGAAGTGGAAGAGTAAAGTTCTCCAAATAACTCATGAAAGTGAAGGATTGATACTGAAGTAGAGGTCCTATATCACCTTCTTCAGGTATTTAGAAGTATTTTTTTATGCATTTGATTATAATGAAGTGTTGATGCAACTTGTTTTTGAGACCTCCATGAAAGTGAATGTCTAGTTGAGAAAAAGGATGAAATGCAGATCTTTTGCCTTGATTTGATGAATCCTAAGCACATGATGATGAAGTAAAAATATTTTAATAAAATGTACGTGATTTACAATGCTTTACATGAATTTAAAATGTAGTTTCTACTCTCAAAATGCATACTAGTTTTTATAACCTTAAACTTTGATGCTCATGAGCTCTAATGGAGTTATAGAGTCAAAGTGGTGAGTTATATAAGCCCATCAAGAGAGAGTTTATAGCATTGTTAGAACCTTTGTAACATACATGCATGATTATAACACTTGTAACATGCCATATTAGCTAGAAGATGAGATTTTACATGTTCAAAACGAAGAATAAGACAAAAGTTTTGAGATAGTAGTTAGAAAACAAGTGTCATATGTCAGTTTCAGGTGTAAGAGAATATATTCAAGTGTACAATGAATTTTTGAGTTATTTAGTGATAAAAATGTGGGTTTAATAACTGATTATACTGGTCTGATAAAGAAGTACATGTAATTTGACAATAATTCATAGATAATTATTCCTAAATAATTAGTTTGTATGATGATCATTCCTCTCTTCCCAATTCAAGTTGCAACTATGAAGATGAAAAGTTTCTTTTTGCAAGGTGAAATGTAAAATACATATGATAATTTTTGTATTGATGATATAAGTATAAAATTGTGTATGTAGATGTTATTTTTTAAAGTGGGATAAAATAATGCATGAATATTATCTCTTTGGTGTGTAGGAGTATGCAAGAGTGTGTATATGAGAGAAGTCTTGTGCAATGGTATTAGCAGACTCATGTATAGAGGGGAATTGAAAATATATATGAGATTGATTTCGAGATCATAACCTATTGTATTAAGAAAAATAACTGAGAGTGATCAACCATCTTATTGAAGACTAAGTTTTAGCTTATCCAGATTGAGTTGAAGTTTCCTTGTGAGTTTTTAGCTTACAGAAGAAATAGGTAGAAGCCTGGTTGAATATTTAGGAGTTGTAGCTTTCAAGCAAGTAGATGCTTGTAGAAGGTTAAGTTATATTTGGGACAAATTTTGGGGGTGTAGCCTCAAATTGAGTGGATGATCAATAGTGAAATCATTGTAACTATAAAAGGACAATTTTTCAAAGATATTTCTTTGGTTTTAGTGGGTTTTTCTCCCATTAAGGTTTTCCCACATTAAAATTGGTGTTCATGTGTGTGTGTTTATCTTTATCTATCTCATTTTTAATTTTTCATACTTTATCATGGTTAAGATTGTTTAATTTTGGATGGTTGAAGAATTATAAATTATTTCAAAAGTTTGAACAAACACTTATTCACCCCTCTCTTAGTGTCTGGGATATCCAATACTTTGACAATTCCCAAAACTAGATCTCTTCTTAAAAAAGAAAACTTGTTTGAATCAATGCATGTGGAAAAATAAAACACCTTGTTCCTTCTTATAATTCAACATCTCTCATATCATTTTTAAAGATCATGAAAACTCACTTGACAAATAATACAACCTTGTTTTGACAGATTTCCTCTTTATACCACAAGACAATACATCACAAGTTAGACTCTTCTTTAGTTTAACATGCTCTTTTGGGGCTTAGGATGACAATTACCTTTCTCAGGGATCCTTAGGCTTCTTCACATCATAATAAATGTAAAATAGTCTTATACTCAAGGATTTAGAAACATTTGTATGTCAAACTTGAGTTTTGTACTAACTAGGCATATTAGGCTACAAGCCACTTCATTAGTTTTTCAAGGGATTGACATCAAATAACTTTATCTCAATGATTTAATGATTGTCGCCTGACCTCATAATCAAAAATAAATACAACATTTATAGATCCACCACTTTATCAAGACTGGATGAGCATCAAACTAGTAATAGGGTTACTAGGCTTAAATGGTGGTTTGGGAGACTTAGACTAGATAAAAAATTTAGGAACCTTCCCAATGGTTTATAAACGCTCAAATCTACCTTCCCATACCATTCCAACAATTTCATAATTCAAATTTCCTTGTGAGATCAAAAGAACACAAAAAGTTCTCAAACCTAAGTCTCAATCAAGCCTCCTTGCCTTAGCATACGCAATAAGCAGTAACAATACTTGTACGGACCTCAAAAACCTCAAAAAATCAATTACAATACATAATAACACACCTACATAACAAATTTCAATATTTTTCACTAGTGGAATCATAAAATATGCAATTTTTTAATGTAAAAACCCTAGGCAAGGTCAGGGCCAAGCCAAGAGGAGAAAAATGTGTTTTATTTATTAACACACTTATAGTATATGGTTGTTTCTAATTTTATATAACAATAATATTATACCTAGTTATTCCTAATAGATTACATGATTGTTATGAGTATAGTTTCTTATGACTAATTATAATATCATTTGCAATTATCATGTTATTTGTTAGTTACATAACAAACATGATTATATTCTCTTTTGATTTTGAATGATGTCAATTATATGTGAAGTGTTCATTGTTCCATTGCAATTATCATGTGAAGTTGTTGTATCTACGACATACACTTTTTTATTCTATCATTATCAATTAATTTTTAAATTTTGGGGTAGAGCTTGAACACATCATTTTCCATGTTGAAGCCAATGACATTTATAATGCGTACCGTGTGAGAGATGAAGAAGGTCTTGATGCTCTCCATCATCTGATAGCTACTCATGATCCACAACACATGCAAAGGGCCTGAGCTAAAGGTTGAAGTGATGACAATATTAATATGGTTCGGCTGGAGGCCCGTCTTGGAAAAGAGACAATCAAGTACGACCATGAAGCATTTGTGCATCTTTTCCCATGTCACCTCTAGTGTAGCTTGCAATCTTGTCTTGCCCAAAGCTCCATCGGAATGTCTTTATAGGGTAGTTAATCTCCTTAAATAATAATATTTATAACAATTTCTTTTATGTTAAAGCATTTTACCCAATGTAGTAAGAAGATTACCTTTTTTTACTGGAGGGTGGGACGGTTTCCCCCAAAATAAAACCTATAAGTGATGGTATTTTGTTGTCTCGTCGACATACAAGCAGGGGGGATAATATCGCCGGGGTGTTGACCTGTTTGTCACAAAAAATGGCAAAAAGTGAATTTTAATGCCCATTTATTGGTTCTTTTAAAATGTATTCGCACATGACTACCATACAAAAATGATTATCATTTCAAGAAAATGGCACTAAAATTTAAGGAATTTTCCTTACTTGAAGTCAATCTTCCCCGACAATGTTTCTAGGTATTTTTTTCGCTTATACCTACGATTTTCTAAATCATTATATTTTAAAGAGGGATTTTCTTTCCTGAAGTACATTTGAAGCTCAATTATTTTTGTGCCTATTTTTTATTTATAAAAAAATTAGATATTTTTTGAAAAATTAATTTGTTGGTAGTCATAGACTCACATGTCATATCACATTACAATTTCCTTTTAATGGAAAGTTAAAAATAAATAAAAAAGTAAAAATAATTGTCCTATATGTATTTATCAATATGCTACTTCGCATCATTCACCTCAACATGAAAAAAACATGATATGAATAACGAGGGCATAAATTTGACACCATTTTGTGGTTTTGGCGCTAAAATCTTTGTATGATTTTCAAATCAACATCTCTTACATTTTGTGGATTTTAATTAAATGGTTTTTAGTTTGACAATGTATAGGATAGTGTAAAAGGTGTTGATTAGCCAACTGAAAAGGTGTAAATATTGAGAGATTTTAAGCAGTAACATGTGAGATTTTTGGATCATTGTACGTCTGGATCCTTTCTTCTCACGTGTTGTCATATCTGGCTGTTAAGCCCTCTTAGGTTGGCCGTTTTGCCCTTCTCTGGGTTGTTTCTCTCACCTATGCTATCTGGCTTTTGAGCCCTTTTGTATAAAGGGTATAGTCCCTTCAAAACTATTTGCCCTTAATAAAAAAAAAACATGTGAGCTCGAGATTGTGCTACGAGGGAATTTGTCAGAATTTTAGCCCTTCAGTTGCTGACAACTATAAGGCTAGGAATTATGGCCACTTTACCTGTATAGGATTTAGATTCAATCACGGTTTTATTTTTAGATTTTAAAATGTTGCTTATTTTTATATAGATTTATACACAAGATATATTTATATATGTATGTTTTGCATATTAAAAATCAACACATTATTGTATGTGCTCTTATTGAATAAAGGGTTCCTCAATTAATGTTCACTGGAACATTGTTGATAAGGATCCATCCACGTAAGATATTCACGTAATGTCGATATTGTTGGCTAAAAGGGTGGTACATGGACTATAGAAATCCCATTTTTAAATGTTGAAGTGTACTGTTTACAACAAAAGCTTGTCATGTTATTTTTCACTCTTTCAAGACTAACACACACACATTCACCATGGAACCATTTCACTTTATCATCGCAGTCATCATATTCATCAAAAGGAGGGGATGACAGTGTAGCTATTAGCATCACTTCATTGAGAGGAGATAACGACTCCTAAAACCAATGTGGATATTCAAGCACTAAAATCTCAACCAATGTTTTGAGCCCATTGATTTTATGAAAAATAATTTTCCACTAGGTTTTTTTCTAATTTACAACGTTTAGAAAAATAATTAGCACCGACAAAAAACGATGCATTTGAAGCACATACAATGTTGTCAAACCATTTGTCCTTTGAACCCATTTTGTCTCTTTTATTGATTTATTCTCTCTTTTTGCTTGAAGGATAAGCTTGATGACAATGATGTGATCTATGCTCTTTAGGTACAACACAACATATTATATATTTTTCTCTCTAATTTTCTATTTTCACTGTATTTGGTTGGGAATTAATTTATGTTCATAGCTTTGGAGAAAGAAGGTATAAGATGAGATAGATACAATAGTAGGCAAGGGTACCAAGCTTCCCTATCTACATGGGCCACTAAAGGAGACTCTATGAATGTATCCACTTAGTCCCTCTTACTGTAGATTCTAATGTGGTTGAGTGTGACATACACAGGCATATGCAAGCTTCCTATCTACAAGAAACAATGTAGGGTACTCTACAAAGACTTCGAGAGTGAGAAGAATGTGGATACCAAAGTCGATTCCATGAGTCTTTGCCCCTTAGGCATGTGTCATTATGGTTCCTCGGTAGACCATGAAGAGTTTGAATTTGGTACCGTGTACAACATTTCGTTGTGTTGCCTCCTCTATTAGGCATGTGCATTATGCAAATGGTTTTGCTTTCCGATAGGAATGTTGACGACCCATTCATATCATCACGTGGATTGGTTTAGGTACTCCATTTATCTTGTGAGATAAAATTCCCATGTTTTGCGTGAGATTGTAAGAATAGATAATTGCTTTCAATATTCCTAAATTTTCCATGCTAGCCACCAGTCCAAAATAGTCGGGGATGACGGTGTTGAGGTTCTTAGGCTAACGCTTCCACATATCTTGTACGTAAGCCAAATCCTGAACTACATTTACGCCTTGTATAACATTGGCGTTGATGCTGAGAGTGCATACTTTATCCCTACCACTTGAACAAGACTACATCGACATAGGATTTTCCATCGTGGGCTCCTGCAACAACACATGCCTTCTCTTTTCTAATTTGTCAAGCAATTTTATTGTTTCTTCCATTTTAAAATAAAAGCCACATTATAACTTTTTGAATTCTAGATCAAAAAAATTTACAACACTTGATGAGAAGGTTAAGTTTTTATTTTGCAAGATTCCCTATATACAATCTTCCCTTTCTATTTTTATGGTTCTATCCATCTCTCCCTCCTATTCACGTTCTCTTTTATCGAATTTCGCTAACAAATTTACTACCTTCAAATTCAACCCTTCGCAGCTCCTCCAGTCTTCGCTCCTCTACCCCATCCATTTTTGGCGTTCACATTACACTTCTTGTGTGCGATTTCTAGTCCCTATTACATGTTAGAGGCTATTCTCCTGACAGAATGTACCACCATACATGAAACGACCCATAAAAAACACCATAGAGACATGCATACACATACATGGGTGGGACCCGCGTGTCAGTAGTCACATCATAGGTTTCTTATTTTTTGAATATGCCCGATTGAAATTAGATGGTGGCATGTGGCAGGTAGTAGGCGGATCGTTAGGAACTTGCATTCGTAAAGAATATGTCACGAGTTCGAATCCCTATGGGCGTCTGTACACAATGTGTTTTTCAACAAAACCAAAATCGCAAAAAAAACTAACTGCGGAACCACGTGGCATCAGATGGGCATGATGGTCACGATGATGCAGTTTATGGCCATTTTTATGTATGGTTAGTTTTGATAGCTAATAATGGGGGACTTCATCATCACAATTAACAAAAGAAGATTAGAAATGATGAAAATAAAAGAAATTGGTTTTACTGTCTCATAGGTTATTTTTAGCGTCATGGACATTAAAAAGTTTTCATTTCATTTTGTGGGGAGAATATCCCTTTCCCTATTACACATTGGAATACCTATTCTAAACATTCATCAAGCGCGAAAAATAAAAACGAAGCAATTAATAAGCAATTACTTTCAAAGTTGCAAAGAAAAAGAAGAAGAAGAAGTTATTTTAACGTCCACGAGGCTACCAAAGACAACCTATGGGACAACAAATCCTATTAAAGATATTTCTGGTGTTCAGATCTCTTGTTGATGAGTTTGACAATCAACTCCCCTATTTTTTCAACCATATTTTTGTTGAAAATATTTTGAAAGGATGCAATAGCCACCATGTTAGCAAACCGGGCCCTAATGTTGTTATAAGCATTACATTCCAACATGAAATGTTTTTCTGACTCCACCACGTCAGACATGCAAAAAACACAGATTTTCTCTTCCCATGTCTCTTTAGGTCTTTTCCATCTTCCTGTTTCACATCAAAGATGATGTGAATTAGTTCTCAGTTGAGCTATGAAGATCTTTGCTTTCCACAAGATATTAGTCCCTATAAAATCCTTTTGTTGATGATCACATGCTGAGTTAAATTTCTCCAAATAATACTTCTTCTTTCTCCATTACAGCTTTCCCCACATAACTTGGTGGAATTTATCTATAAGAAAAGTTTCTAAAACACAGAGCATACATTAGACTTAGACTTGGATCACAAACACAGAGCAGACATTAGCGCGCATTATCAGACATGAATGGTGGGCGCTTGTTTCACAGGGGTAAAAATAGGTAGTTTCTCAGTTCAACATAGTTTCTAGCAAGTTACAGTACCTACAGTATTAGGTAATTGGATTTACTTTCAGAATTTAGTCATTCGGTTGCAATTCAGTTACAATTCAATTACAAATCCAGATAAAATTAGGACGTGTCAATCTGCAGTGGCACTTATCATTTGAGAAACATCATGGAAGGAGAGAAAACCAAACCTCTCTCCCTAACACTCTTCTCTTGGTGTGAGATCACCCAAAAAACTTGTCTTTGGCATGAGATCACCTAAAAAAACCTTCACGTGAGGTTGCCCAAAAACCTCACTCTTGGCACGAGATCACCCAAAAACCTCATCCTTGGCGGCTGGACGCTCAAATCCACAACATCTCCAAAGAAAATAGGAAAATTTTCTATCTTATATTCTCTCATACAACATGTGCACTCTTTCCTTAGCTACTACTTTCTACCACTTTTACATACATTACTCTGATTTTTCATACATGAGACTTTTTGACTACTCTCTTGCTCTTCTTTTGCAGGTCCGTCCTTAAAAGCAATAAGTAGCATCTCACATCAACAAGAGAAAGCTCAAACAACACGCTACTACACATATGATTTACCCCTAAGATCTACCTCTCTTTCCTAGTTGCCTCGCTTCACATTGTGATCACTTCATGCTTCACATGGCTACGTGTTCACTTGACACACTATCAACAACACTCCTCTTCGGTTTATATGGTACGCTTCTTCTATCTACTTTATGATATCGAGTATTCACTCAACAACATAAAGAGAGGGAAAATGTAGACACAAAATATATGCACTTGGGTACATTTATAAGTCCTAAAGCATACTAATGTATACATGATTGCTAAGCAAGAAAACTAGTGGTTGAAAACTCCTTTTGGCATGTTAGTTACTTAATCTCTTGCACTTTACTAGCTTTACACATCTTACAATTCTACCGACACTTGACTGATTTACTTTTTAATGGCCTCAAACACTAGTGCCTAGTTAGGACAAAAATGCCTTGGCGCTCCTGTCCCTCTCTTTCTTCTTTTAACTCTTTTGGGTCCTTTTCACTTCTTTGTCACCTTTTAATACTTTGGTTTGACCTTTTAGTTGTCAATTACAAAATTCAAACAAGGGAATCACACACACACACACACACACACACACACACACACACACACACACACACACACACACACACACACTTAGTTACTTCTTCTAAATAAAGGGCCAAACACTATAAACATTATCTATCACCACCTAAGTTTGCACAAAGGAACAAAAACACTATAAAGCATACATCTAGTACATTCATACAAGGGACAAGGGTTGCATTGATCTGCATACACTACATAAGAGGGGAGTTCATTTTATTCCATCACACATGTTTTGCATATTTCGGACAATCTAGATCTGGTATGTTATCATTGTGCAACTTGCACAAGGGCAACTTAGGGCATGAGACACAGATACACACACACAAAGAACTACACAGAGTATGAGATGTAGTGCAATGCTCAGTCATAATTTCACTCTTCAGGTGATCGTTGGGGTCAGTTCGACTCCACATTCTACATCTTTTTTATTATATTTTATGTGGTTTGTGGGTCTGTGCAGGTAGTCGTTTGTTTTGTAGGTCACATGTGTGATCAGAACCCTAACAACAAAACCAAAGCGATAAAGGGTGAATAACAATGAAGATCTTCTAACCCAGAAAAGACTAGGTTCTGAGCATCTGAGTAAACATAGGTGCTCATATCAGTCAGTGCATGGGGTGCTCCTATCCTCCTGTGGGCACTTCTGTCTGGTACATTCCTGAGGTTCCAAACCCTCATCAAGCCTTTGCGACACTGTCTCCATCCTATTCCAACAAATACATTATTTTGATCATTCCCAAGTTACACAAAAATAACTAAGTCATTATCTCCCTCTCATTTGCTTAGGGTTGTACATTGTTGAATGTTTAGTGCTTATACAATACTGTAGTTAATTACCTGAATATCATTTGTTACAGTAGTTACTCTGAAATAAGGTTTAATTTAATTTAGGTTAAAATAGTTTCCATATTTTTGTTCTCATTACTTCTTTCAAAAAAAAAATTATGATTCGTGACAAAATGGTTAGGTCCAAGTGTGTGCAACTCTGACATGGCCTAAAACACACACTAGCCCTCGCTAAGGAAGTGAGATGTTCACAATTGAGATATTTATCCCATAATAGGTTTCTTGACCATGATCCTTCTATGGATTCTAGGTCACACACAGTCCTGCACTACAGGAGGAGGATAATATAACTCAATACACCTTTCATGAGGTCCCGTACACCTCCTACCAATGTGGTTTGTAGAAACATTAAGTAGGTTCAAACATGATTTATCCTTCTCTTAAATAGGTAAGATGGAGATGCTCCTTTTAGGTAACATTAAGTAGGTTCAAAGATGATTTACATAAAAAAATTAAATTTGCTCCTTTTAGAACACAACAAGTTTAAAACACCAAACCTTGTTATAGTGCACGCCAATGGTTGTGGAATTTGGATTTAGCTTTTCTAGGCACTTTTTCTTGAAAGGTCCAAGGCCTTTCAAACAAACCCATTTTGTGTATATCCTACAGCCAACTATTAATGAGTGTAAACTTTTTTTGCAGCATTTTGTCAAACGGTTCACATGGTCCCACATTTTACAACCTCTAACAAAGTGCATGCACATCTACCATGATACTTAAAATGAAAACATATGACAAAAATATCCTATTTTCAATGCTTTGATGGATGTCCATACCCTATTCCAAAATGATTTAATAGAAACTCAATTATTAATTAAATATTATTCCAGAGTAACTATTGTAGTGTATGATATTCAAATGTTAGGATACAGTAAAATCGCAATCAATAAAGCATGTAAAATATGAAACCCTAAGCAAGATGAAAAGGTAAGAGGACTTAACTAATTTCCGAATGGACAGGAAATGATTTAGGTAGGTGTGACAGTTGAACAAACTACAAACAAGGTCATCGCTGGTCACTGTAAACTTTGGAATATACGAACAATGTCAGACATTGGTGCCCACTAAAGGATTGGAGACTAGAATTGGGTGCCAGTGACTATGTAGGAGCTCAGAATCTGATTTCGATGTGTTGCTATGGTTTCCTTATTGTCCCTTATTGATCGCTTGATATTCACATTGAGATCGCCGATGATACCTGTAACCTGCAAAAGAGAAGTTCACTTGCACAAGTCCACAAACCGCATCAAACCTAAAAAGGAAAATGCAGAATGGGGAGTCTGACTGACTCCGATGGTCACCCGAAGAGTGAACTTATGACCAAGCGTTGCACTACATCTCAAACTCCATGTAGTTCTTGTGTGTGTGTGTGTATAAATTGTGCCCTAGGATGCCCATGTGCAAGATGCACTAGATAACAGGATAGACTTGCTCAATGATGCAGATGTGTGGATGTAATAAAATAAACTTCCCCTTCCTATGCTGTGTATGCAAAATATGTAACTCTTCTCCCTTGAATGGATGCTACATGGATGCCTTGAAGTGCTTTTGGTGCCTTTTGAATGCAAGCTTAGGTGATGATAGTAATGCTTAGTGCTCGGTCCCTTATTTTGAAATCATAACTTTGTATTTATATGATTCCCTTGTTTGAATTTTGAAATTGACAACTGAAAGGCCGACCCAAGGTAATGAAATGCAATCAAGAAGTGAAAGGGGCCCAAAAGGGGTAGGAAAAAGATAAAGAGGGACATGAGTGCCTAGGAGGACATGATCGGCTGACGATACTGTCTAAACTGGGCGCTAATGTCCGAAGCCATAGAAAGATAAAAATAGTCAAATGTTGACAAGAGTAACATATGTATAAAGCGAATAAAAATGCAAATGACAAAAAACATGCTAATGGGAGTTGTCAATGACTAGTTTTCTTGCTTAGGAATCATGTAAATGCTAGCATGCTTTTAGGACCTAAAAATGTACCCAAGTGCGTGATTTTGTGTCTACACAAAGCTCCCATTTTGTCACAAACATGTAGGATGCTCGCAAAGGTTGTGAAATTTGGCTTTACATCTGTCATGCATTTGCTTGAAAGTTTCTAAAGCTTCTTCAACGAACCCCTTTTGTGCAAATCTTGCAACCATTGTTGTCCACGAAAGCACATGTCTTTGAAACATTTTGCCAAACCACTCATGTACCTCCGAAAACAAGAAAAAAACTTGTCACACAAATGCCAAATGAGTAAACCAAGTGCCAAACGATCCTTTGCCCACCACTTGGATACATAAGCTACCTTCGAAGTGTTTTTCAAACCACCATTGTAGACCTGCGTGCCCAGATAAAAATGGGATTTGTGCCAGAATAAGACGAGTCAGGTTCCCAACTCCAGTTTGACGCAAGTATGAAGAGCATTAACCAAGATTAGGGGGAAAGTTTGGTTAACACCTAACAAAGCTTCATCATTCCATCCACCTACCTACATGAATTCCTCAGTCGTCACTCCATCGAAACCACTTCATTTATGTTATTATTACTATTATTTAACTTTTTTCCTTCTTTATTACGAACATACGAGTACAATATTGTATTGTTTTATTTTATTTATTTTCATTTTATTTTATTATTCCCAATTTACTTATTTTATATTTTAATATTTTAAATATTATGGTTATTTTAATTACTATATGTAACTTGTTTATCGCCAAAAATAACTATCGTTACTTAGCGCATGTTATTCATTCCGAAATGGATAGCTTGACAATATTCTAACATGTCGTGAACATGAACATTTGCATTAGCGGCTAAATGAGGGTTCCTCAACTCAAACTCACGATAATGCTTCAAACTAATTTTAAAGTTTGGTACGACACAATGCTTCGTGAAACGAGGTCCACACTCTCAATGATCATTTGCGATCGAGCATGACATTACACATTTAGGTTCATATCACCTATTTTCTGTAGTGTATAGTTTTAGATCTTTCCAAAAGTCACATGTAATAAGCTAAGTGCCTCTATACATCCGCTTTGAGCTTTTAGTTGCATGTTAGGTTGATTGGTATATACTATATTCTTTCTATCCGGTCTGAGTTGGAAATTTGAGTTATTATTTATGTTGTAACATCTTTGTAAGATTTATAATCAACTTTAATCTAATCTAAACCTAATTAAATTGACCCAAAATTTAATTACGGGTTAAACACTAACTGAAAGAGATTCAAAACTTGAAAAAACATGGTTAGAGATTAAAAGGAACCAACAGGGCAAATGAGCCAATCTCATGGGAAAATGACCATATTTGTGTGACGTGAAAAATGGTCAATGCCCCACAAAAGTGATCAAATCTCCACAAAATGCCTTAAATAAAGGGGAACAAAGAAAACCACGAGGAAGGGAAAAAATAACAAATAACATAGAAAAACAGACTCGATGAGAGGACGTTGACACAAGGAGATAACAAAAAAAGGATAAGTCGAAGAGCAACAATGCAAAAAGAATAAACCAAATAATGACGACATAGAAGAAAAAGTCTAAGAGCGACAACACAAAGAGACACACACTAATAAGAACCAAACTTGGACCCGTAATCAGTAAATATATAAAATCCACAAGCCTCAAATTAATTGAAGAGTACCGTAGCAAAGTTAGGCATGTACACGATACTTGCATTCATATCCAAAATTTCAATTTCTCAGTGTATGTCAAAACAAAATTTGTTGATAATTCAACTCTTTCCCATAATTGTAAATTCAAATTTTTTATATACAATTTTATATAGTTTCTTCACATAAATACAAATTAGTTATATATTTTTATAAATTATTAAAAAAATTACACGGTTTACAATTTTTTCAGCGTGTACTTACTTAATTGTCTAGCGCTGCCTATCTTTTAACCGGTCAAAATTACAAACACGACCTACAGACCGTCAATTTCCATTGTTGCTTGCAGTCTAAGTCATCTCTATTACACATTGGAATCCCTATTCTAAACATTTATCAAGCGCGAAAAAATAAAAACGAAGCAACTAACAAGCACCTGCTTCCAAAGTTGCAAACGATATATATATATATATATATATATATATATATATATATATATATATATATATATATATATATATATATATATATATACTTGTTCGCCGGTAGGCGTTTATTTTGAAAATGGCCTTGCTGGAAAGTGTCAAATTTCGGCGGCTCCAATATTTACTGTCTTGCCGGATTTTAGATATTTTAAAGGTTGCCGGATTTTAGATATTTTTCTACATTCCTAGATATTTACTATCCTAGATATTTGATTTTGATTTTATTCTTCATAAACTAAATTCTATAGTTTACTATTTGGAAAATAATATTGGTCATATATCTTGCTCAAAGTTTTTGAGATTCAAAGTTTTGTGATTTTGATTTTATTCTTCATAAAATAAATTCTATAGTTTATTTTTTGGAAAATAATATTGGTAATATATCTTGTTCAAAGTTTTTAAGATTCGAAAGATTTATGTTCGGTGTTTGACCAAATGATGAAACTTGATTTAGTTTGGCGACTATCATAATTGTGTCTTATAAAAATATGGGCAATAGCAAAATAAGAGCTTTGCCACATCATATAGACATCCATGCAATATCAACCCGAAATACAACTCAAATAAACTAGATATTGCTACTGTCTCCGGCGTAATTTGCAACTCATTTGCAATTGCTAGATTTACTACCCAGACTTCACTTTTGCTTCGAGAGCTGGTTTACTTGAGGGAACAACTCAGAATCTATGAGCCCAAGGACGGCGGCTTAACAGCAACTCATTTCTCGTTTTTATTATTCAACCTGAGCGGATCGCTGGGTCAAAATGGGAAGCATTGGAACCGGGGTAAGTATGTTCTTGTGAATTAAAATTTCGTCACTGCAACAAATTTACTGCACATTTTCCCTATAAATGTAAATAAGAACTCGACGTTTCGCACCATTTGAATCTTCTGCTGCGATCTCTAGAAGAAGGGAAACTAGGTTTTATGCGCTAGTGAAATATTCATGATTAGGTGAATACCCTTTTCTTCTTACTTTAAATCGGTTATCATGTATTTTATTTTTGTACTAGATTCTTGTGAATATGTAGTTTTTTTTGTCAGGCACATTGGGGGCGATCGCGTGTTAGTTAAGACAATAGAGGTTTTTGGCCGCTTAGAATTAGGGTTTTGATATTGGCAGTTAGGCTAAGAATTTTCAGGTTATTTATGCATGGTGGAACCGGTTATCCTTGTCACCGTCGAAGCGTAATTCTTTTTTTTTGAATGTAGTTTGAAACCATCGCGTATTTGTCTGTTTTGTTTCTCATTCTTTCGGCTTCAATATTAGGGTTTTAATCCCATAAAACGCAAAATCATTCACTTGAAATTCCAGACCCGATCAAGACTTTTAATTTTGAAACAACAGCTTGTGACATTCTTACCGCGTGAATATTTTTGACAGCCTGCACCTTTTTATATAAGATAAATGAATTTTATTTGGTTGGCCGAAGTGGAATCCAGGACCTATTGGAAGGTGCTTACTCATTTAGATGATTGTTTCTGTAATTGTTATCTCTAAATCTTAGAACTCCTCTGATTTTTCTGTGATTGTTATCTCTAAAAGTTAGAACTGCTCATATCTATACAAAATTTTAGCACTGCTAGGTGACTATAACATTACAAAGTCTTTGTCAAGATGGTCTTTTTTTCATCTTCAAGCTTCTCTCTCAGGCCAACTTTATATCTTCGAGTCCTCCTTTTGTCAAGCAAAGATTCCGAATGAATTCTTCTCCCTCATCACTAATTTTTCATCAAAACCATTGAATCCATCTTGTTCAACCGTTAGTATAAATTTATTTTTGGTTATTTGCAACACTTTGTTTTTAAGCCATCATGTCTGAGCCTAGCCTGACAGTTGCCCTGTCTTCTCTTAAGCAGAGAGAACTTTATCTCTTGATATTTCCTTTTCCAGCAGCCCACAGCCTGCATCCATTTCTAATGTTAATTATTGCTTGCCGAATAATCATTCTATTTACATTTTCTCTTGAGCAATGCGCCGTTTCAATTATGTTGTGAGCCTCTTTTTGGTATCTATTTTTGATCTTCATCCTTCCTTTGGTTTGACGCCATTCTAATTATGTTGCGAGCCACTTGCTGGTAAACTATTTTTGATCTCCATCCTTACATTGGTCTGAGCATTGAGCTTCAGCAAAAGTGATTGGTTTTAACTGATAGCCAACTGCAGTTGGCATCTCATACTGTGCATTGATATGACATTCTTCTTCATCCGCCTTGGTTTCCTTGAAAAATTTCTCAGTCATATGAACAAGGGATAGTTCAATATAACTAGAATTCTGTTTTATCTCTTTAAAACTTCATGATCATTCCTTAGTTACTGTTTGATTTGCATCTCTCAATTGAGGCAATCAAGCCACTTTCTCTGACAACAGCTACAGTACCCGTAGCTCTGCTGCAAAGTTGCAAGTTACGTTTTACTCAAGTTCCAAGAAATTTCTATCCTTTGGCTTCAGATTGCAACTATATTCCGAGTTCTTCCAGACATAGTAAATTTCCAGAGTTATGAACCAAGCAGTATATGTCAAACATTTACCAACCTCCAAACTTCTAATGGAGCTAATTGTAGCAAAGAAAAAAGTCCTTATATCACTTTAAAAAGGGCATGTAAATAAAAATGCAGGAGAAGCTTCAAATTCCTACTCGTACTTGGCAGACGAATTTTTTTTCGACTTGGCAAATACATTGCAATATTTGGCAACTTAAAAACACTAAAATTTCTTTAAAAAACGTAAATTTAATATAAAATGCAGTTACAAAATGTATCAAATGAGTATTGGTGACTACTCACTGCGAATGTTGGCGAGTATAGCTGAGTATTCTTGGAAAATTCGCCAAAACTCGGGACTGGCAGACTTGTGACTCCGCAAGTATAAGTCAGAAGAACTTGCCCAGTTTAAATTTCAGTGATTACTCGCAGACTCGCCGAATACTTGCCGAGTATGTAAACTATGGTTTGATCCTTTATGGAAATTTTCTTGTGAACCACTACTCATGTAATATGGGTCAATGTAGATTGGCTTGAAACTACACTGTTGAATCTCAAAAAACCACCCCACATTTTCTTTGCCTTTTCAAAGGAGCTATAATTCCTAAATATTGGAGGAAAAAGAATGTCACTCCCTTTTAATTTAAAGAGGGGACAAGGAATATGATTGTGACCATAATACTTGACACAAGCCTTCCAAATTTTGAAGCAGCTGTATGCATGCATACGCTGGAGCTTCGCAAGATCTTCCCTTACTGGCATGCTGCAGTAGCACATATTGGTCTATGGCTATGGATTTGGCAATGAGATGTACTCTGCCAAAAGGAGTGTGGTAAGTCAAAAATGCTGCACTGAATTGACCCTCTGGTATTTGATTAACTGGATATGAAGATACTAAAAAGCATGAAGTGATATCGACTCCAAGATTTTTGGATCATTAATTACTACTGAGCTTTAGGGAACACCAAAATCTGATCAGTTTTCTAATTCATGGTCGCACAGTTCTATAATTCTATCATCTATGTTGCTGTCTGCTCAGACCCAAAGCACTTTAAAGAATTTTCGTTTGGTCATATGAAAAGTATTCTAATTATGTGCTTCAAGAATAGTTTTCAACATAGGTAGATAAACTGAAAGCATCAATTGAGCGTGAACAGAAAGATGCATCTATCTTCTCTGCCATAACAGGTTTTGACAAAAGAGTTGACAGAATAGGAAGGTTTTCATAGTGAAAAATATAAGAATCAACAGTTGTTCATTACTTTCCTGCCTCGCACTGCTGATTGCACCTTTTTAAATTTTAACACGAACTAGAACATACTGAAAACCCACATATCTGTATCACTGATGCTGAAAGACCAAATAACTGTTTTCCTTTCTTATTTCTTCATTATTTTCCTTCCTTGCAGTGCCAATTGCACCTTTGTAAGACATGTTTCAATCCACCTAACTGTTTTGCCGGGCAGATAAGGTGCAAAATAGATATGGTCTGTGCAGCGGTAAAATATTCACGGCTAGGTAAAAACCTTTTGTTTTAACTGTAAAGCAGTTATAATGTATTTTGTTTGTACTGGTTTCATATGAATTTCATAGTTTTTTGTCATATATTTATTCATGTGACTATTTGTTTGCTTGGCTTAGCTAAGCCAACAGGGGTTTTGGCTGCTTAAGCCCTGGGTTTTAGTATGTGATAAGTATGGCAAATTTATTTGGTCTAGGTAGGCAGGGTGGACGTGGTTCTCTCTGCCATCATCGTAGCATACTATAGAAATGATTTTACAATGCAGATTTGTGTATCTAAGATTCCTTTAACATTTGGTTTATATGTTCATGAAAATGAGAGATTTGACTATGCAGGCATTGAAGTCTGTTTTTGTGAACGCCTATTGTGAATGTTTTGATTTTTCATCGATTCCACAGTCAAGTGTTTAGTTTATTCTTTGTTCTACATGACACGTCAATAGCAAGCAGAATTGGATTTTAGAAACAAATGTAATAACCCAAACACAGGAAATTTCAATTGAACATTGTAGTCCTTAAGGTCTCAAGGACGATTTTTTCATATGTGCTGCCTGGTGTCTACAATCAAGGGTTTTAATGACCCATATGAGGATGCCATCATTTTTCATGGCCTTTGATTCATGATGGGTTAGCCTCCCTGGCCCAACCCTTTATAGGGTATAGCTAAAGGCTATTGAATCCCATGTTTGCAGAAAAATGGAATGAATCATGCACCCATTCTGATGATGGCCCCGAAGCTCAAGCATTTCATGCATGGCTGCTTAAATCTGTAACCTTTGCACTGCCCTGAATCAGTTGGTCTTAGGCTTATTTGTCACAGTCTTTTATGTTTGAAGGGCTGGCAAGTCCTCAGAGATTGTGAATTTTTGCTTCATATTTTGAAAGAAAAATGGATCCATGGTCACCAGGAACCTCAGATTCAGGGATGGGGATCCCATCACCCAAACAATGCCCACATCTCTTGGTGACTATTTTAATGTAGTATAGTTGTTGCATTATTTATACTTCAGTACCCCATTTCAAAATGACTTCCCCAACTTTGTACCAATATTGGTTGAAAAAACATCTCATGTTGAGCAAATCAAAACATATTGTCATTTCCTTTATCGATTGCTATTGTTTCTGTGCAGAAACAAATCATGCACCGAAGGTCCATATGCAGTTGGAGAATATTTATTACTCATTGCCTAAATATCCATCGTGTGTAACTAGTTAGCGAGTTTTTAACCTTACTAGGATTCATCTAGAAGATCTAGGAATCAAGACCGTGGAAGCTTAGGGTCCTTCCACAAGACTGGATGTTATTCTCCTCACTCTGAAAAAAGGTCTCAGCTGCTCCTTTGGCCGTTACCTGCATAAGGGAATTATGTCTAGGAAGCTCTACCAGAAAGAATTAGGGATTCCATTTACATGGGACAAACTTGATAATAATGTTAACCACTTTGTTTGTGTTGTTTCTTCAGCGACTTTGCATGCTTCTTTCTTTCTGTATTCAGACTTCATGCATGCATATATGAAAGAGGGCACGAAGATCATCCAGAATTCCTGCACATTGACAAAGTTGCACTCTTAATGAAAACATGAAGAACTCCAAGTAATTAGTAAGAAAACATCTCAAGGAACTTGTGCATACAAAAAAAATTGGTTTACTCATCCTCATAAATAAAAAGAAGAAGTACATATGGAGTGCTGTGTAACTCTCATGCCTGGACTTGTTGTACCCCCAAAATATGAGAGAGGAGTTACAATGTAAGAATTACATGTAACTCCCTTATGACAATAACACAGTGACGCATATGACAAACTCTATGGACAAAATCTATCATTCATCACATAACTCCTAATGACTCATCTAAAGATTTACGACTCACCTAAGTGAGGTGGCTCACCATGGGTGAGGGAAATTCACCTAATAAATAAATAAAGTGAATAATACCCCCCTCACACCAACACCCCCCCTTCACCCTTCAGCATAGCTACCCCCCTTCAACATAACTTAGGATGTGGCATGGCAAGACAAAAAGAGAAATGGGTCCTGACAACTATGCCTGATGAGGTACCCATGTACAATAAGGATCTCAAGTAATGGAAGAAAATCCAAAGGGAAAAACATCCACTTATAAGAGATAGAAGACACCCCTAAACAAAGTAAGAAATATACGCCATATGGGTCCCAACAACAAGGCCTGATAAGGTACCCATGTACAAATTGCAATCTTTCTAGAAGAAGAAGAAGAGGAGAAGAGGACGAGAAAGTTCAAAGTAGATGCTTTGCAACAGTAGACGTCACCCAAGTAGAGAGCGCAAGTGAAGAAACTTGGCTTCAGTGAAGGGTTTGGTAAATATATCTGCAATATGATCTGATGTCGAGTAGTACTGCAAATCAATGACGTCCCAAGAATCAACTCCCTGATGAAGTGCATAAGAATCTCAATGTGCTTCGTCTGTTGATGCTGAACCAAATTTCAGCAGATGGAGATAGTGCTATAAGGTTGTCACAATAGTTTATGGTAGGCCGCATGAACCGAAAACCAAACTATGTCAGAATTCCCTGTAACCAAATAGCTTCCGTGGCAATGTTGATTGTCCCCTTTGTATTTTGCCTCTTTAGAAGATATAACAATTGCCTTCTGCTTCTTGCTTGACCAAACTAACATGACTTGAACCAAGAAAAAAGTTTTATCCAGAGGTAGATTTCTGATTATCTAGATCACTGATCCCATCAGAATATGAATATCCAACCAAGTCAATTTCTGCCCCCCCAAGTAATGTATGCCATCGATGTGGGTGCCTTCAACATGTTGAAGAATCCACTTCACTACTTTCCAATATGGCTTATGAGGTGCTTGCATAAATCTAGACACAATGCCAATAGCAAATGATAAATTCGGTCTAGTATGGGTTAAGTAGATTAAGCTCCCCAACCCACTAATGATAAAGGGGTGCCATCGACTAAGGGAGTGGAACAATCAACTACTATCTTGACTCTAGAAAGGAAGGGAGTGGGAGTGACTTACAATTAGCCATGTTAGACCTAGCAAGCAAATCAAGGACATACTTGGGTTGAGCAATGATGATCCCCGAGTCAGACTGGGTGATCTGAATCCCAAGGAAGTAATGAAGCAAACCCAAGACGGTCATGGAGAGCTTGTTGGTTAAGGCAGTCTTGACAGAATCAATGATGGATGAAAAGTTGCACGTAATCAACAAGTAATTGATGTACAAAACTAAGATAAGCATGGACTCATCTTGCCGAAAAATGTAAACATTTAGGTCAGAGTGACACCTAGTGAACCTGGAAGCGAGAAGAAAGGAGTCCATCTTGGCAATGCGAATCTCGAGGGGCTTGTTTGAGGCCGTAAATAGTCTTCCTAAGTCTGCAAACAAGGGAGACATCTGGGACATAACCTAGCGGTTGTTCCACATAGATTTCTTCTTCTAGGTTACCATGAAGGAAGACAGTCTTAACGTACATTTGGTGGACATCCCATATGTTAGTGTTGCCTATGGTTAGGGTCAGTCGAATAGAAGTCATCTTGGTGTTAGGAGCAAAAGTTTCAAAATAATCAACTCCAAGAATTTGGTAGAAACCCTTAACAAGTTGCGCCTTATACTTTTCAACATTCCCATTGGCACCATACTTGGTTTGATATATCCACCTACACTGAACCATTTTTCTTCACTTATGAAGAGGGGTGAGATCCCAAGTGTATGCATGCTAAATTGTAAACTAAGCTAATTGAAAAAACCTAACACCAAGTAGATCCTAACTTAGTTAATTCAAACAAATACATCATGATAAAGCGAAAAAGGGAGCTAGTTAAACGACAAAATATGAATCTATACTAATTGCAAACCTCCTTTTGAAATTTTAAATTTGCTTTGGATGTAGAATTTCCTTAGTGAGCCGAACGTAGACCACGTACGATCAAGGATTTCTCAAGCAAAGAGGAAGAGATCTCATCAAGTATGGCTTAATTGACATTTTTTGATTCTTCTCTTACTACTCTTTAGCAAATAGAAAGGGGGGAGATTTAACAAGCCTTCCATTAACATGAAATGCTTTTCTCAAGTATAATGTTTGTCAAGGACATGGTGTGTAAAGGTGTAGATTGGCAGGAAGGGACTAGGTTTCTTATATAGCTTTCCATTTTGGGAGAAGCTTGCAACCTAGTGAATGTGGGATAAAGGGAATATACAATAAGAAAGGGATAAGTATGATTAGAAGAAATTAATTAGAGATTAACAACTCATGGCAGTTTGGGAAGGTTTAATTAATCAATTAGGATTAATTAATAGGCCAAGTTAAGCTTATAGAAGCCATTTGGAGATGATTTGAGGGGAAATTAGTAGAATTTGAAGGGTTTGAGAGGGGGATTTAACCAATAAAAGGGTTTATTGATTAAATGCGTTGAAAGCCTAATTAATTAATAATGGTTAATTAATTAAGTAAAATGGGATTTTAAGTAACGAAGCGACATTAATTGACATTTAGGATGAGTGACAAAGCTAGTTAATTAACAAAGTGTCGTTGATTGATAGAGACGAAGGGGAATGTTAGCTAATTAGCAAAAATCACTAATTATAACGAAATGACGGTAAAGGAGACAAGTAGTACGGTTTTAGTATTAAATTTGTGCGGTTGAAATTAGGTGTCTACATTTGCCCCTCTTTGATGTGGTGTAGCGCAAGTGATGCCACTTCAAAGATAATAGACAATTGTAATTTGAATGGGTAGAAGAAAAATTAGTAGGATGGACGATGCCCCCTTAAGTGTCGATGGGGTGATGGAAGAGGTTGATTGACGCTCGAAAAGAAGAGGAGAATGACCACGGCAGCAAAAAAAAGCTCATCGCGACGGTCGGGAGTTGAACTTGGCTCAGTTGGCCATTGTTCGATTTCATAGATTGGTTGAAGCCCTTGCACTAAGTGGATTATACAAGGGAGGCAAGGAGGGCGAAGAAATAGAAAAGGTTAGTGAGAAGGAATGTTAGGTAGAACGGGGAATTAGTTAGAATGGGGATAGACAGAAAGATCGTAGCGTAGCGTATGCATTGTCTTGGCTTGAAAGTATTATTTTATTTGATGTAAACATACGACAAAAGGGTAAAATGACATAAAAAGCCATAATGCTGATTTTTTGTGCAATGCTAAAGGATCAACTCAAAGCAAAATACATAAGCAATGCAATACGAGAAAGTAAACAAACAAGCAAACAAAGAAACAAACAAGCATAATTAAATAAACTTAAACAAATAATGCTTAAGACAATTGTACCAATGTTTGGAACAACAGATCAGTAACTGTTGTAGAGTTTGAAGCAACAACGGATCATCAACTGCTGAAGAGATTGAAGCAACAACAGATCATTCCAGACATCAACTAGCCGGTCACATAGGTTTGGAACAATGGAGTCGCTAGATGTGCTAAAGAAAATGCCTCCAAAGGTTGAATATCACCAAGAACACATCAAACTTGGCAATATGAAGTTTTTAACTTCTGAACCTATCCCACCGGGCGTGCCAGAACTGTTATTACCGAAAAACAACACCCTCTGATTTGTCATGAATGAATGGATGAACAATTAGTGTTTTTGGGCAACATGGGACTGTCTCTCAAGTTGTGGGACTTGCTACATGAGACAGACCTCCAGAGAAGGTTGGTTCCTCTACCTATTCCTAATACTAAACTACTCCTAAGGAAGGAAATGCAACTTATCTAATCCTAGTCTAACATCCACAGGGGCCAAGGAGAGAGGAAAATGCATAAAAATGAAAATCCTAAGCTAAACAGAGGTGATAACACCAAGAAGAGGGGGAAATACACTCTCAGATGAGTGAAAATGGGATGAAAATGAAGGAGGAGAGGGCAGACTTGAGTGCCATAGTCCAAAATAACATTCAAACTGTCATTTCCATGGAGCACAATAGAAATAAAACTGGCAAAAGGAGAATAAACATGCACAACACACCAAAAATGCAATAAAGAGGCAAGATAATGCAATAAACACAAGATAGGGTACAAAATAGCCACATACCATGAATTTTTATTGCTTAAAAGAGATGCACAGTCCATTACAATGAAGGAAGAAGGCAAGAATCACCCTGCAGAGGTCCACATACGAGGCCTGCAACTCAAAATACATATGCATCACTTGTAGAAGGATGCACCAACATTCTAAGAGGGTCTAACTTTTACAAATGGGCATTATTCTACAATATATAGAAAATGGGAGACATAGGAGGGAAAAAAAGTGAAACTCGAATTTTTGTCTTCAACCACCAACATCATGCATTGAATGTCTAAAAATAGGCATGGGCACCCTGCCAAGACCATTTCCCCATGATACTTTGCTTGTAGGAGAAGGAATGGGCACCATACCTCATCATATCTGGTAGTTGAGTTACTTGAAACTGTTCTTTTAATGCTGGGACTGTATTTCCTCTTTTTCACCCACCTAACCTCACCAAATTTAAGATTTCTTGTTTTCATGGTGAAGTAAATGATGAGACCTTTCCAACGAGTCCAAGTTGAAGAAATTTGGAGTTACAGGGCGAAAGTTATGGCCATTTGAAGTTTAGGATCTCGGGATGGTTGTAACAGAGTTCCTTGCAGGTTGTAACAGACCGCTTTAATGATTTTTTGCATTGGGCAGATGAATCCGCTGGTCGGCGAACTGGAGGAAGGGTGGAACTGTGCACTTGGTACTCGATGGGCTCGACTTACCCGCATTTGTCGACCTTTCCCTTGCATCGTATATCGGCTCGTCGGGGAACCGACGGAATGTGAGAATGTTCCATCTGTTCCCGAGGTACTCGCCTCGTTCAATTCGCCCGACTCTATCCCCGTCGACACTGTTCCATTGGTGCTCAAAAGACCTGAATCACTTGATTTAAACCTCCAACTCCTCTTGTGGTTGGATCAGCCCGTTGGCAAACATAGGGAACAAAAGAACAGTTCCTTATGTTCTCAAAATATCCGACTTAGCCGATTTTCTTGCATTTCGCCCATTTTTTCTGATTTTTGGCTGAGCATGGAAATGGAGGGGACTGGAAAGGTTGAAGACGAATGCCCTAAACCACTGCAACCTGTGTGAAACATGAATTTCATCCATATCTCATCAATTTATATTACCCAAGTCCAAATGAAGGCGCAAGTTATCAAAATAATCCGGGAGGGAGTATTTTGGATAACAGTGCCTTCTAGGGCACTAATCTGATATTTTCTTTTATATTCAGATTTGTCACTATTTTGTAAGGCCGGAATCAATAATTCTTTGTGGAGTTTGGGGTTTGTAAACCCTCATTTTATAATTTTTAAGTGGAGTTGTACTTCGCTGATTATAATTAATTTCCAGCAGTCTTTTCTATAAGATTTCATATTGAAAATTGGTTTTGGTTGATGTGTGAAATATTTATTTATATGTTGGCAAAGTTATTTGAGGAGTTTCAAGTGTTTTTCATCCATTTCGTACTGCTGTTCTAAAAATCTGATCACTGACCTGAACTGGGTTTAATTTTCAGTTTGCTGGTCTGAAAATCAGATTTGATATTATTGGGATTTGTGCTAATTCCTTGTTCTTCAGTTTTTGTCCCAAAAGGGGACATTAAATATTAATAATTGCATTTGGATGTTTTCACATAACATATTGGTATGCAGGGTTTTGGGTGTGTGTTGGGAGCTTTCAAGAGGTTTGCATGGGGAGTGGGGAATTCTGACTAGTGGTGGTAGTGATGATCACTCTGCATAGAGCTCCTTTTTGGTGTTATGAAGGCTCAAGTGCACAAGGGCAATTGTCATGTATCTATAGGATTATAGAATCAAGGTGGAGCTATCTATGAGTCACTATCAGCTAAGCAAAGACAATGAATTTAAATTGCATTGAACATGGAGGAGGGACTCCTTGGAAGGATTGTGATGGTTACACACTTCATCCGTTGTCTTCTCTTGTAGCTCTAAAATTACTACCTTCTCGACAACTTTACCCGTGTCCTTTGTCATCTTACATAATTATCTATTGATAACAAATTGTAACGGAGACAGTTGGGATTTGGGGGTACCTTTATTCCCTAATTTTGGTCCTTTTAATATTTCAACCAAATATCTTCTTAAGGGTTGTCTTTATGATAATAGATTAAGTGATAATTCTGTTTGTCTTAAGCCTCCACGTACCTTGACAAATTTGCTTGAAGAGCCATGTGTAACTTGTAAGTTGTAAGCATAGGGGACAAAGAGGAGAAAACCATTGGTCCCAAAATTGGAAAACTCCAAACTTCATACGGGGTATATTGTGAGACTCCCAAGTTTACACCATCACAGAGAGGTTTGATTTTCCCTAGTTTGTGCTGCACCAAAATCGATTTTGGATATTCTTCTAGATGGAAATAGCGCTATCTTGCTAAATGATTTACATTGAGTGCAGTGCACAGAGGATCTAATGTTGGATACCATTGTCATCATGACCATGCTTTATCATCATTTATCTGGAAAATTTGATTACATCAACAATTGACATCTTGAAAAGAATGTATTGTATATGTTTTCATATTAGATGATTTTTAAGGGATCTCTTTAGGGCTATTTTGGGTTGTAGTTATGGTTGTGAATGGCTCTTTTGTTTAGATGTGGTCAATATATTCATTCTTAAAAGGTTGTAAGAAACAGTTGCTCAAAATTAAGCAGCATAGTGATAGCATTATAATTACATATAAAAGGACAAACATTGATATCAATGATAGTTTTTATTTTAGGCAATAACACCGTATCAAAGCTTTCCTATGGTCAGTGCATGATTTCAAAATGCTTATTTTTTTTGGTTTTCCCAGATTGACAGACATTGCTATTTTGCTGATCATGGAACCAACAAGCAAAGATCTACTTAATTTGGAAAAAAATTCCAACATTTCTGCTTTAGGTAATTTTCTAGCTCTTTATGGGATTTCATGTTGTTTCTATGCTTGCCTCTTAAATCCTTTTTTTCTGTATTGTCTTTGGCAGAGAAGAGTTTGTTTATGCTTGAAAAAGCCACAGATAGTTCTCAGAGGAAAGAAAATACTACCTCAAGTACCAGGAAGGGCACGCTCAAAACTACTGTTGTGCCAGAAAGCCAAGGTAACAAAAGTTAATTAATTTTCATTACTTTTCTTGTAAGCTGTTAAATCACTATTTACTTTAGACTGAAACATGTCTTTATTTCCTTTGCATTACATGAATATCTGTCTAGGATTATCTGCCAGGAATTTTTTTCTAGAAATGAATAGGTTTTCCAAAGTTTGAGGTTAAAAAAATTAGGACTTGCCAATGGAATAAGGTGAATTTGCACCCTTAACTTTCTATTATTATATTTTGTATATACTATCTCCGTATGTTGTGGAATCTGACGTAAAAGATAATTAGTGACTAATTAACAAGTAGCTCCAAAAAAATTGTATGCCTTGTAAGTGGTGTTTTCTGGCTGAACACAACCCAGGAAGTTTTGTAGTCTATGGTTGCTACTTGCTAGTGATATGCTTAATTTTTTTGTCCATAAAGGATGCTTTTGCATTGCTTTAGGTAAGTGTTAGGATGAGGATTGTTCCAAAAGGGTAAAGCTCTTCTTAAAATTGGATTGTATATGGTATGCACTATTATAACAGTTTGAATGGAAAGTAGATACTATAAAATCTCGTGTTTCCAGAGTTAACTTACCATTTTCTCAACCTTGGTGTTCTGTTGTTTTGGTCAAAGTTTGAAACTTTGAGGAACTGTAAAGAAAGGCCATCCATTAACCAGTATGAGAAACTGTTGTTTTTCTTTGGTCGTCAATATTGTTGCTACACTAGCTCAAGATCTATCTGAGTGAAACTGTAAAGAGGTGAATATTGTCTCAGCACATCTAGAAAAATTTTAAAGATAATATCAACTATGAAGGAAAAAGAAATAGACAAGCAGGGTTAATTTCCTGACATGGACATTAAGTGGGCAGACAATTAGAGGATGAAATTGATATTAGATCTGAGCTTCCCAAGTAAAATAGTCAAGCACGAGTCAATGCACAATGAAGAAACTAAGATGTATGAGTCACTGTGAAGAGATAGAACAAGGCCAAGATTGGCCATACTCTTAACATGAAATGCGAAGGATGATTGCAAGAAAACCATCACAGCAGAGATGGACACAAAGAAACACCCGATTACTCCCATGTGAAGATATCTTTAGGCTTTAATCAATGAAAATTTTAGAGTGTCGCTGCTATATTACCACTAATGTGGTATTCAGCAGCTGGGAAGAACATTGAAATGCTGAATTTCATATACTACAAAGTAGCTGCAACAGACACCAAGAAGATGAAGAAATAGTAGAAATAAAATATTCATTAGTAACACACCAGAATGATATACAATAAAGACATAATGTCTCAGTGTTGATCAAGATGGAATAGGGCATGCCTGTAAAACACTCTTAATGCTAACCATATTGTGGCCGGTTAGCTAACCACCAACAAGCCAATGCCCAATTAGATGGGTCAAACCCTATTGTTGGGTAAAGTAGAGATGGCGTTAGTATGGGTGTTATCAGGTGCATGGGATGGAAGCCCCTTGTGTTTGTTTAAGTGTTAGTGCAATGCCCGGACAACGGGATCATAGGTGGGACTGATGCGACCAGAACGGTAGCGCACTTTTGGGGGTGCCTACTTGAACGATTGAGGCTTGAACTCAGAGGATGAATAAGTCAACACAAACATTGGCCCCTAGCGTCACCTACTCAAAATCCATTTAGAGTTTACAAAAAAACCATCGATTGTGGGTGACATTAATATACTCAAAGCTGCAGTAGTAAGACTGTGTCTCTACAATAGACACTAATGATGGTTGGTTTTCGAGTGCGACGCTACATTCTCTTAATCACGATTGTTAGAATTTGTAGTTGTAGCTCTTTCAACCTCTATGATCTGAGTTGCATATTTAAACACCTCACCGCAGAGGATTGGATTTAGAATTCGCCAAATTGGTATCATTATGGAGATATTGCTATTATTAATTATTACAACTTTGATGAAGTTCGAGTCTGTGACTTTGGGGCATTGGTTAAATAGTAACATTGTTACCTTTGTGAAGGGGGACTATAATTCCACGTAGACACATGAAGTAAATAATTTTAGGGATTCATGTTCTTAGAAAAATGCTATGCTCTTGAGGCTTGGTATCATGTCTGTTGAAGTCATAATTTTTAGAATATATTGGCAGTACAAGATTTGTTTTTGTTCTACCAAGATGTATTATATTTAATATTAAGAATTATTGTTTGTGAGCTACTTTGTGCTGGTTTGCTTATTACTTAAATGGTACACAATAGTTTGTTTGTTTTAGAAGAATTTCTTTAGAATTGCATAATTTTGGGCATTCAACATTTAGTCTTGTAGTTGTAATCGATAAGCATTATAATGATATTTGCTTGGGAAAATTCAAAGAGTATGGCATATCAGGATCGCACCCAAGATTGAATCAAGTATAGGCCCTCAATGTTAAGGAAAAATCTCTTGCAACATCATTTTGGTAACTAGGTAGCTAGTATGGGTATGGATGTGGATACGAGTACATGGGTTCAATACTATGTATTTTGGGGGCTTAGGTACAACTTTGGGTATGACTGTACATGTAAATATAGTCAAACAAGAAAAATTAACCAATTAGTATTAAGCTAAATAACCACAAATCATACATATAATTTAATGCCAAATGCCATGATATTCATCAATCAAACATAGAACAAGTACATTATGCTAATGTTACAATGTATAGACAAAAATAAAGAGAAATCAACATATTCATTGTATTCATAATCATATTGCTCTCCAATGTCTTCATCAAAAGCATAAACACTATCATATGGATTAAATGTATTGCTTCCAGTGGCTTTGTCATGGAAGTTCTACGAAGTACCACCTATGAAATATCCCCTAAATGGGACACTTCAACCCTTTAATGGATTCTAGGTAATTCCACACTCATGCTCAGATTAATAAAAGATACACAGACTTTAGTACAGCAGATCAGAACCTTCAGTGTTGAAAAGTGACTCAAAATATCATGAGAACCAACTTCAGCTAGCAAGTAATTTGATGATTTCTTATTCCAAAGTAGTAAGCATATAATAACAAGCCCTATGAATGAATCCCAAACTGGTGTAGATTTTTCCTAATAATGGCG
The DNA here is from genome assembly GCA_019776745.2 of Taxus chinensis. Lineage (NCBI taxonomy): Eukaryota > Viridiplantae > Streptophyta > Pinopsida > Cupressales > Taxaceae > Taxus > Taxus chinensis. The sequence goes on from CM034146.1 coordinate 983,928,326, forward strand.
GCTAAGTCTGATGATGAAAACTCAAATAAAACAATACCCAGCCGTATCTATCCTTGCCATATCAACTCAGAATTTATTATAGAGAACAAATCTGATTTGTGAGTACATATATAAACTGTAACAGCACCCAGAAATCTGCAGACTTAAAGTATTGAAAAAGGTACCTTAGGCAGCGCCAAAAATACGGAATGTAGGTGATTTAAAGTTCTGAGGTACTGCTGAACAGAGGACAGTAGCATGCGGCCTCAAATATTACATATACAATACCAATCAGCCTCCCTATATGTCGTTCCACATACAGAAAATGTTATGACACAGCTGCAATAATTCTTCAATCCCTTAATAGCCCAAAGCTCAATATCAACAACTGGAAAATACTGAAATTCCCTTGTAAGCACAATAAGATTCCCTGTGTGAAAATATCTCTCTTTTTCTCAGAGGGTTTTCGTCTTCTAGAGTTTTTTAACAAGCACAAAGCTTAGACAAAAATCAGAGTTTGATAAAAATGAGTAAGTGATCTCTCCCTTCAAGTCGACCTCTCCCTTATATAGGAGAAATGGCCCCAAAGTAACCTCCCCAATCACCAATCACAATCAGTGATTATATCTAAACATAAGTCCCATTTTTAATGCCTGGGCTGGTCGCATTTTCCTTCTTTGGGCAAATTGGCACGTTTTCCCAAAAATGCCTCCCAAGGCAAGTCGCACTTTCTCTTTTCAAATACAATTACTTTTGATTGTATTTTAATTTATTTAAACTTTATCATTTATTATATGTGCTTTTCATAATTTTTTTTTTTTGAACAATAGCACAATATAATAAAATAATAAAGTTATGTCACCCTAAAAACTCCCTCATGGCTGTCGGGTAGACATAAAGGGCCAGAGGTCTTCGATTTGGAAGAGGGGACATTACAACCTAAATCCAGGTCTATCAATGAAAGGTAGGCAATGGATGCTTCCAAGTTTGGAGTCTTTGAGTCTATAGTCCCACACTTTGTCGCCCCTTGCTTGTACTCATCTTGCTTGTGTGTTAGAAGCTGTAGGTTGGAATGCACAAAGACCAAATCCTCTATTTTTTGCTCCCAACTTGTTGTGGTTAATTGAGTGGATAAAGGATTGTATTCCCCAGTTCTATGCAATTGAAGAAGAACTTGCAAAGTATTGAGGCAAGTCACAAATTCAATGCAAAGTTAAAAATTAAAATTTATGAAAGTTAAAAGTTAAAAATGAAACGTAGAAAAGAAAGAGTAAAAAAAATTTAAATATGTGCTGGAATTTTTATTGCCAATGCATGGAAATGGATATATGCTTGCCCACGGAGGTACCACGACGAATATTTGTTTTTCTTTTATTGATGCTTTAAGGATATGAAATCCACAAACTCCTTCCTAACTGTATCATGTACTTTTGGATTAGGTAAGAGTCTAGTCAATAGACTCAATACTGCCTTGTACTCCTTACTAACCTTTGTGGTCCTGTCAGTGTTTTCCTTCATCTATACACCCCAATTACACTGACAACTATGCTGCCCAATGTCACTTGCTCCTTCACAAGTTGTCTCAAGAAGAGCTGTGTGAGTAAGATCGAGTCTCAACAACTGAAAAAGAAATTAAAACAACTAAATTTAAAAATAAGTAAACAATCAAAAATCAAAATTCTACAAACTACAAACTTACAAAAAAATTTAATGATAAAAAATTAAAAAATATTACTTTTAATAGTTGTAATTTTGAGAATTTCCTAAAGATGGCTTAAGATGTGGTGGTTATTGATGAACATTTGGATCTCATTTGCTTCCTCATAGACTTGTCTAATCCAAACAATTATGTTGCCCAATTTTTGTAACATTAGGTTGAGGGAATGAATGACACAAGTTGTGCAAAATATGTGCCTGTACCTTTTCTCAACAAACACCCTTCCACTTTGTATTGGTTTTTATAACTTGGACAACATTTTGAGGCCCTATCGCTCCAATGGAATCTTTGAGGATGTTGGTAATGAATTTGGTATCCTTTCCCTGCTCCTCACAATCAACACTTCTAAAAAAATATTGTCATTTTAGGGCACATTTCAACCACACTAACAATGACCTATTTGCCATATCTTTTACTGCATCGAAAATGATAGACATTGTTATTTTGACCCTTGAATTCTTGATGGGTTCCAATGAATCCTCAACATGGTTTCTTTCTTTTACCAATAAGCAAGTGCATATCTTTTCATACCCTTGGTTGGTATACCATTTTGGGGGCATCATTGATAGCTTTCATCGCATCCTGCGAATATGGTGATCTAACAAAATTGAAAAGGATGCCACATGCATAAATAAAATACCTAGTTTACTAGTGCACACCTTTCATACCCTTGGCTAGTGTACACTTTAGTGACATCATTGATAGCTTTGACCGCATTAAACCATTATGGCGATCTAACTACATTAGAAGGAATTGAAGACCCTCAACTTAGTCTTGAAATCCTAACCTATGCAAGATAAGTATGAGTTTGATTTTGATTCTTCATTTGATGCACACATGTGCAATAATGTAATAGAACATCCGAAAGAGCTCAATGTCCCTCTTGAAACATTTGTTGAGTATGAATGTGAAGATGGGTCCTTCTATTTCTTGTTTTGTGAAGAAGATTGTTTTCATGTTGAATGGAATGAAAAGGAAATGCTTGAATCTCCCGTGAATGTCATCATTCATGAGGATGGTTCCTCCATCATAGAGAGTGATATTGAGGTCAATAATGAGTCGGTGTGTGGGAAAGAGAAACATCTAGAGCATCTGTTGAAACATAAATCAACAAAAGGTATATGATGATGTTGAAAATGTCAAAATATCTACCAAGAACAGTTCTACAGAAACAACGGTCTTGAGGAACATGACAGGTAAGGAGCGATTGCTTGTCAGAGAGCACAAGGCTAGTTGTGAACATGGTGAACCTGGTATGATTGAGAATCAGTTTTTTGGTAATGTTAAAATGAAGAATGTGAAATCACAAGCACAAGTGAATGTAACAATGGTAGCAACCTGAAATGAAATTTTAGGGCAATGAGAAAAGTGAGCTATTCATATTGATCTTCGGTTGTAAGAGGAGACATGCTGACTTTCTCAAGAGGAGACATGCAATCTTCTTTTCAGGTACCTGGAGACCTCCCTGCAACACTTGTCTTTCTCAAGAATTTAAGAAAGGGGTCATACTTCATCGAACTAGCATTTCAACTGTGTCATCATCATTCTGGCCGAGAGGAATGTGCTAACATGATTTTCAAGTGTGTTTCATGTGCATAGAAGTGTACCTAGCTTGATTCATGAAGTTATTGAGATCTAATGAAAGAATAGTGCTCCTGGAGGCTTCAAAAGGGCTATTTTTGGTCTTCTTGTCACAGAAGGACATGTCTCGGAAGCTAATTGCAAGGACATAAACCATCTAGAGGTTGTATAGGAGAGTAATAAGATGATCCAAGGAAGTTTAGGAAGTTTCTGTGGAGCCATGAGAGGTCAGGAAACTTTCAAGCAAAACCGGGTCTTTTTGGGCAAGGCACTGGGAAAAGCATGTTTCAAAGGAGCTAGTCACCTTGTTCGAAAGGTTTCAGAAGCCTCAGGAGTTCTTGGGAAGCCAAATCATAGGCATTGGAAATATGACAAGATCCTACTTCATGGTGCAATAATCAATATAGAATTCCTGGAGTATAAAAATGTGGAAACATGTCCATCAGTGCAGCACAAGAGTTCTTTTTACAAGGTGGAACTTGCTCAAAAGGTTTCAGACACCTTGGGAAGAGTTAGGAGCCTAACCAAAGGTAAATTTGTATTACATTGGACCCTCCTCATGGTATATGTGTTGTATTTTTTCATACTCATTCTGGACTCTCGGTGGTAACTCCGCTTATTGGTGCACGCGCGTAGGAAAAAGTGGAAATTGGACTGAAAAGGAAAATTGCAAGCTGAATCAAGTCTTGAAAATGGTGGTAATGGACTGAATGGGTCCTTTGGAGTCAAAATCATATAAGGTTGGCCCTCTGAACTCCATGTCTTGCTCCAGGCCTGAAAAACCACTCCTTAGTCTATTTTCACGTTGAGATTGATGACATCAACACAACCAATCAGCTTTGAGCAGAGTTTTGGAGCATGGATGTGCCCTTTTTCCTTGTGCCTGCTGTGCAAGGGGAATGGGGGACACCAAAATGTGCTCCCCCTATGGAGGAGTTGGTTGCGTCACTTAAAGTGACAACTTAAGTGGTTAGAAGATGTTATAAACTCACCTAACTTGATGTTTGACCACTTTTTCATGATAGTCTAGACCCATGGTAGCCTTTTGGAGGCTTGATGTCCCTTTTCCCCCTTTTCCCAACAGATAAGGGGACATGGGGGACACAAAAATGTGCTCCCCCTATGGAGGCAACTTTTTCGTCACTTAAAATGATGACTTGGGGTGTTAGAAAAGTGTTATCAACTCACCATTTTCACAAAATCTGACCCCCTCCTCATGAGAGCCTAAACCCATGGCACATTTTGGAGAGGTTGATCCCTTTATCCCTTTGTCCCCTATTTTTTAGGGTGCAACCACACCTCTAACCTCCACCAGACCTGGGTTAGCTAGTTTGAGTTTAAGGTGAGTTAAACAGAGCTAGTGAGAGGGAAAACAAATTTGAAAGAGGTATAACCTTCATACTTAGCCATTTTTTGTGTTTCATTGTGATTTTATCTTCCCCCATTGCTGTTGTAGTGTTGTTATGCTACCAAAATTTCTTCAGACATCCTCCATGCCAAAACCCTTTTTGCTCATATCTCCCAAACCCCATGTCTGTTTGCCATAAGATTTTTGATTGCAACTCCTTGGGAAAAAATGCCTTTCAAATGAATCCAACCTTGCATCCAATGGTGTTCTACATTATTTTTAATGGCTACACAAAGTTTCCTGAAATAAAAACTCAATTTTCAGATCTACGGAGTTTTGGCAATTGAAATCCTCCAAAAATTGGAGCAAAACATCTTTGTGAAATAACAAAAATTTTGAGACCACTTTCGTTCCATTCCGACACCGGGAAGACCCACTTCTAAAAATAGTAAGCCTTCCTAAGCATCACTACCTATAAATAGTAAGTACTGCAAACAATTCATTTTCAGAGTTGCCATTGCCCTTTGAACATCAGGGAAATTCAAAAGTGCCAAATTAAGCAATTGATAACTAAAATGGACTTCTCAAAATAAGGCTTACTAAAAATAGTAAGTGTCCAGATATTGGTTCAAGAAACAAGGATGCTGAGCCTCTCATGTTGAAGAAAGAGCACCCTTGGATAAGTTTGAAACATTTTAAAAACATCTTTGGTGAATGACAGTTTAATTCTAGCAATCCTCATTCATTATGAATGGTATTTCTCAATGCTTGCAAATCCCCACCTGTAACAATGTGGTTATCAAAATTTGCCTTGCAGGAATGGACATGGAAATTTTCATACTCGCAAAGGATCGACAGTTGAACTCAAGAAGAAGGGAAGCCCTCTTGGTTCCCTAAAATTGTTCTTAGAGTGATTCCCATTTCATCAGATGGATTGATCAAAAGTTGGAAGCATTCTTCATTCAGTCTCTCTCCTTCACCCATCTCAGATCAAAGGATTTGGTCTTGTACTTCATTGTGTCTTGCAAGTCACCATGGTCATTTGGTGACAGGATCACCAAGATTACCCTAATGCGAGCAAGTTGTCTCATTGTGCACACCAAGTGCATCACATGCAAGAAAGATCAAAGAGACATGGCAATGTGTTTCAGAGATTGGAAGGTTGGTTCAAGTGGAAGAAGGCTTTAATCTTGGTTTCAGTGGTCTACTGATCATGGGCTTCTCACTCCTCTCATCAGTACCTGATCGGGCTACAAAAGTTGATCATTCAGAGGAGTCCTTAAAGAGGAGGTTTGTGGAAGATTGAGTGCACTAGGAGTCTTCATCAAGTTCAAGAAGTGGTCAAAGGATCATGAGTTCACTAGAGTGCATCTCTACAAAGTAACTCAGATATTCTTCATCCTTCTTCATTCCGCATCTCTATCTCTCTCCTCTCTCTCTCTACTTTCTATTTCTTCTCCATTGTAAATTATACTTTATGGCTCTTTCATCCTATTCACTTAAGTGACCATTGTAATTTTTCATTGTAAAAGTCCCCTTTTCATTAATAAGAAAGGGGCTTATTTTTCTTTCCTAGAGGAATGTGAAAGGTCACAAGTGGTGGGACTATGAAAGGTCATGTGGGGGGTCATGTGGGGGGGTAGATGAAGAGACGAATTATAAAGCTATAAATTGGAATGGCTTCTCCATTCCAAAGGGTTAGTTTTTCTTGGTTGATAGCTCCCATTGTCTTACTACAAGAAAGAAACTAACAATTCTTCTATCTCTTGTCTTATGTTTTCCTCTCCATCTCAACTTTACTCCATGAACATGGTTACTTGTGCAATATTATCCAAATAAACTTGGATTTACTTGTGTTTTGTTCCGCTTTCCTTGACATGGTGTCTTCTCATTGTTAACTTGGAAATATTATGGTTTTATGTCAATAAACTCAGCTTGTTATTTATTGAGTAAAACCCCCTTCTCACTTTCTCCCCTCTCCATACACACACCTTTCCTCCACCTCCTTTTTGCACATGGGTTTAGTGGAGTATTCCTATGTGATCCCCAGTTGAAAGGCCACCCACGATGGTTAGAGTAGTGTATATATTTCTTGTTTTCAATAAATGGAGCTGCCCCATTCCTAAGCAGAGGGACCTAGTCCTAGACTATTGGTAAAAACCCCTAATTTGCCCTTGTGACAAATTATTTTGCCAACAAGATGAGAAAAAGAGTAACTGTCACCAACTAGTTACACTGATAGGCGTCGTTCTATGAGATGAAGAGTTTCTACCTTTGATAGAGCCAAACTCGATTGACAACTCTGTGGGTGTTAAACAATTCAATGACGCACAATTCAATATAGAACATCTATGTGTCACCAAAAACCCTAATCACCAGAAGCAACAAAAGGAAACCGCCATTAATTTGGGCCTTCCAATTATTTTTTGCTTGCCCATTTATTTTCGTGAGTAGTTTGTTCTGCAAAAAATGTTGTTGATGGTGTGGGGCTTGGTCAGTGAACCTACTCAACTTGCTCACATGCATGATATAGAGAAGCTAATGGTTTTTAGCTCCAACTCTTATCATATTGAACATTGAGGTGGCCAAAGAGGTGCTAAGGTCCCCGCATTTTGCATGCAACCCACTCAAATAGTTTGCTAATAGCTCATGCGTAGGAGGGCCACCAACTTTGACCTCAAAAGGTGATTACTGGAGAATGCTTTGCAAGGTGTCTGCCACACAAAATTGTTGGGTATTGGTATTTTGCTTTGTGTTTTCCTATTGTTGTTGGGGAATTCATTTATGTTCATTATTGTTTTTAACTTTATATGGTATGCATGAAATGATATTTCGAGGAATCAACACGATGACATTGCTAACACAACATGCCATGCTCGAGCCTGAAGCCGAAAGGAAGGTGTATGATGAGTTAGAGGGCGGTGGGAAAGGGTTGAAGCGTGAGGGATTCAGACACATGCAAGCTTCCTATTTACATGCGGTAATGAAGTAGACCCTGTGAAGCCTCTAAAGGCAAGAAGAATGTGGACGCTAGGGGAAATGGGTTGACGCTTGCTCCCTTTGGCACATGTCATCTTGGATGGCCAAATTGTTGCATCGTTTTACCTCACTTCCCCATTCACAGTATCCCATAGATTTGTCTAATGCCCTCTAGTGTGTGAGATAACATCTCTGTTTCATGTTATTCCTCTGATAAGGGTGCCACACAATGTTATCCCTTGTTTTGCATTTTTGTTTGTACTATGACAAATGTATATAAGGGGTAACAAAAATGATCTTTTTTTTTGGATAGGTGAATGCTTTTGACCGGAGCTATGAATTGGGGGGGTTCTTGGGTCCCCTCCCTTAACAATGCAAACGTCCTCAAACAAGATATTACAATTTTCCACCACAAACCACGACCATTGATGCGCCGTAAATGAAGACCATGTCACCACCAACGATGCAATTTCTGCCACTACTGTTAAGAGCCACCAACTGCCGTCAACGCCAATGCCGACGATGCAAAGTCCGCCACTGCCGATAAGAGCCACCAATTGCTACCCACCGGTGATGCAACAACCACCACCACCGATAAACCATCCCGAAGGGGATCATGCCCAACGGGATTGAACCTGGGTGGATTTGGACACAACCGTCCGTCTTAATGGATCCACCCAAACCCCATTGGCACAAAAATGATCTCTTTAATGATTGTCTAAAACAATAGTTATCTAAGTTTTGGGAGGTGAATACATTTGCACATTTTTTTTCTTTCTGAATTTTTGAACACACGTCCTCTGTCATTGTGATGTATCCCACCTATATTTTATGGATAACATATATAGTTATCGAATTTACTGTGACCCTAACAATGCCCCTATCACTACAGTTTCCCGTGATGAGCAGATACAAATTCTTCTCATAATGTAATGGGATATAACTATCCACAAAACAAAATTGCTGACATTGGGAGTATTGAACAAAAAAGCGCTTACTTTCATAGCTATCTCCAAAGTATGTTTCCTTTACGAACTGTTACACCCCCTTTATCCTTACAGTGACACAAAATAACACCACCTCATCCATATGTTACTTACTCCAACAAGAAAATGATCACCTATGTTCTCTCCATTAATTTCCCATCCTTGTAATATTCTACCCTAAATCCCCTTCTTCATCACCACCCCCGTCAAAATATTTCTCTTTTGACTTCTTCAATTTTAACTTCTTCCATACCCCCTATTGGCATTTCCATTGCGCATGACTGGTGCGATTGAAAGTTACAAAAAATTCACTGTATGGCTAGAAACCAATACATGCTCGCCGATCCTCATTAATGTATGGCATGGGAGTTAATGGACCAGCAAAAACACCACAGATTTAAAACATCAATTAGTATACAGGTTAAAATCTGAACTTCATAGCATTGCGAGTCGTGTGAGCCATTGGTTGCAGCCTTGCTTTTGTTCGGGATAGTGGAGAGTGGGGACTAGTCTGTGCGCAGAGGCCGATGAATCTGTTATTTCTTCAACCCTGAAAAAAACCCCTTTGGAGTCATCTTCTGCAGGTAGTTTGTTTTTCTCTTCAGGCCATCTGTTTGAATGCAAAGGGCAAGTAAGAGATGGAGGTCATGGATGGAGGGCAGACGTAGAGGGTGCTATTGGGGTTTTGAATCATAAGAAGGTTCTAGAGATTTTTGTGGTGTTTAGGGAAGTGAAGGGATCATATGCATAGCACATTGCATGGAGAGTAGAGATCTTTTGGGAAACAAGTTTGTTGTATTGCAGCCTCAGCTTCAGCAACAAGTAGGAGTTGCAGGAGGGGGCACATGGGTCGGCAGAGCAGCAACTGCAGTATAGATTGAAGCAACAACAGATCATCCCGGACTTCAGCTAGCCATCACATAGGTTTTTAATAGAAACCCATTTGCTTTTTATGGATACCCGTTTAACATTTTTAAATAACAATTTCCGTCAGCTTATAGAATGTCATTTGCAACATTAGTTTCATAGCTAAATCCTCTCCAATGAACTTCATTAACAAAATTCCCTCCTTGGTTAGTGATTGTACTGGACAATAAGCTGAAAATTCCTTGGAGACCACCTTGTATGTTGGTTGGACATCATTGGTTGCGGATCTTATATTTCAGCTAGGTTTTGCTTTTTCCTTTCTCTTTTTTCTGTTTTCCGCGAATACTTCTGCAAGAAAACTACTGGGTGATTGATTAAGGCTTTTATATACATTCTTATAGTTGTTTATATGTATATTCTGGACTTGCTGCTAAAATCTGAGCTGTATGGAAGTTGTTACCTGTTGAACTTATAGCCGTCTAATAAAAAAAAATTATTTCTATTTGCTGAATTCTTGTGCTTCCTAAATATTTTTAACTTATAAACCAAAAAATGTATGAATAGTGGGTATATATAAATTCCTCTTTTTCATAAAATGCCAAATGCACATATATATATATATATAATATATATATATATATATGTTGTTGTTGTTTCAAGGCTAATGTGAATTCTGGCAGTGTCAAACAGAATACTGAGGCACTGTGCGTGGTGTTTTATTTGTAAAAGAGAAGGCTGGCAGTACCACAGTGTACAATTTTTTGTGGCCTTTGGCAAATTAGGCCTACCATAATTATCCCCTTGCATATAATAACTATGAAAAAATGACTAATTTTACAGTTTGTAGTAACCGACCTAAAGTTTCTAATCCTTTATTCTATTATTTTGAAAATGATCTTTGCTCTATTGCAAGTGTTACATAGGCACACATTTTAAGAATGAATTGAAACAAGAAGTGTCCAGAAATTGATGGAAATAAAGACCACAGTACAGATGGCAGTGAAAGAAAGGGGTATAAAAAACACATACACATGCAACAACACCTGCTATGTTTCATGCATTGATAGTTTTCCTCATGTCTTTGGCGAAACCAATTGAAAAAAACAAGAGGCAAAATGGTTGGCACAAACATTTCATTACAGTGAAGCTTTGGCCTGCTACATGGCATGCCTCACCGATAAATATGAATGGTCAGAGATTGCATAGCCCTGTAAATTTGTTTTTTTGTTCGACAAGAGTAAATGTCAGTAATAGAATTAATACACAAATCATTTTGTTTTCTTTTAGACTTCAACTACACTACATTGTGTTTGTGGGAGCATTCATATAATAGAGAATGAAAGGATTTTTGCTTATAATACTCTGTGCAAATATAAAAAAACAGGAGAGAGAAATCAGAACTTTAGCTGTAAAAAAACTATTGGACAATGACCTGTATGCTTGAATACATTCTGCAGTTGCATCTGTTTACCAGGTAGCCCCCTCTGAAATTCTGATCATAAAATGAGTGTATGAGGTCTCCTAACAGTGGAAAATGAAACTCTAAATTGGTGATTAATGTCAAATGAAAATCTGGTTTAAATTTGCAGTTGCGTCTGTTTACCAGGTAGTCCCTCCTGAAATTCTGATCATAAAATGATTCTATGAGGTCTTCTACCAGTGGAAAATGAAACTCTTAATTGGTGATTAATGTCAAATGAAAATCTGATTTAAATTTGCTTGCAACCTCTAACCTTCTATCTGCAAAAGCGCTCACGATGGGAAACTTTGAATCAAGAGTGGATTTTTTTTCATAGTAGATCGAGGGTCACCGTAGGTGTAAAACTAATGACAAATGTGAGGGTGTTTGTCAACAGGTGTTAACAACATGTTTGGAAGAATTTTATGGACGATGTATTTAACCTGCCAAAAAAATGGTTGAAAGTTTGAAACTATTTGGAATTGGGTTTGTAACGACGTCATGCAAATCCAAGAAATTGAAAATACTCATAACATGGACTATGCTTCCATTTGGTTGGGGGCACTTCCAATTTAATTGAAAAAACTGAGTGGATGGTTTCAGACTTCGAGAGCAACTCTACTTTTTGCTGAATTCTATTGAAACCGTCTTATCCTTTTGTTTCTATCTTCCAAAGAAAATAAATATTTGTTGATGCTGTAATTTACTTCTTGTCCTCGTTTTTTCTTATAGTCCTGTGCCCGATTCGATTGTTTTTTCATGGACCTGTCTTTATACCAGGCCTGCGTTTTTACATATTGCCCCAGTCTATCCTTGTTGCCTCTTAAAAGCTATTTCTTTTGTTTCAAAGATTGCTTTTTCCATTTACTGTTCTTACTGCATTTATGTGTCTTTGTTTATATGTATTCTACCTTGCTAAGTTGTATGAATGCCTTCTTTTTCCCTTGGATTTGAAAGGATTGTAAACTAATGTATTATATACCTTTGTACATGCTTGGAAAAAAACAAGCTTGATTTGCGTACAATCTGTGTGTTTATGTTGTCTATTTTTATGACTTGAAATCAACATGTGGTATAAGAGAAACTAAGGGCAAAATCTGAGCATGTGAGTTTGGAAGGAGTAGGAATCAAAGTGAAGTTTTTTATAACAATTTAAGATAGTACCAGAGATAGATTTCAATTGCTGTTGCTCTGTGGAAAAGGACGTGATTTGTTTAGACAAGGGTAATATTCTGCAAGAAAGGGGTGATATTTATGTATAAAAGGTGTCAAAATGACTTGCAGATCGTTGAAGGGGCTGTTTATCCTTGGTGTTTTGAAATAATAAATACTGGCGTTGCTGCTTTACATGAGATCTCCAAACTCTACAACTGCCAGGATTTTCATATTACTGAGATTAGTGTCAGCCTGTCAGGTGCATAAATAAATAAAAATCCATCTATTTTATTTTTGGTTTGAAATCTTGACAAATGCACAAGGGTTTATATAAAAAGTATTCCAAACAATATCTTAACTTATTTTGTTTAGTGATTTGAAAATCAGAAGTCACAGGTTCAAATCCCATGACAACCTACAACCATGCTAGTGTTTAAAAATACTATCATGCATATGTACACGTGAAGGCTTGTAGATGAATTGCTAGATGCTTTTTTGCTAATGCATCCTTTTTGAGCCCATATGTCTTGAGTTCAAACCTCAAAAGTGAAGTGGATTATAAGCTCGTCATTTCAATTTTCCGCCAAGGCAGATAAACAGGGCTGGACATGGCTAGGTGACAGAACACGTTTTGTATAAAAGGGGTCTATAAGTCATCAGCAGACACAAATGTAGCACCACAAAAACATTAAAATTATAATGTGCTTACAGTAAACACCTCCGTGAGCATTTAACTTTTATAAGCTAAGAAATAGTTGAACGTAGCATGCAATAACATATTGGAGCATACAGATAACAATGCTCTAGAAAGGTGGGCCTCCTGAAGATCCAACCAACTGTACGATCAAACCATTGATGGAGAGGGCTTTTCTTCAAAACATGGCCTCTATGTAACTCAAATGCGCCAGACATGATTACGGAAGAGTAGTTGTGAGGATTTTATTCCCACAACTCTGGTACCATGTTAGGATGTAAAATAGCATCTCAAGGACCAACACAAGCTTCCACTGATACGTTTTTGTCATGGATAATAAATGTTGACATAAGGATAAAGATCTAAACTATAAAACCCTTAATGATATGAAACCATAACACTTGAGATTGGACCCAATAATGCCCCATGTTGACAATTAGAGGTTTCCACCAAGGAATAGTTACAACACTAACAATCCCCCATTACATTGGGAACTTATATTTTGGCCACAAGTTGCAAGTCTAATACAACCAACCCATACAGGGGTCCCAAACTATATAAGAATACTTTCAATTCTCATCATATCTATGTATGATAGAATTTAATTATTGATAAAGTTCTCATTAATATCAAATCTCTTTCAAATTTATGAATAGAGATACCTTTATTTTATTGCACGTATGTTTGAGCATAAAAGCCTCGAACATGTCTTATTAGGCAATCCTAAGCTAGCAACTCCTTCAAAAAGGGGGGTAAGAAAATGATGAGGCCATTTTTGCTGGTCATGAGCAAATTCCCTTATCTGATCTTGTGAGAATCACAATAGTATGATCCATTTGTAGCTCTGCATAACATTGCCATTTAGACTCACTACCCAGAAGTCGCCATCGTTGTCATGCGATAATTGGATCACTGAGTTTATATTATGTAATGTCCCCTTTTTCGTCTTGAGAGCCTAATTTTGGACTTCTTGCCATTCCCTTTCCGTGGCAAAGAAGTGGGATAAGTAGGGGAAAGGAATTGAACTCTCATTTCATCTTTCTTTTCTAATTTTTAATGTTTCTTTTTAGTGTTCTCTTTTTTTTAGCAGGTTGGCTGGCTTGGTGATGTTTGAAAACCAAATAAAAGATTAAAGCAAGCCTATAGGAGGTTGGTTATGCATGTGTGGCCTTTGGCGCCAAAGTTGGGGTATTTAAGGAGTGTTATGACTTCATTTGCACACATCTACTTTTGGCGCATTTTCTCTAAATTAGACTTTTGTGCTGATGCTCATTGTTCTCTCCACTTCTGGGCGAAAATCCAAGTGTGTGGCTCTTTCTAAGAAGGATGAAAACCCTTATTGTGGCTGGTTGGGGGATGAAAACCTTCCATCCTTGATTGGTTTGAAAGTATATTGTAGATTTGGAAGAAGAGAAGTCATTTTCAGATTTTTACATGCATTGTTGAGCCTCTCCTAAGTTTAGCGACTTGCACTAGTGTGTTATTTGGTGCCTTCCAGGGCACGTATCTGATATTTTCTTTTATATTCAGATTTGTCACTATTTGTAAGGCCGGAATCAATAATTCTTTGTGGAGTTTGGGGTTTGTAAACCCTCATTCCATAATTTTTTATTGGAGCTGTACTTCGCTGATTATAATTAATTTCCAGCAGTGTTTTCTATCAGATTTCATATTGAAAATTGGTTTGGTTGATGCCTAAAATATTTATTTATATGTTGGCAAAGTTATTTGAGGAGTGTCAAGTGTTTTTCATCCATTTTTGTACTGCTGATCGAAAAATCTGATCGCTGACCTGAACTGGGTTTAATTTTCAGTTTGCTGGTCTAAAAATCAGATTTGATATTATTGGGATTTGTGCTAATTCCTAGTTCTTCAGTTTTTGTCCCAAAAAGGGACATTACATATTAATAATTGCACTTGGATGTTTTCACATAACATATTGGTATGCATGGTTTTGGTGTGTGTTGGGAGCTTTAAAGAGGTTTGCATGGGGAGTAAGGAATTCTGATTAGTGGTGGTAGTGATGATCACTCTGCATAGAGCTCAATTTCCAAGTAATTCCTAGTGGCCTATTGATAATTATGAATGCTTATATTTCTATATAGGGCAATATGTCATGTATCTATAGGTTTATAGAATCAAGCTTGAGCTACATCTATGCAGTCACTATCCAACTTAGTCAAAATACAATGAGTCCTGAATTAGTGTATTAGGAGACCAGCAAGCAGGATGAGATTCAAATATGCACCAGGATTGTGGTGAATTAAGAAGGTCAAGCAAGGTGGGACATTGCATCTTGTGGAGCTCTAGAGTGGTGAGCCAAGTATCTAGGACAGCTTGTACCTAAAGATCAGTTTGTTTATCTTCAGATAATTGATCTATTGATTCTTCAGTTTTGCCCCCAGAAACAGTTGGACATTACATGTGTGGTACTCATTTATTCACCTCAATTTTGGTCCACTTAATATTTCACCCCCTTCAACTAGTTATGGTATTGTCTTTATGATAGTCAGACACAGTGATAATTCAAATTGTCTTAAGCCTCCACGATACCTTGAAGAATATGATTGAAGAGCCATGCGTAACTTGTAAGTAGTAAGCATAGGGGATCAAAGATGCTTACTGAAACAATTTTCAAGTAATTCCATTCTATTGGATAACTCTAAACTGTTATATGGGGTATATATGTCAATATGTCACACATGTTTATCACCATCAGCTTGAGCTACATCTTGCACGTATCCAACTTAGTTTCAAAATACATGCAGTCCTAATTTGTGTATTGTGGAGATTCTTATAGGTGCAAATGACGCTATCTTGCAAACATGCATTTACATTGGGTGAATTAAGAAGGATGCAAACAAGGTGGGACATTGCATGTGTGGAGTAGAGTGGTGAGCCGATGCTTTATCATCAGGAATTGTCTAGAAGATCAGTTTGTTTATTGCATCGGAGGACAATGAGGATACTTGAACTGAATGTATTGTATAACTTCTCATATTAGAAAGGTGAAATTTCTAATAGTTTAACATCATTCATGACGTTATAATGGCTTGTAGTTGGGGTTTATGAAATCCAAGCTTAGTATGTTTAGATGTAGTCACCTATTTTGCATTCTTAGATTAGTGACCTTGTGAGAACACTAATGCTCAAAGCTAAGAATCCTTGTGTTAGTAATCATAAGTTACATAGAAACTACAACACAGTTGATACAGATGATAGTTTTTGTCCGAAGGCAATAACACCGTATCCAAGCTTTCCTAGAGTCAGTGCAAGATTTCACAAACGCACTCCTGTTGAGGTTTTTCCAGATTGACAGAGATTGCTATTTTGCTGATCATGGGACCAAGAAGCAAAAATGCTACTTAATTTCGAAACAACCTTGAGCATTTGTGCTTTAGGTACATTTTGGAGGGTCTGTTATGAGATTTCATGTTGTTTCCATGCTCGTCTCTTAATACCCTTTTTTCTTAGGCGAACTTGTCTTGTGCTAGATGTGGACGTGGGTCTGTTCGGGCTCCTCAATGCTTGTACAAAGCACTCTTGCATAGTTCTCACAGGAACCAAGATCCTCCCCGTCGCTTACAGTACCTAGATTGATCAGGGCACGCTCCATCACTACTGCACATGCTAGACACCTAGCCAAGGTACCACCCAGTTAATTCACACTCCACATCCACTTGTTCTTGTAAGCTGTTACCATCACTATTTCCTGCATGTAGACTTACCAACATGTCCTCACACACCCATGCATTAGCTATGAATAGCTCATGTCATAGGATGTATCTAGGTATGTAACATGCTCGTTTCCAAGCTAACGAACAGGGTCATCCAAGCTTGTGAGGTTAAAAAAATTTGAACTTGTCCAAAATAGAGTGAAGCCCACATGGGTCATGCACTCCTTGAGACAAAAGAGTCCAGAAGTTTCAGGAATTTGTATCATGCTTGATCAGGGTATGAAAATGGAATTTTTCGACAAAGATAATTTGCTGACTAATTAACAAGTTAAAGCTGCAGAGAAAGAAAGTAGGAATTATGAGGAGAGAGTAACTTAATTCATGGCTGAAAAGAAACCAAGAAGTTCTGTAGTCAAAGAGGAGCTACAATGAGAGTGATATGCTTCATATTTGTGAGTAAGAATGGAAGGAAAGCTTGTTCATTAACCCACGATAGGAGTAATTTGATTTCGATGAGGAAAGTTCCAAGAGCTTGGTAAAAATCAGCATCCGATTTGAGTGAAGTATTGTTTTCACTACCATAACAGTTCAACCAATCTGAAAATAGATACTGTGTGAAGGTGTTAAAGAAGAATTCATACAGAGAAAGCTTACCCATTAGAAACAACCTTGGTGAATAAGTTGTACTCGAAGTCAAAGTATGAAACTTTGCAAGAACCGTTTGACAAAGGCTTCCAAGTTTTGTGCCAGTATGAGAAACTATTGTTTCATGGTAATTGTTTGACAATATTACCAAAAGCACTGCCAAAATGACAGATTGAACACAAATCTATTTGAGTGATAACGCGAAAGAGGTGAATATTGTCTCAAGGACCTAGAGTACAAGAAAAGAATTGGACAGCTAGTGAAGCACCAAGGGAACTAAGACCAAGACAAGTTTGAACTGGTAGTGAGTTTGACATTAAATGGTCAGACAATTACCAAAGAACGACATTGCACACTAGATTCGAGCTTCAATGGAATGTCAAACTAGAGCTTTGCATGATAGTTATTTGCACAGGACTCGAGGAAGAGGAGGGATGCCTATGATTCAAAGCACACACATTAGAAGAAGTGCCATGTCATTGGTCAAACTCTTAACTTTTAATGCGAAGGATCCTATTTCAAGAAAATGATTAAAGGGGAGAAGTACGCATTACATTGAAACATCTGAAATTGCTCCGATGTTAACTTGCCAGGCTGGGGCATCAAGAAAGTATCGGTTTGGATACACATACGTATATGCGAGAAACATGAATTCGAATTGAAGACACTTAGATAAAGTACGTGCTTGTGGGATACTTATGAAGTACATATATATTAAAAAATAAATAAATAAATAAATAATATATATATATATATATATATATATATATATATATTTTAAATTTTTTATGTACATCTACTCATTTTACTCATTTTTTAGTCCATAAAAAACTGAAATAGTAATACAAAACTTGAATCAATGTTCAAAACATTTAATATACTTAAGACTTTGCATTTTTATTCATGTGGCTGCCATACATATGATATACGAATATCATGTCAATATGAATACGAACAAAACTTGAAATTTTAAAAATATACTAGGATCCATGTTCAAATTTTCAAAACATACAATATACTTAAGATTTTCATTTCATTGTTGATGTGGCTGCCATACATATGATATAGGAATACAAACAAATCTAGAATATATCATCTCGATTTTCCTCAAAATCAAGTTCTTGTGTGCCACTTGTGCTAGCTCCACTCTCATTAACTCCACTCTCCGCTCCTCGCGAACTCCCTTGAACGTCATCTTCGCCATCAAATAATGAAAGTTGGGCAAACATGGTTACTGAGGCATCCAAGTCTGTGGTCTCTGGAATAAGATCCCAAAGTTTGTGAGGGCTTCTAGCATACTCCTCAGACTTGTGTGACAAGAGGCACAAATTAGAGTGCACATATGCCAAATCCTCAACGTTTTTAGATGCCAACTTGTTTCTTTTAGTTGATTGGATAAAGCTATAAGTACTCCAATTCCGCTCTGCGGAAGAATTACTAGCCACCTATTACAACAAAGTTAGAAAATTGAAATTCAAAGACAAGTTAATATTAGTAACATACTAAGAATGTGTAAAAAATAAATTAAAATTTAAATAATCCTAAATAAAATTTAAAATATTCGAAATGATTCTAAATTTTAAAATTTATAAATGTTATACATGTGAAAGAACTTTTATAGCAATAGGACGTAAGTACTTGGCATCATGGCCATATACACGCCACCATGTAGTTGGAGTCAAGCTGCTCTTGTCGAAAAGAGCCTCAATCGATCCCATGTTGCCTTCTGAACCATTAAACATGCCCATTTCACTTCTAACCACACCGGCTATAGATGGATCAGGAAAAATTCTTCTAAATGCTGCCCTGGTTCTAATTCCAACTTCGGAGTTAGAAAATGGTGCTTTCCTGTTTGGTAGCCCAAGTACATCAAAGCTATAGTACTTTGGGGTCAGTGCATAAACAAGGAGATGTAATGAGGTGGTCATTTTATTCCACCTCTTCATGACCACACTCTTGACCTCACTGTAGAAGGTCTCTTCTAGATCTTGCCCCTTTTTTGTATTATATCTCTGATACGCTCAAGCATAGAATCTATGCCATCATATATCTCTCCCAAGCATGCTTCATCAATATCTACATATCGGACCATGGAGAGAATGGGTTCTGTAAAACTCAACAAGTACTCAACCTTGGCCCACCAATCCTCATCAAGGACCCATGATTTTACCCCTGTAGCTTTCTTTGTATTTGACTGCCTCCACACTGACCAAACATTGCTTACTGCTTAAAGCATCTCTCACCTTCACAAGCCGTCTCAAAACGAGCGTGTGAGAGGAAAATCTAGTTTCTGCAACCTTCAGCAACTCTAACCTTGAGAATTTTCTGAAAATGGTTTGTGACATATGATGGTCTGTGATAAACATTTGAATGTCATTTGCCTCAGAATAAATTTGCTCAATCCATGGGATTTTCCCAATCTTTTGGAGCATCAAGTTAAGGGAGTGGACAACACAAGGGGTCCAAAAAATGTGCTCATATCTACCCTCTATGATCATTCCTGCTGCTTTACAATTTTTAGCGTTGTCCGTGATGACTTGGACAACATTATGGGGGCCACCGACTCAATTGCCTCTATTAAAATGTCAACAATAAATTGTGCATCCTTGACTTTCCCTTCACAGTCAATGGTTTTAAGAAACATTGCCCCTTTAGGGCATACTGCAACAACATTTATGAGGGGTCTATTTCAAGCATCTTTCCATCCATCTGAAAATTGAAATGATGGAAACCCCTGTTTCCTTCCATGAGTCTCTGATTTGGCTGCAAAGTCTTGTTAATGTGTTCCACTTCCTTTCCCAAGAGTGTGGTTCGAACTTTTCCGTAACCTGGGGATTTGTACCTTTGTGGAGCTTCATTGATACCCTTCGCCATTTGATGCCAATATGGAGATCTCAATACATTAAAGGGCAGCCCACATGCATAAATGCATCGAGCAACAACGTCATCAACAATCTCCCTCTTTTCAATATTAAATGCTTTCCTCAATGCTCCTTTTGACCTTTTTCGTGAGCTCTCTGGACTCTCTTCATCAAATGGTTGACTTTGAGTTTGAATGAAAGGATGAGAAGTAGGTCTAGGTGTGGGTGGTAGTGATGAAGGCCTTCTTTGTGAAGGAATTATTCTAGTTTTATTTCTTTCAGCTTGTCTATTAGCCTCCTCTTGCTCTCTTAGGTACTCTGCCATTTTTTCATTTGATATTTTTGGGCACCTCGTTATCCCCACACCTCCAACACCAGTCAAATGGATTTTCTCTCGGCTATATGAGGATTTGTATTGAGCTTGGCAACCATGACATATCCAAACCCGACACCCAACACCAACAATGTTGTCTGCCATTGTCACATGTCTCCAAAGAGGGGAATTAGGATCATGTCTCAAAGGAACTGATGTGTTTTTAGCTTGGCCTTGCACTCCACCCTAAGTAGAACTTGATGCCATCCTAATATGTTTTTGATCACCAAGATCACCATAACGGCACGAGGTGAGAGCATACACAGAGTTAGGATGTTTAAAAAATTAAAAACATTTTGCCTTAACATAAATAAATTAGTTATGTCATCTTAATCTGTTTTTGATCACCAAGATCGCCATAAAGGCACGAGGTGAGAGCATACACATGTTTAGGATGTTTAAAAAATTAAAAAACAATTTGCCTTAACATAAATAAATTACTAATTAGTTATGTCAACCTAATCTGTTTTTGATCACCAAAATTGCCATAAAGGCATGAGGTGAGAGCATACACAGATTTAGGAAGCTAAAAAAATAAAAAACAAATACATTAACATTGAACAATGCATTTAAAATTAAAAAAGGATTTTTTACCAATTAATATATTAAATAACCCTAAACTATGCCATCCTAATCTGTTTTTGATCACCAAGATTGCCATAAAGGCGCGAGGTGAGAGCATACACAAATTTAAGATGTGTTTAAATTATAAACTTTAAAAAAAAATGCAACATAATAAATAAATAAATAACCGTAAAAAAAACAGAAGGATGAATTAAAAATAAAATAAAAATTAAAATACGGTATACCTGTAGTGTAGAATCGTAGATCCTGGTTGCCTCTAAACAAAATTACAAATGCTACCTCTTCCTCTCAAGTCTAGACTCTACTCTTCTAGTTTCGATTCTTGAATGAACAATAAATTTAAAATTTTAAAACAATCGCTTCCTCTCAAGTCTCAACAATGGCTTCTTCTCCTTCTTCTCCTTGCAATGGTGGACTCCAAACAATAGAAGCAATCGCTGCCCCTCCTTCTAATCTTTGCCTCCTCTAAGCTCTTTGCAAAACCTCTTTCCAATCTTTGCCTCCACTAAGCTCTTCACAACTCTTCTTTGGCTCTTTGCTCATTGACTTGCAAAAAGACAATGAAATTGTTTGTGTGATTTCAATTGAGAGGGGTGGGTGCTTTTTATAACTTTTTGTGGGGGAGAGGGTGTATTGTTTTATTCATTTAGTGTTTAGGGTTCGGTTTTAGGGAGTAGAAAAGTCAAAAATTAAATAAAATAAAATAAAACTTAAAAAAGACGTATTTACTGCAGGATACATACCTGCATCTAAGTTTCCAAAGAATATCTGGGGCTGAAACTTGTACACAATTCCAAACACTTTTACAAGAACGCTTGATAATGGGGTTGGAATCACCAAAGAGAACCACCCGCCAATGAAGTCTTCCCTGGATAATGCTCAGAGTGTACAAACTTTCAACATGATCTTGCAAAAGTGCAGTCCCAAAAGAGGTGCTTAATTGTTTCTAGTTTGCAACAAAAGGGACACAAGCCATTAGAGAGGCCACTTTTGGACATTAGAGCTTTGGACAAAAGCTCCTGATAGATCACTAGCCAAGTGAAAACATTATAGATCACTAGCCAAGCGAAAACATGAAGCTTGTCAAATGACCACGCTCAATGAAGTCTACAAACCCACAAAGCTTCTACATTAGAGGTAATCTAACTAGCATTAAGGATAGGAGTGATAGCACATCTTCGATACAAAATGTAGTAAAGACACACCGTATCATATTGGGATAAGGGGTGATCATAGATCTTTCTTCAATCTCGCTAAATTTCCATTCATATCCAAACTCAACTTAAGCAAATCCTCTTCAGGATTAGGGTTTTGAATCTTGCTTTTAGAGAATTGATCAACAAAAAATGCCAATCTTTCGAACGGCAAGAAGTGATATCCCATAAGTCTTTCCATAAGAAAATCCCCTTCTTACCTAGTATGCATTCTTGAAAATGGGGTATATTTGCAATACAAATATCCTATAGTTTCCAATTCCAAATAGGTCTTTTGGCCAAGTCCCACCCAACTCGACTGTTGGACATTCTCCAAGTGATCAAACTAACAACTTTTTTCCAAGCAACCCAAATATTCACGAGAACAAGAGAACCTATATTATGAAAATCGCAAGGGGTAAAAATAATAGCACATAGCCCAAAAGAGCCTCTAGTCTTACCCAAATGGGGAAATGATTAATTTGATTTTAGAGAATTTGCCAAGGAGAAGATCCCTCTAAGTGACGGGGCACCCACTTGGCAGCTAGTATGCACCCTTGGGTAGCGATGTCAATCAACCCCAAGCCACCATCCTCTTTGGGTAGGGTACAAATAGTTCATAGAACCATAGGCAGACCACAAAAGCCATCATATCTGGACTACAAATAGAATCTCAATATCTTCTCCACACAAAGAAATTGAGTCTTGTAAGGAAGCCAACAAGAAACATAATAGATATGGAAATCACAAAGAATTCTGCTCAACACTGTCAATTCAGCAGCAACCGAAAGATCTTTATTTTGCCAACGAAGAAGCTTGCTCTGAAAACGTTGTAGAATCCAGTCCCACATAACAGACAGGGACAAGTCCAAGCCGAAGGGGATACTAAGATATCTCACATTAACCCCTTGATGAGTAAAAGACCATTTGGTACGACCCTTGATGAATAAAAGACCATTTGGTAGGAATCCAATGAGGCAATGAATTGGAGTTTGGCGAACTTGCTAGCTGAGGCGTTCCTTTTGCATCAAAAAGCTCCCAAGGGTTGGTAGATGGGTGGGATACATTGCGGCCAGTTGTGGCCAGACAAGGGCCTAGAGGTTACCTAACCACCAACGAGCCAATGGCCACTTATGTAGGTCAAACCCTATTGTTGGGTAAGTACAGGGGGCGTTAATATGGGTGTTACCAAGTGCATGGTTTGGATGTAGGGGATGGACGCCCCTTGTGTTTGTTCAAGTGTTAGTGTAATCCTTGGACATCCGAATCATAGGTGGGACTGATGCGACCACAACGGTAGCGCTTTTTTGGGGGTGCCTACTTGAATGATCGAGGTATGAACGCAGAGGATGAATAAGTCAACAAAAGCATTGTCCCAGAGCGTCACCTACTCAAAATCAATTAAGAGTTTACAAGAAAACCATCGATTATGGGTGACATTAATATACTCAAAGTTGCAGTAGTTAGACTGTCTCTACAATAGACACTAATGATGGTTGGTTTTCGAGTGTGATGCAACATTCTCTTTATTACGATAGTTGGAATTTGTAGTTGTAGCTCTGTCAACCTCTATGATCCTAGTTGCATATTTAAACACCTCACCGCAGAGGATTGGATTTAGAATTCGCCAAATTGGTATATTATGGAGATATTACTATTATTAATTATTACAACTTTGATGAAGTTCAAGTCTGTGACTTTTTTGGGTGTGCCTACTTGAACGATTGAGGTATGAAATCGGAGGATGAATAAGTCAACACAAGCATTGTCCTCAAGCGTCACCTACTCAAAATCAATTTAGAGTTTACAAGAAAATCATTGATTATGGGTGATATTAATATACTCAAAGTCGCAGTAGTTAGACTGCCTCTACAATAGACACTAATGATGGTTGGTTTTCAAGTGCGATGCTACATTCTCTTTATCAGGATAGTTGGAATTTGTAGTTGTAGCTCTGTCAACCTCTATGATCCTAGTTGCATATTTAAACACCTCAACGTAGAGGATTGGATTTAGAGTTCGACAAATTGGTATCATTAGGGAGATGTTACTATTATTAATTATTACAACTTTGATGAAGTTCGAGTCCGTGACTTTGGGGCGTTGGTTAAATAGTAACATTATTAGCTTTGTGAAGGGGGGCTATAATTCCATGGCAACACATGAAGTAAATAATTTTAGGGATTTATCTTCTTAGAAAAATGTTATGCTCTTGAGGCCCAGTATCATGTTTATTAAAGTCATATTTTTTAGATTATATTGGTAGGACAAGATTTGTTTTTGTTCTGCCCGGATGTATCATATTTAATATTTAGAATTATTGTTTGTGAGCTATTTGGCGCTGGTTTGCTTATTATTGAAATGGCACAACAGAATAGTTTGTTTGTTTTAGAAGAATTTCTTTAGAATTGCATAATTTTGGGCTTTCAACATTTGGTCTTGTAGTTGTAATCAATGTTTTAAAAGTTGGAACCAAACTCGAAACTGGTCGAGGGCTAGATCGGACCGGAATTGGAACCGGACCGATTCAAACATTATGAATTGGTTTATTAAAAAACACATAAAAAATTATATTTTTAATGAAAACAATATATTTGAAAGATTAGAAACCATGATTCCAACAATTACACAAAATATGCAAAGCTTGCTCTTGTGTAAATGTAAAAAGGTGTTTATAGCAAAATGGCACAAACTCCAAGTCCAATGCACAATACATATATCATATATGAAATTCCGAAACAAAATACCAAAATAATGAGGCTCTAAATGACCCCCATAGTCCAAGACTCCAAAAAAACATGTTATGATCATTAATACATTACAGATACTACAAGTTACAAAACTCTAGAAGAAACTAGATGACATCTATGATTAATCATCAAACTCTGCACCGCTGCTGAGAATGGGATCCTGAGGGTCATCCTCATCAATATCATCACCATCCACTGGCTCTGACTCTGACCCATTCAAATTCTCAGGTACATCTGCAACAACTGTATAGGCACGGGGAGTAGCACAAGTATGACTAGTGCTTGTTATGTCTCATGACGGTGGCGACAATGCTGCCAAGGGCTCATCATCCTGATCCAAACCCATCCACCCCAAGTCATTGAGATTAAACTCTAATGGCTGACTCTCCTCTACCCAATTTGAGGTTGGATCTATATCATCCAAGACAATGGGATCTGTATCAGGTCTTTGGTTCAACAACTGGTTGTGCCTTAGCCGAAGGTTGTACTGCACAAAGACAAGATCATTCAACCGTTGTTCCAAACAGTTTTTCTTCTTCGTGTGAATCCGCTCAAAGACAGGGTAGTTGCGCTTGCACCCAGAAGCACTGCAAGTTTGGCTTAGGATCCTAATTGCAAACTTTTGCTATTGAGGACACTGACTATCAAATGAATCCCACCAATGTGCTGTAATAAAAAATGTAATTGTTTAATTATTAAACAATGATGATAAAAACACAAAGTTAAAAATTAAAAGAAAAACTTATAACTTAAAGCATAATTCAACAAATTAGATTTTGTTTTATATTAAAAATTCATGATTATTCATTAAAAAGTTTAATCAAATGAACTTCAAAAAACTTAGAATTGCTTACCTAGTTGGTCCACATCTCTTGCAATCTTTGCAAGGTTTTTCCCAAAGGTACCTGTGGCTCTGCTGAAGAAACTGATCTGTCGATGAACTTCAAGTTGTTGCCTCTCATCAGGGACCATGTGCTCTAGGCACTCGTACAAACCATCTTTTACTTCTCCTCTTTGATCTTCTCGAAACTAAGCTTTGTAATGATATTTTGGGTTCAAGAAATATCCAGCTGCATGTATAGGGCGATGGAGTTGATTGTTCCATCTATTATCTCCCATATAGGCCTATACTTAGTTAACCTGTCTTTGTATGTTGCCTTTATCTGCTCATTTACTTGATCCATAGCCTCATAAATATAGCCCATGGCTAATTTTTCCCCATCCATCAACCACAACACCTTAACAAAAGGCTCAACAATTTTCACCTCTGCTGTTTTTTTCCAAAATAAATTGTCAAACTTTCTTCCTTGTGTCTTTCCCATCTTGTTTGCGGCTCCACTTTGATGCATTCCATTCATCACTCGAAAACATATTTTTCAAGTTCTGTGGTTGGGAAAGAAGAGACTGCAACGTGAAAATTTTTGTTCCAAATCTTGTGATGGCTGGCCTAATAAGTTCTCTGCCCTCAGTGTTTTTCCTCATGAGGTTCAAATGAGTGATTGTAGATGTATTTTGTGATGCTTTTGGCATGTTCTACAATGTTCTTGATCCAATCTTGTTTTCCTAGATCCTCAAGCATGAGGTCTATGCAATGTGCAACACATGGAGTGCAAAATATTGTTTTGTGTTTAGTCTCTAACATCTTACCAACAAGAACATAGAGGCATTATCTGTTATGATTTGTACAACATTTTCCACCCCCACCTCCACAACCTCATCCAAAAGCTCTAACAACAAATTTGTATCTTTCACCCTATCAGATGCATCAATTGATTTCAAAAACATAGTACCTTGTGGACAAGAGGCAAGAAAATTTATTATGGTGCGGTTTTTGCCATCACTCCACCCATCTGACATAATAGTACATTCTGTTTTGGCCCATGATTTACAACTCTTCAAATATTCATCTATGGATGTAACTTCTTTCTGCAAAAGAGATCCTCTCAAGTCATGCATACTAGGGCCTTTGAAGCCCTTACTAGTAGCAAAAATGGAATCAAATATAGGTTGGTAATAAGGTGAGCGGGCAACATTGAAAGGGATATTTGTATCATACTACCATCTAGCAATGTATTCAAAAGTTGCTTCTTTGTATTACTTCTTCCAATGGTTATCTAAGGTGGGCTGATTTTTTGTTGGCATGGAGGCACTAACAGGTGTGGAAGATGGAAAAAGACTTTACATGTTCTTTCTTTTTTGAGGCCGGTTTTCTTGACTATGAGTGGATGGGGGATTGAAAGGGATATCTGCATCATACCACCATCTAGCAATGTATTCAAAAGTTGCTTCTTTGTATTGTTTTTTCCAATGGTTATCTAAGGTGGGCTGATTTTTTGTTGGCATGGAGGCACTAACAGGTGTGGAAGATGGAAAAAGACTTTACATGTTCTTTCTTTTTGGAGGCTGGTTTTCTTGACTATGAGTGGATGGGGGAGGCATATACCGAAAAGAATCTCTAACATGGACAGATGGGTCAGAGCAAGAGACTTTGGGCCAAGGCATGTTCCCTCCTCCCTATTCCAGCTTCCATCTCTTTTTGCCTAGCCTTCTCTTCTTTATGTTTCTCAAACAAGTTTATCATTTCCAACTTAATGGCATCAATATCAGGTGCATCACATGGGGAAACTTGGCCTCTTTGACCAGCCAAGTGTTGTTTCAACCTATAAACCCCCCCAACCGCCCCCCCCTCCTTGACGTGTTTCTTACAATATTTACAAAAAACTTTATTATCAACTATATCTGCATGGTTCCATGTAGGGTCTTTAACTCGGGGGGCCATTGCAAATGCAAATTTTTTTTTTTTTTAGATTTCCTATTTATTAAAATTTAGAAATAGGGGCAAGTTTAAAATTTAACATACCTTTCAATGTGCACACAAATGAGGTGAAGAAACACTCCAAGCTTATATATGGGCTGCACCCTCCAATTGTAGATGTGAATACCACCACAAAGAGCCCACAAGCAATGCCAAACAAACCCCAAGCTCACTCCAAATTAACACTCTTCAATGCTGCCCCAAGCCTCCAAAGCCTTGCAAATGATAGAGGTGCTCACAAATAGAGGTGAGGAAGTCTCTATATGGGTGCCACTATCACCACAAAGAGCCCACAAGCAATGGTTAACAAGCTCCAACTTCCAAGCTCACTCCAAAACTAAACTCTTCAATCTTGTGCTCACAGATTCTTTTGCTCACAATGCTCAATGAGAGAGATGTGAAGTGAATAGAGGGGGGGTGTTTATATAGCAAACAAATTTGGGTTTAGGTGTTTTTAAAAAATATAAATTTTAATTAAAAATGTGTTTTTTTTTATAAAACTACTGTATGGCAGCGCAAGCCCACGACTCGGCCGGTTTTGGACAAAACCGGACCGGTTTGGGGCCAAACCGGTCAATCGATCCGGTTTTTCAACCGGTAGGTAGCAAAAAAGATCGAACCGGCCGGTTCGGTTCCAGTTCGACTGGTTATGAAAACATTGGTTGTAATCGATAAGCATTATAATGATATTTGCTTGGGAAAATTCAAAGGGCATGGCATATCAAGATCTCACCCAAGTTTGAATCAAGTATGGGCCCTCAATATTAAGGAAAAATCTCTTGCAACATCATTTGGTAACTAGGTAGCTAGTATGGGTACGGATGTGGATACGAGTACAGGGGTTCAATGCAACGTTTTTTGGGGGCTGACAGTGAATATAAATATAGCCAAACAAGAAAAATTAACCATATAATATTAAGCTAAATAACCACAAACATACATATAATTTAATGCCAAATGTCATGATATTCATTGATCAAACATTAGAACAAGTACATTATGCTAATGTTACAATGTATACACAAAAATCAAGAGAAATCAACATATTCATTGTATTCATAATCATATTGCTCTCCAATGTCTTCATCGAGAGCATTGACAACATCATATGGATTAAATGTATTGCTTCCGCTGGCTTTGTCATGGAAGTTCTGCGAAGTACCACCTAACTCCAGGTCTATCAATGAAAGGCAGGCAATGGATGCTTCCAAGTTCGGATTCTTTGAGTCTAGCTTGTACTCATCTTGCTTGTGTGTTAGAAGCTGTAGGTTGGAATGCACAAAGACCAAATCCTCTATTTTTTTGCTCCCAACTTGTTGTGGTTAATTGAGTGGATAAAAGATTGTATACCCCAGTTCTATGCAACTGAAGAAGAACTTGCAAAGTATTGAAGCAAGTCACAAATTCAATGCAATGTTAAAAATTAAAATTTATGAAAGTTAAAGTTAAAAATGAAACGTAGAAAAGAAAGAGTAAAAAAATAAATAAATATGTGCTGGAATTTTATTGCCAATGTATGGAACTGGATATATGCTTACCCACGAAGGTACCACAACGAATATAAAAGGATATGAAATCCACAAACTCTTCGTAATTGCATCATGTACTTTTGGATTAGGTAAGAGTCTAGTCATTACTGCCTTGTACTCCTTACTAGCCTTTGTGGTCTTGTCAGTGTTTTCCTTCATCTATACACCCCAATTATGCTGACAACCGTGCTGCCCAATGGCACTTGCTCCTTCACAAGTCGTCTCAAGATGAGCTGTGTGAGGAAGACCGAGTCTCAACAACTGAAAAATAAATTAAAACTAATAAAACTAAAAATAAGTAAAACAATCAAAAATCAAAATTCTACAAACTACAAACTACAAACTTACAAAAAAATTTAATGATAAAAGATTTTAAAAAAATTACTTTTAATAGTTGTAATTTTGAGAATTTCCTAAAGATGGCTTGGGATGTGGTGGTTACTGATGAACATTTGGATCTCATTTACCTCCTCATAGACTTGTCTAATCCAAACAATTATGTTGCCCATTTTTTGTAACATTAGGTTGACGGAATTAATGACACAAGTTGTGTAAAATATGTGCCCGTACCTTTTCTCAACAAACACCCTTCCACTCTGTAATGTTTTGTCATAACTTTGACAACATTTTGAGGCCTTATCGCTCCAATGGAATCTTTGAGGATGTTGGTAATTAATTTGCTATCCTTCTCCTGCCCCTCACAATCAACACTTCTAAAAAAATATTGCCGTTTTAGGGCATATTGCAACCACACTAACAATGACCTATTTGCCGTATCTTTCAATGCATTGGAAATGACAAACATTGCTATTTCGACCCATGAATTCATGATGGGTTGCAATGAATCTTCAACATGTTTTCTTTCTTTTGCCAATAAGCAAGTGCATATCTTTTCATACCCTTAGCTGGTATACCTTTTTTGGGGCATCATTGATAGCTTTCATCGCTTCCCGCCAATATGGTGTTCTAACAAAATTGAAAAGGATGCCGCATGCATGCATAAAATACCCAGTTTGCTAGTGCACACCTTTCATACCCTTGGCTAGTGTACACTATAGTGGCATCATTGATAGTTTTCACCACATTAAACCAATATGGCGATCTAACAACATTAGAAGGGATGCCATATGCAAAAATAAAACGTCCAATGTGCTGGTCAGCTATGCCCCTATTTGCATTTTGGAATACCTTTTCCAATTTGCCTACACATTTTGTTCTCATGTGACTTAGGCGAAAATCATTTACTTTGCAGCTATGGGGTGACAAAAATGGATGTGATGGGGTCTCAACATGACAGATGGAGAAACAAGTGGCTTGCTACCTTTAAATCCTTTCTTTGCCGAATGATGCTTTCATTTTAGGGCAGTTGCCACATTTGCATCTTCTTGCTCTTTGTTGTATGTGAGGGTCTTTGTCCCTAGCAAACCCTTTCCATCCACTTCTCCACAAACCCTGATTCCTTGGTTAGCAATCTTACATAAATGAAATTTTATCTGACTGTATGAACTCCTAAATTACATTTTATGCTCTGAGAAAACCTAAACACAGCCTCTTTCATCTAGTCGCTGTTGTATCAGTGTGATGTACTTTCAAAGGGGTGAACATGGATCATATTTGATGGTTATCCCTTGGCTGCAGAATTAGAACTTGCAGCAATTCTATCAAATTTTTAAGTGTTGAAAGAATATTTAAAACAATTAAAAAAAAGCTACAAAATACTTACCACAAATCCTAAGCCTCTTTGTTGCAAGCTCCTTAAACTCCTTGGCATTTGTTGCAGGCTCCTTAAATTACTTGGCACTTGTGGTGTAGGATCAACCCTAAGCAATTGAAAATATGAAGGTGAGAGAGCAAATGTGCAATGAGTAAAATATGCTATGTGAGTAAAATGTGTTGTTTAAAAAGTGTTTGGGAGTATCTTTTAGGGTTTAGGTGGTTTTTAAATAATTTTTTAAAGTTGTTTTTGGCTTTTTTTGGACCAAAAAAGAAAACGTTCCGTTTTTGACTATGGGCTTGCTGGGGAAATGCATAGGGTACAGAAAAGCGTGAGGACTACCTGGGGTCATTTTTTTGTACACTGTACATTTCCCCTGCAAACTCACAAAAGTAGCCATGCCTGGTACTTTTGTACACGTACCTGCAGGCATGTACCTGTATACTCAGTAACGTAGTTCAGCAACAATGTATGGGGGTCATGTGTAGGGGGAATGGTAAAATTATAGTTGGCAACTGTCCAAACCTCTTCCCATAAGCACTAATTTAAGGAAAATTGACCACATTTCCTTCATCTCTTCTTGTTGCAACATGCTTAGCAGGTGCAACTTCATTTTTGCTATGACATGCCATGCTTCAGACTAATCTATAGCCTTATTATCGCAATAGCAACTGAACATCCATGCACTCTGCGCTGTTGTGTACTGCCGTACTATCTTCTCAGCTTTATTCGTCAAGTGGATGTTTACCTAGACTTATTTCATTTCCCACCCATTATGTGGAGCATATTCCTAATGAAGTTATTTCTTGAGAATGTTGAATATTGTTGTCGATGTATAGCTTCTTTTCCATCTGAAGTAGTGTTGAGAAAGTTGAAACAATGCATTGCACGTAATTGGTAGCATGACAATTATGTTTTCAGAGTATTGTCGTCCCTTTTTTGTCGAATGAAGATAGGACAAGTCCATGGATTGTATAAAATCTCTTTTGTAACTAAAAATCTTGGCAGATTTAGAAGAAATGGTCTATTTGTAGTAGGTTCAAGAAATAGGCCGGATTTTGTCTGCTCGCTAAATGTTGGCTAGAAGTAGATGCATATAATGATGTTTGAGAGGAAAGGTCTACATACCTAGTGAGTTATTCATATGGCATACAAACAAATATATGTTATGGATAGAAGTGTTATGAACATATGATATGTTTATAGGATATACCGTATACGAACTAGGAAAAAAATTGTGGCATATTTACTTGAAATGTGGAGTGTAGACAATAGTTTCTTTGATTGCTTAGCGTCAGAAACATTAATAGTACTCGTCTTTTTCAGCATTTTAATAGTTTCTATCTGGTCCTTGGCTTTTTTTTGAAAAAGACTGAGCTGTCGTGGGAATGATGCATTTATTTATCAACATATCTGGTTTAATTATTAGAGCTCTGGGGTATGGCATAAATATTTTTAGTGCAGATATGGATCATTTTCAATGGAAAAAAAGAGTTGGAAAGTAAGTGACGAGACACTAGTTATTTTTTTTATTGGACCTCCTTATGCATGCATTTTGTTTATATGCAAAATTTTCCCTTTCATTATCATGGTTCTTATGTAAGTTCTTACTGTGAAGATCTTGGTCAGAAACTGTTGGCTTACTTTTCATTATTGATCAATCATAAAATTCTGGTGCATTGACGAATTGATGATATCTTGAGTTGCAGTTTTGGGAAAGCTCAAAGGTTTCTTGGTAGTTATTGATGAAGCAAATCGTAGACTCCAGACTGACGTTCAGGTTTCTAATGTCTAGTGGTTTTGCCATTGCATTTTGCACAATGATTTTTCTCTGTTGTCATTGTGGACATTGAAGAGCTGACCTTTGATGCAGGAGAAACATCGTGAGGACTATGACATTGAAGCACTGACAGGAGATGAAGAACACTATATTGAGATGGTTGTTTAGTTGGTTGTCTGCTTTTATCATAAAATGTTCTAGAATACCAATTTCTGAGCTTATGTGGCAGTTTTTTCCTTTATGCTTGTTCATTTAGCCAATGTACTTGTTTTTCCAGGACCTGGCATTGGGTGTTGCAGACCTTCATACGCCAGAAGCTCTAGCTGCAGCTGAGTCAGCTTTGGCTGGTCAAAGGGAAATTTGTGTACCCACAGTTAGCGACGATAGTGATAGTGGTTATAACACAGAAGTTACTTATGATAGTTGTGAGAGGAAAGGTAACGATGATAGCGATAACAATTGTAAGAAGCATAATGATGATGATGATGATAGTGATAGCGATAGCTGTTGTGAGACAGAAGCTGATAGAACAGGTGACAACTGTGGAAATAATGATAGGGGCGCTGGAAAGTTGGCTCGATCTCAGAAGTCTGGCACAAAGAGATCTGCAAGTATTAAGAAGGGACAAAAACGTCCCAAAATTGAATTTTTGTAATGGATTTTTTGTCAGTTGACTCTTATTTTGTTGTTGCCCGAAGCAAAAATATTGTAAAATTACTTGTATTTTTTCTATATATTTTGGCTTAGAGATTTCTGCAGCGTTTCCATATATATGTTTTTTTTAATGATAAGTTCTGTAATTGATAATCGGCAAGATGCTATAAAATGATATCCATAAAAACGGATATATTAAATATATGTAGACACGTAAATTGATTTTGTACAGGATCCGAGTGACACAGGAACTAATTGGGAAAAAAACGAGTACGACAGTTGGAATAAGACAAGTAAAATCATTAAGGGGAGATTTGAAACTTAAGCTGATTATGTTCGTCTGTGTTAAGCTTTTCGTAAGCTCATAGTACTCATGGTATTGGTAGGGAAATATTTCTTTTGACCTCTCTACAATTCATATTGTGGGGTAGTTTAGTTTTTGGCAATCAAATGAGGAGCAAGTCCAAATACCTACATACTTTACCAAAGTAGTATCTTGTAATTAAGAAACTATTCGGTATCTTTTAATTAAGAAACTATTCAAGCAAAGGACATTTAACATTGATAAAAGTTAGTGATGTTGAAGCACCCAAGGTCATTTGTAATCCGACATCAATAAAAAATATTCTAAGTTGGTGAAATAAGTTGGGTTTTGTCTATATTTAATGTCTTTGTTGATATGTTTTGTTTCGCACAAAATATATAATGTTTGATGCCTGGTTGCATACACACAAAAGTCTACTTTGTGTTTAGTGCTGGTTTCTATAGCACAAGTGTCTAGTACAAATGTTGTCAGGGTCATTGTTCAAGAGTGGTTGTGCTATTTTAAAGCTCAAATCACCATGTACAAGGTAACAAAGGGCTTCAAATCAATAGTGAGGGGTTGAGAGATTTCATGATAGTGCACAAAGTCACTATTTTTTAGGTGGTAATGCACCAAGTTTTTTTAAGGCTAATGTTTATTGTATGTGTTCTACTCAATGTCACACTTACACTTAAAGCCCCAAAGTCATACAAGTTGTATTGTGCAAGGATTTAGTGCAGGTTAGTACACAGTCACATACATAATAGCACAATTGTGGTGCTCCTCTTGGAGCTTTTAGTTTGATTAAGTTGACATGAATCTCGCCTAATCCCATCATTGTGACCGTTAAGCTGGTTGAATTGCATCTAGTTGTGTTATGATCTTGCGTAGAGGGTTGGGACATGTTCAATATTAGATGGGTAGCTTGTTACTTCAAGGCAATCATAAGACAATATAACCACATCCACCCTTCTATAGTAGGCATTTAATTTTGGATAGAGAGATTGTAGTTTGAGTATGTTGTTGCAAGATGTATAGCATTAGCTATTTATGTGTAGGTTTAAGGGAATGTTGTTAGGATTGTGTCATTGTGAAAACTCTATGGCGTTGTGTTGTAAGCATGCATGCAATTGTGTGTTTAAGACATTGAATTGTTGGTGATCGATCTGTAGTGGATGTAACCACATTGTTGAATAAATACATCATTATTGTTACAAATGGTGGTTAAGATTCCATTGCATAATTCAGTAAGCGGCTTGACTGAAGGCATCCATTCATTAGGACTCCTAATCATAGTTGTATCATTTAGTATCAGAGCAACGCAAAACTCTAGGAAGTGAAGATCTGAAGGTTCTCCATCTTTGCGAGGTGGGTAGAGGATATGAGAAAACAAGTTTGTGATCCACATAGGTTTCTAGAGAGTGCAATAGTGGATCTAAGTTCTGCGAAGATAAGATGTTGCCAAAAAAGGGTGGCAAGGAGGCATTTTGGCCAATAATTTAGATGGAAGGCTTGACATTATTGCAAGGATGCTAGGGCATGCAGTAGAAGAAGACCACAAAAGAGGATTTGTCTTGGGGAATGATTTGAGCGATACAGAAGAGGAAATGCCAAAAACGACGTGGATGCTAAAGAACAACCTTTTCTAACATGGATGGTGAAGAGAGATTATTGAAAACTATGTTGAAAATCAACGAAGTGTAGATCTAAGTTCCTTTTTTAAAAAAGGATGTTGACTGTTGAAGAACTTATTAACGTGTTCACCAAGATTGAAAGTTACTTTGAGTTTGACAAAGTTGCACAAAAACACAAAGTGGAGATAACTCCTACCAAGGTAGGAGGTTGTGTTGTGGTGGAAGTTCAATTGGAGTGTACTAGAAAGGGTAAAGTTAAGATTACTTGCTCGGAATGGATGGTTGGGAAATTGGAAGGAAAGTTTTTTGTTTGTCGATTACCAATTAGATTTGTTGAAAACCTTGCAAAATTTGTGACATAATGATTTGAGTACGGAGTACATAAAGGAATTTTACAAGATAATAATTCAAGTTGGTCATAGTGAGATGGTTCATTTGAAGGGGTGTTGATACATCAATTGAATACAATGGGCAATCTAGGATGAGATCAACATACTGAAGATGTAGACAATGGAAGATGTGTACTCATATGCTTTGAGAGTAGAAGAAAAGTTGGCGTGCAAAAAGAACTCACGAAGGAACAAAGGAAAGGTTGGTGGTGGTAGACAACCAAAGATACAAGAGTAAGAGGAAGAACCAAGCACCAACAATGTGCAAGAACAACCAAAAAAAGGATCACATCTGCAAGCGGTAGAGGCTGTGGTGTAAGATTTAGTGGTAGTTGTTTTTGGTATAGAGAAGTAGGACATCACGGCTTCGAGTTTCCACATGCGCACAATGATAATGGAAGAGAAAGGATGCGAGTGTGCACATTGCATATGTTGAAGAAGAGTGTGTGGCATCAATACATCACATAGATGCACAAGAGTAGGGTGAACCATTAGTTGAAGTGAGGGTGGTCTTGAAGGTTACAAGAAAAAGAGGATTTGTGGTGAGAGAGACAAATATATCTTCCACATGAAAAGCAAGACAAAGGGCAAATACTGCATACTGGTAGTTGATAGTGGAAGTAAAAACAATCTAGTGTTTGCAGAGATGGTGTGGAAGTTAGGATTGAAGCACAAGCCACATTTGAATCTTTGCAAGTTGACATGGTTGATGGAAGGACAAGCAAACATCTTGTGGAAACAATGTGAAGTGTAAATGAAGATTGGCCATTTCACAAACCAAGCTTTATGTGACATTATACCAATGGATGCATGCCATGTGTTGTTGGGGAGGCCTTGCAATTTTATTGAGAGATGTTGTATGCTGGAAGAGAAAACATAGTTACAATGTCGAAGGATGGACATTTTCATATTGTGAAGACAAAGGAACATACCAAGTCATGGTTATGTACAAGGAAAAGCAAAAATTATGAGATAGAAAAGGTAGATCATGCGCAATGACAAAATGATGTTGCAAAAAGAAGAGAAGATGAAACATGTGCAAGAATATAATAAATTTGGGTGAAAGGAGGGGATGGAATAATGGGGAAATATGCACAACAATATGGGAGGATGTAGTGCCCATGTAAATGCGATAGAGGATGAGAAATTGACATGTATGTGTACAAATGGTGGTTAGGCGCAAAGAAAAATAAGTGGAGAAGAAAAAATACACCTCATGCATATGGAGGAATTCACCCTAAGGAGGAAAGGATAGGGTGTGGAAGATCATAGGCATTTTTAGTGGAGGAGGTTGGTTTCTTACTCGATTGACTCTAATAATTATAAGACATGGATTACCCTACTGGAATGCAAGCACGATAAGACCTCATCAAAAGGTTGAAAGGGTGGATTTTGCGTCCTAGTTCGTGTACTCGGGGTGTATGATGCAAGAGTATCCGAGTTCACTTGTAATTTCACATCAACCAACAATATTCTAAGTTATAACAAAAAAAACTATTTCTAGCATTGTCAAGGTTTTGTTTATGCTTAGTGCTCTGGTTGATGTGTTTTGTGCAAGTTTTGTTTCACATAAAGTGTTTGTGTTATGTTTGATGCCATTTGTGTGTACACAAAATTATACATTGTGTTTTGATGTTTCTAAAGTACAAGTGTTTCAATAATATTATGTGTTATCAGTTCGTAGGTGCAAGTGTTGTTAAGGTCATTGGTCAAGAGTGAGTGGGTGGGGTATTTCCAGAAGGTTTCATTAGGTTAGTGATATCTTCTTGAGCTTAAAACACCATTCAAAAGGTAACAAAGAGCTTTAAATCGGTAGTGTGAAAAGTGGAGACTTCATGACAACATTTAGAGAATACTATTTATGGATTGTAATACAACAAACTTTTCTAAGGCTCAAATTAACAGTAAGTGTTCTACCCAATGGTGTGCACCTACCCTTAAACTATTAAGTCATATAAGCTTTATTGCACAAACATGTAAGGATTTAGTGAAGGAGGTCAACATACAACCTTATGAATGACAATGCATTAATGGCGTGTGATTTATTCAACCCGAAAAAGATAAATAAGGTGTAAAATGTATGGAAGGGGGTTCTTATCTTATTTACTTTTCAGATTAAGGGTTAATAACAAGTAATGTATTTAGATTGATTAATTAACATCAATGCACAAATCAGAATATACTATTATTAGTAATTTACAAGATAGAATATTAGAAATGATTGCTAAGAAGGTGAAAAGACAAGAAAGAGGCACACTTAAGCTGATTACAAACCCAAGAAGTTGATCTAGAAGTGGTGTATGACTATACAAATCGAAATGATTTGCAAGTGCTTCATCTCTGGATCTAGAAGTGTAAATTGAGCAATGATGAAACTATTAGGGTTGTACACAACTATTGAATGGTTTTGTACATGGTGAATGGTTTTGTATGGTGATGAAATGACATTTTGTAACTGTGTGTGCCCTTATGACTGTCTGTAATGAACTTTGTTATGAAACCCTAAGTGTCACATATGTGCAAAACCCTCTATATGACCAAAAAACAACTTTAAACCCTAATCATAGGTATGAGACCCTACAACACAAGTTAGTGGTTGTGTTTAACCCAATCTGTACACCACCTACATTGGCAATACTCTAAAGAGGCTCTAAACTACTTGTAATTCTCCACCTAACATGCGATATCTATATGGATGCAACTAGTTTTCACAATTTGATTGCTTCATAGTGATTACAAAAGATTCGTGTGCTTGGCTTGACTTAGTTTGTTAGGTCTCTAGCTTTGTAATCATGACTCTAACGCCAGGTCAAGTAAGCTTCAAACCTTTGTAGGGGATGCTCCTAGAATGTATTACCACTTAGAAGAAATTTAAGAGAGTTTGGAGTGCTTTTGGAAGTGATTTTGCATCTATGCCCTTGAAAGCGCTAGGTAAGGTAAATGAGTGTATCAGAATTACTTATATATGTTTCAAAAGGTAATGTTTTACATTAAGGCAGACTTATAGGATATGAACCAACCCACAAATGATACCAAATTAAAAATGTGACAATGGGTTGCTTGGGAAGAAATTATTTAATTCAAACCAAATTGTTGGACGGTTTGGTTCTATATGAACAATTTTGTACAAGAAGTGTTGAGATTATGCAAAGTTATGGGAATGATTCCTAGGAGGAATATAATGTCATGGACTAATTCAAATAAATCTTTGAGTGATTGAATAGTGTGAATGAGGAAGCAAGTCATGCAATGGGTATAATGATGTGTAAGTAATCTCAGAATATGCACACACAAGTCATGATTTAGGGATAAAGCCGATTTTATCATTTCCAAGTGATAATTACCAAATTTAGGTGTCTGTATATGCTCCCCCTTTAAGTATGAAATGAAATTGCATGCTTAAAGGAAAAGATACTTGAGTGTGTCCTTTGTATTTTCTCTCAGTGTTTGATTTCAATTGGGTGTTGGCATGATCTCCAAGATGAAACATGCAACAAAGAGTGTAGTCAATGTCCATAAAAAGAATTTGATTTTAACTCAGATTTGAAAACCTAATTGAAACTTTGGAATTTGAATTTATAACTTGTAAATTGAAAAGAGAAACAAAGCATGAAAGGAGTGCATCTATCTTTTTTTTAATTTTTTTAAAACACTTTTGACCGAAGCTATGAACCAGAGGATTACGGGGCCCCACCCATACAATACATAACAAAGAAGTACGAAAACCCAAGAGACTAAAGACTCAAGTACAAACATCGAGGAACCCATCGTGGTGGGAAGAAGATCTAGAGGAACCAGCCAAAAACCAAGGCAGAGCCTAGAAAACAAACCCAAAGTGCCAAAACGAGCAAAAGAAAAGAAGAAGTGAAAACCAGACCCACGTCACCTGACGTCAACGATCTAGAACATCCCCTGAATTGTTAGCTTCCGCCACCGCTGACACGCCAAGAAGCCTCACCGACCTAAAAAAGAAAATATGCCCTGGCGCAATCCCTCAGTTCATTAAGATTGTCGATAGCTGAATGCATAGGAAAGCAGGCTTCAAATATATCCAAGGGTGGTAAAAGGCAAGGATCTAGATGGCCATGCCAGAGAATGGTGTCCACATTCTCTACATAATGAAGAAATTCTCTGTATTTTTCACCGAGCCACTGAATCCCCTGCCCATGACCAATTGCTAGTTTGTCCACCCCCTCAACCCAAAGTAAGGGGCTGGGAAGTTGAAAATCAACCAATTCTTCATGCAGGTCACTTCTATGAACTGGGTAGATGAAATCTTCGGCGATGAGCTCGATTTCAACAGGAATAAGATGGACGAGAAGATGAAAGGAGACAAATGATACCACAATGTTTGGGTTAGCTTGCGCCCGACGCGAGTCATGATGTAGGAATCACCAAAAATGTTCTTAATTGCTTCAGCTTCGTGGATGGAAGAATAACGAAAGATTTCATAAACACGCAAGCGAGAAATGGCCGAGGTGAGGGCTATCTCCATCTGTTCGCCACGAAGCGAAATGAAGGGAAAACCCAGGAACACCATTAAACACAAGCCAAAAAAGTAGAGGATAAAAAGTAGGGATGAAAAATCCGAAGGCCGACTTAAAAGCATAGCCACACAAGACACCATTAATTTTGAGGAAAGAAGTCGTAACTCCCTTCGTGCAAAATTATTTCGAGTAAGCCATGCCAATCTGTATAATTACATGAAATCCTAGTGGCGTCCGGGTCATCAATGACAACATTGGCTAGCAAATCGGCGGTGCGATTTACTTCTCGAAAGATATGATTGATACTCCAACTTTTTAATTTGCCTAACCAAAATAAAATATTGGAGATGTAAAAATTGAGATGTTAGGAAAGGGCAGAACCCTTAGCAATAGTGTGAACTATTACTTGCGAGTTCCCTTCCACCAGAAGAGAATCACAATCCTTGGAAAAGTGTTAGTTTGACACCTTCCATGAGAGCTTGAGCTTCTGCTAAATTACAGGTGTCATCTCTAAGTGGGAAGGAGTCTGCCACTATAATATCCCCATTCTCATTTCTCACAACACATCCCGCCCCTGATTTACCTAGGTTACCTCTAGTGGCCCCATCAAAGTTGAGTTTGTAAAATCAAGGGGGGGTGGACTCCATTTCGTGTTTCTTCTTTTGAGGATTTTTTCAATTTGGGAAAGCCTTGGTGAACAATCAAACTAGGAGGGTGAATTTTTACTAAAGACCAAGCTTGTATGATCTCAACGTCTCACAAGGTGAAATTGGGATTATTAGAGCTATGAGTGTTAACATTCTCCAATATGGCCACTTCCAGATTACTGATGAAGGTTGGAAACCCCGATGCCTCCTCCATGGAGATTCTAATGTTGCACTCCCACCAAATATGCCAAATCGAAAGGAAAGGCGCGATGTGCCAAATATAAATGAAAGTGCCTTTGCCAACCAAGCCATCAATGTTTCAACAATATTTCTGCACGTGGCCCAAGCTATGCTCAACTTACTAGTTAACCAGTTCCATCCCTGAACCGCAAAGGGGTAAAATAACAAGGATTGATATCTTCCTCTGTATTTTCACAAAGGACGCATTTAGATGGACCATCATAGCCCCAAACTTTTCTTCTTTGTTGAGTGAGAATCTTCCCTTTGACCACTAATGATCCGAAGATAGCCGCCTTCAGAAGGATTTTGGGCCTCCAACGACCTGTCTAGCTTGGAGCCCTATTTCTAGATGAGGAAATCAATTTAACATAGCTCGCTTTGACTGAATACGAACCAAAGGGGGTGCATAACCATAACAGGTTATCCTCCTGAGCCTTACAAGCAATCTTTCTAGGAAAAAGGGACTCCCTGAAATCCTTCGCTTCTTGCTCAGACAAGTTGAGAGATGAAGGATCCTTCCATAACAAAGAGGGGGAGCCATCTGGAGCATTGTCT
Source organism: Taxus chinensis (assembly GCA_019776745.2). NCBI lineage: Eukaryota > Viridiplantae > Streptophyta > Pinopsida > Cupressales > Taxaceae > Taxus > Taxus chinensis. The sequence continues at coordinate 983,969,923 of CM034146.1, forward strand.
CCATAATTAGCCACTTTATTGCCCCAAGTGACCTTAGTGATCTGCGTAACACAATTTAGATTTTGATTTAGGTGAAGAGGCTTAAACCTGTTCCAGCTGTCCTCCCAGAAATTAGCCATTTGCCTATTACCAATTTGCCAAGAAACATGATCCACTATTAGATGCCTGCATTTGGTAAGAAAATTCCAAATGCGTGACCCCTTAGGAAGCTTGACACTAGATGGAAGAAGCTCTAAACGACCAACTCCTAGATATTTATGAGAAAGAACTTGAAAAACCAACCTTTTAGGATCAACAATGAAATTCCAAACTAATTTTTCTCCAAGGGCTATATTCAAAAGATCCAAATCAATGATTCCCAACCCTCCCAATTTTTTCAAGAGCTTAATATTTTCCCACTTCATTAGATAAAAATTGTGCTCCTCGTGATTACCTTTCCATAAGAAGGTTCTGAAAATTTTCTCTATTTTGCCAAGGACAAGTTTATGAATCTTCATCATGGACAGCATGTAAATAGGGAGGGCGCACATCACCGACCTAATAAGGAGAGTTCTGTCAGCCAGGGTGAGCCATTTTCCCTTCCAAGATTACAATCTCTAAACAAGTGAATGCAACAAGTCATCCTAAAGAGAGGCTCTACCCACCCCAGAGAATGGGGGAATACCGAGATACTTATGGGGGAGAGAGCCAAGCTCAAAAACTAAAATAGCTCGAATTCTTCTCTGAAGATGAATAGAAACATTAAAGAAGAAAATAATAGATTTATGGAAGTTGATTACCTAACCTGCTGCTTTGGAATATGAATCGAGGATAATATCTATGGCTTTAGCTTTTGATACAGAGGCGGTGTCGAATAGAAAGGAGTCATCCGTGAATTGCTGATGGGAGAGAGGAGGAAAGATTCAAGACCATTTTGATTCCAAGCAGGGACCCTTGGGTGATAACGTGTTTCAATGCTCTACTTAAGGCCTCAGCAACAAGAATAAAGAGAAAGGAGGATAAGGGCTCACCCTGCCTTATCCCACGACTACTAGAGAAGAATCATTTCGTTGAGCCATTAACCAAAATGGGGCAATGTGAATAAGAGACACAATTGTAGACCCAACCACAAAAGTGATAATTGAAACCCATCCTCTGAAGAGACTTGAAAAGAAATCTCCAATTGAGATGATCATAAGCTTTGCTAAAGTCGAGTTTGACCATCATACTTGGGAGAGAAGAGGATTTCAAAGAATGTATAAGCTCGTGGGAGATGACTATACCATCCGAGATGGACCTACCAGGAATGAAGCCACTTTTTTCTTGAGTAATGAGACAATCCAAAAGAGGACGAATTCTAGAAGCAATGGCTTTAGAAATAATTTTGTAAGATGTGTTACAAAGAGAGATTGGACGGAACTTGTCCATCGATTCAATAGGTTTTTTTGGGAACATATAAATGAAGGTATGATTCATTTCCCCCAAAATATTTCTAGAGCTCCTGGATTCCTCCACAACGAGCCAGAGATGTTCACCAATCACATTCCAAAAATCCTGAAAGAAGGCAACGGGGAAACTGTCAGGCCCTGGTGCCTTAACTGTCTCCATCGAAAAAATGATACTGCAAACTTCCTCCTTGGAGAAAGGGGAAATTTTTTTATCATTGTCTTCATCATTCACCATTTTTTGAATTTGGTCGAGGAAGGGCTGCTACTTGTCAAGAAGTGAACAACATCCCCCATTCAATAATCCTTGAAAGAATGAAACAACTTCTTCCTTAATAGAAGCATGTGAAGAGATCTAGTTACCATCTTCCATCTTTAACTTAGAGATATAATTTTGATTTCTTCTACCTTTAACCAATGAATGGAAAAATTTAGTATTTTTATCACCATCCTTTAACCACACCTCTCTGGATTTATTTCTCCAAAACGTCTCTTCTTTTAGGAGGAGATCCCCCAACTCACCGAGAAAATATTTTTCTTTCCAATATTCATCTTGACCTATACCGAAATGAAAAATGATTTCGTTCAAGGCCCAGATCTCATTCTCCACTCTCCGTTTTTCCATGAAGATATTCTTGAAAGAAGAAGCATTCCATTCAAGCAGTATATCCTTAAGGTAGGTTAACTTTTTCGATAAAATGAACATTCTGGTGCCATTCACCTTGAAGGATGTCCACCAACTTTTAATCAAATTAGGAAATTTAGGATCTTGTAGCCACATCATTTCAAATTTGAAAGGGGATCTCTGCGGAGGGAGATCTATCTAAACATTGAGGGAGATGGGAAAATGATCAAAACCAAAGATAGGTAGGACTTCGCTTTCCATCGGATATTAATTTTGAAGCCAGACTTCGGAGACCAAAAATCGATCCAACCTGACTGCCATATTGCTAAAACCCAATCATCTATTCGTCCAAGTGAACCATCCCCTCTTAGGTTCTATGTCCACAAGATCCAAAGCCACTACAAAGGAAGTGAAATCCAATTGAGAATGCGGTTTCCAATAGACCCTTGCTCTCTTATCTTTATTAGAAAGGGTAACATTAAAGTCCCCTGCTAAGATGATTTTTTCATGAGAAAAAGACCTAAGATCTCCTTCTAATCTAGACTAGATCTCCCTCTTCTTGATAGGATTGATAGGACCATAAAAATTATAGAATAATAACTTCTCATTGGTATGTTTAACTTGAACTCAACACCATTAAAGATTTTGACTTTCCGAAAGAATCTCAACAGACACCTTACTCACCTTTCACAAGACACACAAACCGCTGAACGCCCCTTCAGAATCTACAAAAAATCCAAACCATCCTTTCCAGCTCTGTGACCACACAACATAACACTCAGCTTTGGACATTTTAGTTTCTTGGATTAAACATAGATCCACATCTTGTTTTGTAACATACCGCCTGAGTAGACATTATTTGTTAGGGGTGTTCAAATCCCTAACGATCCATGAGAGGATCCTCGTCCTTTCTTCGGAGAGGACCCACCTCTCCTACTTGAAGAATGAAAGAAAGAACCTATCTAGAATTGCTTCTCAGCAACAATCTCCCTTTTGGATAGTTGTTCTTTTGATGGGCGGTCCCAGAGTATTCTTAGGACCATATTCTATACGAGAAAGAGATGGGAGTAGGAAGAATGGAACTATGAATAATAAGCTGATATACCCTCGTCCTCTCTTACCCAAACCACACACACCTTCTTCTTCCTCATTTCCTACTATGAAGTTGTCTTCAAACTACTTCTTGGTCATTCACCCACTTCTCCAGTGATTCAATAGAGGCTCCATGCCCTATTTGAAGGCCTTCTTACATTAACGCCAGGGTATGGGTAGAATTCTGAACTACCGATGAGGTTTCTTTGACAAGAGAAAAAGTAGGCGGGTTGAGATGCAAGAGTTTGGGAGACTGTGTGCCACTGGGGCCATCCTCCCTCCTTTTTTGATCTAGGTGGAGAGTTGTGCCCACACTCCTGGCTTCGGATAGGGGGATTAACTACTTTTTTTCCATGAAGTGGTGAGTGGGGCAGAACTATTCTTGCAGTCCTATTGAAAGTGACCCCTTTTGCTTGCATGTGAAGCAACTAAAAGAGATCCTCTCATACTCGAACCTTTGAAACCATTTGCTAGAAAGGGAGGATATTACAATTTAATCTTGCTATTTTTTACTCATATCGAAAGAGACGCAGATCTTCGCAAATGTGGATATGGAGCCTTCAATAGTCACGGGATAAATATGAATAACCCTTCCCAATCTTTCAAAAATTTTATTAATAGGATTCCAGTATTCACTCGGTAAAGCATATAATCTCACCCAGACCTGAAGCTCCTCCATAAACTACTTACTCTGGATCCAAGTTGGCACTCCAAGATCTGATGTGAACACCTGAATCTTGGAATAATCTTTCTTTTCTGTCTAATGTATCATCCCTCTGGGCTTCACTTATGAAGATGACCATGAAGAACTCCTTAGCGAGGAAACACACTCTCAAACCATTGCACCATTGAGTATCACACCAAATACGAATACCCTCTGTTGATAACCAACGTCCCATAAATTTCGTGAAGATCACTCTCTTACTGAAAAGGGCTATCTGCGCTGAAAGGCCGTCCTGTTCATCGAGAAAAACTAATACATATTCCTTTAGCAATGAGCCTCTCATGTCTTTTCTGTCCCCAGAAACTTCTTCCGGAGCATTTTCCGTTGTGCCCACCCTAGGGCCCAGGCGTTTGAGCATCCTTGATGAGAGACCTTCCCCTGAGCATCTCCCCTATCTGCCATCAAAATCCCCTGAGAAAAAAGAGCCGTTACGCCTGGAGAGATTCCAAATTTTCCCTTGCACCATATTTTCAGAAATTTTAATCTCTTTCATTTGTCAATGTTAGTTGGAATCATTTCATGAGTCAGCGCATTTATCTTCTTTATCGAAGGAGAAGATATCTGAGACACTTATCATTTGACTAATGTGAAGCTAGACTAATGTGACTAATATTGTAGACTAATCTGAGATATCTAGCTATACACAAGTCAACTGAAGGAAAATAAGTCAAGAGAAGCTAGCTATGCACAAGTTATGTGTTAGTCACATTAATCTAAAAAACATATAACACAATATAAAATATGAGCATAATGAAGAAATGAGAGTAGAATGCAGTGAAATAAAAAAACTTGATAGTGTGGAAGATGCCCCAAAACTAGCAAGCCCATTGGGAAAGGGACATAGGCCAACACCTACTATTTTGTAGAATCATGTGTGTCCTGCATCATGCTCAATATACCTTGCAAACACGTGTGTAAAGACTATATAGAAAATATTTTATCTGTCAAACCAATATGCCAAATACCATGTAAAGTGAATATCTAACATATCAAGTAATATGTAGGTCATGATTTTGTAGTTTGAAAATATTTTAATGTTTATCTGATTATCAAATTATTTGAAATTATTTGTAGTTTAGAATATTTTTATGAAAGAAATATATTAAAAAAATGATAAAAGGGTAATGGGAAGGCTCTACTAGAAAGAGAGGCTTGGGCCTTTAATATGTAACATGCACATTATGATTAAGATGGACCATTGGAAGTTGGGTTTGTATGACATGCTTACAATATTTATGATCGCAATTGGAGACTTAGGAGAAGGCATGTGAGGGATAGATTCTCTAGAGGTAGTATGAGTAGGTGCAACAAACTTGGGTATTTAAACTAGTTCTTTCTTAGTAAAGGGATTAGGAAAATGAGTCTGACAAGGGATACCCTTGATCGTAACAACTTGATTGCTATGAATAACTTTGAAACATGAGGTAAAATGGAATGGATAGTCTTAAGAGTATAAAGCCAAGGGAAACTAAGATGAATGTCACATGAACCAAGGGAAGAATTAACAGAAACATGTATATTCATAGTAGAGGAATGCAATGTAAGATGTATAAAAATATTTCCAAGAGTGGTCTTAGTGTTGAATCTCATATGTTGATTATTAAAACCAAGAGAATCAAGAAATTTGAATGTGTACATGTTATTCTTATAGCCACTATCAATCAAGACACTATGAATAGTACTTAGACCAATAAAGGTGCAAATCTGAAGCTTATTATAAACAAGATCATTAGCAATGCCAACATCATCAAATGTAATAGTAGGCCAAGTAGGTGCAATAAAGGTAATAGTACAAATAATAGAATCAAGTACATGGCCATATGTAGTACGAGGAGGTTGAGATCTATAGGAATGATGCACTTCTAGATTAGATTTTAAAATGGTGCGATTAGAATTTTCATTAGTAGGCTTATATTTCTCACGGGGAGAGATAAATTCAATAGAATTTACATCAATAAGATATTTTATAACATGTCAAATCTTGAAGCATTTTTTAGCATAATGTCTAATACATCTATGGAAGTCATAGTAGACGTTAAAATCAAAATATTTACAATGAGGTTTGCTTATATCAAACTTGTCAAGTGGAGGGAGAGATACAAGCTTGCAGTTTAGCAATTTTTATCCCCAAGGCGTAACTTGTAATTAAAGATTTATAGGTTGAGATAATTTTTTGATCATTAAATGATTTTGAATGGAGCTATGAACTAGAGGGTTGACGGGACCCCACCCATTATAAACAATGTACTGAGACCTGATATTACGATTAATCCAACACAAACTGCGACCGTTAAGCCTGCACGGACGATGTAATTTTTACACCACCGCCGTTTTTAGGGCCACAAGCCTCCGTGAACGCCAATGCTAGTGATGCAAAGTTTGCCACTACCGAGAATAGCTACGAGCCGTAACCATCGGTGATGAAACACCCACCACCACCAACAAACCACCCCGAAGGGATCACACCCAATGAGATTTGAACCTGGGTGGATCCGGACACAACCGTTCATCTTAACTGATCCACCCAAACCCCATTGACAGGTTGAGATAAAAAATTATTTGTAACTTTGGCATCAATATTGTTATCAATTAGGTTTGCATTTGTAATTAGATTTTCCTTGAAATTTATGATTAGATGTATAAGAAACACAAAAACATACTTAAGCTTGTTCAAAGTAAGAAGCTTGGCCTCATGTGCTTTTAAAGTGTGACATAGCTCATCAAAAGATCATTTTTTTTTCTAAAGATAACTAATTTTTGTAGAGGAGAGAGAAGACTATGAGTAAATAGACCCCGAAGCTCATTATATGTTAGGCTATTGTTCTTTTAGTATCCATAGTCTTGGAGTATAGAACATAGTCACTAATGCGTTCATTGGAGCCTTTTTTCATCTTATTCATTTGAGCATATGATACCTTTGTAGCCACTCAAATTTGGAAATTCACTCCTTAATGTTGCTAGTTTTGATGATGCACTCTTGCTAAAATAAATATAACTTTCTCATCCCTACTTAGCACATTTCAAGGTCTCTTGTTTAGCTTGCTTATCCTTTCACAATGATATGTCATGAAATTTAGAGAACATGCTGCATAAAATCCATAGACAAACATCAATTGATAAGTTCCAAACTTCATATTACATGTTTTCCTTCCCTAGTTAAGGTTGTATAGTTTGGGCATGATAGTATATCCAGTCTTGTCTGACTTGTACAGTCTTGGAATGACATGTCCTCCAAATTTTCTTTCAAATTCATATTATTTGTTAGGTATGTGAAGACCCTGCAACACTATTTTACCAATCACAATAATTTAACTAGAAAAAGGAAACAACTTGCAACAAATAACTAAAGTAAAAGAACTCGAAATGATATTAAATCACATGCCTCTTTGAGGGGGAAAACTCCTTTGAGAAATCTCAATAAAATATATTTTTGGATGCTTCATTGAGCCTTAACACCTTCTTATATACTAATTCCTATTGGAGAAACTACTACTTCCCACACATGTGGGATTATTAAAATATGTTGAAGGGACGAATTACAAAGTATATGCGTCCAAAGTAACTAATCTACTATAAAGCAAATAAAAGGGTAGGAACACGGGTTCCTAACATTGATCCATAGGGATCGAGAGAAACACACCACTTCATCAGTTTTCATCAGCACCAAGAAGGAAAAGTGAAGAAAAAGTGAAGAAAAGGAGGTTCTGTTAGCATTTTAATAGAACTGCCACCCAAACTGGGTGGCAGTCTTGTAACCACCGCCGAGCTAGAGCGGCGGTCTTGTAACCACTGATCTACATAGGGTGGTGGTCCTGATACTTTTGAACATAAAAAAGAAATGAAGTGTGAATGGATATGAATTTGAATAGTTTTACCTTGTCCTCTTACCTGTCTCAATCTTTCCCATTCTCCAGTGCACGGGAGCACTTGGGAGAGGCTATAAATTCATGGTAGGAGTAAGAGAATGGGCATTGGGAGATCCAAAGAGATCAAAGAGAAAGTGTTTAAGTTTAATGAGAGCAAGTGAGTAAGAATTCCAGTGCTGGAGTGGAATTGTAGGAGTAAGGTGTAGAACAGAGAAAACAAGCATAGGAAGGGAGAGGTTTACATTGTTGTCTCCATTTTCTACTTCTTGTAATCTGTAATTGTCTATAATTGACCAATAAAAGTGGGAAGAAAGAGCGTTTTCCCTTCCTGAATGGTTTTCCTCCATTGGAGGTTTCCAAGATAAAATTGTTGGTGTTTGGAGTTTGAATTTGTTTCTCTTCTCTACAATTTTCTTTCTATAGCACTAGATAATTAGTCACTAAAGCTCTAATCTTCAAGCAAATATATCATTTTCCAAAGTTGAAAGTAGAACAACATAATTGTGTGATTCGTAGAATTCCAAAGTAGAAGTTTACGAATCATTTTGGTATCAGAGCTGATTATATATCTAGGACCGTGACATTCGATTCGTTCTTTTGATTTGTGTGACAATGAAAAGGTCCAAAGGTGAAGATTTTTTAACTTGCGAGCCAGATATTTCTACAAAGAAGTGGAAGTAGAGAATTTAAGCTCAAATGGAGGAAAAAAAAATTGGTTCGTAGAGTCGAGATGCTACAGACCATGATAGATAGGTTGCATAGAAAACAACAAGATCTTTCAAATATGCAAAATATGACTTTAGCTAAGCAAGATTCTAGGGAATCAGTGGTTTGAGCGTTGGACAAAAAAATTCAGTATCGGAGGAAGCCACAATAAGTAATATTTGGAAGGGCATAAAGAAGAGACTCCAATTATAAGTGAAAAGGTAAAATATGCTCATACACCTTTTAAAGTTGAAACAAAAGTTGAAATAAAAATTTTTGAAGGACAAGTAGATGCAGAACTATCGGATAAATGGGTAAAACAGTTAGAAGTCTATTTTTGTGTGCATAATTTTACTGAGGCACAAAGGATTACCTTTGCAAGTCTCAAAATGGAAGGTCATGCTTCGGTTTGGTGGGAAACCCACTTAGCCACTTGTGAAAGGAAGAAACATCCTGTTAGGTTGTGAAGCTTGTTTTCATGTGTGAAAATGTTAAAGAATGTACACTAAGAGTACTGTACACTTTCCATAGTTGTCTCGCTAGGGTTCGGGGGCGTAGCCCCTGATATTTTTCTGGCCTCAAAAAAATGTGCATGATATACCGGGGTACATGTTTTTCTTATATGGGTGGGGTTTTTGATCCATAAGCTTATGGGATGGTTTTAGCCCATGGTTTTGATACCCATGGTTTTGTAAAACTGCTAAAGCAGTTTTCTACTTATGTGGTTTTGTGCATATGGTAGGATTTATGTAACATTGTAGATGTGTCTGAATTCAGGTTTGAATTCTATAGAGTTTGTTGAGCATAGCTCCAAATAGATCTGGTTATTGTATTGAGAGAGTGGTGGCTTGTAATAAAATATGAGCAAGTGATTCTTGGTGGACGTAGCCCAAATTGGGTGAACCACGTTAAATACTATCTCTTTCTATTTTTATTTTATTAGTCTGCACTTTTATTTCAGATATGTAATATTTTTTGCATAGTAGTTTCTAGTATTACGATTTTGTGAGGGATTATTCCGCATATTTTATCCCTTATTTCCTAACATGTCCTATTTTCAGTACTTGGAAAGGTTTTAAAGAATTTCTTAGAGCTAATTTCTATCCTATTGGCCATAAGATTGACATAATGATTAAGTGGCAGTATTTTAGATATGGCAATGGTCAAAGCGTGCAAGGCTATACTATTTCAGAGACAAGACATGTTGCTTAGCATGGACTTGGAGGACGAGGAGATTCTGACCAAATATTTGGGAGACCTTCACACTCACCTTTGGAGGAAGGTAATCTCCATGAAGCCCAAGGATCTCAATGAAGCTTGTATACAAGCATACTACATTGATGACGAGAAGAAGCAAGGAGAAGTAGAGCTAAATGAAGACCAGTCATCATATCAGTAAGAAAAATAATAAGGGAAGACAAGTAGCAAAGGTAAATGGAAAGGTAAACATGCCACTACTACTTTGTATACTTGTAAAGATACTAAAAAATTATCTGATCTTAGAGTGTAGTCACCGATCATAAACACATCCGATCGTTGAGTGTAGTCTCCATTCACAATGCGTACATTCTGACATTTACCTTTACAAGGCAATGTTCCCCCATTAGCAATCATCACTTAAAAGCTAGAACAAGGGTTACACCAAAGTATCCTACCTACTTAACAATGCGGGGATCAATGTAATTGTGTGTACTACCATAGTCAATGAGGATTGTAAGAGGAATTTTTTTTGAAGCACCCTTTGACCTTCATAGTTTGTGGGGTCATAACACCTGCTAGTGCATGCAGAGAAATCTCTGGTTTGATCCTCTTGAGGTGTAAAATCCTTTGCGGAGCTTGGGTTATCTATAACATCATGAAAGTCATGGCTATCAGCCTCGCTATCCTACTTTGGTGCTGATTCCACATTGAGTAGGTAAATATTTTGTGTGATGTACATGTGACCCTTAACCCATTTATCATCACAATTGTAACATAATTCCTTCTTCTTATGAGCCAAATTCTCGGCCTCGATGAGACACTTGATCTAGGTGTTGGATGTTGGTTGTTGGTTGGTTGGGTTCTTAGCTGTTGACGACAATGGGAGTTGACGTTGCACTGAAATTTTATCGTCAATCCAACCTTACCCATGCCCAAAGCTTCCATCATGTTGGGTGGGGTGAAACATTTTCACCTCGAAGCAGATTGGCTCCTTGAGGCCACTAATAAAACAACTCTTAAAGAAGTCTTCTGTTAGCCCTTCAATATGATTAGCCAGTTTCTCAAACTCATGCTGATACTCTTGAACAATACTAGTTTGGTAGAGTTGGCAGAGTTTTGGAGAGAGCTCCAGTGAAGTCCTCAAATTCAGAGGGACCAAATCTGAAAAAAAATGAGGGATGTAAATTTATTCCAATATGGTTCATCATTTGATATGAGATACTAACAGTACCATTAATAGTGTGTCCTTTTCCAAATGGTAGGAGGTGATTGGGACTTGATTAACAAAATAAGTGCCGTTAATGTGGAAGAACTGTTCGGCTTGATAAATCCATCCTATAGGATTTGTATCATTGAACTCAGGAAAGTCCAGCTTGGGCCCATGGGATTGGTTGGAGGAGGAGGGTGTGTGAGGGAGGAATCCACCGTTTGCATTTGTTTTGATCAAAATATCAAGCTACTGATTCAATCAATGTAGCCTTTGAGCTAGCTCAGTGACTAGGGCTTTTAATGTTTCAAGTTCTTCCTCCATGACTTTTGTGCCTGTACGAGTGACAACCATAACTACATTTTAATTTTTTGTTTTTTGTGTTTTTTTACAATGGATAGAAAAAATATTTCTAAAACACATTTAATAATTGCATTTTGGGATTTGAGATCAAGAAAATGAGGATAATGGACTTAGACGGGGTATTTGGCACTCTCTTGGCAATTTTAACGGAGGAAAAATGTAATTTGGGGGCTGTAATGATAAGAACTGAAAATTTTTTCCTTCAGGAAAAAAATGAGTGGGAATAGTGAAAGGAAGCATGTGTGCAAATTTTGGGGCAAACATGTAAAAAAACGAAGAAGTTATGGAAAACACTAAGAAAATAGAAAATGAAGATTTTTGAGTGATAGAAGTGGAATTGGGTCTTGGATCCTCAATGTATGAACTATGGGGATAGGGATTGAGGGTGTTCCAGGAATTTTAAGAGAAAATGGAGCTATAATATTAAAGATATGGCTAAAAAATAGAATTTAAGCCTTGCGTTTGTGAACAGGAGAATTATCAAGCACCCACCGAAGATCCTACACATAGGAAAAAGAAGAAAGGTCGTGAGAAAATGAGGAAGGATGACCTTCTGAAACTTGTGGTTTGGAAATGAAGACAACCACCTGGAACTTTCAAGGGTGCCTGGCTCTATCTAATGCCCATGTCAAGGTTCTATGTGAAAGTTTAGAAGTGCCTGTGATTTTCTTTCTTTTGGTGCTCGATGTCTGTAATATTTTTTTCTTTTTGTAAACTGGTTATCTAGTTTCTACCCAAAATTGACTAGCATGGTAATTATAATGTGAACGGAGATACAAATTTATTGGAAATGAAACAACTTAGAGCTTCTACCCAGATCTACAAAAAAGAATGCAACCGTGCGAATAGAATGTAAATAAGATTTGTACCACTTTCTGATCACCAAGATCCCGTTTGGGTGAGGTGAGAGCATACGGTGGGGAAAAATTAGATCACCGTGAGTTACGAAAGAGAGAAAAGAAAAACAATTGGTTGTGGGAAAGTGTTTCTGGTACCATATGTGAAGGACCCTGCAACACTATTTTACCAATCACAATAATTTAACTAGAAAAATGAAACAACTTGCAATAAATAACTAAAGTAAAAGAACTCAAAATTATATTAAATTACAGGTCTCTTTGAGGGGGAAACCTCCTTTGAGCAAGCTCAATACAATATATTCCTGGATGCTTCATTGAGCCTCAACACCTTTCTTATATACTAATTCCTATTGAAGAAACTAATACTTCCCGCACATGTGGGATTATTAAAATTTGCTGAAGGGATGGATTACACAACATATACGTCCAAAGTAACTAATGTACTACAAAGAAAATAAAAGTGTAGGAACATGGGTTCCTAACAAGGTATTATAATCTCTCTGGGTAGGAAATTATTCGAGAAATCATCTACGAAACCTTATATAAGTAAGTAAACATTACCTCACTGGATAATCTAGAAAATCCTATGGAAACTACTTTGATATACTCACTTTGAACACTTGCAAAAGGCACCCAAGACTCCCTAAATCTCACAATAACACATATATGGTCATTAGGGAAACCATATATATAGGTTTGAAGCTTCTTAATATGTTAAAAACAACAATCTCTCTCATCTAAAAGTGCTCAAACATACCTTCCCCAAGTATTTTAGTAAGAGCCAACTTAACTCAAGGAATTGTCCAATGGTGGTTTGTCAAATCTAGTAGCTGTTAATGCAAAATTAAAGCACCCTCCGAATGACCCAAGTTTGAATGGGGCATCCGGTGTAACCTACATAACATTGGACCATCTCTCAAGCTGTGGGACCTTGTGAACTTGAGATGGTCCTCTGGAGAAGGTTTTCTTCCTCTACATAATTCTAATGCTAAAACTACTCCTAATGCAAAAAATATGCCTAACTACAACTATCCTAACAATTCCAAGGAGATAGGGAGAGAGAAAGTGCATGAAAAGGGAAATCCTACACTAATGAGGTGATAGCACCAAGAAAAGGGGTGATATACTCTATTGAGGGAGGATGAAATAGGGAAAAATGGGGCTAAGGGAGGTCAGACAGATGTGACACAGACCTAGATCCTAATCCACTAATCAAAACTTCATGAAACACAACATCATTACACCTGCAAATGTGAAAGAACATGCACAGAAAACAAATTTGAAAAGGAGAGGCACAGAAGAGACAAAAAAACATGAGAAAGGGTTGAAAAACATGCCACAAAAACATGAATCTTATTACTCTATAAGGTATGCACAGACCATTATATTAATTCTTAGAAGACATAAATATGCTTGTTAGGTGCATAGGAGAAGGCTCATAGCTCAAATGGAGTTGAGGGAAAATTTTGCAACAGTTTCCCCAGCTCCCAGAATGTCTATTTTAAAAATGAGGGGTTCAAGTTATTTTTATAGAAAATTTTCACCCACCCTCATTAAAGAGGTATGGACACCCATACAAATTCACTTCCTGAGGGTACTTCTGTCAGATGAAGACATGGGCGCCATACCGCATTAAATCCAGTTTTTGAGCTATATCTTGTCCACCTACCCTTGTCTAGCTTAGGATTTGTGATTGCCGCCCAACCATATGACCCATCCAACATGGTGACCCATCCAACCTCCAATCTGTCCTAACCCCCACACATCTAACCACTGAGCCGTCTAGCCTGCAGGCGTCCCAACCTGTAGCCATCTAACCTCCAATCATCCAACCTATAGGCGTCCAACCTATAGGCATCCAACCTATAGGTTTCTAACCACCGAATGCGTCTAACTTGCTAACCAACCTAGTCATGACACACCTAGCCATCCTGTCTAACCCTGGTATGACCCATCCAACCTAGCTGTACCGTCCAACCTACAACTATCCAACCTAGCTGACTAACCTCCAGCCATCCAACATGTAGCCATCCAACCAACAACTATCCAGCCTGTAGCCGTCCAACCCCTGGCTGCCCAAACCTGCAGCCGTCCAACTAGCATTTGTCCAACCTGACCGACCAACATGCAGTCATCCAACCAACATCCATCCACCTTTGAGCTGACCAACCTTTCGGTACCGACCAACTAGGTTAACCCATCCAACCTTGAGATTTTTTTGTAGTGAGCTGGCTCACCATGATTAAAGACCAAATTGGACGAGCCAAAAACATGGGATTCCTTTCTCTTCCAATGGGGTTGAACTTTGACAGTCATCCATGCACATCCAAGAACTATGAATGGCTAAGTCCATTTATGATGGTTTATCCAAATTAACTTGGGGGGGTAAATTTGGGATAAAAATGGTGACCTCTTGGGGACATCTTCTTGTTAGATGGGTGACCAGTTTCCTTGAACTATCCATTGGGCATGGAGTCAAGCCTAACCTTGAAAAAACTGTATCCTTTTGAAATGTCCCCTAGTCTTCACATGAACTTAGCACTTGGGATGAAATTTCCTTAGTCTGCTCCTAAAGTTGATCTTGGGATTTTGGATAAATCCTGTAACTATCCCAAAAATTTGAAATTTTACCAAGGCAGAGGGCATGGAGGATTTTTGACTTGTAACTGATCTATTGGGGATGAAAAAATGTAACCCTGAAAACCGCCCTAAAATCTGATTTCTGACATGAGTACCATTGCTTCCAAAGAATGGATAGTGCGAGAGAAACCACACACCACAACACACGTTATGTATAAAAACTGAAAATCATACATACCCCAAGTGGGGCATGTAGAGTGTGCACAAGCACTTATTCTACTGAACGCAAACCTACCTACTGAAGGAAAAGGGAGCTCAAACAAATTTTGTAACTAACAGGGAGAAGTAGCTTCCCTTTCTCAAAATGGGCAGCCATGTATGTGATTTGGCATTGAACATGGCTATTATTATGAGTGAAAAATTAACAAGAGGCTGATTTTCCACCCATATCACCAAATTACTATCATCAACCAAAAATACCTCCTCAAGATGATTGACATTGGACTCCTGGAGGTGTTGATGGTAACCCGTGGTGCTTTGATACTCATCCTCATGCCCTAAAGTGGGCATAACTGGTTTTAGTTTCTCCCTTGGCTCTAATGAAGCCAAGTACTTGATTGGGACTGGTCTAATCTGATGGCTATGCTCATTACTCTGAAATCCAAATCCAAAAATGGAGTTTTCCTACGGACCTTCCTAAAAAAATAGGATGTTTGCATGCTTACTTTTGTTTTACAATGCTTCTACAAGTAGTTGATCCTCTACCTTGATGATTGATATGCAATGTGTGTCATCTTTGTTCACTTCCTCCTCATATGGAGAACATAGAAGATTCAGATCTTCCAACCTTGGTTCCATAGGGCTGTTGTGAAATGCAAGGTGTTGTAATTGAATGTTCTCCCCCATGGTAGTGGGCCCTTGATGTTGGAGAATAAATGATGAGGCAGCAAAGGTGGTAATCTCCAAAGGATCCTCTCTATCAAGGTAGTCCTCCAAATCAGACAAATAATCTACCTCTTTTTTGTCCTATTGCATGTGCTCAAACTCCTCCACGGTGTCCTCAGCGATCTGAAAAATTCTCACCATGGTTCCCCTTATCTTCAAACATGAAGTTTGAAATTTCAAACTCTTATTTGACATTAGATATTGAAGGGGATGAAGTGGGAGGAAGAACTGAAGGTTCTTTTGTGACCTTCTTTATGTTTGAAGCCTCTGAAACTGTATGGTTCTCCTCCAAAACTAGAATGCAGTCCTCCTCTTTTGGATTTGGAGTAGCTCCTTCTTCCCTCGCTTGTTCTTCAACTGAAGCTTCCACCACTTGTGGCTTGACCTCAACCTCTTCCATGGGTTTCTCCATCAATGGGATTTTATCAATCCCGAATCTAAGAGCCAAGCTCCCCAAGCTTCTAATCATTTCTTCTTTTCTTGTCTCTTCTTCTTGTTGTTCCCCTTGGATGGATTTTTGAGTCTCTTATTTACATAGACTCGGGAAAGTGGAGGACTGGTGGGTGGGGTATCCACTAGTTGTTGCTTTATTTATGGTGAAGGGGAAGGTATTTATTTTGGCTCTTGTGGAGGGGAATCAAGTTTGGAAGGGAGAAAGGAAGAGAAATTAAGATGGGATGGAAGACTAGAAGATGGAGAAACAGGATTCCACAATATAATCAGTGGATGGGAAGCTTAGAAATTGAAGCTCAAGTTAAGATAGTGTTGCTTGTGGAATGGAGAGAAAATTACTAGATGATGTTGTAGGATTTACCCATTGACAAGGTTCCCTGACACCAAGTTCATAGGCCTCTATCTCCTCATTCCACTGTGTAAGTTGAGGCAGCATTTCAAACCATGAAGCCAAGCTTCTCCTATGGGATGTAGTGTCTTGGAAAAGGGCATTCCCATGGAAAATATGCCCTGTAACTGATTTTGAATGACCTCATTTGTGTTGTAGCCCTTGACTGAACCATGCCAACCTCCATCCTTTGAATCTTCTCCAGTAGACAAGTGTTATCCATTTGACTATTTTCATTGTATGCATACCCTTTTTCCTTATAAGCTCCATAGCCAAACCGATTTTGGCATTGGTCGTATGGGTAGGCACAATGGTTTTGAATTTTTTCATAATGTTGATCTAGAGGAGTTGAGAAATACATTGGAGGTGGAATTTATTGTTGTTGTTGCAAGTGTGAATTCCAAGATGGGAATGAAGCCATGACTACATAACTTCATGAATGGTAGAAAATGAAAGATGTGGAAAGAAGAAAGGGTGGAAATGGATGGAAGGAAATTTTACAACTCATAATTTGGGTTGTTGACCAGATGGAGTCACCAGATGTGCTTTACATGTGCCTCCAAAGGCTGAATCTCACCAAGAACACATCAACCTAATGAAATGAAGTGGTAAGGTGATTCAAACCTATCCCACCCATCATGCCAAAATTGTTAATGCAAAATTACATCAACCCCCCAAATGGCCTTATTTAAATCGGGCATCCAATGTAGCCTGCATAACATGGGACCATATCTCAAGATGTATGACTTACGAACTTGAGATGGTCCTCCAAAGAAGGTCGGCTTCCTCTACCTAATCCTAATGCTAAACTACTCCTAATGCAGAAAAGACACCTAACTACAACTATCCTAATAATGCCAAGGAGACAGGAGAGAGAAATTACATGAAAATGGAAATCCTACACTAACGAGGTGATAGCACCAAGAAAAGGGGTGAGATAGTCTGTTGAGGGATGATGAAACAGGAGAAAATGGGACTGAGGGAGGTCAAACAAATATGACACAAACCCAAATCCTAATCCACTATCAAAACTCTATGAAACACAACATCTTACACCTACAAATGTGAAGTACATACACAAGAAACAAATCTGAAATGGAGAGGCACAAAGAAACAAAAAAACATGAATTTATTTCTTTATAAGGTGCAAATACCATTACATTAATGCTCAGAGGCATAAATATGATTTTCGGGCACAGAAGAAGGCTTACAACTCAAATGGAGTTGAGCGAAAAATTTTGTAAGGGTTTCCCCAACTCCCAGAATGCCTCTTTTAAAAATGAGGGGTTCAAGTTATTTTTATAGACAATTTTCACCCACCCTCATTAAAGAGGTATGGGCACCCATACAAATTCACTTCCCAAAGGTACTTATGTCAGATGAAGACATGGGCACCATACCACATTAGATCTAATTGTTGAGTTATCTTTTTCCTACCTACCCTCGTCTGGCTTGGGACTCATGAGCCACCCAACCATATGACCCGTCCAACTTGGTGACCCATCCAACCAGGATTCATCCAACCTCCATCCGTCCAACCCCCAAACATCCAACCCCCAGTCATCCAACTTATAGTTGTCTAACCTCTAGCCGTCCAACCCCTAGGTGTCCAACCCTTGGTCATCCAACCTGTTTCCATCCAACCCTTGGCCATCTAACCCATATCCATATAACATGTCCATCCAACCCCAGTCCATCCAACCCGCAATCATCCAAATTTGAGCTATCCAACCACCAGGCGTCCAACCTAGTCGTACCGTCCAAACCCTTAGTTGACTAACCTTTTCATACCGACCAACTAGGTTATCCCATCTAACCTTGAGATTCATCATGGTGAGTTGGCTGACCCAAAACACTGGCTTCCTTTCTCTTCCAATGGGGTTAAACTTTGATGGTCATCCGCACGTCTAAGAATTATGAATGGCTAAGTCCATTTATGATGATTTATCTAAATTGACCTGGGGGAAAATTTGGGATAATGGTTGCATTCATTCAGATATCACATGCTAGGTAGAGAATGATGTGTGGTTTGAGGTCTATTCCAAGTAGTACAAGAGGGTTCTCATAACCCAACTTATGTTTGTTTTGTAGGAATTCCCATCCACAAGTAGGGTTTGAGATCATGATCAGAGTATTCATAGAGCTTTACAATATGATAATAAATTAGGGTTTGACTATGAAAGAAATTTCCAGGAAGGCAACCCTCTCAGGAAGTTGTAGATCCCAAAACCAATCAATTCCAAGACAATACAAAGAGTCAATATTGTATAGATGGCCCTAATAGAGTTGTACAGTCCCACCACATGTTAGATTCTAGTCATAGTCTCTAGGATGAAGCATAATCAGGTTTCAATCTTCATGTTCCAGTAGTGCATTCTCCCAAAAATTTCTAGAATAATTTCTAATCAAATAAGTGCACCCATTCCTTTGTGTTTTCAATTTTATATCTTGTTTAGCATATTAGTTACATGTATAAACATCTTATATTTATTTTGGTAGTTAATGTTGGAAGTCAATTAATCAGAATAACCACCTGTTGTTAACACTTACATCCTCAAGTGTACTAATTCACTAAAATCAATTAGGTTTCATGTTAAATATAATTAGGACGAAAAAATTTCAGTGAACATGACTCATGATTTAATCTTATCCATCTACCCTAATACCCTTAGGGTTAATTTATCCTATCCTATTATATGCTTCTTCTTCACACTTGATCCTTCTATTTCTAATTGTAATAATGAATTCCCCTACTGTACCCCTTTTTGAGTTCATTCAACTTAATCTCACATGTAATTTTATCATCCATAAGATATTTTACAATGTTCAAATCCATCCTCACACATCTCTTAATTATGTACAAGTAGTCATGCAAGAATCTCTATCTTGTCAAGAGTATCCCATATATTTTAATTCAGTTGACATACCCTCATAATATGTTATCGATAATGGACTCCCTATATGTATTTAGGTGACAATACATAGAAAAATGGTTAAATGTGTTCTCATAGACAAATGTATCCAATCTCATTATTTGTAGTATATCCTTCCTTAATATGTTATGAATCTCAGCCCATGATCTCACTCCATTAGATATATGTATATGTGGCTTTGATAATATACCTTTTCAGGTGCTCGAGAAAATTACATTACATATTACCTTAGGCCCCTGCACTCTCCCTAGTATTTGTCGCATCATTCCTAATGATATTAGTTACAATTTTCTATTGGGATGCCTTTAGATCCATGATATGCATGCAATTCCATCTACCTTTAATAATTGTCTCAAATTTTCCCACCATTGTTTCACCTGATTTCTTAGTTTTTCTGAGAAGTACTTGACGAAACAGATAAGGTAAAGGTGGTAAGAGGAATACCTGTTTTTGGGATGGTTGAAGGTTGTATGCGTGCACGTATCTGAATCCTGAATCGAAGTGATTGTGAGACCTTCCTTTTGGCTAGGAGGAACTACCTGTATAAGAATCAAAACAAGACCACCAAAGAGAGTTAAACAATATATGCAGTGGACTACCTAGCATGTGCTAGATCCTGGAAGTGCGATACTTCCTAGATGGTTGTCAGTCCATTGTTTAAAACAATTCAATGCTGAAATAAAGTAAATATTGTCCTACTGTAGTTTAATATGATTTAGGCATCTCATACAAACACAATAGGCTAGATCTAATCTAACAGGCTAGGCTAGAAGGAGATCCAGAGGTCAAGTAGGTTGGTTATAGGTGAATCTGAGCTAACAAGCTAGGTTAGATACAGATCTGAAGGTCAAATAGGTGTTCAGGTAGGTATAGGCTAGGAACAATGAGGTCAGGTTGAATGTGAGTCACAAATAGGTTGTTGTTTTGGCAGAGATCAGGGAAAAACTGACCACGGAAAACCAGTGATGGTCTTACCGTAACCGATGACGGTTAGAGAGAACCGATGACAGTTAGGTCGGGAACTGGTAAAATCACACAGTCCAAGTTTTAAAGGAGTTTTGGGGAAAAAGTGGAGTTGGTGGAAGGTAGGGGGTGATCACAGAGGGGTGTAAATATGTTGCGAAGGTTTGAGATTACTGAAGAGGTCAGATAGATAATTGGGCAAGGTATTAAGATGATTGGGTATAGAAGGTGGCTGAAACTAGAGAGAGGAGGAATGGACAAAGGGTAAAAGGGATTAAGATCCTTTGTACCAGGAGTAATACCGATGTTGATAAGAAAATGAAATAGATGAGAGAGGAAACTTACTCTTCTGTGAGGTATAGAGTCTAAATAATAATGAAAGCCTATGTGGGAATGCTAGGAAGAAATCCTCACTATTGTGCCAGTGTATTTGGTTGCTTTTGTTGAATCTCCAATAGAGTCTTTGTTCTGATGTGAACCTGCATCTTAGATGATCGAATCCAATCACTTGCTTTATTGCTAAGAAGATCAAATTCACGAAAAGGAAATCAACAATGAACAACCAACCTGTATTACAAAGTTGTAGATGGGTCTAAATAGGGCCATTTGGTCCATCCCGGTATAACCGGCGTCGGTTTAGGGTGAACCAGCATCGGTTTAGGGTAAACCTGACGTCGGTTTGGGTGAGATATCTTGGGTTGTTCAAAAGTTTCCTAGGAAGTTGTTCCGCCATTTGATAAGGGTCTCTTCTTTTTCTCGGGTGAAAACTGACCTTAGGAGGCTTTTAATGTGAGGTGAGGGGATGGGTGTAATGTTAGGTTTTATTTAGGACATTGGTTTAGGGTTTAGGTTAATGGGTCAAATGATGGGGGTGGTTAGGTGAAGTGTATTTAATAAAGGTAATTTTATTAAATAGGTGTGTGAGGGTAGTGAATTAATTTAATGTGAATAATTAAATTAATGTGTGTGTGGGTGAAAGGCTATTAACTTAATTAAAATAATTAAATTAATATGTATGGAGGTAAATGGCATTAATTTAATTAAAGTAATTAAATTAAAATGTGTGGGGTGCAGGAGGTAGGTGATAAGGTGTTGAGGATGAGGAAGTGATTATAGGGCTGCGGTAGGGGACCAAGGTGATTACGACATGATTTCGGTGTCTACATTTTGCCCCTTCTTGTTGCGTAGCTTGTATTGGTAAGCGACATGAATAAGAATAGAGTGTGGTTGCCCCAAGTGGGAATGAGGGTGATCCCCCCTCAAACCAAGGAACTGATGAGGTGGCAGGGTAACATTGGCGAGTGGTTTGATAAAAGTGGATGTGAAGAAGAATAGATGAGAAATGAGGAATGGGGTAAAGGGAAAATTGGGCATATAGGTAAATGGGTAAACGGGCCAAGGTCAAAGGTAGTGGTAGTTGAACGCACGCACACGTATAAACTATGACACGGTACCAGGTTGAAGAGCTTGCAAACTCTACATCGTCTAAGGTCGATAGGTTTATCCAAACAAGGTTGAAGTGATTCTAGTATCCAAGGTATAGGATAAGGTCAGGAAGCACAATGTAGGTTAGGTGCAGGAACATTTAGGTATGTTCCGGTACACCAAAGGTAGGGTCAGGATAAACGGTCATGGACAATAGGCAAGGTAAGGTCATTAGGTCAATCAACATAGGTAACAGTGCCACAAGGTATAGCGAACACATTGAGTTCAAAGGTCACAAACAGGTTCCCAGGTCCAGGTAGATAGGTCACAGCATGGGTAAGGCCGAGGTAGGGGTAAAATAAGGAGATGCCAATTGGCGAATGAGGTGAGGTTAAAGAAGGTGGAGGGCTAGAGGGGAAGGTAAAGGGGTCCAGGTAGGTGTAGGGGAGGCAAAAGAAAGGGGAGGTAAGGAAAATGAGGTCAATGTGAGGGCAAGGAGTAGGCAGGGTAACCGACAGTGGTCAGTATGAACCAATGACGGTGGAGAGGAACCGACAGTGGTGAGCTAGGGCATCAGACCGGTAGTGGTCAAGGGTTAACCGATGTCGGTTGAGTCGGGTAGGTTATAAAAAGTGAAAAACCCACGTTTTAAAAATTCATTTGTGCATTTGGAAAAGGAGAAAAGGAAAAGAAGAGAGAAGAGGAAGAGGACAAAAGAGTACGGCAGAGAGCTTGGTTGGTGAGCCACGTAGGTGAGATTGGTTGAGTGAGAGGTGGGGCCATGAGATCGGATCGAGTGAGGTGATTGGTGGAGAGAGTTGGAGGTCATTTGAGGATGGTGGAGGCTGGAGAGGGATTGGGAGGAGCGGCGCAGAGGCCAGAGGTTCCACCATGACGACGGCAGTAGGATCAGGTAGGATTTGAACCTTTGTTTTTGATTTTTGGTTAATTTGAGCTAGAATGTAGGAAATATTAAAAAAATGGGGGGGGTTTGGGGGGAAAGAATTTCAAAATGGGAAAAAGAGAGGGAAAAGGTAATGGTGAAGGGTAGGGGGTAGGGTAAAAGGGTAATGTAGTAACTAATTAAGGGTGTAAAGAGGGATTTGGGAGACCTATGTCTCCACCATGAAGTAGGGTGCCGACTGGGTAGGGAGGGAACCAGTAGATGTACAAATTGACTGATGTTAGGGTCAAGATGTGGTACAAGAAGTGGTGGGTGCTGATCACAAGCTGAGAGCTGTACCACCGAGGTCAGGGACAAACAGACTTAGCCACCATCACAGTTCAGAATTGGAGATGCCTATAGGGGTCAGGTGGCTACTTTGGTGATGCAGCTGGGGATCTTATGCAGGGTAGCTTACAGAGTTTAGAGGAACATAATGCCATCTTAGAGGCCCAGATAGCTACGTATGTTAGGATCAGGCATAGGCAGGGTGGATAGGTACCTGCACTGGTGAGAGGCAGGGGGAGATGGAGATGGAGAGGAGGTAGGTAGGGAGATGAAGGGGAGATGGCTTGCTCTACAGGCGCAGGTGTAGGCTTTACAGGGCCAGTTAGCCACAGTGCAGGGGTAGGTTGTGGGTCTGTAGGGCTAGCTGACAGGAGCACAGGAACATATTACTACCCTGTAGGCCCAGATACAGGCACATGCATAGACTCCAGGGTCGACTCAGGCTCTAGTACCAGCACAGGGGTCAGTGCAGGGTCAGGGATAGGTCCCATTATACAGGTACCCACAAAGGTAGTGGGACCCATGGCACCTCCACAGACAGTGCCCATGGCCAGGTTCAGAGATGCCCTAGGAGAGGCATGGTATTACCAGGATCATTTTTTAGCTGTTGGAGAATGATGTGCCCTCCTATGTTGAGTACAGAGCACAACAGGCCTCCAGTGAGAGGACCAGATCCTGCACTCATAGTGTGGAGAGTACAGGGGGCCGGACGAGCCTAGGGACAGGGTTGTGGTGAGGTCACTAGTGTGTAGAGGCTAGCCCCAGGTGAGGGGCCATCAGTAGGAGGTGAGGTAGGTGCCGGGCCCTCAGACAAGTGCGGTAGAGGGGTCATGAGAGAGAGACACTTTCAGATGGCACCTGATATTGACCTGTTGTGATGACCGACCTGCATGTTTTAAGTCATTTTTATATGTATTATATATGATACCGAGCCTGCGAGAGAGAAGAGATTTGTATTTATTATTTTTTGTACATGATAGATAGGCCATTTTGTATTGATTCATTCATTCTTTTGTATATATGAGACCGACCTGCGTGCCAATGACATTTTGTATTGTATATCGGCCTACATGCTGAAATTTTTGAGATGATGACCATGATGAGACATGAATGTATTTTGAGATACACATTATTGATTTATATGATGAGATACATGGTATTTTGTGATGTGTTGATGTGTTTATGAGATATTGGTTTATGGCTTGTGTTAGATGAGATATGGATTTGTTACTTTGTATTGCAGATGAGATATAGGCATGTTGGTTTGATATGGATGGAAATTAGGTGAGTTAGGCATGGATGAGTCAGGTTGGTTAGGCATGGTTGAGTCAGGTTGTTTAGGCATGGTCGAGTTAGGTTGTTTAGGCATGGTTGAGTTAGGTTGGTATAGGAATGGTCGAGTTAGGTGATAGGCATGGATTGAGTCAGGTGGTTTAGGCATGGATTGAGTCAGGTTGATTTAGGCATGGATTGAGTCAGGTGATTTAGGCATGGATTGAGTCAGGTTGGTTTTAGGCATGGATTGAGTCAGGTTTGTTTAGGCATGGATTGAGTCAGGTTGTTTAGGCATGGATTGAGTCAGGTTGGTTTGAGGCATGGATTGAGTTAGGTTGGTTTAGGCATGGATTGAGTCAGGTTAGTTTTAGGCATGGATTGAGTCAGGTTAGTTTAGGCATGGATGTTCATTTTGGTATTTTGATAACAAATGGCAATATAAATGCATGAGATGGTGTAAAATGTGGAAAATGCTGGTTATGTATGAAAATGTGAAATAATATAAGTGGTAAAAGTTATGTGGTATATGGTTTAGATGTCGAGGTTTTTGATATGAACAGGAAATCAGGTAAAGGTGGGGCAAATGGTTAGGGTAAAGAGTGGTCGAGCTAACCTTCCAGGGCCCCATGCCCTGGAAGTGCTGCCTACATAGTCCTGGTGAAAAGGGACCTCAGACCGATGTAGTTCTCCCATAAGCTAGGGAAGAATATGAGAAGATAGAAGAATAGGTAGTGAGGTTGATAGTTAGGTTGGATTTGAGGTCATAGGTATGATTAGGTCAAGGTCGATTAGGTTAGGTGGAATATAGGTAAGGTGATAGGTATGGGTGAGTTCATTTTAGAGGGTCGATTTGTGGTTAGGTCGATAGGTAGTGTGGGTGATTCCAGGCCATAGGGTATGATTAGGTCAAGGTCGATTAGGTCAAGGTAGGTTAGGTGGAATATAGGTAGATAGGTATGGGTGATTTTAGGTTGATTGAGGTGTGAGAAGAAAATCCCAAAAGACAGGTGTCGAGGGTCTAGTCCTATATAGGAAGATCAAAAGGTAATGAAGAAGAGAAAAGATAAGAGGGGGGCAAGAAAGCCACCTGATTGGAAAGGATCAAAACGTATGAAACACATCTACAGATAGGCTAGTGAATGTAAGACCCTAAAGACATTGCATGATTGATTACTCTAAAGGTGAAGAATAGTCACAGAATCACCAAATGTCGTAGGTTCAGCAGGTCCCTTGAGGCAGTATGAGGTGAAAAGACAATGGGTGAGGAGGTGAAGGTAATTGGGTCATAAAATGGGAAGTAAAATGCCTTGGGCAACAGAGCCAAGATCACAATAGGCAAGTCCATGACGAAAAAGGTTACTTTTCTTTTTTTTTTCTTTTGACTTTTTAGATAGACTGATCGATGCGGGAAGTCTATATGGGATGAGTATATGTCTCCTTGAGGTCTTCGCGAAGCTGATCGATGCAGGAAGCTTCTGAATTTTGATTTTTGAAAAATAGTCCTCTTTTTGGAAAGACTATGTAGAGAGTTGTGAGCTTTTTATAGCTTTCCTTCGAGGGAGCAGTCTATTTATAGCGACAATTGAAGGTGGAAGATGTCCTTTTGAGGGATTCATCTTTTATATTGGAAGTTTGACTCAAGGAGTTGATCCCTTATATTGGAAGATGTCCTTCTGAGGGATTCATCTTTTTTTTTGGCTTTTAAGTCATGGACGAGACTATAACGAAGCATTTGGTTCTTGTTGAGAAGGCAAGGGTGAACGACCATGGGATCTCATCTAAAAGAAGATGAAAAGTATCCATGAGAATCATGCCATGTGCAGAGCCATGGTGCACATATTTAAGATAAGGCAAAAGGGTGACGGGTAATCACATGATTCTTGTTTAGTCGTTGGAGATGAGGTGTGGAAAAGAAAAAGGTAAATGGCATGCTCAAGGGACGAGCATGAACTAGATAAATAGTGATGTAGGACTAGAAGTCAACAATAGAATGGTCAAAGATGCAAGGCATTAAGGGGCTCAGGTTTGGGCTTACCATCAAGTGAAGACAAGTGATAAGCACCTGATCCATAGTCATGGGTCACAATGTATGGTCCAAGCCAATTAGGAGCAAATTTTCCCCGTTTGCTTTTTTCTTGCTTTGGTTACGTGTTGATTTTCCTTGAGGATGAGGTCACTGACCTTGAAGGTGCATTCATGGACACATTTTTCATAGGCACGCTTGATGCATTTTTGGTAGACTTGGAGATGGTCGAGGGCATGAAGATGACGTTCGTCTAATAACTCAAGTTGTGCTAAACGGTCTTGGTGAAAGTCATCATCAGTGAGCATATCTTGAAGAGAGATACGGAGAGATGGGATCTGGAATTCGAGAGGAAAAATAGCCTCGGTACCATAGACCAGAGAAAAGGGAGTGGCAGTGGTGGAGGTGTGAATACTAGTACGGTATGCCCAAAGAGCGAAAGGAATGTGCATATGCCAATCCTTCCCAGTATCGTTAACCACTTTCATGAGAATTTTGTTTAGGGTTTTGTTGGTGGATTTGGCTTGGCCATTGGTTTGTGGGTAATATGGTGAGGAGAAGCTAAGTTGGATACTGAAGGTGTCACAAAGCTTCTGTAGAGTTTTGTTTTTGAATTGTTTTCCATTATCAGTGATAAGGCGATGTGGAACACCGAAGTGACAAATAATGTGATGATTGATGAACTCACATATTTTCTCAGCTTTAGTGGAGATGAGGGGTATGGCTTCAACCCATTTGGTGTAATATTTGGTAGCGGTGATGATCCATTGATGTCTTAGGGAAGAGTGGGGATTGATCTCTCTGACAAGATCCAAACCCCATTGAGAGAAGGGCCAAAGGTCACGAGAAACCTGTAAGGCATGACTAGGTGTGTGATGAAGATTGGCATGTTGTTGGCATTTTACACAACACTTAACGTAGTCACAACAATCATGATTGAGGGTTGGCCAATAATAGCCTAGGTGAAGAATGCGTTTAATAACAACAAGGCCACTGAAGTGACCTCCACATATGCCATCATGAACTTCTTTAATGGTATAGGGGATTTCAGAGCTGGTGAGGCATCGTAAGAGAATACCATCAAAGCCGTCGTTTATAGAGGAGGCCACCCATGATGACATAACGAGAGGCCTTTTTGAGAAAGGCACATTGTCCATTACGTGTGAGATCAGGAGGCAATATAGAAAGGGAAAGGTAGTCCGCAAGCTTGCTTATACCAAAGGTCTTGTGTGTTTAGTGAGGTAGTTCAGACGAGGTTAACACAACAAGATTTATAAGAAGGTCTCGGTATGCATTTTATGGTAACAAAGATGTCTGAATCAGCAGGTGAAGCAGGTATTTGGGAAGTGAGGCAGGCCATGGTATCCACAAATTTATTGGTGGATCATGGAATAGTTTGAATTTTATAGCAGTCAAAGGTAGTCAACATGATGCCGACGTAACGTTTGTATTCTTGAAGTATTTCATTATGACACTGATAAACACCATTGACTTGGTTTACTACCAGTTGAGAATCACCAAAGATATTAATGGACTTAACATCTAAGGCATAGGCAGTCATGAGACCCAATACGAGTGCTTTCGTATTCGGCAATATTGTTGGTGCACTTGAAGTCGAGTTTGAATGATAAGGGCATGGGTTCACCATCAAGAGGAATGAGGATAATTCCTACACCACCCCCATGTTGACATTTGGAACCATCGAAGAATAAGGTCATTTGGTAAGGGTCATCATCCAAAGAGAGGTTAGCAATGGATTCGTCAGGGAAATCAAAATTTGAAGATTGATTCCTAGAAAGAGGCACATCAGCGAGCTGGTCAGCAATGGCCTGGCCCTTGATAGATTTTTGGTGGATGAATTCTAGGTCTAGGTCAGAAAGGAGCATGAGCCAACATGTAGCACATTGATTTTGGTAAGGTTTAGCATACATGAAGTGTAAGGGCTCAGTGTTGGTCACAACATAGGTTTTGTGGTTGAGTAGGTAATGGTGAAGTTTGGTGGCAACAAAAACTAAGGCTAAGCAAAGTTTTTCAGGGTGAGTGTATCAGGTTTCGTAGTCCAGAAGGGTATGACTTATGTAATAAACCACCTGCTCTGTATGTTGTTCATCATGATGAGCGAGCATAGCCCCTAAAGAGTGATCAGTAGCAGAAATGTATAGGTAGAAGGGTTGGTCATCTTTAGGTGGAATAAGTATGGGTGGTTGGAGAAGGTATTGTTTTAGGGCCTCAAAAGCATTGTGGCAGTGGTCATCCCATTTGAAAGAGACATCCTTTTTGAGAAGGTGATGAAATGGTTGACAATGGTTGGAGAGTTGGGAAATAAAATGGTGAATGGACTGACAATTTACCTTGTAGGCTACGAAGTTGTTTAAGGTTAGTGGGTGGAGGCATTTCGAGGATGGCCTTGAATTTAACAGGGTCAACTTCTATACCACGTAAGGAAATGATAAATCCTAGGAGCTTTCCTGAGAGAACTGTGAAGACACACTTTTTAGGCTGAAGGCGGACGCAATACTTAATGAGGTGGTCAAAGATGGTTTCGAGGACAGTGAGATGCTTAGCCCGATGTTTAGATTTAGCCAAGAGATCATCCATGTAATCTTCCAATATGCGATGCATGATATCATGGAAGATGTAGGTCATAGAATGCTGATATGTGGCACTGGCATTTTTAAGGCCAAAAGGCATGACTTGATAGTAGAAGGTCCCCCAAGGGGTAATGAATGTAGTTTTGTGCTGATCCTCTAGGGCGAGCAAGATTTGGTTATAACCTGAGAAACCATCCATAAGTGATAGCATCTCATGGCCAGTGGTAAGGTCAACCAACTGGTCAATACCAGGTAGAGGAAAATCATCTTTAGGGCAGGCAAGGTTGAGGTCATGGAAATTGGTGCAAATGCAAAGTCCCCCTATCGCCTTAGTGATAGGGACGATGTTAGAAATCCATTGGGGGTAATCGATGGGTAAGATGAAGGAAACTGAGAGAAGGCATTGAAGTTATTCTTTGACAAGAAGAGCAATGCGAGGGTGCATTTTCCTCAACTTTTGTTTTACGGGTTTGGCATCGGGAATGGTTACAATATTGTGGACCATGATAGTGGGATCAATGCCAGGCATGTCTGCATAGGACCAAGTGAAAGTGTGGCTATGATTTTTAAGAAAAGAAGTGAGGGCTTCCTGTTCAGCAGCATCTAGAGATTGGCCAATCTTGAGAATGTGGGGGTCGTCCTGAGTGTGGATGTTGACTTCGATAGTTGATTCATTCAACATTGTTTACATCTCAGAAGGTAATGATCGGTGAATGTAAGAGTCTTCAGCACCAAGGTAGGTGAGTATGGATTCATCATCCTAACATTGAATGACATTAATAGAAGGAGTATTATCCCCTATCATGTCAGGATACAAGAAAGGAAGAGAGGAAGGAGCCTCGCCATCGTGG
Source organism: Taxus chinensis (assembly GCA_019776745.2). Lineage (NCBI taxonomy): Eukaryota > Viridiplantae > Streptophyta > Pinopsida > Cupressales > Taxaceae > Taxus > Taxus chinensis. Next base: position 983,999,647 of record CM034146.1, read on the forward strand.
TGATAGGTTAGAGGTCCCAAGGAAATGGTATTTATGGAAAAAAAGGTAGGAGGGATAGATTCAGGATCCATCAACTCTGTTGGTGAAGGTGGTGGTAGGTGAAGAAGGTGGAGAGGGGTCAATGTCTTCAATGAGTTCAATATGGGGCTTTTTGGCAGGTAGTTCGGTAAAACTGATTCCACTATGATCATTGTGTTTATGCGTGGTACATGAAATAATAGTGTGATGACCTTATTCGTAAAGGCCAAAAGCTAAAACCCTTCCAGGCACAACGAGTGTAGGAAAGTGTGAGAAAAGCGGCGGTTGGTAAGCGACTGAAGGTCAGCCAAAAAAGGTTGGGTTTGTGATGGTGGTTCGGGTGTGTAAGTGGAAATATCAAGTCCCCCATAGGTAAGATGGGTATGGAGGTGGGGAGGACCATAAAGGAGATGCTCGCCTATGCAGTGATCATAGTGAGGATGTTGGTGAAGGTTTCCATACTCTTGTGGAGTAAGGAATGTATTGACATTGTACAGGTGATACTCCCCCATAGTGAGGCGTTGAAAAACACCTTTTAAGGGATCAGTGGTTGATATATTAGTGGCTGAATGGAGGAAGCGTTAGAAGTTAGATCAGTGGAGGTGTCAGTTAGTTGGGAAGCTGATGTGTGACTTGTAGAAGACAACAGTAGCTATGGGAATAGAAGATTTGGTGAAGGTGAGGTGGGAACGGCACTGGTGGATGGGGTCGTGTGTGAAGAAGATGTAGGTTGGGAGGTAGATGCCTTAACAGGTACAAGGACATCATTGGGCAGGTAAAGCATGTTGCAGGTTTTGAAAGGTGATGGGTCAGTTGGAATGGTATAGGAATGTCCTTCATGTTCGAACTTTACACATTGGTGCAAAGTAGAAGGAACACAACCCATGGCATGAATCCAAGGTCTACCGAGCAAAAAATTGTATTGAAACTCCCCTTCCAACACGTAGAATATCTCGGGAACAGTATGGGGACCCACACGAACATGGAGGATGATAGTGCCGAGTGTAGAGGTGATAGCGTCATTGAATGAACGCAACATGACCAGATGTTTATGCATGCAGTTGTTAGGTAGGTGCATTTAATTCGAATGTGTGAGAGGAGATAATGTTAATGCTAGCGCCCCCATCGATCATAACATGTTGGACACGTATATTATCGATATGGATGGAGATGAAAAGTGCAGGATCTGGGTCATCGGTTTGGTGGGGGACAATTTCGTCATCGGAGAAACTAAGGATAACAACTTGGTGAACAGGTGGAGGTGATGAGGTAGATGGAAATTTGGTGAGAGAAGCGACATGATGAGGTGTGATAATAGATGCTACAGGTGTGGGGTCATTAGGTAAAACCTCAATAGATTGAAGGACCTCCATGAGGGCTTGACAATGTGACTCCGAGGTTTGGATGAGATCGTATAAGGACATTTTGAGGGGAGATTGGTGTAGTTGTTTGAGCATGGTGTGATGTGTGAAACCATTAGAAATGGGGTATGTGGGGCCACGGATAGTTATCTTAGGTATGGGTGTGCAAGATGGTATGTTGGGTATAGGATTGGTTGGTGGGTTAGTTGTTTTTTCTTTTCCCTTCTGCGCACGTGTAGTGACGTGTACCATGTTGATTTGAGGGAAGTTTTCAAATGGAGAAGGTGTAGGGTAAGTGGTATAACGACATGAAGGGAAAAAACCTATTGGAGGAGAAAAGCCTTGTGAGGTGAGTTGGGCGCAACGACATTTGGGTGGAGGCATGGCAAGTTCTCTGATGTGAACCATGTTAATCTCAAATTTTGGTGGTGGCTCTATGAGCTGTGAGGGTGGAGGTTGTGGTATAGGTGTAGGAGGAAGATGTGAAGAAGGTGGTGAGGGTGAAATAGGTTCATCATCCAGGAGGTCATCATCATCAAAATTGGGGTCAGAAGGACATAATTGAATGAGGGTAGCCTTTAGACCCTTACAGTTCTCAACATCATGTCCTGGCACATGATGGTAAGTGCAAATTTTAGTATCATCAAACCCTTCCGGTTTAGGTTTAAGAGGGTCGTAAGGTCTAAGAGGAGGGAGAGTGATAGCAGAGCTTTCTAGGAGGTTAGCCAAGATGGTGGCATATGATCCCACCAGTGGATCACAATGCGAAGTGAAAGTAGGTTTGGTTGGAAGGTAGGGTAGTTGTGGTGGTAGTTGAGGTGATGCAGTCTTGGATTTGGGTTGTAATTTCTTTGGTGTAGGTGCAACAACAGAAAGAGGGGTAGGTTTAACCACCTCTTTGGAAATTAACTAGTTTTTTTGATTTTTGGTGGTTTTTCTTAGGTAGAGGCGTAGGGGGAGCACGTGATGTAGATGGAAAGGAAGATGGTGGAAGAGGATGAGTGACCCAAGGGGACAACTGAGGTGCAGCGGTAGGTGTTGGTCGAGGTCGAGAGGGAGGTATAGGTGAGGGGGAAGAAAATGTCATAGGTAGTGAAGGAGGTATAGAAGGTAATGGTGGTATAGAAGGCAAAGAAGTTATAGATGGTGATGAAGGACACAAGGTTCACCTAGGCAGAGATGTAGGCTATGGTAAAGGGGTCAAGGGATTTTTAGGTTTACCCCTGAAGAGCGTAGATTTTGTTAAGGTACAGGGGTGAGGTCCCAAGATGGATGGTAGGGGTGAAGGTGATAAAGGTGTAGTTAGTGAGGTCGGTGTGTGTGGATTAGAAGGTTGGGTTTTTTGTTTAGGTTGAGGGATTGATTTAATAGGTATATGGGAAGATGTGGTCAAGTGTATCCTGACAGGAGGATGTGCAAGGTTTGATGTGGGTATGACCCCTAGAACACTAGTGGGTTTAGATACAAGAGATGATGTTGGAACACATTGGCTAGCAAGTAGAGGGGCAGGTATAGATGAGGATGATGCAATAGAAGATGTATCGAGAGTTATGTTCATGTGTGGTTTGGGTTGTTAAAATATCTTCGGATAAATGGTAGAAGTGTCAGTGGAAGATGATTGCATTTGGGTCGAGACCGGGAGTAAGAGACGCCCTCAAAGTAAAGACCTATCAACATAATCCAGGTGGTCTGCAAAATGTGAGAATGACACTGTGGTAGATGAGGTAGATGTGGAGCAAGTGGGTATTCCCGTAAAATGTGTCTGAGAAACAGGGAATTCACTGGCTTCGGCCTATGTAGGTAAGAGAGCTGAAAGTAGGTCCGTATGATCTTGGGTAGCTATTGGAGAATGGTCACCGAGTGTTAACGGAAAATCTATTGGGTCCTGAATAGGTGGAGAAGATGATGGGTACTCCTCTGTGGGTGGAGGAGGTACAATTGGTAGTGACTCAGTAGGTAGGGAAGCTGAAGGGGAAATGATATCGGTGCTAATAAGAGACTCCTCCGCAGGTGTATAGGGAGGTGAAGGGATTTCCTCTATGGGTAGAGGAACGGATAAAGTAGGCTCCTGTGCGGGTAGAGGATTTCAGGCTAGGATTTCCTCGATGGAGGGGATAGGAGATATTTGGGAAATAGGTGGTAAGTCGGTAAAGATAACATGTACCTCACGTGTATTAATTTCATTGTGTGAGGAATTACAGTTTGATAATTAGATGGGGAATGGTTAGGGAATGGTTTCTTGAAAATATGAAGGTCTTGATTGGCAGGTGCATTGGGGTTATCCAGGACTAACTCACCACTCTCGAGCATTTCCTGAACAATGTTTTTAAAGGTGATACAATTGCTATCATTGTGACCATTTACATGGTGATAGTTACAGTAGTCATTTTCCTTGTACCAACTTGGTATGGGGTGAGAGGGGTCAAAACCAACATGTGGTTTGATAGGAGGAAGGGTGATGACATTAGCTTTAATAATATTTTCTAAAATAGATGAATATGGTTCCTTAATTGAGGTGTATTTATTTTGTTCACATTTGAATTGGAAAGCTTGGACTGGTGACAGATTGGATAAAGGTTTAGCATGATTGGATGGATGGGCAGGGCCAGCCTTAAGTACCACTACGTTGGCAGTTCCTTGGCCTTGGAATAACTCATTTGAGGTTTCGAGGAAGAGGAAGTATCATGTGATTTAAATGAGTTCTTGTTTCTTAATTGTATCTTCTTCTCTTCGATGGCACAAATTTTGAGCTGTACGCGCCATGGTGAAATCCTCATCGAATGTGCGGAAGGTTTGCACCTATAAGGTAGGTGAGATATGTCTAGCACAGGCTTGTGTGAAGAGCTCTATGAGTTCAGTTTGTGGTAATTGGAAAGTGAGTTGGTTGATTAGGCTACGCCAACCAGCGATAAAATTTGCGATAGATTTGTCGTCATATTGACGCATGGAATAAAGATCGGTCATGGTTACCTTCTTGATGACGTTAATCAAAAAATGATCTAAGAAGGCTTGGGCTATTTGGTTGAATGAGAAAATGGAATGTCTAGGTAATCCACTATACTAGTCTAATGCTGGACCAGTTAGGGACATGGGAAAGGTTCGCAAAAATAGAGCATCATCATTGGCAATTAAGTAACACCTATGTTTGAAAGATTACAAATGCTGCTGTGGGTCTTCCTTACTGTTAAATCAGTTAAACTTAGGCATCTCCCAGTGTACGGGATATGGGAAAATGGGAATGGATGGGTGAATAGGCTCATTACAAATCTCGTCATAGGTGAGAGAATTGCGGGAGCTGGAAACATATGCTTCTAATGTTTGCATCTTATCCATCATTAACTTGATAAAGTCATTGTTAGGTTGTGAAGATTGGGTACCCCCCAGAATGAAAGGAGGTTATTGTGGGACATATGAAGAATAAGACATTCCAAAATATGGTGGTGTCAAATAAGGAGGCATGAATTGCGAGACAGACATAGAGGGTATATATCTAGACTGAGTGATCGATGAAACAAGGGGTGGCTGATAGTACTTTTGTGAGGGTGGGACACTTGTAGTGACCCTAGTAGAGATGGGAGGTAAATATTGGGGAATAAAAAGGACCACGTTTTGAAATGGGGTAGAGGTTACCGATACCAGGGGGTGGTAGCATTGCGACTAGTATATATGAGACAACAGGTGCAGATGATGCTATGTTTTGGGTGGTGGATGAAGGTATGGTGGAGACTGTGGGCACAATAGAGGTGGTGGATGCGGCGGTCAAAGTTGGTGTGGGACCTAGCTACGACACAACTGGGGATAAAATGGGTGAGGTCACTGTGGTGGAAGGTGGAGCTGAGGTAGAAGGGATCATTAGGGATGGAGAAAAGGATATGGGAATGCCATAGAGAAATTGGCCCAAGGCATCTCAAGTGGAGGCATGTGTGAGGTAGTGGCTCAAAGCAGCGGGATTCTGATCCAAGAGTCGTGCAAACTCCGTGTTTCCTGTAGGAATGGTGATGGGTTGATTGGGATCTATGGATGATGAGATGGAAGGTAATGAAGGACTAGGTGATGGAGGGCTAGGTGGGAGTGGTAGTCGACTAGTGTGAAATACGAGGGTGCTTTCCTGACTACGGGTTAGCACCATGTGGATAGGAATTGATTTGGTGAGACTGTACTATGTCTGAATGGCATAGAACACAACAAAACTAGGAAAAGAGTCAATAGTAAGTGAATTGGTTGGTTGGTGAGCTCTAAAACAACATAGGGTGACTGACATTAGTTCAGGTAAACCGATGCTGGTTAGGATTAACTGGTGCCAGTTACTGTGAAAAACTAACAGTCTGTTAAATGATGGTCCCAGACTGACAATTTTCACACAGGATGAGGTGTAAGGTGACTGTGATTGAAGTAACAACAATATGAAAGGTGATAGGAGCCTTTTACAGCTCAGAAAGTGAAATAGGTTTCTTTTGGATAGGTATATAAGAAGACTACAGACCGGCGTTGGTTGGGTTAAACCGATGCCAGTTACTTTGAAATTAAAATAGAGAATAAGAAAAGTGGTTGTAATTTAAAATTTTGGTGTTGAATCAAACCCAGAAGTCTGAGGATGATGTAGATGTGGTCCAGACACACTCAAATGAAGTCAGAATACACTGACTATGATTGGGAGTGTGCAAGGAAAGACAAAAATAATGATCGAAAGCTCTTACCTGAAAACACAAATCAAGCAGAACACTAAGAAAGAACGTTCCTAGAGTGCCTATTCTATTACGTTTGTTCAACTTATGCTATTTGTATGGACTGACTGTTATGAACAGAACAATATAATTTATTGGTGAGTAAGGCTTCCTACGAAGAAATAATTCTAAAGTGTGAGGTTTCAAGAATGTTATAGCGGAGGCAGGCTTTGCTCTGAAGTATGAATCGATAGAGCAACGAGCTGGGTGCCCACTGTACCGTGATCGTGTGATCACCTAAAACTTCTTTCGGGTAGTATGTTGTTTAAGAATGTATGTATTTTTGAATTTATGTGTGGTTTGGTAAGACTCAGAGAAAGAGAAAAGGATAGAAGTGCTTTTTTATGATTCATTTTCCAACCATCAGCTGGTCATGACTTCCAGTGTATAGGTTGCCCTCAATTAATGTGAGCTAATGAGCTAAATCAGAATGCAATGCACTTGTTTTAAACCCAAATCGAAAGTATGATATTCAATGACAACAATAGATGAACAGGAAGAGGGATGCTCTTTCACTAAAATGTAGAAAACAAGAACAAGAAGGTTCTTTTTAAATACACCAAAAGAAATGTGTCTTTTAGAGCAAGTAGAAAGAAGAGAATGTTACCAAGGAGAAAGTCTTAATGTGAATGCTACTAGAAGGGAAACAAACACACACAATTTTTCACCTAGGAATGAATAAAGATGCAAGGAACCCTGAATGGGTCCCACCGAACGTGCCAAAATATTTCACCTGATTTCTTAGTTTTTTCTAAGAAGTACTTGACGAAATAGATAAGGTAAAGGCGGTAAGAGGAATACCTAATTTGGGATGGTTGTAGGTTGTATGCGCACGTATTTGAATTTTGAATTGAAGTGATTGTGAGGCCTTCCTTTTGGCTAGGAGGAACTACCTATATAAGAATCAAAACAAGACCACTAAAGAGAGTTAAACGATATATGCAGTAGACTGCGTAGCATGTGCTAGATCCTGGAAGTGTGATACTTCCTAGATGGCTGTCAGTCCACTGTTTAAAACAATTCAATGCTGAAAATAAAGTAAATATTGTCTTACTGTAGTTTAATATGATTTAGGCATCTCATACAAACGCAATAGGATAGATCTAATCTAACATGTTAGGCTAGAAGGAGATCCATAGGTCAAGTAGGTTTGTTATAGGTGAATTTGAGCTAATAGGCTAGGTTAGATGCAGATCTGAAGGTCAAATAGGTGTTCAGGAAAGTATAGGCCGCGAACAATGAGGTCAGGTTGAATGTGAGTCATAAATAGGTTGCTGTTTTGGCCGAGATTAGGGAAAACATAGACTGATCACAGTTTTAAGTAAACGGTGACAGTTATAGAGAACTGGTGGCGGTTAGGTTTGAGACTGGTAAAGTTACATAGTTTAGGATTTAAAGGTTTTTAGGCAAGAATGGGGTTAGTAGAAGGTGTTGGGTGATCACAGATGGGGTATAGGTATGTTGTGAAGGTCTGAGATTATTGAAGAGGTCAACTAGATAATTGGGAAAGGTATTAAGAATGATGAAGAGGTTGTTGTGTTGGAGAATGTTGGGTAGAGAGTTCCACTATTGTGCAAGTGTATTTGGCTGCCTTTGTTGATCTTCAATCAGTCTTCATTTTTCTCCTGCATCTATAGAGATCGAATTCGTGCTAAGGAAATCCAATGTTGAAGGTTCAACCCTAAAAAACCAACAACATGTATTACAAAGTTGTAGATGGGTCTAAATAGGCCATTTGGTCCAGCCTGACATAACCGACATCGGTTCAGGGTGAACCGGCATTGGTTTAGGGTTAACTGACATAGGTTTAGGTGAGATATCTCAGGTTGTTCAAAATTTTCTTGGGAAGTTGTACCACTATTTGATAAGGATCTCTTCTTTTCTCGGGGTGAAAACTAACCTTAGGAGGCTTTTAATGTGAGGTGGGGGAATGGGTCTAATGTTAGGTTGTATTTAGGCCATTGGTTTAGGGTTTAGGTTAATGGGTCAAATGATGGGGGTGATTAGGTTAAGTGTATTTAATAAAGGAAATTATATTAAATAGATGTGTGAGGGTAGTGAATTAATTTAATGTGAATAATTAAATTAATGTGTGTGTGGGTGAAAGGTCATTAACTTAATTAAAATAATTAAATTAATATATATATGGAGGTAAATGACATTAATTTAATTAAAGTAATTAAATTAAACTATGTGGGGTGTAGGAGGTGATTACGACACGATTTCGGTATCTACATTTTACCTCTTCTTGTTGCGTAGCTTGTATTGGTAAGTGACATGAACAAGAATAGAGTGTGGTTGCCCCAAGTGGGAATGAGGGTGATCCCCCTCAAACTAGGAACTGATGAGGTAGCAGGCTGAAGCAGTGAGTGGTTTGATAAAAGTGGGTGTGAAGAAGATGATGAAGAATGAGGAATGGAGTAAAGGGAAAATCGGGCATATAGGTAAATGGGTAATGGGCCAAGGTCAAAGGTAGGGGTAGTTGAACACATGCACATGTATAAACTGTGACACGGTACCAGGTTGAAGAGCTTGCAAACTGTGCATTGTCTAAGGTCGATAAGTTTATCCAAACAAGGTTGAAGTGATTCCGGTATCCAAGGTATAAGATATGGTCTGGAAGCACAACGTAGGTTAGGTGCATGAACGTTTAGGTATGTTTCGGTACACCCAAGGTAGGGTAAGGATAAATAGTCACGAAAATAGTCAAGGTAAGGTCATTATGTCAATCAAAACAGGTAACAGTGCGGAAAGGTATAGCAAGCACATTGGTTTAAAGGTCACAAACAGTGTTCCAGGTCCAGGTAGATAGGTCACAGCATGGGTAAGGCCGAGGTAGAGGTAAAATAAGAAGACACCAATCATCTAATGTGGTGAGGTTAAAGAAGGTGGAGGGCCAATGAAAAAGGTAAAGTGGTCCAAGTAGGTGTAGGGGATGCAAAAGAAAAAGGAGGTAAGGAAAATAAGGTCAATGTGAAGGCAAAGATTAGATAGGGTAACCGAAAGTGGTCAATATGAACCAATGACAGTGGAGAGGAACCGATGGTGGTGAGCTAGGGCACCAGACCGGCGGCGGTCAAGGGTTAACCAATGTCGGTTGAGCCAGGTATGTTATAAAATATGAAAAACTTGCGTTTTAAAAATTCATTTGTGCATTTGGAAAAGGAGAAAAGGACAAAGAGAATAGGAAGAGGACAAAAGAGTACGGCGGAGAGCCTAGTTGGCGAGCCACGTAGGTGAGATTGGTTCAGTGAGAGGTGGGGTCATGAGATCGGATCGAGTGAGGTGATTGGTGGAGAGAGGTGGAGGTCATTTGAGGATGACGGAGGCTAGAGAAGGATCGGGAGGAGTGGCATGGAGGCTAGAGGTTTGACCATGACGACGGCAACAAGATCAGGTAGGATTTGAACCTTTGTTTTTGATTTGTGAGTTAATTTGATGCAAAATGTAGAATATATTAAAAAAATGAGGGGGTTTGGGGGGAAAGAATTTCAAAATGGGAAAAAGAGAGGGAAAAGGTAATAGTGATGGGTAGGGGGTAGGGCAAAAGGGTAATTTAGGAAAAATTAAAGGTGCAAAGAGGGATGATGTGGAGAGACCTATGTCTCCACCACAAACCACATTATCGACTGGGTAGGAGGAGAAACCAGTAGATGTACAGATTGATGATGTTGGGGTTACAGATGGGTACTGGTAGTGGTGGGTGGCACAGCTGAGAGCCATACCATCGAGGCCTGGGAAACCAGACTTTGCCACCATCACAGTTCAGAGAGACACCCTACAGGGACAGGTGGCTACTTTGGTGACACATGTGGGGATCATGCAGGGGTAGCTTACAGGTTCAGAGGCACAGGTTGCCATCTTACAGGCCCAGATAGCTATGCTTTAGGATCAGGTAGGGCAGGGACAAGTACCTACACCAATGGAGGTAGGGGGAGATGGAGATGGAGAGGAGGTAGGTGGAGTTGGAGGGGAGATGACCGCTCTATAGGTGCAGGTGTAAGATTTACAGGGCTAGTTGGCCACAACGCAGGGACAGGTTGTGGGTTTGTAGGGCCAGTTGACAATAGCACAAGCATAGATTACTACCTTACAGGCCCAGATACAGGCACATGCATAGATTCTAGGGCCGACCCAGGCTCTAGTACCAACACAATGGTCAGTGTAGGGTTAGGGACAGGGTCCCATTGTATAGGTGCCCACGCAAGTAGAGTGACCCATGACACCTCTATAGACAGTGCACATAGCCAGGTTTCGAGATGCCCTAGGAGAGGTATGGTATTACCAGGATCATTTGTTAGTTGTCAAGCTAGATCTGCCATCCTATGCTGAGTAAAGAGCACAACAGGCCTCCAGTGAGTGGACCAGATCCTGTACTCACATTATGGAGAGTACAGGGGCTCGACGAGCCTAGGGATAGGGTCGTGGTGATGTCACTAGTGTGCAGAGGCCAGCCCAAGGTGAGAGGCCATCAGTAGGAGGTGAGGCAGGTAACGGGCACCAGACAGGTGTGGCAGAGGGGTTGGGAGAGACACAGTGACCTGCTATGGACCGGCCTGTGTGCCGAGTCATTTTTGTATGTAGTATATATGATACCGGCCTATGTGCTTAAGAATTTTGTATTGATTCATGCATTATTTTGTATATATGAGACCGACCTGCATGCCGATGACATTGTATATTGTATATCAGCCTGTGTGCTGACATTTTTGAGATGATGGCAATGATTAGACAGGCATGTATTTTGAGATACACAATTATTGATTTATATGATGAGATACATGGTATTTTGTGATGTGTTGATGTGTTTATGAGATATTGGTTTATGGCTTGTGTTAGATGAGATATGGATTTGTTACTTTGTATGAGATGAGATATGGGTTTGTTGGTTTCATATGGGTGGAAATTAGTTGAGTTAGGCATGATGGAGTTAGGCCAGTTTAGGCATGGATTGAGTCAGGTTGGTTAGGCATGGTTGAGTCAGGTTGTTTAAGCATGATTGAGTTAAGTTGTTTAGGAATGGTCGAGTTAGGTTGTTTAGGCATGGTCAAGTTAGGTTATAAGCATGGTTGAGTTAGGATGGTGTAGGCATGGATTGAGTCAGGTGATAGGCATGGATTGAGTCAGGTTGGTTAGGTATGGTTGAGTTAGGTTTGGTTAGGCATGGATTGAGTTAGGTTGTTAGGAATGGATTGAGTCAGGTTGGTTGAGGCATGGTGGAGTCAGGTTGGTTTAGGCATAGTGGAATCAGGTCATAGGTGAAGTGTATTTAATAAAGGAAATTATATTAAATAGATGTGTGAGGGTAGTGAATTAATTTAATGTGAATAATTAAATTAATGTCTGTGTGGGTGAAAGGTCATTAACTTAATTAAAATAATTAAATTAATATATATGGAGGTAAATGGCATTAATTTAATTAAAGTACTTAAATTAAACTGTGTGGGGTACAGGAGGTGATTATAGGGCTGTGCTAGGGGACCAAGGTGATTACGACACGATTTCGATTTCTACAACCATTATGAGAAATGTTACCAGTATTTATTATGACATGGCTTTACTGGACATGGAATTGTCTGTTATAGCCAAGGCATTCAAGATCCTATAACAATTCCATCTCAAAATTTTAAGAAAGGCACTAGATATTCTTTCCTATATTTATGCAAACCCTAACTGTCCCCAACATTCCTTCCTACATCAAAAAAACATTACCTAGAGGTTTTTTCCATGCATTCGACTCCGAATTTGAAGCTTATAAGACATGATCTAATTGATGAAATTTTTTCACCTGAGATCCAATCTTTGGTTGAATTTGCTAATGAGGAATCCATCCTCAAACACATGAGTGCATATAAGGATCTCCCTTTCTTCTTTCATAAGAATATGTTTACTCATCATTTACAACATCATACGTACTTTGAGGATGGGATTTCCTTTGAAACCTTGCTTGATTTCCTTGACACCATTCTACCCACCCACATATAAAAGACTGCTGCACCTTTTTGAATGAGGACACTACTTATTTTAATTTTAGTACTGGTAATGACCCTCGCCAAGTAATCCTAGCCATTTCCTCTACCAACATAGAGTGGGTTGAAATACAACAAGTTTTTACAAGATTTCCCTGACATTTTCCCTTGGATTTATAATGATGTGCCTGACATAAATCTGTTGGTGTGTGTTATTTTCCACATCATTAGGTGAGTCATCTCACTTAGGTGAGATTGTAGGTCCATGTGTCATTTAGGGGTCCTTATGTGATTCTCTTATGCATCAGTGCGTCAACGCGTCAGTGCGTTAGTGCATCATATGCGTCACTGGGAGTTACACTTCTATTCTGGGAATGTAACTCCCCCTGTCTACTCGAATTGTCATGATTGTAGCATTGGGGGTTACTCAACACCTCCTATATGTACTCCCCATTTGATCTATGAGATAGAGGAGAGTTTTATGGCTTAACCAGGTTCTACCCATGTTTCAAATCTTTGCATGCACATTTAGTTAATGCTCACTCCTCCCGAGATCTCTTCATGTTGCCATTCGCACGTCCATTGATGTGCACGTCGTCCCTCATGATCCTCACTTGCGGGTTTTAAACCCTCTTTCATGGTATCAAAGCAGATCTTGTGGATCCATGCACTCCTCGGCATTGCTCGTGTGTTTCCCAGCTTTTAGTGTGATATTCAAATTCTTGTTACGTGTGTCGTAATGGTTATTCTAACTATGATCTTCTTGCACTGATTTTGGGGTGTTTATACCTCTCCTTGGGTTGTTCGTGTGTTTGAGGTGGTTGTTCAAGTTTCTAGTGTTTTTTTCAAGTTTAGTGTCTTTGACCAGTCGATTCTTCGGGTTTTACATGTGCGTTTAGATGTGTTTTTATGAGGTGTATTACATTGGTTATTGGTGCCATCATCCTCAACTTGTGTTTTGTTAAACAGACCTCGACTCACGGCTCATACCTTGCATTGCTTGTTGTATTGGCATCCGATTCATTTTTTTGGTCTACCAACTCGAGACTTCCTTCTGCGTGGATGCATTAACATCTGCACTGGTGTTTCATGTACATTATTTTCATTGTTCATGCCTTATTTGCCATTCAACATTGGTCTCGATATTCTCAGCACATTCTATGTTGCTCAACCCCACATCTCAAAACTTCTCCTGCTGCTGCGTGTTTAGAGCTCCACCCACCGCTGCTCGTTATTTACTGTCTGCTCGTGCTTTGGGGATCCACATCTTTTTCCTAGCTCCATGCATTCCCAACATGTTCTACTCAACCCTGAGACCTGTGTTTTTCATCTGCTGCATGCCTCCAACTCTACCTAACCGTTCTCTACGTTCAACATTTCAAACCTGCATTTGAAATTTGCTTGGCACATTTTTTTGCTACACCTACATTTTCTCCTTTTGTTGGAAAATGATTTGATTCCAGCAGCTCGGTCAACACCTGTAGCACCTCCCTATGTTAAGCCTGCAACCTGCAGCCAACCACACATGGTCTCCTTGGTGGTTTGGGTATTCATAGCCATTTTTTGGCATTTTTGGCGGTTTGGGGTCTTCAATCAAACCTGCTCTAGCGGCTCCACCTATAGCTCCACCTCCCTCCAGCACCTGGCATCAATGTGGAAGCAGTCATCAACCAGATCCAGCTTAACTCAGCTTGGTTTGCACAATAGCTCGCTCTCCTCCAACACTAGCTCAAGCACATGGACTCCAACTCCATGACTTGACCACATGGGCCCATGCTACCTTTTAGAAATTTTTTGGAGGTTAAAACAACATTTTTTGATGTTTTTAAGTTAAAAACATTCATTTTATCATGGCATTGTAATTATTTTTAAAGCTGTTTTTTTGGTATTAATCCCTTCCTTCGAGTGTCGAAGACGGAGTGCGAGGTCCCGGGTTGGCAAGAGGCTAATCCCCCCTCGCAAGTAAAACAAACTATGCCTAAAATTTTGTGCCGTTTCCAACGGGTACCCACATGACACCCTTTGGACCCATTTTGGGCACTTTTTTAATGCGTTTGCAACATTTATTGACTTTTTCCATCAGTTACGAGAATCATTTTAATACTATAATTTTTGACTCATTGCTCATTTTTGAGCACTTCTTTAGTCAAAGTTGCATTATTTTTCACACATTACATGATGAAATTGTTATTTTTGTAAATGCAGTACTTTATAAAGTGCTGCATTCTGGGGGGGTTGACTGTACTCTTAGGATTTCACATGCAGACGCATTATCAGCCGAGTCCGACATCTTGCATTTTTCATCATTGAGAGTGCTCTTTCTATACTTGAGCATCGTAGGATCACTTTACAGCCTCGGCCACTTCTCACCAAGAGAGGGAACTATTTAACTTGGTGTGCTTCCATGGAACACTACTTCACCCACGAGGGTCTTTTACCCTTCTTGCTTGGGCCAGTTCCTGCACCCGCTGATCATCGTCATCTAGAGGACTTTCTCGACACTTTCAACCACATCTTTGGTCACATGATGATGCATGTCTCTCAATCTCTCTGGTTTCACGTGGCAAACTCAGATTTACCTCACCGTGTCTAGAGTATTCTTCAGTCCCTCTATGGAGACCCTTCACATACTGCTGCCATTGTTGTTGTTGCTGATTCAATTATCTCCTCTTCTTCGTGTGATGACAGTTCCATTGACATAGAATCATTTGGTTCTACTTCTGATGATGAGGATTGTGCACCTAGTTCTGATGTCAAGAGTACTACAGAGGACTCTTCTCCTCTTTCTCTCACTATTCTAGAGAGTGTTGCCACATCCCATGCTCATCAAATATCGAGCAGTCTCATACTCAACCTCATACAATCATTACACCAGCCTCCTTTCCACTTCCAGTGTGTGAGGCCCCTTCCACTCCTCTACCCTCATTGGATGACTCATACCTATATGACATTTCTCTTCTGTTTGTTGAGCCCCCTCATTAGGATGAGTATCTTCTTGACCTTAGTCATCTTTTTGCAGAGTCTACTTGTGATGCTCTACAGGTTCCTCATCCATCTATAGGTGTTTCAGAAGAGTTCATAATCTCTATTGTTGGGAGTGCCCCTTTTGGGAATCTTACCACTTCCACTTTTCTGGAGACCTTCATTGATCCACCCTTAGCTGTGGATCCCTTTTCTGTTGTGGAGGATGTTTTGTTCCCTTCACATCACTTGGACATCCTTTCTGTAGGTGTTCCTCTTTTTCACTCTGACAGTTCTATGCACGTGGTATTACCTTCAGTTCCTTGGCACTCACTCACTATACCTATGTCACACTTTCGTGCACCAGAATCAGAGTTCTTCGTGTTGCTGCCTTTGGTTTCCTTCATGGAGTGGGAAGACTTTTAACACGTCATTTCTATCCTTCCTAAGGGAAGGCACATTTTTCGGTGTGGGTGGCTCTTTTTCAGTCTAGAGGCAGAGGATATTGTCATCAACATTCTTTTGGGAGACCTTCTAGAGCTGCAAAGTTCAGATCCATCCATGGCATCTTCTGCATTCCTCTCGTCTCCCTCTCTCTTCTTCTTCTTTCTGAGAGATTGCCTCTTTGTACATGGGTACCTTTTCAGGCTCATCTAGAGCTGGGACCCATATTTGGCATCTTTCTTAGATTAGAGAGTGTGTTTTTCTTTTGTGGTGGATGTTTTTCCCATTAGGTTTTCCTTCACTGCTTGGGATATTTTTCTTGTACATGGGTACCTCATCAGGCTTTGTGCCAGGACCCATTTCTCATTTCTGACTTGCCACCTCATCCTAAGTTATGATGAAGGGGGGGTGTTGGTGTGTGTTATTTTCCACATCATTAGGTGAGTCATCTCACTTAGGTGAGATCGTAGGTCCATGTGTCATTTATGGGTCCATATGTGATTCTCTTATGCATCAGTGCGTTAGTGCATCAGTGTGTCATATGCATCATTAGGAGTTATACCTCTATTTTTGGGAATGTAACTCCCCCTCTCTACTCGAGTTGTCATGATTGCAGCACTGGGGGTTGCTCAACACCTCCTATATGTACACCCCATTTGATCTATGAGATAGAGGAGAGTTTTATGGCTTAACTAGGTTCTGCTCGTGTTTCAAATCTTTGGATGCACATTCGGTTGATGCTCACTCCTCCTAAGATCTCTTCACGCTACCGTTCACACGTCCGTTGATGTGCACATCATCCCTCGTGATCCTCACTTGCGGGTTTTAAACCCTATTTCAAAATCCATATATTGTTATGTATAACATTGTGTTACATTGCAATTCCAAGCCCGTCCAATATAAAATCTGTAAGATGCACCCTAAAGTAGTTTTTTGAGTCAAAAAATAAATTTAGTGGATTTTACATGCAGGATTCATCTAAGCCATGGACTACCCCAAATGGGTCTCCAATATTGTCCTGATGGAAAAATCTAATGGCAAGATTTGTTGTCACACTAATTTCTAATACTTAAACAAATCTTGCACTAAATATAGTTTCCCCTCCCACACACAGGCTTGATTTTTGACTCAAATATAGGACATGACATGCTATATTTTATGGATGGATTTTCCGGGTGTAGGAAGATCAAGACAAACCCTATTGACTATGAGAAAAAATACTTTACGACCCCATGGGGTACCTTTTACTACACTATCATGCCCTTCGGGTTGAAGAATACTAGTGCTACATATCAACACACAATGCAACATAGCTTCCATGATTACATCCACAAGATTATTGAGGACTATGTAAATGACTTATCACAAAGTGTACACATTGTCACAACCATGCACATGATCTCTGACTCATATTTGAAAGGATAAGCCTATATAATGTCCATTTAAAACCACACAAGTGCATCTTTGGTGTCACTTCTGGTAAGTTCCTAGGGTATATCATTTCTCATTGTGGAATCAAGGTTGACCCTAAAAAGATCTAAGACATTTTCACTATGCCACCCCCTCATAATCTAAAGCAATCATGATCTCTCCAAGGGAAAATTTAAGCTATTTGACATTTTATGGCCCAATTGGATGATAAAACATGACCATTCACATGAATATTAAAGAAATACATTGCAATCAAATGGGATACCACTTACCAACAAGAATTTGAGGACATTAAGTAATATTTGTACAACCCACAAGTTCTCATTCTCCCTATACTTGACAAACCATTACTGCTCTACATATCTGCTACAGAACATGCGCTTAACATCCTGTTAGTCCAATATGATGATAACAACCATGAATAGACTATTTAATTTACTAATAACAATGTGCTCCTTTATGATTATAACTATACTCATATTGAATTTTTTTATTTAGCCTTGGTCTTTTTCATGGATAAATTATGACACTATATGTTAAACACTGAAGTACATGTCATCACTAAGGTTGATCCCCTGCATTACAAGTTAGCATGTACATATTTATCTGGCCATATAATATGATGTGTAATGATATTAACTAAGTTCAACCTCAAGTTTGTCTCCCAAAAGTTAATTAAAGTACAGGTCCTCATTGACCAACTTGTTGAAACTCCACTCTTTGACCCCTCTCCCATGAATGAATAATTTTAAGATGAATTCACTACCTACAACATCGAAACTAAAGTATGGACCATGCATTTTTATGGGTCTCATTGTGGTATTGATGTAGGTAGGAGAATTTATTTTTTCACCTCCAAGGTGAGACCCTGCCCTTCAAATATCGATTAGGATATACATGCAGTAGCAATATTACTGAATGTGAAGCCTTAATCATGGGTCTTTATGTTGCTTGAATGATACAAATCCAAAACATCCATTTTTTTGGGGTTCACAACTTTTCATTCATCAAGTACATGAAATGTACAACAAAAAGAGAGGAAGAATTGATCCCTTATGATGCCCTCGTTAAAAGTATGATTTCAACCTTGAATTTCTACTTGATTACTAATATTCTATGAAAGGAAAAACAACATGTTGATGCCATGACTAGTGCCACTTCATTTATACCTTTAGATATAATAGATGACTGCTCCACTTTCACTATGTGGAAATTCTGAAATGCATCCATTACTAATGACATTTTTGATGATTTTCATGTATTACTTTTTATTTGTAGTGTTGAAAACCTTGAATGGTTCATTGATATACATAATTACATATATTTACAAAAAAAAATTTCCTCACCCCAAGAAGGTCATCGCATATGCCATGAAGCCACATGTTATGTCCTTATGGGAGGATCCCTATTTAAATGTTATTTTGATGGTTGTATATTACATTGCTTAGGATACAATGACACACAACTTGTTTTATCGTAATTATATGATAGTGAGTGTGGTGGTCACTTTAGTAGTAAAACTATGTCCTATAAGTTACTATGTTAAGCATATTATTGACCAACAATGGAGTAAAAATTTCATGATTATTCCAAACAATTTGATCAATTTCAATGCAATAAGAACATTAACCATGTCCCCTCTCATGCATTGCAACCCATTTTTTCCCCATCACCTTTCTCTATATGGGGTTTTGATCTTGTTGGAAAGAATAATTTACCAAATGGATTGAGGATATACCCAAGGAATCTACTACATAAAACAATATCTTCCAATTCTTACTCACACATCATCACTTACTTCGGAGTCCATTTTACAATCCTTACGAACAACATGCCATCTTTTAAGAAGTGTACTATTATAACGTTTTGTGGAAAGTTTCATATCAAACATAATTTTTATACTCCATATCACCCACAAGGCAACAACCAAGTTGAGGCAAATAATAAAACCATTGTCAAAATCTTTCAAAACATTATTGATAAATACATTACTAAATGATATAATTAGATAATTCACGCCCTCTGGGATTACCATACCAGTGTTTGAAAACCTACAAAAACTACCCCTTTTCTTTATTTTATGGGACCAAAGCTATTTTACCATTAGAAATAGAAATCCATTCACTCCACATATCATTAAAAAACATAATTAAAGACAAATATTACCAGGAGAAAATATTACATGAATTGGAAATGCTCGATTCTAAATATGTGCATACTTTGGAACACCTTCACATGTATCAAGAAGACATAAAACATGATTGGAATAAAAAAATCCATTCCCGTAAATTTCAAGTAGGCTACCTTGTCCTCAAAGAAAATAATATATATATATATATATAAATACAAAAAAAAACATTAAAAGGAAATTTCAAACCCAATTGGTTAAAAACATATATAATTACCGAATGTGTTGGCATTGGTATCTATCATTTAGTCACACTCAACGACATGCATGTGAAAAATCCCGTGAACATCATACATTCATGACAATATCATACTTAATTCCCCTTTCCTTCTTATACATAGCTAAGAACTTTGAAAACAAAAAAACATTAACATAACTTCAAAATACAAAAACATTCATATATTTGTAAAAATACAAAATCAGGCCTTGTAAATTTCACTTGAGTTGTTAGCACTTTATAGTATACATTTTTTTGTCACTTTGGTTTAGTAGATAACATAATTTTTTCATTTTTACACACATGTGTTCATGAAGTATTTTGAGTATAATGTAGAAAATACACAAAGTGGTAAAAGATGATAGGTGTTGATCGACCCTTTACCCAAAATTCCTATACATATGGGGGCATATATTTTACACTACATCCATGTGTTATTGTTCCATTAGAGATCCTTTCTACTTCCTCATTAGGATTTATTACATATATTATGTACATGTTATATTTTGAGCTAACATGACTAAGACATGTGTCTTGTGGAACCTTGACATATATTGTTTCACATATATTGGATATTATATCATATTATCATGTTTTAACACTCTTACTTATGCAAAAATTCTTGTGTGTGTGATTGTATTACTATTTGCTTGTTTCCATTTCTTATGGCATATATACCTTGATTGTCTTGTGACACTGTGGATGTCCTATGTTTGTGGTTTTATGCCTATCTTGTTTACTCTTGCTTGTAGACATACCAACCTTGATTTTTTTGTGACATCATGGGTGTCCCATGTTTGCAGATTTACACCTTTTGTGTGACACTGTCTACATATTTATTACATATAATTTGACTATTGTTGTAGTCATCTCCTTCTGTATGCATTCAAACTACTGATGTTATCAACTATATGGTTTCTATTTATTTCTACCATCAATTTTCTTATGCACTAAGGTTTCCACCATTGAAAACACCTTCTATTTTGCAAAAACAAGTTCTTCAAGGTGGCTACCTCTTTAGAATTCTACACTCTTCTATAGTTTCTCATACATCTAGTGCGTTGGTACACATATTTTCTTTTGAGCCAAGTTCTCAACAAGGTTTTCACACATGCCTCAAATGAGGGGCATTCATTTGGATATATTCTACACGTATAACAAACACATGCATGATGATAGGGTTAAATATAGATAACAACATGGTACAAGTACTCAAAAATCTAGTTAGACATAGAAACTCATACAACAATGCATATGTTCAAAACCATAAAAATTGGTCATGATTGTATGTATGGTCCTAACCCTACCACACATTTTTCCTGGGGGAATTCACATCAAATTTATCAGTAGTTTCCAAAATTTTAGCTATATTTTCAAGTTTTTGGCACATCGTTAGACTCAATTCACTCAACTCAGACTAGTACAAGGGGCATGAAGTACACTCCTTCACCATGAAATTATGTTTCCACTACAGTTTTAGGAATCTTGGGGGCATAAGTCTCCTTCCTCCATCGACATTTTAGTACATTAAAATTTTTATTCAGTTATGTGGCACATGGTAAGGGCATGAAGTCACTCACTCACTTTTCTACTGTGCATCATTATTTACAGAATCAAACCTTGATCCTTCTGTAGTGGTGTGGTCCATGGGGTTATGGAAGGTATGAAAGTGGCTAAGTTATTTATAGGTAAACTTCCCTTTCCTCTTGCACTCAAAGTCAAAGATATCAGAGTTGCTGAATATATTTGATACCCGATCTTCTTCATTAGCGAGGTGTTTTAGTATTTAATTTTCTTTTTCTTATCTCCTTAGTATTGAATTTTGGGTTATATGCACCTAACACTTTGGTTTCTCTTTGACATAAGTGGGGATTGGTCACCCCCAATCCTTAAGAAAATTTCAACAAATTCAACAAAGTAAATCTTCAAGCACAAGAAAAGCATGAGAGTTTTTCCCTCCATAGAACAAACAAGTGTATTCCCTCATTATTTACATATCTTTCATTTCATTTTTATGCAAATGAAAATATTTCATTTTACAATATTCATTTGAGTTAAAGTTTAATTCTTTATCATGGACATTGATTACACTTTGTGTTGCAAGTTTCATCGTGGAGCATGCCGACACCAAACATAATGGGATTCTATAAAACAAACATTTAAGAAAAGACAAAGTATGTATATATAATCACGTATCTTTTCCTTTAATCATATAATTTCATCTCATACTTAAAAGGGGGGAATGTAGACAATCAAATTTGGAAATTCACTCTTTGACATTTCTAGTTCTGATAATGCACTCTTACTAAGATAAATATAACCTTCTCATTCATGCTTAGCACGTTCCAAGGTATTGTTTAGCTTATGTATCGTTTCACACTGAGATGACATCGAATTATAAGAACATGATGAATAAAATCCTAATACAAACATCAACTAACAAGTTCTAAATGTTATATTTAATGTTTTATTTCCTTGGTTAAGGTCGTATAGTTTGGTTAGGATATTATGTCCAGTCTTAGCTGACTTTTACAATATTGAACCGACATGTCCTCTAAATTTGGTTTCAAATTTATGTTCTTTTTTAGGACTTATAATCTCTTTGGGTTGGAATTTTTTTGATAAATCATTTATGGAAACCTATATAAGAAAGTAAACACTACCTCATTTGCTAACTTGTAAATCCTATGGCACTAAATTGATGCACACACTTCCAACACTTGCAAAAGGAACCCGAGGATCCCTAAATCTCTCAATAGCACATATAAATTCATTAGGGAAGCAATATATATAGGTCTACATCTTCTTACTAGGTTAATACAATAATTTATCTCATCTAAAAGCACTCAAACATCTCTTCTCCAAGTATATTAATAAGAGCTAACTCAACTCAAACATTTTCAAAGGTGGTTGTCAAATCTATTTGCATTCCTTCAAATATCACATGATAAGTGGAGAATAACATGTAATTTGAGTCCTCTTCAGATTAGTGCCACAATTTACAATACATGAGGGTTCCCACAACCCAAATAATGTTTGTTTTGAAAGACTTCCCATCCTTGGATAGGGTTTGAGATCATGATTAGAGAATTTAGAGAGCTTCACAACATGATCCCAAATTAGGGTTTGACAAAGACATACAATTCTAGGTAGGTTACCATCTTAATAAGTTACAGAGCCCAAAAAAAGCATGTACAAGACCTTATAGTATGGTAAAATATTATATATACGGTCTTGAGATAGTTGCACAATTATGCCCTAGGCTAGTTTCTAGTCACAACTCAAGAATGAATCATCATCAATTTTAAATCTTCTTGTTCCAATAGTGCATCCTCCTAGATATTTCCATAATCATATGTAATTATCTAAGTGCACTCATTCTTTTGTGTTTTATAGTTTATATCTTTTTATCATATCAATTATAAATATAAAAGCGTTGTTTTTTATTTTTGTGATTAATGTTGGAAATTAATTAATCAAAATAATCACCTATTACTAGCCCTTTCATCCATTAGTGTACTAGTTCACTAAAATAAATTAAGTTTCATGTTAAATCTAATTAGAGTGTAAACAATCTTGTCACTCATGTTGATTGAAAATTTGTTAGGAATTGATTATCCAAAGGGGTGATATCCCACACAAAATGAATAGGAAGATCATAGAATCATTGTAATGTATAATCCTTGAGACTTATAGGAAAGATATTAGTAAATAATTGATCATTATAATCATAGTATAAGAAAATGACATGAAAAGAGTGAAGGTATTGTTCATGATCACTTTTCCCTTCATGATAAGAGGGTGAGGATATACAAAACCAAGAGGCAAAGGATAAGTAGCCACTTCAGGTGAAAGTGGGTTAGTAAGCAATTGAGTAGACTCCATGATATTATAAGATCAAGATGAAACTTGTTTCAATTACATCCCTTAAGATTTTAAATCAAGTATACAATGCTTAAATTTTATAACACTATTAAAATGAGAAGTTGCATGCATGTGCACAAGAGATGTAAGAATGATAAAATCCATAAGAAGAGACATTATAACATGTTGAAGGGGAATATGGTTTCCCTTGAGGATATATTCCAATAGATGTAGCAATAATATATGTATCCATAGTATAAGATGTAGAGTGAAGCACGCAAAACATAGACTCCTCATTAGATTTCTAATCATGGGAAGCCTTAGAGGAAAGAAGCACATTAACGATCTTATCAAGGTTATGTGGATGACTAAAAGGTCTTGAAAAAAGTGAGACAACATATTAACTTGTTTAGGATCAACATTATCAATATCATCCTCAATATGGGTTGTATTAAGTTCACCTTGATTGTCAAGGGGATTCAAAGGTGTATCATGTTCATAAATTATAGAGATAAAAGTCATATCTTAGACGGGAAGGTAAGAGGAATCCATAAGAATCCTATGCTTTCAAGTAGTATGAGAAATCTAGAGATTCTCAATGGGTATATGATTAATCTAATTACTACACAAAAGGGCACAGAAGAAAAGAATACACGAATATGAAAAGAATCCCTCAGGGATGCAATAGAAGGCCTGATATATGAGAAGGAAAACTATGCCAAATAGGATAAGGATTTGATCAAGTAGTGGGTTCACAAATGATTCAACTTGAAAAAGATAAATAAAGTGTAAGATGTATGGAAGGGGGTTCTTAACTTATTTAATTTTCAAATTAAGGTTTAATAACATTTAAGATATTCATATCAATTAATTAAAATTAAGGTAGAATCAAAATATACTATTATTAGCAATTTGTAATATAGAATATTTGAAACAATTACGAAGAAGATGAAAACAAAAGAAAGAGGGTGAACTTAGCTAATAACAAATTCAAGAATTTGATCTAGTAGTGATGTATGACTGTACATGCTAGAAATGATTTGTAAGTGATTTTTATATGGATTTAAAAGTGTAAACTGAGTAGGGACAAAACTAATTTTGTACATGGTGAACAATTTTATATAACAATGAGATTGTACTATATAACCTTTTTTCCTTGCGATTGTTTTCTATGTACTTTTCTCTGAAATCTTAGGTGTCACACTCTCTATCAGTAGTTGATCGGGAGTCTCATCTAATTGACTTACACTAGGCAAGATATCATCTATGGAGTCAACTATATTTCTCGATTCATGTGAAAATTAAGGTTTTCTCATTGGAAAGCAACAAAGTAGATACTGAGGTACATCAGAGGAACTATAGACTGTGACCTAGAATACAAGAAGAATGATAACTTCTTCTTGACATGATATTCATATTTAGATCATGCATAAAATATAGATGACATGAAATCCACTTAAGGATTTGTATTATTTTTGGCATCTGGACCGATATCATGGGGCAGTAAGAATTATAAATGTCTTTCAAGGTCCTCCACAAAATCAGAATATTGTGCAGCAGGTGGAGTCATATATGAAGTGATATGGATCTGATGTATACTTGAAGGATTAGGAATACCACAAAAAGATACAGTTATCCCACATGTTGATAACGAAGGAGTGTAAAACTTGTTCAAAATATAAATTTTCATGAGAAAACCAAACACATTGAGGTGTAGGTACGTTTCATTTGTGAACATATTTAGAACAACAACATCCAACTCCAATATTTCCAAACATATACACAACGTGCATATGTCTTCACAAAATAACTTTCTTGAGACAAATTTGAGGGCTTTACAAAATTTTTCTCTTGTTCACTTGAGACCATGCTAAATTAAGGTGGGAATGCTAGAAGTAAAACTTATCATAATTCATCATTAGTAGATATGTGAATAAATGTAATAAGTTAAAGTATTTATTTTTTTATTTTAACTTAAGTCAATAGGTGTTAGTTGTCAGTAAACTATATGATAGGGTTTCATCCCTATGTGTGTGGGAATATTCTGAGATATGTGTACCCAGATATCTCCCCGTAGTAGTTTATAGTAGAGGTTAGGGGAAATATGCTATTTCTACATATTTCTTAGTTTAGGTTGATCCATTCCATTTTTCATGGACTGGATAATTTTTTTTGAATGCCTATATACATTGAAGCTCTCTCCATTATTTTATAATCTTCATATTTACATATCCATAAAATTTTAAAGCTCCACCCTGTTCGATCAATTATAGGAAAGAATTTGAAGAGGCCTTAAACCACATGTAGTTATCCACCTAGGATGTGATAACTATATGGATGGAGCCAATTTTGGCAATCTAGTCATTTGATAATGAGTACATAGAATTGGCGTGCTTGGATTGTGAGGTATCTAGCTAAAAAAATGTAACACAAAAACCTAGTTTAGTATGCTTCAAACCTTGTAGGGTATACTCCTAGAATGTATTACTATTTTGATGGGGTTTATGACAGCTGTTAACCATTTAACCTACCTTGAAGAAAAAAATGTCAGACAAATTTTTTAGAAAATCCTTGTACAATGAAATTTTTCAAGGCCAAAAACTAAAATTTTCAATCTTCGGATTTCAAAGTTTTTTCTCTTTTGGAGTTTTATAGTTTGGATTCGAGTTTGCTCTTGCAGCTCTCTGAAATTCGAAGCCCCAAAAGTCTGAAATTTTGGACTTTCAGGATTTCAAGTTTCGAGACTTTTGGCCCCATTTTGTTTAAATCCCTCTCGAACTTCCGAAGTCTAAAATCCTGAAAGTCCAAAATTTTAGACTTTTAGACTTTTGGGTTTTTGGAATTCTCTAAGTAGTTTTTAGGATTTTTACCTTAAAACTTTCGAAGCCCGAATGCTCGAAAGTCTAAATTTTTGGACTTTCGGGTTTCAGAAGTTACCATTGCCAATTCATCTTTTCGTCTCCCAATCTTCGAAGTCCGAAACCCTGAAATTCCAAATTTTGGGCTTTCAGGTTTCAGACTTTCGGAGGTTCTCCGCATAATTAATTTTTCACCTACCTCTATACGGATTGGAATAATACCATTAATATCGGGTTTTCTATTTAAACTTGGTGTTTTACTCGTCATTTTTGTTAGGTTGTGGAATCTGTTTTCATGTGAGAAAGTGTTGAAGAATGTACACTAAGAGTATTGTACACTTTCCACAGTTGTCTCGCCGGGGTTCGGGGTTGGATGAGACAACTGTGGAAACGTGATTTTCTCATATGGGTAGGATTTTTTACCCATAGGTTTATGGGATGGTTTTGGCCCATGGTTTTAATACCCACGGTTTTGTAAAACTGCTTAAGTAATTGTCTACTTATATGGTTTTATGCATATGGTAGGTATTATGTAACATTGCAAATGTGTTTTAAATTCGAGTGTGAATTCTGTAGAGTTTGTTGAGCATAGCTCTAAACAGATCTGGGTATTGTATTGAGAGAGTGGTGGCTTGTAATAAAATCTAAGCAAGTGATTCTTGGTGGACGTAGCTCAAATTGGGTGAACCACGTCAAATACTGTCTCTTTGTGTTGTGTTATTTTATTCTACACTTTTATTTGAGATTTGTAATATTTTCTACATATTAGTTTCTACTATTGTGATTCTGTGAGGGATTATTCCACATATTTTATCCCTTTATTTCATAACAATTGGTATTAGAGCCTGGTTTGGTTTGTTGAAGTGTTAAATTGCAGGGAAAGTTTTATCTTGAGTGGAAGATATGGCAGATGATGGAAGATATAGGGTTGATAAATTCAACGGGCATAATTTCAGTCTTTGGAAGATGTAGATGGAAGATTACATTTATCAGAAGGATCTTTATATTCTGTTGTTTGAGAAGGTGAACAAACCCTCGAGCATGACGAATGTGGAATGGGATTTTATAGATAGGAAGGTACTTGGGAAAATCCTCCTCTGTCTTGTATCTTCGGTATCATTTAATGTTTCAAAGGAAAAGACTACAAAAGAACTAATGGACGCATTAGGGAAGTTGTATGAAAAACCCTCCGCCTCTAATAAGATATTTTTAATGAAAAATTTGTTTAATATGAAGATGTTTGAGAATGGTTTAGTAGCTGATAATTTAAATGATTTTAATACGGTTATAAATATGCTAGCTTTGGTTACAACAGAATTTGATGAAGAAGTTAGGGCTTTATTAGTTCAGTGCTCTTTACCTGAGAGTTGGAATAGCTTGGTAATGGTGGTAAGAAACTCGGTTCTAGATAACTCAAAGTTAAAGTTTGAGGATGTTGTAAGGGTGCTTTTTAGCAAGGAAATGTAAAGAAAAATCTCTGGGGAATCTTCTACTTTAGGGAATGCTTTGATAGTGGAAACTAGAGGGAGAAATAAGAATAGAGGAAGCTGTGGAAAATCAAAGGATCAAGCAAGGTCAAAATCCAAAAGCAAGATAGTATGTTGGCACTATGGAAAGTCTGGGCATGCAAAGAAGAAATGTTGGGAGCTTCGGGATAAGAAGAAAGAACATGAAGAAAATAGGGAGCCAAATGTGGCAACGGGTAAAGTATGTCAGGATGCT
The DNA here is from genome assembly GCA_019776745.2 of Taxus chinensis. Taxonomy (NCBI): domain Eukaryota; kingdom Viridiplantae; phylum Streptophyta; class Pinopsida; order Cupressales; family Taxaceae; genus Taxus; species Taxus chinensis. The sequence goes on from CM034146.1 coordinate 984,027,404, forward strand.
TTGATTCTTTCTTTGCACAATATTATTGAATATTAGGTTTTAGATTCGAGGGCTTCTTTCCATGCTACTCCACATAGGCATTATTTTGTTGATTATGTTTAAGGAGATTTTGGGCATGTTTTTATTGGTGATGATGAGCCTTGCAACATAGTTGGAAAAGGTTCTGTTCAGGTTAAGATGTAGAATGAGAATAATTGGCTATTGAAGGATGTCAGACATGTGCCTACATTAAGATGAAATTTGATATTGGAAAAGGCAGTTGGGAAGTGATGGTTATACTGTGATATTTACAGTAGACTCTTGGAAGGTTACCAAGGGTGCTCTTGTGGTGGCAAGAGGTGAGAAATTTGGAACCTTATATTGAACCACTTATAGCACTAATGTTTATAATCTTGTAGCTTCAGAAGTAGATACAACATTGTGGCACTATAGGCTCAGTCATATGAGCCATAAGGGCATAGAGATCATAAAGAAGAATTTTCTCGGATATATAGAAATAGGTTTGGCATTCTGTGAGGACTGCATATATGGGAAACAAAAGCGAGTAAGGTTTCTCAAGGTTGGACCTATAAAGAAAGAGAGTAAGTTAGAGTTGGTGCATTCTGATGTATGGGGGGTTGACTCAGGTATCGTTCTCTTGGGGGGTTCAAGTTATTATGTTATTTTTATTGATGATGCAATAAGGAAATTTTGGGTTTATTGTATTAGAAACAAATCTGATGTATTTGACACTTTTGTTAAATGGAAAGCCTTGGTAGAGAATGAAACAAGTCTTATTAAGATAAAATGTCTCAGGTTAGATAATGGAGGGGAGTATTGCAACAATGAATTTGATGATTACGGGTTCTAAGAATGGAATCCATAGGAAAAAGATGGTTCCAGGAACTCTACAGTAGAATGGGGTGTCAGATAGGATGAACATAATAATAATGGAACGTGCTAGGAGCATGAGGTTATATGCAGGACTGCCTCTTTCTTTTTGGGCAGAAGTGGTGAGCACATCTGTGTACTTGATAAATAAAGGACCCTCAAGTGCCTTGGATGGATGCATACCTGAGGAGGCATAGTATGGTAAGAAATTTGATTATTCATTTCTTAGAGTCTTTGGATGTGAGGTTTTTGTCCATATAGATAAGGATGATAGGACCAAGCTAGAGGCTAAATCATAAAAATGTACTTTCATTGGTTATGGTGGTGATGAATTTGGATATAAATGTTGGAGTATTAAGGACAAAAAAATCATTTGATCTAGGGATGTGGTATTTAATGAGAAATTCATGTATAAGTAGCAGTTGCAGGAAAATAGGGAAGAATCCAAGAAAGAATATGCAACGGTAGAGGATCTTCTGGATGGGAAAGTGACACATGAATCAGTTCAGGAACCTCCTCAATAGGAACCCCAAATTCCTATATTGAGGAGGTATTCTAGGGTAAGAAGAGAACTGGGATGGTTTTCTCCTTCTCTTTATTATTTATTACTCACTGATAGTGGAGAGACAAAGAGATTTGATGAAGTAATGCAGGTAGGTGCCAGGAAGAAGTGGGAGCAAGCCATGGATGAGGAGAATCAGGCTCTCATGGAGAGCTAGACATGGGATTTGGTGCAACTACCTGAAGGAAAAAGAGCATTATAGAGCAAGTGGGAGTTCAGAGTCAAAGAGGAAGGAGGAAAGAAAAGATACAAGACCCAGTTAGTGGTCAAGGGGTTTGCATAGAAAAAAGGTATAGATTTTGATGAGATTTTTTCTGCTGTAGTAAAAATGAATTCTTTTAGAATTGTTCTTGGAATCGTTGCAGCAAAAGACTTGCACTTAGAGAAGCTTGATGCAAAGACTACATTTCTCCATGGTGATTTGGAGGAGGAACTATATATGCAACAACCAGAGGGGTATGGGGTCAAAGGTAAAGAGGAGATGGTGTGCAAATTGAAGAATATCTTATACGGCTTGAAACAAGCTCCACATCAATGGTATAAGAAATTTGATAGCTTCATGATGGAGCAAGGTTATATTAGATGTCATTCTGACCATTGCATGTATACAAAGAATTTTGAGGATGATAGTTATATTATCCTTTGTCTATATGTGGATGACATGTTAGTTGCAGGTAAAAACATGCAGGAAATAAAAGTACTCAAGAAACAACTAAGTGAATCCTTTGCTATGAAGTATTTGGGGGCAGCCAAGCTAACCAAGTTGGGAATCCTTTGGCAAGTCATTTCAAGTTATCAAAGGAGCAGTGTCCCAAGACTGAGAAGGAGAGAAACCAGATGTCCAAGGTACCTTACTCATCAGTGGTTGGCAGTTTGATGTATGCCATGGTGTGCACTAGGCCTGATATTTCCAATGCAGTGGGAGTGGTGAGTAGATTTATGAGTGATCCAAGTAGAGATCACTGACAAGCAGTAAAGTGGATCCTTCGGTATTTGAGAGGAACCATGGGGACAATTTTGTGCTACAGTGGATTAAACCTAATTTGTGTGGTTATATAAATTCAGATATGGTTGGAGATGTATACAGCAGGAGGAGCACAACAGGTTTTTTTTACACTGTAGGTGGGACATGAGTGAGCTAGATTTCATGACTATAGAAGCTGGTGGCTTTGTCAGCCACAGAGGCTGAGTATGTTGCTGTCATAGAGGCAAGAAAATAAATGATTTGGTTACAAAAATTTCTTGAGGAATTGGGGAATAAGTAGGAGGAAGGAAAGCTACATAGTGATAGTCAGAGTGCTATACACCTAGCTAAGAACTCTGCTTTCCACTCTAGGATGAAGCATATATAATTAAGGTACCATTTCATCAGGATAACTTTGGAGGAAGAGAAGTTGAAGATGGAGAAGATTCATACCAGTCAAAATCCTATAGACATGATGACCAAGATGGTCATAAGGGAAAAACTGAAGCTGTGTTCAACTTTGGTTGGTCTTCACAGAAACTGGTGAAGGATTAAGAAGCTTGCTTAGAGGAAAACTAGTCTCTAAGTGGGAGATTTTTAGGTTGTGGAACCTGTTTTCATGTGAGAAAGTGTTGAAGACTGTACAATAAGAGTACTGTACACTTTCCATAGTTGTCTTGCCGAGGTTCAGGGCTGGGCTGGGCCCCGAGAGGGGGTCTGGGGGTGCAACCCCTGAGAATTTTTTTTTTGGCCTTAAAATGAGCCCGATATACAGGGAAACATGCTTTTCTTATATGGGCAGGATTTTTGACCCATAGGTTTATGGGACATTTTTTTCCGATGGTTTTAATACCCACAGTTTTGTAAAACTACTTAAGTAGTTGTCTACTTATATGGTTTTATGCATATGGTAGGTATTATGTAACATCGTAGATGTATTTTGAATTTGGGTGTGAGTTCTGTAGAGTTTGTTGAGCATAACTCCAAACAGATCTGGGTATTATATTGAGAGAGTGGTGGCTTGTAATAAAATCTGAGCAAGTGATTCTTGGTGGACATAGACCAAATTGGGTGAACCACGTTAAATACTATCTCTTTGTGTAGTGTTATTTTATTTTGCACTTTTATTTGAGATCTATAATATTTTCTGCATATTAGTTTCTACTATTGCGATTATATGAGGGATTATTCAACATATTTTATACTTTTATTTCCTAACACTTTTTACCCGACACATTTGCTCTGACATTCCATTTTTTGTACTTTGCGATGTCTTTTTCAAGGTATGGTAATTTGTTTATTTTCTTTTGGTTTTAGGTATTTTCTTTGTTTCCTTCTCATTTTGGTTTTCTCTTTGGTCTCCCTCTATGTTTTTTTTTAGAATGACGATCCCTTGGTTCACCATGTTTCACATTTCAAGTTTCTTTAGGTATTCAGAGTTGTTCAAAGGATCCTCTCGAGTCTCCTATACTTCTTCTCATTTTTTCATTTTTCAGAATTCAGAAGTTAGTGTTGTTCAGAAAATTCCTTTTCCATTTCTTTCGTGAAAATTGTTCTGGAAAAATTTTCAGGGAGAATATTTTGAAAAAACGTGTTTGGAGATATTGTTCAGAGGTTTTTCCTTCGGGTTTTCAGAACTTCTGACTTTGGGGAATCTGTTCAGAGAAACTTATTCAGAGAAAATTATTAAAAATTATTAGGAGAAAATTATTTTGGATATTGTCTTTCGGAGAAACTTTTCAGAGTTTTCCTTCGGAGAAATTTTTTTGGAACTTTTTTCAGAGATTCCAGTTTAGAGAAAGTTTTCAGAGATTTAGTTTGGGAAATTTTTTTGGAGAAATTCTTTCAAATATTTCAGTTCGGTGATTGATTTCAGAAATTTTCAGTTCGGAATTTCGAAAGTTTTTCTTTTGGGTTTTCAGAATTTCTACAACCTCAGCTTCCAAAACATAGACATTGATGTCTGCTTCCACTTCAAAGGGAAAAGAGAAGATGAAATAATCATTTCTTGGGGTTTCTCCTCAATCCTACCTATCTTCCGACTTAGGGAATATAGGGGACACTGACCTAGGACAAATTGATTTTCCAAATTTCTGGGAAAGAGTAAAGGCTCCAAAAAAGAAATCATGGATGCAGGCCATATACAATAGTGGGCTCGCCCTTGCTGCTAGTTTTCCCACATCCATGCATTTCCTAGAGTTTGTTTTAGCTATAGTAAACCAATTTGACAAAGACTCCATGTCAGTCAGAGATGACAATGATAAGGTAGCAATCCATTTGTACCTAGACTTCTTCAAAGATCTACTTAAACTTCCCGACGTTCAAGATTATGCCAAAATTACACAAGAGTTAGAAGTGGAGCATTGGGATAAGAAAGAGGAAGTATGATAAAAAATCATGATGAAAACTTATTTGGCCAAGAACTTCACCAAATTACCCAAAACTATGCATTGGTCAGATTTAATTCAGGAAGTCAATGATCTTATTGTGCTGTTAATTAGAGTTTTAGGTCTTCCTTCTGCAAAAACCATTTAACCTACCTTGAAGGAAAAATATGTGTCAAACAAAGTTTTTAGAAAATCCTTGTACAATGAAATTTCCCAAGGCCGAAATATGAAATTTTAAATTTTCAGACTTCGGAGATTTTTTCACTTTTGGAGTTTTATTGCTCAGATTCGAGATTGCTCTTTTAGCTCTTAGAAGTCTGAAACCCCGAAAGACCAAATTTCAGAATTTTGGGCTTTCGGGTTTCGAGACTTTTGGCCCTTTTTTGTTTAAATCCCTCTCGGACTTCTGAAGTTTGAAATTATGAAAGTTTGAAAATTTAGACTTTCAGGCTTTCGGGTTCTCGGAATTCTCTGAGTCGTTTTCAGGATTTTTAATTTCAAACTTCTGAAGTCTAAAAGTCTGAATTTTTTGACTTTCAGGTTTCAGACTTTTGGAATTTTCCATTTCCAATTTGTTTTTTCATCTCCCAATCTCTGAAGTCCAAAACCCCGAAATTATGAATTTTGGGAGTTTAGGTTTTAGAATTTCAGAGGTCCTCCACGTAATTAATTTTTCACCTACCTCTATATGGATCAGATTTCTACCATTAATATCGGGTTTTCTATTTAAAATCAGTTTTTTACTCGTCATTTTTACCTGACGCATTTGCTCTGACATTCTGTTTCTTGTAATTTGTGACGTCTTTTTCAAGGTATGGTAATTTGTTTATTTTCTTTTTGGTTTAAGATCCTTTTCTATATTTCCCTCTCTTTTTTTGTTTTCTCCTTGGCCTTCCTCTATGTATTTTTCAATGTCGCTCCTTTTGTTCACCATGTTTCACATTTTGAGTTTTCTTCAGGTACTCAGAATTGTTCAAAGGATCCTCTTAGGTCTCCCATACCTCTTCTCATTTCTCATTTTCTAAAACTTTGGAGAAACTATTTCAGAAAATTATTCTTCAGAAATTTCTTTTGGAAATATTGTTTGGAAAAATTCTTTCAGAGATTTCTGTCAGAACTTTTGGTTTCGGGAAAATTTTTCAGAGAAAGTTTTCAGATATTTTAGTTCGGTGTTTCCTTTTAGAAATTTTCAGTTTGGAATTTTAGAAGTTTTTTCTTTCGGGTTTTCAAAATTTCTACAACTTCGGCTTTCGAAATACAGGGTTTGATGTCTGCTTCCACTTCAAAGGAAAAAGAGAAGATGAATTAATCATTTCTTGGAGTTACTCCTCACTCCTGCCTGTCCCTCTGACTTAGGGAATATTGGGGACACTGATCTAGAACAAATTGATTTTCTAAATGTATGGGAAAGATTAAATTCTCTAAACAAGAAACCATGGATGCAGGCCATCCACGACAGTGGGCTTGCCCTTGCCGCTGGTTTTCCCACATCCATGCATTTCCCAGAATTTGTTTTAGCTATAGAAGCCAACTTTGACAATTACTCCATGTCAGTTAGAGATAGTGATGATAAGGTGGTAATCTGTTTAGACCCAGACTTCTTCGAAGATCTACTTAAACTTCCCGATGTTCAAGATTATGCCACAATTTCACAAGATACAATAGTGGAACATTGGGACTAAAGAGAGGAAGTATGCTCGAGGATCATGATGAAAACTTATCTGTCTAAGAAATTTTCCAAACTACCCAAAACTATGCATCAGTCAGATTTTATTCAGGAGGTCAGTGATCTAATTATGTTGTTAAGTCGATTTTCAGGTCTTTCTTCTATAAAGGAATTCCAGGAACATATGTTTTTATACATCAAGACCATAAAGAAGAATGATAAATTTATCTGGTGGGGGAGCATATTAGTAGCTCCATTTACCATCAATTGGGTAGAGTTTCAGATACAAAGACCTTCTACATGACATCCTTCCTGGTGTATGTTGCTACTGCTATGGGAGATTTTTCCGGTTTGAATACCAAGGGTGTTCGCATCACCTCCCAAATATATGAATTTTATCCCCAACTCACTTTGGATGAGGGACAAAGGCATTTCCACAGAGTCAATGATGCTTTCTTCGATGTCATCCTCTATTGTTTTGACAAATAACTATATAATAGAAGGATTTTCGATGAATCTTTCAAAGAAATGCAGGAATGGGGGGCAATCTACTTTCATTTTCCCATAATCACGTATATCTGTGTTCCAGGTTTCATAGGTGCCCCAAGAAAATTTCCAAGGCGCCCCACTGATAAATGGATTCTATTGGAATTAGTTCAACAATTGTTGAATTATCATCGAATCCAAAATAAGCATCACACAGTGGGAATGCATTTCCTTGTTTCGATTGGTAGGTACTCTTGCCCAAATATTCACAAGGTGAAAAATGTTGATGCAGAAATGGCTGAGGTAACCCTGCGGACCTTTCATCTGCGTACTAATTTTGATTATTGGGGTAAGTTTGGGGAAACGGGTCAGTCCAGTGCCCATGTGCCCCAATTGGAAGATATCTGGATTCATTATTGGGATGAATACATCATTTGAAAAAGAGATTATGAAAGGTTAACCCTTGATGAGGTTGGGAAATTTGGTTTGGCTGATGTGCCAAATGATGTGTAAGATAATGATGAGGTTTTGGATTCATCTTACAAAGATGATAATGTTGCTAATCAACTGCTGCCATGGATTGATTGGTATGTGAAAGAATGCAACAATAAAAAGGAGAGGGCATGACCCATTTTAAAAATAACTTTCAGTTGGTTGGCCACCTTGGAAATCTCACCCAAAGGAGAAAATCAACCTACAAATATAGGAGCTATACCAAAAACAAGCCAACCAACACCTACTAAGGGGAAAATGTCGACTTAAAAGGCTCCTACAATCCCAAAGAAGATTTCATTTGTTGTTGGTGGCTCATCTCTCTCCAAGGCTTCTACTCCCAAGATCACATCTCCTACAGTGCATGTGGCAAGAGTGGTTAAAGTCAGTGACTCTCCTAGTATCATCTAAGATCCATCACACCTTCTTCCTCCATTATCACTTCCAATATCAGTTCCTTCCACTTCCACAATCATTTCTTAGTTCCCATCCCCTTTTATGGCCCAAGTATTCTCATCACTTCTAGTTCTATCAGTTGGGAAAAATATTGGGTCACCCATTTCCTCCTCACTTCCTTTAACACTTCCATTTTCTTCAATCAAAACCCCCATCATTGTTCTATCAATTCCTATGGCTGTTCCTACATCCACGCCATCCATCATTGCTACCTCTACTCAAATACGAGCTAGTATTTATAGTGATCTTTCTTTAACCAATGTTTTAGGTATTGGATCTACTACCCCATCTTCATTAGCTCTAGCCATACCAGAATGGATGTTTAGGAAAAATCCCAAGAAAAAGAAGAAGGTTCCTCTAGGATATTTTATATATCTCAGCATATTGGAGCATATTCCAAAGAGATAGGCCAAGAGATTGAGAACCATGTCAAGTCTGACAGTTAACACATTTGGAGAATGTGTGATAGAGGTTTCCACCCCCGTTGAGGGGAAAACTATAGAAACTATCACAGCTGCGGATTACCAGATTTCAAAATTCTCATTGGGGAAGGCTACTCATGATGGAGCCAAGCAAGATGTGCACACTTCTCTTGGGGCCCTTTTTGAGAAATATGACAAAGATAACGCCACCAAGGTTGAGCTCAAAGCCAAGGTCGAGTAATTCACTGCACTGCTGCACAAAGTAACCCAACGCACTCCATCCACTGAAGTCTCAACTACTATGGCTATGACAATTTCATCTACAATCGATGATATTTCTTATCACGAGCTTGATAAACTAGGATAGAAAGGGAGATTAGTGAGTGGATGGATGGAGAGAATTATGTAGGAAGCCAATCCTTTAATCAAGGAAGCAGTTGAGATATATAATGATCTGCATGTTTCCAAAACCACTATTTCCAAGATGTATGAGGCCTTCTCTAAAGATAATAATAATATAAATTTAAATTTGGCAACATGGAGTGACATCAGAGAAGAGGATCCCGAATTGCTTCTTTAGGAAGAGGTGATCGATGATATCTCTAAATTATTTGAATATCAAAAGGCCATGGAATTCTGGTGTTAGGTATTGCATGATTTGATTAAGAAATTGGATGAGAAACGAGTGGAGATCATAGATTCCCTGAACGATATCTTATAGGAATTTGATATCACCAATTACAAATTCTTCAATGAAAATATCAATGCTCTTCCTGAGGATTAAATTAAGGGAAATTTCAAAGATTTGGTGAAGCGTGATGATGAGGTCACAAGGAATTTCAATGGGGACTCCATTGACTAATTGGTCTTGTTATCCGAAAATAAGCCCCTTGCTTATTTTGACTAAATTTATTTCATTCCTTCCTTCCTTGTGCCTCAGTCAAAATTTTCCACTTTTTAGGCACTAAAAATTATCTGGAAATGGCTTCATCAGATAGAGAATTTTCTCACCTTTCCAAAAAGGTAAAATTTTCCTTCTAACTCATATTTTTTGCAAGTTATGGCTCGGTGGAGTTTTTGAGGGAAAGTTTCCCTAGGAAGGCCCGCGAACTAATGAGAATGTGACATGTGGCGGTGGAATGGTGGGTCAGTGGAGGTAAGTTGGAATTTTTACCAAGGAGTGAGCGGGGTGCAAAATAAAATTTTTTGCCCGTGGGCCCACAAAGGAAAAGAAATGGTTTGGACCCGCGGACGAATGAGAATGTGCAACGTGGTAGCGGAGATCAGACTGGAGGAAGGTAAGTTGAAAAAGTGGTAAAAAAGGTGCAAAGGAAATTTTTTGCCCGCGGGCCCGCAAAGGAAAGAAAGTTGATTAAGGCCCATGCCAAATCAAAGCATGCCACATGTCCATCGGACCGGTGGGAGTTGGAGGGGTGGAGAAATTTTTGGCTTTTTGCCAAAAGTAGTAAATGGCATAAAGGAAAAAATTGGCCCGCAAGCCTGCCAAACAGGAAATGGAAATTTTGGCAACACCCCTGCAGACTAATGAAAGTGTGCCATGTGTCTTGTTCTCAGGGGAGGTTGAGGCCATGGGGAAAATTTTGCATTTTTTCCAAAGTGGTCAACGATGTCAAAGGGAATATTTGGAGTGCAATTTCATTGATCATTGGGGATAAAATAGTACACAATTGTATGATTGATTCTGGGGCAAGTAGTTATGTGATGCCCAAGAAAATAGCTGATCAGCTGGGCCTCTAATATGAAGTCATATCCAAAGGGGTGGTGCAGTTGGATGGGACAATAGTAACAATAGTTGGGGTAATTAAGGATTTGAGCCTCACTTTGCATGCATGCCCCAATGTCACTATTTTACAAGATGTGTCAGTGATAGATTTACCACCACTTTTTGCCCTGTGTTTTGTCAAGGGATTTCACAGCTAGAATTGGAGGCTATTTATCTGCTGATTGGTCACACATGTTGTTTCAGACCATATATGGTACTAAGCCCACAATCAAGTATGAACCTATTACAAACTTTCACATTGAGCCTCATACTCCAAGCCCAACAAATTCCAACTATTCAGTATTTGATCAAGAGGATTATCCAGGCACATATGAAGCTGACACCAAAGTTGGAGGCATCCCATATTTGACTCTTGATGAATGGGAAAGCAAGGTACATGATTTTTTATCCCTACAAGGAAATAGATAAATCTAAACTAGGAGTTTATTACATGCATGAAGAAAATCAATCTATTCCTAGCATCACCAAGCCAGAACATAAAGATGACAATGAGGTATGGCAGCTATTCTTTGATGGATCAAGAAGTAGACAAGGTGTAGGGGGGAGCATGCTTGTTTCACCTCAAGGCATTAAGTATTATTCAGCTTTTATATTTTAGTTTGCATGTTTTAACAACACTGCTGAATATGAAGCTTTGATACAAGGATTGCATTGGTCAAGAAAGAGAGGTCTCAAAAAATTACAAGTCTTTGGTGATAGTGAGCTGATTATTAATTAAGTTAAAGGACAACATCCTACCAAAATGACCTAATCAAGAGTTATAAGAATAGGGTGTGGGACCTCATTGAGGATTTTGAAGGCTTCGGCATCAACTCCATCCCTAGGAAAGAAAACCAAGCTGTTAATAGGTTTGTAGCAGTTGGAGCAGGATTTGATGTTGTGGAGAGTATCAAGGATGATAAAGTGCAGCAAAACATTCATGTGATTGTAAGACCATCAGTACTAGACAATAATGTAAGTTGGCAAGTGTTTGAAAGTGACCAACAAATCATCAATTTCTTGCAAGAAGAAGCTGAGTTCTCACCCAAAAATCAGGAAAAGTTAGAACAACAATATGGTGATCAAGTGGTACAGCTAAGAACCAACAAACTACCAAAATAACTTGTCACTTTGGAGTCCATATTTAATCCTAATGATCAATTTAGGAAGGAGAAAGAAAACATCCAAGTCAAGGGAAAAGATTCAATGCCCATCTCGGTGGGAGAAGGAAAATCACTTCAAATTGGTAAAGTGGCAACCAAGCAAGAAAGGTATGAGTTCATGCAACTTTTCCAAGAGTTCCCAGATACATTTTCTTGGAGCTATGAAGACTTGAGAGGTTTCAATCCCAAGCTAGCTCAACACACAATTGAATTAGATCCAAGTGCTAAACCCATCAAGCAAAAACAAAGACCGGTCAATCCACACATGGAGCCTCTCATGAAGAAGGAATTGAATAAGTTAATAGAGGCAAGTATCATATTTCCCATTAAGATTTCAAGCTGGGTTGCAAACTTGGTTCCAATTAGACAGAAGAGTGGAGAAAGCAGATTGTGTGTAGACTTTAGAGATTTGAATAGAGCATCCCTCAAGGATAATTACCCACTTCCTTCTATGGAACAAATTTTGCAAGTTGTTGCTAGCTCTTGAGAGGTTTTCATTGCTAGATGGTTATTCAGGTTATAATCAGATCAATGTAAAGGAGGATGATCAGTTCAAAACAACCTTCACCACCAAATGGGGAACCTATGCATATAGGAAAATTCCATTTGGGCTGTCTAACGTCGAAGCTACCTTCCAAAGGGAAATGGATATGGCGTTTAAGGGATCAATCAACAAAATAGTGCTGATATACCTAGATGATATTACTGTATTTTATAAAAGTGCAGCAGATCATCTCTTTCATTTGAGACAAGTGTTTCAAAGATGTAGAAGATTTGGGGTATCTTTGAATCCCAAAAAATGTATTTTCCTAGCTCATGAAGGAAAGCTCCTAGGCCACATTGTTTCCAACGAGGGATTAGAAATTGATCTAGAGAGGGTTGAAGCAATAAAAGCACTGCCATTACCAAGTCATAAGAAGGCCCTTCAAAGTTTCTTGGGAAGAATCAATTTTTTTCGAAGGTTTGTTCTATACTTTGTAGCCCTTGTCAAGCCAATAACTATGATGTTGAAGAAAAGTATGGCTTTCAAATGGATAGTTGAAGCTAGGGAAAGTTTTGAGGCAATCAAAGAGGCTATATCACAAGCTCCAACTCTCATTAACCTAGATTTCTCTAAAGATTTTATCCTTTATGCATTTGGTGGTGATGATACAATTTTTGCAATTTTAGTACAGCAGAACAAAGAAAATGTAGAGCAGCCAATTGCCTTCTTTAGCCAAAGTTTGGAGGACTATGAGGTGAGGTATTCCTTCATTGAGAAGCATGTTCTTGTAGTGATTAGGAGCTTGAAGAAATTTAATCATCTAGTTTTAAACAACAAGGTTCAACTGCTGGTTTCTCACATGGGAGTTAAGGAATTCCTCCTCAACAAAGACATAAATGAAAAACGTGCAAGGTGGATTACTCGTGTCATGGAGTATGACATTGAGATCAAAGTCACCAAGCTGGTCTGAGGAAAGGGATTGTGTGAGCAGCTGGTCTTGAGCAAATCAATGGAAGCAAGTCATGGGAAGGAGGTTGTTTTGGCTTTGCAAGACAACCAAGAACAAAGAGGTGTTCAAGAAGAGAATGGTGGTATGCTCACTCCTTGGTGGACCCAAGACATAATGCACTTCTTACAAACAAGCCCATGCCCTCCAGAGATGAACAAAACCAAGAGAAGACACTTCAGATTTTAGGCTATTCCATATGCACTTGTTGATGGTGTCTTGTTAAAAAAGGATATCAATGGAGTACTACTGAGATGTATTGGGACAAATAAAATTAAGAGAATGTTAGAAGAGTTCCATGGTGGATCCGCTGGGGGTCATTTTTCTCCAAGAGTGACAGAACTCAAGATTATGAAGCCTGGCTATTATTGGCCCAAGATGTTTAGTGATTGTTATGCGTGGATCAAGAGGTACTAAAATTGTGCATTCTTCACAGGCAAGGAAAGATTAAGAGCCCTTCAATTGCACCCAATTTCAGTTGACCAGCCATTCATGTAATGGGGTTTGGACTTCATTGGAGTCATTAACCCAAACTCAAGCCAAGGACACAAGTGGATTCTAATAGCAATAGACTACTTCACCAAATGGACTGAGGTGGTGGTACTCAAAGAGGTAAATGAATCTAGCATTCTAGACTTCTATGAGGGGATAGTAACTAGATTGGGTATACCTACCACTATAATATCAGATAATGCATTGGAATTCATAGGATCAAAGGTAATTGAATGGGCTGTTAAGAATGGGATATATTTAAGCACTTCATCAAATTATTACCCTCAAGGTAATGGCAAAGCTGAGTCTACCAACAAGAACCTATTAAATTTCATCAAGAGGACTCTTGATGAAAATCAGAGGACTTGGCACACTAAACTTAAATTAGCCTTATGGGCTGATAGGACAACTCCCAAGAGATCCACCAGTAACTCTCCATTCAGACTTGTTTATGGAAGAGAGGCAATCTTGCCTATGTCACTTGAGTTGCCAACATTGGAACTCATGAAGCAATTTCTATTGTTGGAGTTTGAACCCATGGAGGTTAGATATGAAGAATTTATGGAACTCCAAGAAATAAGAGAGCATGTAGCCCAAACAATGGAGAAGGACCAAGCCTTGATCAAGAGAACCTTTGATAGGAAAGCTAAGTCTAGAACCTTTTAAGTTGGAGATTTAGTGTTGAAATGGGATGCAGACCGAGAAAAGCCAGGAAGGCATTCAAAGTTTGATGCCATTTGGAGTGGCCCATACATGGTCACAAAATGTAAGAACAACAATGCCTTCCAATTGTCTACATTGGATGGTGAAGAACTGCAGATTCCAGTTAATGGATTCCATCTAAAGTATTGCTACTAGAAGGGAAACTCCTCACCTTGTACATATTAGCTTAGATTTTCATTCCTCCAAGTGCTTGTGCACATTGTTTTGTTGTACCTTAGTTTTACGTTTCCCTAAGTGCTTTGGCACAAGCTTTTTCGTCCCAAGGTTGCATCTTTGTAGGCCATGTTCTAGATCAAGTAATGTTCTACTCTCACAATATTCTTTCTAGAAAATTTCTAATGAGTTGAGAGTACCTAGTAGTTAAGTTGATGAATCCATGCCCAATGGATGCTTCAAAGGCCATTTATCATTCATCCAGCAGGCAGATGACCCCTCTGAGTAGCCAAAATTGTTATCCAAAATAAGCCCCTTGCTTATTTTGACTAAATTTCTTTCATTCCTTCCTTCCTTGTGCCTCAGTCAATTTTTTCCACTTTTAGGCATTAAAAATTATCTGGAAATGGATTCATCAGATAGAGAATTTTCTCACCTTTCTAGAAAGGTAAAAATTTCCTTCTAACTCCTTATATTTTGCAAGTTATGGCTTGGTGGAGTTTTTGAGGGAAATTTTCCTTGGGAAGGCCCACGGACTAATGAGAATGTGCCACGTGGTGGTGGAATGATAGGTCAGCGGAGGTAAGTTGGAAATTTTGCCAAGGAGTGAGCGGGGTGTAAAAGAATTTTTTTTCCCACGGGCCCACGAAGGAAAAGAAATGGTTTAGACCCATGGATGAATGAGAATGTGCCATGTGGCAGCGGAGATCGGATCGGCGGGAGGTAAGTTGAAAATGTGGTCAAAAAAGGCACAAAGGAAAATTTTTGCCCACAGGCCCGTAGAGGAAAGAAATTTGATTAATATCCATGCCAAATCAAAGCATGCCAAGTGTTCATCAGACCGGTGGGAGTCGAAGGGGTGGAGAAAGTTTTGGCTTTTTACCAAAAGTAGTAAATGGTATAAAGGAAAAAATTGGCTCGCAAGCTTGCTAAAGAGGAAATGGAAATTTTGGCAGCACCCCTGTAGACTAATGAAAGTGTGCCACATTTCCTATTCTCAGCAGAGGTCAGGGGTGTAGGGAGAATTTTACATTTTTTCCAAAGTGGTCAGTGGTGTCAAAAGGAAGATTTGGAGCGC
Organism: Taxus chinensis; assembly: GCA_019776745.2. Taxonomy (NCBI): domain Eukaryota; kingdom Viridiplantae; phylum Streptophyta; class Pinopsida; order Cupressales; family Taxaceae; genus Taxus; species Taxus chinensis. Next base: position 984,042,591 of record CM034146.1, read on the forward strand.
ATGCCCGTAGTGAATAGGAGGATGACACGTGTCCCGGAGCGGCGGGGTGCGGAGGAATTTTGGAATTTTTTCCAAAATTCATAAAATCGTAGAATGGTTTGGACCCACGGATGAATGGAAATGTACCACGTGGCAACGAAGCGGTGGGGCGCGAAGCTTTTTGGGAAATTTTTTGGGTTTCGGCCTGCCGACCCGGTTTTGCCCTAGTTTTTCCCTAAATCTTTGAAGGAGCATATCTTTCGATCCAGAGCTCAATTTTTCTTGATTTTGGTGTCATTAGAAATCTATTGAAGTCCTCTACAAGATGGAATCTTCAATTTTGTTTTTTGGTGGAGTTTAGTGAGAGAAAAATTAGAAAAACACCTTTGGCATGGGGAAAAGAGTAGAACCGACATTCAACCACCATTTTTAATGTAGTATGGCTTCCATTCTTCTCAAGCATGGTCAAAAATCTTGGGGAAAGAAATTTTAAGGGTACCCATGCTATTTTGATGAATCTGGTCAGTGGTTGAATCATTCATTTCATTTTTCCCATGTTTCTCCTTCCTGAACTCAGGCTTTCATTGTTAAAAGCCAGATTTGGCTCATTTTGTAAAGGGTTGGATGTTTTTTATGTTCTGTAGGCTCCCTCATTCACCCTGGAAAGTGAATTTGTAGAATATCAGACCCTTTTTTAGGAGTGCAACATGTTTTCTACCTCCTTGCTATTGTAATGCACTGTATTTAAAAATAGAAATGACAATGCAAGCTTTGTGAATGAATTTTCAATCCTTTCTTGTGTTGTTTTCTCTATCCTGATCCTTCATTGCAATTTTAGCAATTTGTGCATGAAATTTGTTGAATTTTTATAATCTATGTCAATTTCCAGAAATAGATGTTCACCACTCCTTTGGTGTATCACCTTGTTAGTTTAGTTTTATCTTCTTTTCTCTCTTCTATCCTTGTCTCCTTGGTAGAATTAGAGTAGGATTTTGAGTTAAACCTCTAGAAATTTCATGCATACATATGATCAAAGGAGTAGAGGAACCATCCTTTAATATAGAGAGTTTTTTCCATTTTTTACAAGTTCCACACTTGGGGAAAAGATTCCATGTTGTGCATTCACACTAAATGACATTGCCTTAGAAAAGCAAGATCCACAGGTCATTTTGGGGGTGTTATGAATTTGCAATAACAGGTCTTATGTTAAAATTTCATAGGGAGACTAAAGAAAGTTGTGAATAAAATTCAAAGATTGCCAACCATGATCACAAAAGAGATCAAGACAATAATTGTAGAGAATCACTATGCATGTGGGCCTAGAGATGAAGAAATTCAAGGGATTATCAAGTATTTCATTGAGTACAAACACCGAATGGCTGTGTGAGAAGAAGGACATTAGAAACTTACAGGTGAGGAAGGAGTAGATGAACTAGGCCAAAGCTGAGTGGCCATGAAACGATGAGTCATAGTTTTTATCAATCAAAGTTGCAGGGTTGACTGAGTCAAAGACTAGAAAAAAAATTTGCTATTTTCATGGGAGCATGTTCCCTTAATATTAAAGACATTTCTATTTTTAGTTAAATGTTAGTTAAGGGCCTAAATGTAATGGCTAAGCCTAAGACCTTATAAATATTTGATGCTTTCAGTTAGTAGAGATATATTATATAGATTATTTTTGAGAGGAGTTACTCTTCAAGCTTAGAAGAGTGCTTCAGAGATTCTAAGATATCTTTTAATTATATTCAGCGTTACACCTTGCTATTGAATATATAATTTATTGTGTTGAATGGTTAATCAATGTTTACATTGTGAATTTACAATTCCTTAGTAAGAGTGATTATCTTACCTTTATTTCAGGTTATCTATTTCACGTTGTGAAGCAATAATATTACTATATTTTATGTCAGTTGTGAAAACCTTATTTTCCTTCTTCATTAATATTATGTCATTATTATCCCTAGTTGCAGAGATAGATATGTGATATATGCACATGTGGTTTCCTCATGATAAATTAATTATGTGTTGAATCTGATTTGATCTACCCTTGTGTACACTCGAGTTTAACAAAGGAACGCCCACCCCTAGTTTGTGGTATTTTGTACCCTTTCTAGTTGTGAAAGGTGAAGGTGGTCAATGATGTAAACATCACTCCCACATTAACCCTAACATCCCTTAATTTTTTGCATCACTACTTCTAGTATAGGTTTTATTTCCTTGAAAATCTTTTCCCCTAATCCCATGAAATGTTAGCATAGGTCTAGTTAGCCATTTTTCCTGCATTAGAAGTAGTGTTGTGTTTAGTTTAGGAAGAGGAAGATGACCTTCTCTGGAGGTTCACCTCGAGCCCAAGTCCCACATCTTGAGAGGTGATCCCATGTGTCCCAATCAAACTGAATGTTGTGATTCATTTTCAGGCCATTCGGGGGGTGCAATGATTTGGTGACAATAATTTTTGGCATGCTCAGTGGGATAGAGAGTTGGTACTTCTCTTCTCATTCCATTAACAAAAAGATACCTAGAGACTCCATCTCTCTGGATTTCAAAGTTTAGTACGTAAAATTATGTGAAGAATTGACACAAGAGATTCCTCAAGGTGGGAAAATTATAAACATACATAGCTTTCCTTGTCTCCCCCAAGGAGAAGAGGAAGAACCATTTCAGCAGCACCAGCTACCACTTTACCTTGTAGAGGGCATTCGACTCCTCCTAAGGGATGTTTTCCTCCACTGAGACAGAACCAAGTTTTGAACGTCCTGGTATCCAAAGCTTGTTCGTCCTTTCAATGCTAGCAGTCCTTTGCTGTTAGTACAAAGGGATGCCATACCAACAACTACCTTAAAAAGTCTACCATTTTTACATCGGGGAGACTAATGTTTCACCTTGGGAGCACATACTGGATGTAGCTATCATTTGCGCGGTACACAATATTATAGAGGATAATGTGGCAATTCGACTCCTTGCTACTTCATTCAAAGACAAAGAACTTCAATGGTTCTGAAGTTTAACTATTGGATTTTTTACCACTTGGAACGAGTTATACATGAAGTTGTGTAAGTAGTTTGAATATAAAAGTGATCATCTCTCGCTTGTAGAATAATTTCATACTATCAAGCGGTCTCCTCAAGAGTATATGAGTGATTTCAACCTCTATTTTGACAAGAATTGGAAATGGATCCTAGCACTCGTAAGGCCATCTCTAGAAAGCACATTTCTATATTACTTATGAGCATTGAATAGTGATGTAGCCATCATGATTAAATCTATGGGGGGTATTGTTATCCGTGATGCTTACGAAATTTCTGTAAGAACTGAAAATTGCTTGATTCAAGTGGGTAAAATTTCTCCTATACCTCCCATACTTGTGTTTGTAGAGCTTACAGGAAAACAACCAAAAGTTTCCCCAGTTCTGGAAGCTTCTAGTCTGACAGCTACACATGCATCTAATCCCTCAAATGATCTGGCTGAGGTAAAGTCACTATTACAAACTTTTGGGAATGAAATCGTAGCAATGAAGAGGTAGAAATACTAATATGCTTGACCCTTTCAACCCCAATATCAGATGAGCCATCCTCCATTCCAAGGAAACAATCAGTCAAAAAATCAGGCCATAGGCCAAGCTGTGAATGTAAAACCTTTAAACTTTCGGAACCCTTCTACTACTAGTTCTTTCAGAGCTATAGTCCTGGTCAAAAATAAAATTGTCTAAGACTACGAATGGTGCTACCCTTTTTCTCAGCCCCATAATAAAAATATCTACCCAAATGGAGTTTTGAGTCAAGCTCTTATGGTCCAAAAAACATAACCGCTCTACCTAAACCATCTGCAGGACCATCCACTCCCGAAAGTCAAGACCAACCTCTTGATGAAACAACATTACTAAATTGGAAATCAGAAGAATTTTGTGGTTTGAATACTAATGCCTCAACTATAACATCCAACACACATTCCAAGAAAAGGGAAATAGATCCACAATATTCTAATATTGATGAGGCATCTACTTCTCAACCCCCAACACAAATACCAGATGATAAAGAAATGAGAAAGAAATCATTAAAAGTATCCATAGATTGGTTTACGAAAATGGATGGGACTTCAAGTAACACAATGCCCAATAGGCATTTTCCAAAGGAGGACCCCAATGCCCCAAAAGGAATTAGTAAAGTGGAAGCGATTCCATTCAACATCGTGGAGCAAATGAAGAAGACCAATTTGAGTGTCACAATATGGGATGCAATCTCGATTCCTTCTTAGAGGAACTTGTTACGAGAGGCTTTGAATGGATTTGGCACTACTAACAGATCATTAGGTCAAGAAATAACAGTAGCAACCAGCTTGTGCCAACCTGAAATGAAAATATATGCTAAGCCCAACAGACCTCCACCTTTCTATATCTCTCTGATTATTGGTGACCATTTGGTACACAATTGCATGATCGATTCTGGAGCTAGTAGTTTCGTAATTCCCAAGCAGGTCGCATATGTACTGAAAATCCCATATACTCCAACTTTAAGAGGGGTTGTTTAAATTAATGGTACCGCAGTCCAAACTATGGAGGTCATAAAGGGGCTTCATCTTACTATCCACACATGTTCTGGGTTGACATTCACACAGGACATACCTGTCCTTGATCTTCTTCCCCTCTTTGCTATTTGTTTATCATGGGATTTCACCACAAAAATGGGTGGTTATTTTCATCAAACTAGTCACATATGATCCTGAGGACCCAGTAGGGAATTAAGGTAACTATAAAGGCAGAACCAATCTGTCACAATCACGTGGAGCATTACATAGAAAAACCCATAAACAGAAACTACGCCATTTGTGACCTCGAAGATGAGGATGTGGATCATGAGCCAACTACTCGCATAGAAGAGGTTCCAGATACAGTTCTTGATGAGGTGAGTATAGATCATCAATATGACCCTTATGCTGATTTATTGGCAAATGAATAATCTGGTCTATTATTTTTGGAAGAGACTGGATTAGGTACATATTGCATTCATGAAGAAGATGCCATCGTACCTCAACTGGTTAAGGCATCAAGCGATACAAACAGACTATGGAAAATGTTCTTTGATGGTTCACAAAGTAAAAATGGATCTGGTGCAAGGGTTATGTTAATTTCTCTAAAAGGAGACAAATATTTCTCTTCCTTTCGGTTGCAGTTTAGTTGCACTAATAATGTTGCTAAATATGAAGCTCTTATACAAGGAATTCAGTTGGCCCAAAGAAGAGGAATCCAAACCTTGACGGTATTTAGTGATAGCAAATTGGTTGTGCACCAAATTGCAGCCTATAGTGCATAAAACATGATCTACTGTGGTCATACAAAAATCAGGTTTGGGATATGATAGAATATTTTGAGGCTTTCGGAATTTATGCAATTCCTAGGAAGCAAAATCAATATGTTGACAGGCTGGATACTATCGGTTCTTAATACAATGTACCTACAGATATCATGAAATAAGAGCACCAGAAAGTCAAAATGGTGGTCCATCCCACGGTACCAAATAATGTGAGTAATTGGTAGGTGTTCGATAGTGATCAACAAATTGTTCTCGTCCTATAGCAAGAAGTAGAGTTTGTTGCCAAACATCAAGATAAAATCCAAAATTCTTACAGCAATCAAATTATACAGCTGAAAGGAAACAAGCTGCTAAAAGGCCTGGTTACATTGGAATCCATATTCAATTCAGATGATCAAGCCAAGTAGAGCACTAATATGGTGGTCAAGGAGGAGGATTTTGAAGAGGTCAAGGTGGTAAGTGAAAAGGTTTTAAAAATTGGTAAGGTATGCACTGCTCATGAAAAGAAAGCTTTCATCGAATTATGTCAGGAATATCATGATATCTTTGCGTGGAGCTATAAGGACTTGTGTGGTTTCGATCCTAGCTTAGCTCAACATACTATTGAACTAGATCCAAACTCTAAGCCAGTTCGTTAAAAATAGAGGCCAATTAATCCCAAAATTGAGTCTTTGAGGAGGAAAGAGCTAACCATGCTTATCAAGGCCTACATAATTTTTCCCATCAAGAATTCTTCGTGGGTTGCCAATTTGGTTCCCGTAAGGAAAAATAAGGGTGAAATTTGGTTGTGCGTAGATTTTAGGAACCTGAACCTTGGCTTGTTGAAGGATCACTACCCTCTCCCTTCAATGGAGAAAATCCTCCAAACAGTGGCAGGGGCTCAAATATTTTCTTTTCTTGATGGATATTCAAGATATAATCAGATTCTGGTTCAAGAATCTGATCAATTCAAAATGGCTTTCACCATCAAATGGGGCACATACACTTATAACAAGATGCCTTTTGGGTTATCTAATGCGGGGGGCTACCTTTCAGAGAGCCATATATATGGCATTTAAAGGAATCCTCAATGATATGATCTTGGTTTACCTTGATGACATCACTATCTACTCCAAACATGTTGAGGATCATATCACTCATCTAAGGAAAGTTTTTCAAAGGTGTAGAGAATTTGGTGTCTCACTGAACCCTAAGAAGTGCATTTTCTTAGTGCATGAAGGAAAGTTTTTGGGGCATATTGTTTCAGCAGAGGGGATATCTATCGACCTAGCTAGGATTCAATTAATTATGTCCTTATCCCTCCCAAGTCATAAAAAGGGTCTCCAGAGTTTTTTAGGAACTATAAATTTTATTTGGAGATTCATTCCTTAGTTTGCAATGTTGGTAAAACCGCTAACAACCATGCTTAAAAAGAATACCCCATTTTTTATGGACGAAGGAGGGAAGACAAAGATTTGAAGCCATCAAGACAACTATCTCCCAAGCTCCTACGCTGGTGAATCCTTGGTTTGATAGGGATTTCATTCTCTATGCTTTCGCAAGTCAGGAAAGTATTTCAGGGATCCTCACTCAGCATAATGATGATCTGATGGAGCAACACATTGCCTTTTTTAGTTAGTCTCTTAAGGAATACGAGCTTAAATATTCCTTCATCAAAAATCATGTCTTTGCAGTCATTCAAGCTCTAAAGAAGTTTAGGAATATGCTATCTAACAATAAAGTCCATTTAATGATTTCTCATCTTGGTGTCAAAGAATTTTTGTTGAATAAAGGGATGAATGAGAAATGCGCTAGGTGGATTATGAAATTAATGGAGTATGACATACACATCAAGGTCACTAAGATTGTTAGGGGAAAAGTGTTATGTCAGTAGCTGGCTGCGGCCATGGAGACTAAAGATACATAATATGTTATGCTTCTGAATGATGATGAAGGAAATGATTAGATTTATTGCTCAACTAAGATGTAGAATTTCCTTCTTTCAGGGATATATCCTCTAAACATGGATAAGTCCAAAGATGTACTTTCCATCTTCAGTCTATTCCATATGTCATGATAGATAATGTTCTCTTCCGAAAGGATCTAAATGGTGTTATTCTACACTGCATGAAGCCAGAATAGGTGGATAAAGTATTAGAGGAATTCCAAAATGGCCTTTCCAGAGGGCATTACTCTACACAAGCAACCACCACCAAGATCATGCGAGCTGGTTATTATTGGCCATACTTGTTCAAAGAATCTCATATATGGGTGAGGAAATGTAAGGAGTGCACTCTTTTCATAGGAAAATAGAGACTGATAGCTCTCCCATTACATATTGTTCAGGTGGATTAACCCTTCATTCAGTGGGGATTAGATTTCATCGAGATGATCAATTCTCCATCTAGTGAGGGGCATAAATGGGTCCTTACTGCAATAGATTATTTCACTCACTAGATAAAGGCAGTGGCCCTAAAGGAAAATAATGAAAAGGTTGTTCTGGATTTTCTAGAAAATTTGATGACAAGGTTTGGTGTTCCTTTTATTTTTATCTCAAATAATGCTATGTCTTTCCTCGAGATGAAGACAAGTGAATGGGCCATCAGGAACAAAGTATACCTCAAGACTTCTTATAACTATTACCCAAAAGGGATCGGGTTGGCCAAATCCAGTAACAAGAATCTCATAAGAATCATCAAGTACACGATGGAGGAAAACAAAAGAACTTGGCATATATAGCTCAAGACCACCCTATGGGCTGACTAAATAACACCTAAAAAGGCCATCAGGGTTTCTCATTCCATGATCATATATGGAAGGGAAGCAAAACTTCCACTTTCCTTGGAGATTCCTTCCTTGGACGTGGCTTACCAACTTAAAGTTATGGAGGATGAGGCTTTAATAGTGAGGTTTGCTGAACTCATGGAGCTGGAGGAAATTCAAGATACCACCATGATTATGTTGACAAAACATCAGGATCAAGTTAAGAAATCCTTTGAAAAGAAATCCTCTGATAGGATATTCAGGGAGGGGGATTTGGTTCTAAAATGGGACGAAGATCGTGCCAAACCCGATAGGCACGCCATGTTTGATGCTCTCTGGAGCGGGCCCTATGTTATTATAAGCTACAAAGAGGTGAATTCATTTTGCCTATCTAGACTCAATGGAGAAGAATTTCCCATTCATGTGAATGGGATACACCTCAAAGCTTGCTTTTGAGGATGTTCCACCCTGTATAGTGTTCTGTATTTTCCTCAAAGTGCTTTGCACATTGTGTTGTTTTATTTTCTTTTGCTTGTGTCTTTTCTGTTTTAGTTTCTAGGCTCCTTTGTCCAATGTTTTGATTAAGGCTACTAGTCTAAAGTCTTAGTAGGAAAGAATTCCCTGGAGATCACCAAAAATGTAACCATTTAACCTACCTTGAAGGAAAAATATGTGTCAGATAATTTTTTTAGAAAATCCTTGTACAATGAAATTTCCCGAGGCTGAAATTTTCAATTTTCAGACTTCAAAGATTTTTTCTCTTTCAGAGTTTTGTTGCTCAGATTCGAGATTGATCTTTTAGCTCTCTGAAGTCCAAAACCTTGAAAGTATAAATTTTGGACTTTCAAGATTTCAGGTTTCAAGACTTTTGGCCCTTTTTTGATTAAATCCCTCTCAGACTTCCGAAGTCTGAAATTCTGAAAGTCTGAAAATTCAAACTTTTGGGCTTTTGGCTTTTTAAAATTCACAGAGTCATTTTCAGGATTTTTACTTTCAAAATTTTGGACTTTTAGGTTTCAGACTTTCAGAATTTTCCATTGCCAATTCGTTTTTTCATCTCCCAATCTCTGAAGTCTGAAACCCTGAAATTCTGAATTTTAGGCGTTCGGGTTTCAGACTTTTGAAGTTCCTCCACACAATTAATTTTTCACCTACCTCCATATGGATTGGATTTCTACCATTAATATCGGGTTTTCTATTTAAACTCAGTTTTTTACTCGTCATGTTTACCTAATGCATTTTCTCTAACATTCCATTTCTTGTACTTTGCGACGTCTTTTTCAAGGTATGGTAATTTGTTTATTTTCTTTTTAGTTTAAGATCCTTTTCTTTATTTCCCTCTCTTTTTTTGTTTTCTCCTTGGCCTTCCTTTGTGTATTTTTCGATGTCGCCCCTTTTGTTCACCATGTTTCACATTTTGAGTTTTCTTCAGGTACTCAGAATTGTTTAATGGATCCTCTTAGGCCTCCCATACCTCTTCTCATTTCTCATTTTCTAGATTTTGCGAGTTAACATTGTTCGGAAGGGTCCTTTTCCTTGTTTAGAGAGGCTTGTTTAGAGAGACTTGTTCGGGAGAATTCCTTTCAGGAGTTTATTTTAGAAATATCTTTTCGGGGAATCTTGTTCGGGAGAAAGGTTTTGGAAAAAAATGATGGGAAAAATCCTTTCAGAGATTTTAGTTCGAGATTCTTTTTTTGGAGATTATTTTTTGGAGATTATTGTTTGGAGATTTCCTTCAAAACTTTTGGTTTTAGAGATAAAGGTTTCGGAAAAAAATGTTTGGGTTTTTAGAACTTTCAACTTTGGAGAAACTCTTTCAGAAACTTCTTTTTTGGAAATTTCTTTCAGAAATATTGTTTAGAAAAATTCTTTCAGAGAATTCCGTCGAATCTTTTGGTTTCGGGAAAATTTTTCAGAGAAAGTTTTTCAGAGATTTTAGTTCGGTGTTTCCTTTTGGAACTTTTCAGTTCAGAATTTCAGAAGTTTTTTCTTTCAAAGTTTCAGAATTTCTATAACTTTGACTTTCGAAATATAGGGCTTGATGTCTGCTTCCACTTCAAAGGAAAAGGAGAAGAAGAAGTACTCATTTCTTGGAGTTACTCCTCACTCCTGCCTATCCTCTGAATTAGGGTATATTGGGGACACTGATCTAGGAAAAATTGATTTTCTAGATTTATGGGAAAGATTAAAGGCTCCAAACAAGAAACCATGGATGCAAGCCATCTACGATAGTGGGCTTTCCCTTGACATTGGTTTTCCCACATCCATGCATTGCCCATAATTTGTTTTAGCTATAGAAGCCCACTTTGACAAAGACTCCATGTAAGTTAGAGATAGTGATGATAAGGTGGTAATCTGTTTGGACCCAAAATTCTTTGAATATCTACTTAAACTTCTCGACGTTCAAGATTACGCCACAATTTCACAAGAGATAGTAGTGGAACATTGGGACAAGAGAGAGGAAGTATGCTCAAGGATCATGATGAAAACTTATCTAGCCAATAACTTTTCCAAACTACCCAAAACTATGCATCGGTCATATTTTATTCAGGAGGTCAGTGATCTTATTGTGTTGTTAAGCATAGTTTCAGGTCTTCCTTCTGTAAAGGAATTCAAGGAATGGATGTTTTTGTACATCGCGACCATCAAGAAGAATGATGAATTTATTCGGCGGGGGAGCATATTAGTAGCTCCATTTACTATCAATTGGGTAGAGTCTCAGATATGAAGAATTTATACATAAAATCCTTCCTGGTGTACGCTGCTACTATGGGAGATTTTTCCGGTTTGAATACTAGGGGTGTTCGCAGTACTTCCCAAATATATGAATTTTATCCCCAAATCACTCTGGATGAGGGAAGCAGGCATTTCCGTAGAGTCAACGAAACTTTCTTCAATGTAATCCTCTATCACTTTGACAAAGAACTATATAATCAGAGGATTTCTGATGAAGCTTTCAAAGAAGTGCAGGAATGGGGAGCAATCTACTTTCAGTTTCCCACATTCACCTATATCCGTGTTCTAGGTTTCATAGGTGCCCCAAGCAAATTGCCAAGGTGCCCCATAGACAAATGGATTCTATTGGAATTAATTTGGTAGTTGTTGAATTATCATCAAATCCAAAATAAGCGTCACACAGTGGGAATGCATTTCCCTATTTCGATTGGTAGGTACTCTTGCCCAAATATTCACAAGGTGAAAAATGTTGATGTAGAAATGGCCGAGGTAACCATGCAGACCTTTCATCCACGTACTAATTTTGATTATTGGGGTAAGTTTGGGGAAACGGGTTGGTCTAATGCCCATGTGCCCTAATTGGAAGATATTTGGATTCATTTTCAGGATGAATACATCGTTTGACAAATAGATTATGAAAGGTTAATCCTTGACGAGGCTGCGCTGGAGGAAGACAAGGATGATGAAATAGAATAAGCATAATGTTTCATGTCATTCAATCTAGAGATTGACATGTATTTTTCATTTTCATTTCATCACATAAAAAGAAAATTTTGACTTGGTCTCTTGCGTGAGAGTCAAGCAAAATAGGACTCTTGTTAAAAGACTATTTTCTAGGATTTATCCTATTTTCTCTCTAATCTTTTTATTATAAATAAGGGATGCTTATGCATTCCAAAGGGTTGATATTTTTGGAATATTGAGAAAAATTTTGAAGAAGAAAAACTTTGTGTTTTCTTTTAATCATTTGAGGAATAGAAACCTATGCTATTTTTGTAGACTTTGTGTTGTGAGATTCATCTCTCTTAAGATATTGTTCTTATGTTCAGGATCTTAAGCTATTATTTTTTTAGAATTCTCGATTATTTTAATTATTTCAAACATTACATTAAATTTGTTATCTAGAACTTGTATTATTATTTCGTGATCTGTGTTTTCTCGAAATAAAATACGTTCCCCTCATTTCATTTCCATTGTGTTTCTTCCATAATAATAATTTCCTTTCCTATCCATTCCATTTATAAAAACAACAACATATTCACTTAGTGTGGATATGGATTTTGGGATTCTATCCTAACCCCAATGGTTAGATTAGTGTGAATACTCTATATATTATTTCTATTGTGTTTTAGATTAGTAATAAACAGGAAGCCTCACCTATCTTTGAGGAGGGATTTAATCCCATGTACTGTGGTTGAACCTCATATTTTGGCTTGACAAAATATCCAACCAACATGTATGCAGATGCTGCTATGGGAGATTTTTCTGGTTTGAATACCAGGGGTATTTGTAGCACCTCCCAAATATATGACTTTTATCCCCAACTCACTCTAGATGAGGGAAGCATGCATTTCCATAGAATCAACAATGCTTTCTTTGTTGTCATCCTCTATCGTTTTGACAAAGAACTATATAATTGGAGGATTTCTGATGAAGCTTTCAAAGAAGTGCGGGAATGGGGAGAAATCTACTTTCAGTTTCCTGCATTCACCTATATCCAGGTTCCAGGTTTCATAGTTGCCCCAAGTAAATAATAAGGTGCCCAAATGATAAATGGATTTTATTGGAATTAGTTCAGAAATTTTTCGATTATAATCGAATCCAAAATAAGTGTCACAAAGTGGGAATGTATTTCCTTGTTTTGATTGGTAGGCACTCTTTCCCAAATATTCACAAGGTAAAAAATATTGATGCAGAAATGGCCGAGGTAACCTTGTGGACGTTTCATCCGTGGACTAATTTTGCTTATTGGGGTAAGTTTGGGGAAACAAGTCAGTCCTAGTGCCCATGTACCCAAATTGGAAGATATTTGGATTCATTTTTCGGGATGAATACATTGTTCGACAAAGAGATTATGAAAGATTGACCCTTGATGAGGTTCGGCAATTTGGTTTGGCCGATCTGCAAAAGGACATGCAAGACAATGATGAGGTTTTGGATTCATCTTACAAAGATGATAATGTTGCCAATAAATCGCTGCCATGGATTGATTGTTATGAGGAAGAATGTAGCAATACAAAGGAGATGGCAAGACCCATTTTAAATAGTAATTTTAGTTGGTTGGCCACCTTGGGAATCTCACCCAAAGGGGAAAATCAACCTACAAATACAAGAGCTATACCAGAAATAAGCCAACCAACACCCACTAAGGGGAAAAGTTTGACTCAAATGGCTCCTAAAATCCCAAAGAAGATTTCATTTGTTGTTTAGGACTCATCTCTCTCCAAGGATTCTAATCCCAAGATCACATCTCCTGCAGTTCTTGTGATAGAAGTGGTTGAAGTATGTGACTCTCCTAGTATCATCCAAGATCCATCACACCTTCTTCTTCTTCCATTATCACTTCCACCATTAGTTCCTTCCACTCCAAAATCATTTCTTCCTTCCCATCTCCTTATATGGCCCAAGTATTCTCATCACTTCTAGTTCTATCAGTTGAGAAAAATATTGGGTCACCCATTTCCTCTTCACTTCCTTTAACACTTCCATTTTCTTCAATCACAACCCCCAACATTATTATGTCAATTCCTATGGCTATTCCTACATCCACACCCTCCATCATTGCTACCTCTAATCAAATATGAGATAGTATTTATAGTGATCTTTCTTTAACCAATGTTTCAGGTATTGGATGTGCTACCCCATCTTCATCATCTCTAGCCATACCAGAATGGATGTTTAGGAAAAATCCCAAGAAAAAAGAATAATGTTCCTCTAGGAGATGTTATCAATCTTAGCATATTGGAGCATATTCCCAAGAGAAATTCCAAGAGATCGAGAAACATGTCAAGTCTAATGGTTAACCCATCTGGAGAACGTGTGATAGAGGTTACCATCCCTGTTGAGGGGAAAAAATAAAGAAACTATCACAGCTGCGGATCACCGGATTTACTCTTTAAGATTATAGATTATTTTTGAGAGGAGTTACTCTTCAACTTGGAAGAGTGCTTCATAGATTCTAAGAAACCTTTAAATTATGTTCAGAGTTACACCTTGCTGTTGAAAATCTGATTTATTGTGTTGAATGATTGATCAATGTTTAATTTATGAATTTGTAATTCCTTAGTGAGAGTGATTATCTTACCTTTATTTTAGGTTATCTATTTCATGTTGTGAAGGAATAAAACTTCTATATTTTATGTCAGTTGTGAAAATCTTAGTTTCCTTCTGTATTAATTTTGTGTCATTATTATCCCTAGTTGTAGAAATAGATGTTTGATATATCCATGTGTGGTTTCCTTAGTATAGATTAATTGTGTGTCAAATTTTATTTGATCTAACCTTATGAACACTCAAGTTTAATAAAGGAACATCTGCCCCTGGTTTGTGGTATTTTTCACCCTTTCTAGTTGTAATAGGTGAAGGTGGTCAATGATGCAAGCATACCTCCCACATTAACCCTTCCAGATGTTAAACATCACTTAACTTGGTGCATCACCACTTCTAGTTTAGGTTTTATTTCTTGCAAATATCTTTCCCTAATCCCATGAAATGTTAGCATAGAACTAGATAGCCTTTTTATCTAGCATTAGAATTAGTGTTGTGTTTAGTTTAGGAAGAGGAAGTTGGCCTTCTCTGGAGGTTCACCTCGATCCCAAGTCCCATAGCTTGAGAGGTGATCCCATGTGTCCCAATCACACCAAACATCTTGTTCATATTTTGGCCATTCAGAGGGTGCAGTGATGTGGTGACAACAGTTTTTAGCACACCCGGTGGGACAGAGTTGGTAATTATCTTCTCATTCCATTAACTAAAAGTACTTAGTGAATCCATCTCTCTAGATTTCAAAGTTTAGTATAATTATCTTACGTGGGGAATTCATACAAGAGCTTCTTCAAGGTGGAAAAATTATAAGCATACAGAGCTTTCCTTATCTCCCCCAAGGAGAAGAGGAAGAAACGTTTCAATAGCACCAGCTGCCACTTTACCTCATAGAGGGCATTCGACTCCTCGTGAGGGACATTTTCCTCCACCGAGACACAACCAACTCTTGAACTTCATGGCAACCAATGCTTGTCCTCCTTTCAACACCAATAGTCCTTTACTATTAGCTCAAAGAGATGCCATACTAGAAGTTGCCTTAAAAATTCTACCATTTTACACTGGGGAGACTAATGTTTCACCTTGGGAGCACATACTGGATGTAACTAGCATTTATGCGGTACACATTATTATAGAAGATAACATGGAAGTTCGAATCCTTGCTACTTCATTCAAAGATAGAGCACTTCAATGGTTCTGGAGTTTAACTGCTAGATCTGTTACCACTTGGAATGAGTTAGGCACAAAGTTGTGTAAGTAGTTCGAAGATAAAAGTGATCATCTCTCACTTGTAGAACAATTTCATACTACAAAGCGGTCTCCTTAGGAGTATATGAGCAATTTCAACCTCTATTTTAACAAGAATTGGAAATGGATCCCAACACTCATAAGGCCATATCTAGAGAGCGTATTTCTATATTACTTATGAGCATTGAATAGTGATATTGTGATTCAATCTATAGGGGGTACAGTTGTCCCTGATGCTTACGAAATTGTCGTGAGAGCTGAAAATTGCTTGATTCAAGCAGGTAAAATTGCTCATAGACCTCCCATACCTTTGTTTGTAGAGCTTACAGGAAAACAACCAGTCATTTCCCCAGTTCCAAAAACTTCTAGTCCAATAGCTATGCATGCGTCCAATCCCTCAAATGTTTTGGCTGAGGTAAAGTCACAGTTACATAATTTCGGGAATGAACTCATTGAAATGAAGAGGCAGCAGTCCCAGTATGCTCACCCCTTTCAACCCCAATATCAGACGAGTCATCTTCCATTCCAAGGAAATGGTCAGTCATAAAATCAGGAAACAAGGCAAGCTGCGAATGTAAAACCTTTGAACTTTTGGAATCCTTCTGTTACCAGTTCTTCTAGAGCTATAGTCCCGATCCAGAACAATCTCATCCAAGACTATGAATGATGCTACCCTTGTTCTCATCCCCATAATCAGAATCTCTTCCCAAATGGATTTTTAAGTCAAGATCTCATGGTCTAAAGGATATCCGCTCTACCTGAATCATCTACTGGACCATCCACTCCCAAAATTCAAGACCAACCTCATGATGAAACCACACTACTAAATTGGCAAGCAGAATATTTTTGTGGTTTGAATACTAATGCTTCCACTATAACATCCAAAAAATGTTCCAAGAAAAGGGAAATAGATCCACAGTCTTCCAATACTGGTCAGGCATCTACTTCTTAGCCCCTAACACAAATACCAGATGATAAAGGCATGAGAAAGAAATCATCAGAAATATCCGTAGATCAGTCTACAAAGAAAGATGGGACTTCAAGTATCAGAATGCCTAATAGACATTTTCCAAAAGAGGAACCAAATGCCCCAAAAGGAATTAGAAAAGTGGGAGAGATTCCATTTAGCATCATGGAGCAAGTGAAGAAGATCAATTTGAGTGTCACAATGTGGGATGCACTCTTGATTCCTTCTCAGAGGAACTTTCTACGGGAGGCTTTGAACAAATTTGGCACTACTAATAGATCATCAAGTCAAGAAATAATAGAAACAACCAGCTTGTGCTAACTTGGAATGAAAATATATGCTAAGACCAACAAAACTCCATTCTATATCTCGTTGATTATTAGTGACCATTTGGTACATAATTATATGATCGATTATGGAGCTAGTAGTTATGTGATGCCCAAGTAGGTCACAGATGTACTGCAAATTCCATATACTCCAATTTTAAGAGGGGTTGTTCAAATTGATGGTATCATAGTCCAAACTATGGGGGTTATTAAGGGGCTTCAACTTACTATCCATGCATGTCCTAGCTTGACATTCACACATGACATATCTCTCATTGATCTTCCTCCCCACTTTGCCATTTTATTATCACGGTATTTCACTACAAAAATGGGTGGTTATTTGTCATCAGACTAGTTGGATATGATCCCAAGGACCTGATATGGGACTAAGGTAACTATAAGGGTAGAACCAATCTATCACAATCACGTGGAACCTTACACAGCCAAACCCGTAAACAATAACTATGCTATTTGTGACCCTGAAGATGAGGATACAGATCATGAGCCAACTACTCTTGTAGAAGAAGTTCCAGATACAGTTCTCGATGAGGTGAGTATAGATCATCAATATGAACCTTATGCTAATTTATTGGAAAATGAAGAATCTGGTCAATTGTTTTTGGAAGAGACTGGATTAGGTACATATTGCATTCATGAAGAAGATGCCATCATACCTCAACTTGTTAAGGCATCAAGCGGTACAAACAGACTGTGGCATATGTTCTTTGATGGTTCATGAAGTAAAAATGGATTTGGTGTAGGTGTTATGTTAATTTATCCAGAAGGAAACAAATATTTCTGTTCCTTTCGGTTGTAGTTTAGTTGCACTAATAATGTTGCTGAATATGAAGCTCTTATACAAGGAATTCAACTGGCCTAAAGAAGAGGAATCCAAACCTTGACTATCTTTGACAATAGATAATTGGTTGTGCACCAAGTTATAGCCCGTAGTGCATCAAAAAATGATCCACTGCGGTCATACAAAAATTGGGTTTGGGATTTGATAGAAGATTTTGAGGCTTTTGGAATTCATGCAATTCCTAGGAAGCAAAATCAAGATACCGACAGGTTGGCTACTATTGGTTCTTAATACAATGTACCTACGAACATCATGAAAGAAGAGAAGTAGAAAGTCAAAATGGTGGTTTATCGCATGGTACTAGATAATGTGAGTAGTTGGTAAGTGTTCAATAGTGATCAACAGATTATTCTCTTCCTACAGCAAGAAGCAAAGTTCACTGCCAAACATCAAGATAAACTCCAAAATTCTTACGATGATCAAATTATAAAGCTGAAAGGAAACAAGCTGCCAAAAGGCCTGGTTATTTTGGAATCCATCTTCAATTTGGATGATCAAGCCAAGTAGAGCACTAATATGGTGGTCAAGGAGGAGGAATTTGAAGAGGCTGAGGTGGCAAGTGAAAAGGTTCTAAAAATTGATAAGGTATGCACTGCTCAAGAGAAGAAAGCTTTCATCAAATTATTTTAGGAATACCATGATATTTTTGCATGGAGCTACAAGGAATTACATGGTTTTGATCTTTGATTAGCTCAACATACTATTGAACTGGATCCAAACTCCAAGCCAGTTTGTCAAAAACAAAGGCCAATCAATCCCAAAATCGAGCCACTGATGAGGAAAGAGCTAACCAAGCTTATTGATGCCTACATAATTTTTTCCATCAAGCATTATTCATGGGTAGCCAATCTGGTACCCATAAGGAAAAAGAATGGTAAAATTTGGCTATGTGTAGATTTCAGGGATCTAAACTGCACCTTGTTGAAGGATCACTACCCTCTCCCGTCAATGGAGAAAATCCTCCAGAAAGTGGTAGAGGCTCAAATATTTTCTTTTCTTGATAGATATTCAGGATATAATCAGATTCTGGTTCAAAAATATGATCAATTCAAAATGGCTTTCACCACAAAATGGGGCACATACGCTTACAACAAGATGCCCTTTGGATTATCTAATACAAGGTCTACCTTTTAGAGAGCCATGGATATGGAATTTAAAGGAATCATCAACAATATGATCTTGGTTTACCTTGAAAACATCATTGTCTACTCTAAACATGCTGAGGATCATATCACTCATCTAAGGAAATTTTTTTTAAAGGTGTAGAGAATTTGGTGTCTCACTGAACCTTAAGAAGTGCATTTTTGCAGTGCAGGAAGGGAATTTATTGGGGCATATTTTTTCAGTAGAGGGGCTGTCTATCGAACCAGCTAGGATTCAGTCAATTATGTCCTTATCCCTCCCAAGTCATAAAAAAGGTCTCCAAAGTTTTTTAGGGGCTATAAAGTTTGTTTGGAGATTCATTCCCCAGTTTGCAACATTGGCAAAACCACCGACGACCATACTTAAAAAGAATATCCCATTTTCATGGATGAAGGAGGGAAGAGAAAGCATCAAAGCCATCAAGATAGCTATCTCCCAAGCTCCCACGCTGGTGAATCCCCAGTTTGACTAGGATTTCATTCTATGTGCTTTCGCAGGTCAGGAAAGTATTTCAGGAATCCTCACGCAACATAATGATGATTTTATGGAGCAGCCCATTTCCTTTTTTAGTCAGTCTCTTAAGGAATATGAAATCAAATATTCCTTCATCAAAAAGTAGGTCTTTGCAATCATTTGAGCCCTAAATAATTTTAGGCATATGTTATCTAACAACAAAGTCCATTTGATGGTTTCTCATCCTGGCATCAAAGAATTTTTGTTGAATAAAGAGATGAATGAGAAACATGTTGGGTGGATTACGAAAGTAATGGAGTATGACATACACATCAAGGTCACTAAAATCATAAGGGGAAAAGGGTTATGTCATTAGCTAGTTGTGGACATGGAGACCAAAGATACAAAAGATGTTATGCTTTTGAATGCTGATGAAGGAGATGATCATATCGATTGGTCAACTAAGATGCAAAATTTCCTTCTTTTGGGGATATAACCTCCAAACATGGATAAATTCCAAAGATGTACTTTCCATCTTTAGTCTATTCCATATGCTGTGATAGATAACATTCTCTTTCAAAAGGATCTAAATCGTGTTCTTCTACACTGTATCAAGCCAGAACAGGTGAACAAGGTATTAGAGGAATTCCACAATGGCCTATCCGGAGGACATTACTTTGCACAAAAAAATGCCACCAAGATCATGTGAGCTGATTATTACTAGCCAGAGTTGTTCAAATACTCTCATATATGGGTGAGGAAATGTAAGGAGTGTGCTCTTTTCACAGGCATACAGAGACTGACAGATCTCCCATTACATCCCGTTCAGGTGGATCAACCCTTCGTTCAGTGGGGATAAGATTTCATTGGGAAGATCAATCCTCCATCTAACAAGGGACATAAATGGGTCCTGACTGCAACATATTATTTCAATCACTGGACAGAGGCAAGTGGCCCTAAAGGAAAGTAATGAAAAGGTTGTTCTATATTTTCTAGAAAATTTTATGACAAGGTTCGGTGTTCCTTTTACTGTTATCTCAGACAACGCTATGGATTTCCTCGGGATGAAGATAAGTGAATGGGTGATCAAGAATGGAGTCTACCTCAAGAATTTATCTAAATATTACCCATTGGGGAATGTGTTGGCTGAATCCAGTAACAAGAATCTTATAAGAATCATCAAGCACATGATGGAGGCAAATAAAAGAACCTGACATACACAACTCAAGATCACCCTATGGGCTGATCGGATAACGCCTAAAAAGGCCATTGGGGTTTCTCCTCTCATGCTTGTATATGGAAGGGAAGTGAAACTTCCACTTTCCTTAGAGATGCCTTCCTTGGACTTGGCTTATCGGCTTGAAGTTATGGAAGATGATGCCTTAACAGTGAGGTTTGCTGAACTTATGGAGCTAGAGGAAATTCAAAATACCGCCATGAATACGTTGACATAATATCAAGCTCAAGTTAAGAAATCCTTTGACAAAAAATCCTATGATAGGCTATTTAGGGAGGGGGATTTGGTTCTAAAATGGGATGAAGTTCACACCAAACATGGCAGGCACACCAAGTTTGATGCTCTCTTGAGCGGGCCCTATGTTATTAAAAGATGCAAAGAGGTGAATTCATTTTTCCTATCTAGACTCAATGGAGAATAATTTCCCATTTATGTGAATGGGATACACCTCAAATCTTACTTTTGAGGATGTTCCACCTTGTAAAGTGTTGTTGTTTATTTTCCTCCAAGTGCTATGCACATCGTTTTCTTTTCTTTTCTTTTGCTTGTGTGTTTTCTGTTTTAGTTTTTAGAGTCCTTTTCCCAATGTTTTGCTTAAGGTTACTAGTTTGAAAGATTAGCAGGAAAGAATTCCCTAGAGATCTCTAAAAATGTTAACCATTTAACCTACCTTGAAGAAAAATATGTCAGATAAGATTTTTAGAAAATCCTTGTACAATGAAATTCTCCAAGGCCTGAAAACCAAAATTTTCAATCTTCGGACTTCAAAGTATTTTTCTCTTTTGGAGTTTTATTGCTTCAGATTCGATATTTTCTCTTTTAGCTCTCCGAAAGTCCAAAGCCCCAAAAGTATGAAATTTTGGACTTTTTTCGGGTTCAGGACTTTTGGCCCCATTTTGTTTAAATCCCTCTCGGACTTCCGAAGTCTGAAATTCTGAAAGTCTGAAATTTTCAGACTTTTGGGATTTCAGAATTCTTTGAGTCATTTTTCGGATTTTTACTTTCAAACTTCTGAAAGTTTATTTTTAGGACTTTTGGGTACCTTCAAAATTTTCCATTGCCAATTCATTTTTTCATCTCCCAATCTCTGAAGTTTGAAACCCTGAAATTCTGAATTTCAGGCTTTCAGGTTTTCAGACTTTGGGAGGTCCTCCGCGTAATTAATTTTTCACCTACCTCCATACAGATCAGATTTCTACCATTAATATCAGGTTTTCTATTTAAACTCAGTTTTTTACTTGTCATTTTTACCTGACACATTTTCTCTGACATTTCGTTTCTTGTACTTTGCGACGTCTTTTTCAAGGTATGGTAATTTGTTTATTTTATTTTTGGTTTAAGGTATTTTTCTTTGTTTCCCTCTCATTTTGGTTTTCTCTTTGGTCTTCCTCTTGTATTTTTCAAAATGATGACCCCTTGGTTCACCATGTTTCACATTTTGAAGTTTCTTCAGGTATTCAGAGTTGTTTAAAGGATCCTCTTAGAGTCTCCCATACTTCTTCTCATTTTCTTGTTTTTTAGAATTTGTGAGTTAATATTGTTTCGGTAAAAAACTTTTCGGAGATATCTTTCGGAGAAATTTAATTCAGGAAATTTCTTTAGGAGAAATTCTTTCAGAAAAACATGTTCGAAGATATTGTTCAGAGGTTTATTTTGGAGATTCGGGTATTGGAGAAAGTTTTTTGAGATTTCAGGAAATTATTCAAAGAAACTTGTTTAGAGAAAATTGTTTAGAGAAAATTGTTTGGGATAAAGATTTCATGAAAGATTTGACCCTTCAGAACTTATGGTTCAGTAGATTCTGGTTTGAGAAAGTTTGTGCCAAAGGACAGTTTGGGAAAACAGATGATGAGGTTTTGAGATTTCATCATTCAAAGATGATAATGTTTTCAGTTCAACCGACTGTTAAGTTTTTCTTTTGGTATGTGGAAGAATTTCTAAAACAATTCAAAACAGAGGGCTTGATGGACTTCATTTTCAAAGAAAAAGAGAAGATGAAGTTGGCTCATTTCTTGGGTTTCTCCTCACTCCAAAGGGGGAAAATCAATCTATAGGGAATATAGGGGACTACTACCTAGAAATAAGCATTTTCTAGACCCACTAAGGGGAAAAGGTCAACTTAAAAGGATCCTACAATCCCAAAGAATATTTCATTTGTTGTTGGCAGCTCATCTCTTTCCAAGGATTCTACTCCCAAGACAATGTCTCCTGCAGTGCTTGTGAAAGAAGTGGTTGAAGTCAAGTGACTCTCCTAGTATCTTCCAAGATCCATCACATATTCTTCCTCCTCCATTATCACTTCCAACATTAGTTCCTTCCACTTCCACAACCATTTCTTCTTTCCCATCCCCTTTTATGGCCCAAGTATTCTCATCACTTCAAGTTCTATCAGCTATGGGGAAAATATTGGGTCACCCATTTCCTCTTCGCTTCCTTTAACACTTCCATTTTATTCAATCACAACCTTCTAGCATCATTCTATAAACTCCTATGGCTATTCCTTACATCCACACCATCCATCATTGCTACTTCTACTCAAATACAAGTTGGGGTTTCTAGTGATCTTGTTTTGACCAATGTTTCAGGTATTGGATCTGTTGCTCCATCTTCATCAACTTTAGCCATACCAAAATGGATGTTTAGGAAAACTCCCAAGAAAAAGAAGAAGGTTCCTCTGGGAGATGTTATAGATCTTAACATATTGGAGCATATGCCCAAGAGACAAGCCAAAAGACCAAGAACCATGTCAAGTCTGATGGTTAACCCATATGGAGAATGGGTGATAGAGGTTTCCACCCCTGTTGAGGGGAAAACTAAAGAAACAATCATAGCTGTGGATTACCAGGATTTCAAAATTCTCATTGGGGAAGGCTACTCATGAAGGATCCAAGAAATATGTGCACACTACTCTTGGGTCCCTTTTGGAGAAATATGAAAAAGATAAGGCCACCAAGGATGAGCTCAAAGCCAAGGTCGAGCAACTCACTACACTGTTGTGCTATGTAAAGTAACCCAACCCACTCCATCCAATGAAGTCTCAACTACTATGGCTATGACAATTTCATCCACAATCGATGATATTTCTTATCACGAACTCAAGAAGCTAGGCCAGAAAGGGAGATCAATGAGTGGATGGATGGAGAGAATTCTGCAGGAAGCCAATCCTTTAACTAAGGAAGCAGTTGATATATATAATGATCTCCACGTTGCAAAAACCACCATTTCCAAAATGGATGAGGCCTTTTCTGAAGATAATAATCATCTAAATTTAAATTTGGAAACATGGAGTGAGATTAGGGAGGAGGATCTTGACTTGCTTCTTCAGGAAGAGGTGATTGATGATGTCTCCAAATTATTTGAATATCTAAAAATCCATGGAATTCTAGGTGTCAAGTATTGTAGGATTTGATCAAGAAGTTGGAGGAAAAATAGAGTGGAAATCATGGATGCCCTGAATGACATCTCAGAAGAGTTTGATATTTCCAATTACAAATGATTCAATGAAAATATCGATGCTCTTCCTGAGGATCAGATTAAGTGAAATTTCAAGGATTTGGTGAAGCGTGATGATGAGGTCACCAAAACTTTTAATAGTGACTCCATTGACCAATTGGTCTTGTGCCAAAATTTCATAGGGAGACTAAAGAAAGTTATGAATAAACTTCAAATATTGCCAGCTAGGATCACAAAGGAAATTGAGACAATGGATGTAGTGAATCACTACGCATGTGGGCCTAGAGATGAAGAAATTCAGGGGATTATCAAGTGCTTCATTGAATACAAGCACTCGAATGGTCATGTGGGAAGGAGGACAGTAGAAACTTGTAGGTGAGGAAGGTGTAGCCGAACCAGGCCAAAGCTAAGTGGCCATGAAAGGACAAATCTAAGCTCTGGATTGGTCAAATTTATAGGGTTGACTGAGTCAAACCCTTGTAATTTTTTTTCTATTTTCATGGGAGCATGTTCCCTTAATATTAATGACATTTCTATTTTTAGTTAAATGTTAGTTAAGGGCCCAACTGTAATGGCTAAGCCTAAGAAGGCTTATAAATAGTTGAGTATAAGGGGTATTTGGAGACAGAATAGAGAGAACAATAGATATAGATTATTTTTGAGAGGAGTTACTCTTCAAGCTTGGAAGAGTGCTTTAGAGATTCTAAGAAACCTTTTAATTATATTCAGAGTTACACCTTGCTGTTGAAAATCTGATTTATTGTGTTGAATGGTTAATCAATGTTTACTTTGTGAATTTACAATTCCTTAGTGAGAGTGATTATCTTACCTTTATTTCAGGTTATCTATTTCATGTTGTTAAGGAATAATACTACTATATTTTATGTCAGTTGTGAAAATATTATTTTCCTTCTGTATTAATTTTATGTCATTATTATCCCTAGTTGCAGAAATAGATGTTTGATATATGCATGTGTGGTTTTCTCATGATAAATTAATTATGTGTCGAATATGATTTGATCTACCCTTATGATACACTCAAGTTTAACAAAGGAACGTATGCACCCTTGGTTTGTGGTATTTTTTACCCTTTCTAGTTGCGATAGGTGAAGGTGGTTAGTGAATTAAGCATACCTCCCACATTAACCCTTCCAGATGTTAAACACCACTTAATTTGGTGCATCACCACTTCTAGTATAGGTTTTATTTCCTTGCAAATATCTTTCCATAATCCCATGAAATGTTAGCATAGGAACTAGATAGCCATTTTATCTTGCATTAGAAGTAGTGTTGTGTTTACTTTAGGAAGAGGAAGTCGACATTCTTCTATGGAGGTTCACCTCAAGCCCAAGTCCCACAACTTGAGAGGTGATCCCATGTGTCCCAATCACACCCAACATGTCCTGTTCACATTTTGGCCATTCAGAAGGGTGCAGTGATTTGGTGACAACAAGATCTTGGAGTGATTTTGTAAGTATTCTCTTGAAAGTGCTAGGTATGGTGAACAAGTGCATAAGACTTGCTTATATAGGATTTTGTAGGTAAAGTTTTTCATTAAGGTAGACCTATAGGATATGAACTGATCCATAAAAGATATTAAATTTAAAAGTGATTATTGGGTGGCTGGGGTCAAAAATATTTACTTTAGACCAAACCGTTGGATGGTTTTCTCTTAGATGAACAATTCTATACAGGTAGGTGTTGGGATTATGTAAAGTTTGGGCAATGATTTCTGGGAGGAATCTACTACTATGGAAAAATTCAGTTAGTTATACAAGTGACATAATATTTTACATGAGGAAGCAATACATGTAATGGTAATGAGGATATGTGAATATGTGTGCAAGTCATGATTTAGGGTCAAAGCCAAAGTTGTCATTACCAAGTGATGATTTTCCAAATTTAGCTATCTATAATAACTCTCAGAGCTTCTAATTTGTATAATCTGGTATGGATCTCACATAATCTCATAATTGTGACCATTGTGATGACTTGATTACACCATGTTGTGTTATGGTCTTGCATAGAGGATTAGGACGCAAATAATATCACATGGGTATCTTGTTAATT
This sequence comes from Taxus chinensis, assembly GCA_019776745.2. Lineage (NCBI taxonomy): Eukaryota > Viridiplantae > Streptophyta > Pinopsida > Cupressales > Taxaceae > Taxus > Taxus chinensis. The sequence goes on from CM034146.1 coordinate 984,068,374, forward strand.
TGAGGAAATCATACAGTTGTATAATCATATCCACCCTTTTGTATAAAACATTTAATTTTAGTTAAAGAGGATATAGTCTAAGTATGTGGTTTTAAGGATTTATTCATTAGTGATCATTGTGTAGGTTTGAGGGAAGTCTAACATGATTGAGTCATCATGGAAACATTACAATGTTGTGTTTTGTAAGCCTATGGGAAAGTGTGTGTGTAAGAAATGCTAAATCCCTGATGATGAGTCTCCAATTGATGTCACCCTATTATTGAGTCAATACATCATTGATATAATATGTTGTCATTGTTAACATTTAATTGTGTAATTATTTATGTGACTTAACTAAAATAATCATTTCATTAGGACCCTTAACTATAAGTACATTGATTAGACTAATGTGCAAATGACACTTAGTCATGGTAAATGATAGACTAGCATGAAAAATAACATTTTGTAGTACAATTTTAATTTAAGGGAAATTTATATATGGAAACCTTTCTTCACATTGAAGTATTGTAGAATTTGATGATTGGGTGTAGAAATATCAAGCCAAATATGTGTTTTTTTAGTGATAGGGGGTGAGTATAGATGGATAAAGAAAATAAAAAATATAAACAAGATTTTATAAATTTTGTGATATTATATTTTGAAACCATTGATGTTGTGAATCACCATACACAATACATCCTCAACACAAGTTAATGTCGAGATATCAACCCAAATAAGAATTTATTTAAGTGATTGGGATTGATTACAAATCTAGAGATAGATAAATAAAATGTAAAATAGGATCAAGATCCAAAGTTCAATTATATTATGACCTTATCATGAATATGCATAATCCCATCCTATGATAAGATCTAATTTTGAAATTATTTTATTCTACTTTGAGATTCCACTTTCAAGTTTACATATAGTCAAGTATAATCCTATTACCAATTACTTGATAATCACAGCAAAATTGACTATAAAAAATGAAAATATAAGTCATGCTGCATCAATTTTCCACCATGATTGTAGGTTTATATGTTTTTAAATGAGACACCTTCATTACCCATGGTTGCCTTATTCTGTAGTCAGGTTCCAAGTATTTCATTGCACATGCACAAAATTTTCTTGACAAGACCACTTAAATGAAAAAAAATTCAATTTACACATGATTTTTATAGAGGAAATAATGAATCTTCTTAAAGCATACATAAAAACAAAAACAATCATAGAGTTTTGTGGACTCATTCCATGTCTTTATGTAGTCGCACATAATTGTTTCCCACAAACGAGTTGCGATAGATTATACATTTTCCACCAAAATATACTTTTATTTTATACAACACTATATGATTGAGGCATGAACATGTATGGTTTGCCTCATAATGTTAATTTTATTTAGGAGTTCCTTACCATGTTCTAACTATTGAGTTAAATTGACACACAACTATTTAAATTCACATATAAGAAGACAAAAATAATCAATCAAATACATGGATCACAAAACAATTATTTTTACATTGAATAAGTAGTTCACATACATATCTTTTTGTATGTCTGTGGAATGTAACTCTTTTATGGTTAAAGAGGAAGCAACGAGAGATTTGGTAGTGCAAGGTGGAATTATACCGAATTTCACACATCTCAACCTTGGGTAGGATCATCAAGGGTGTTATGTGTACCACTTGTTGGAAACACTATGTGTGTCTCATATAAAGGCTCAATTTCCTCTCCTCCCACCTCCCACCTTGAGTATCTCTTATTTTTTCATGTTCATTTCCGAGAATCATGACATGTATTTAAAATGACTCAATAAAAGTTGTGATCAACATAATATTTTATAATGTGCTTAATTAATAAGCTTTACTTCACAATTTTGATTTATTCATAACTTGAATAACAATGTATTTTATTTTATGTATCTTTAACCTATTTACTCCTTCAAAAATGTTTTATCATTAATATTTTTACATAATCTCATGGATAAAAAGTCAAATTTCTCTCCATGTAATTAGCTTCTACCCATAAGAGCATGAGGTTTATCTGTAATATAATCCTCAAGAAACAAATATTAGTCAAATATATGTGGATGTTGAATATGAATATATTCAATTTACCCCCCATGTAACACTATTAACATCACAAAACTAGCATTTAACTTACAATTCATCAACTACATCATTTACTTGATTTCTTAGTTTCAAAATACTAGAACGATAACCTTGATTATAACTAAAATAAATTCTATACAAAAAAATATTTCTAAATTAGGTCTCTCATCAATATATATTCTTAATATATCTGCTTGCATAATGTGCCCTAATGTTCCATGCCCAAATTTGCTCAGAAAATTTTTATTGCTTGATTTGGTGGTCTGCAATTTGATTTCTCCCAATTGAATACCTTCAAAATGCCCATAATATTATTGTTTTGCCCTAATTTGACAACAATCCAAGTTTCCCCCCTTTTTGTGCCCTAGTTTTTTCAAATGGTCGGGATGTGTCATTTTTCCTTTATCAAATCATGTAAAAAACTTGAAATTGATCGAATCCAAATATATGCAATTAATTTCCCAATCCCCAGGGTCGAAAACAATGTCAAAAAATGATTCAGTTGGTTTAAAATTAAAAAATCTACCATCCCTTGTTGAAAATTTCAAATTATAGGGCATCCTCTGTATTTTCCACATTTTGACGGTCATACGGGTGTTTTCTGCCCGTCAAATTCATCCTTTGCATACAAGGGCAACGTGGCGGGTTCCTATTGGCTGAGGATGGTCAGGAAATGTTTCTAACTTATCATTTTTTGAAATTTTGGCAAAATGGCACATTTTGACCCATTGCTCCGCTTTCTGCAAAGAAGTGCCTACGTGGCACATTGTGATTGGTTAGGGATTGGAGATGGTGGGTTGTCCTTTGAAATTTTCTCTTCATTTTGTAAAATTTTCAAAGTCAAATTTTGGCCCAAAGGCCCACAGTGAATGGGAAGAGGACACGTGGCACAAGGGGGCATGTGGATGGTGGAGGGAAGTTGGTGATTTTTTTGATGTTTTTGGCTCAAAGTGATAAGTCAAATTTTTGACCCAAAGGTCCTCAACCAATGAGAAGTGGACACGTGTCCAAAATGAAAAAATTCAAGCAAGGGGGCCGAAGGAGAATTTTGTGACATTTTGATCACTCCAATCTAGAGCCAACACGTGTCCCAAAAGGTGAGGAGGTGGAGGTTCGGGACCTCGGAAACTTTTTGAAATTTTACAAATTTTAGGCAAAACCTAAATTCAAAATTGAAGGCATGCCTCCTAGCCAATTCTGTGGAGGACATGTGGCAACTTTCAAAAGAGTCAAATGGAGAGTGCGGGCCTGCAGAGAATTTTGAAAATTTGCAATTTTGGCAGGGAGGTTTGAAGGAAGAATTGGAGGCCTGGACATGCATGAAAAATGGGAGGGTGCCACGTGGCGAGGAAGAGAGCGGGTGTTTGGGCCCGTGGAGAATTTTGAGAAAAATTTCCTTTTTTCAAAAAAGGAGAAAAATGGATAGAATTGGCCCGCATTTTCAATGGGGCCCACATATGGACACGTGGCGGGTCTAGGAGGAGAAGCAGGGAAATTTTAAAATTTTTTCAAAATTTTCAAAAAGGTTGCAAATGCAATTTTAAAGATGGGGCCCAATCTAATCATGTTTTGACACATGTCCCACTTATCCAGAGGTTAAAAAGGTAATTTTTGGCTTATGTTTGGGATCTCATCTGCCACGTGGAGGGCTGGTATTTAAAGTTATCCAAAATCAATGGCAACTGTGCATTCTTCCTTCTTGCCGCCATTGGAGCTCCAGGAAGCTTGAAATCATCATTTCTTCATCAAATTGCATCAAATTTTATATGATTTTGCATTGTCTTGGCCTTCTGAGAGTGCAATGGTGACTATTTTCATGACCTAATTCAGTGATCTATGGTGTTTTTGATACATTTTTACTTGGGCCCGATAAAAAATGTGAAAAGTGAAAATGAAAGGTTGCAGAGGTGAAATGATGAGGTGAAAAGGTGAAAAATGATTAGTAAAAGATGCTTGCATGCTTGAATGATAAAAACATGACCCTAGGGTGGATAATGATCTAAATTTTGTAATTATTTAAATTTTTTGGGCACACCTGGCATTCATCGAACATTTTTCTATTTGATGTCCCTTTCTGCAAATCATGAAGTTTTTGTAACAAATTTGATCCCATAAGCATATTCTTTGCTTGGGAAGCAAGACTCCAAGCTGGCATAGAGGTATATTATATTTTGGAAAATTTGTAAAGGGGGAGAAAAAGGACGTAGAATTTTCAAGGAAAATATTGAAAGAAATCCATTTCTCTAGAGAAAACCGCACTTGAGAACCATTTTTAATTCTCATCTTGTATCATATTTCATCATGTTGAGTTGGTTTCAGTTGTAAAGCCATCAACAAGCTCTGAGATTATTTTCATGACATTCCCGTGCTGATATATTTGATCAATTTTCTGGATTATCTGGTTTATTCTCTTGGCAAAGTTTGCATAAACTTATGTTTCAGAATGTTTTCAATTTGTGTTTCTTGCTCATGTTGCAATCTTGTGTTTAGGATCTCTTTGATCATACATGGTCTCATTTCTTGTTGATGGTTTGATGGCATCTGCAATCTTATATTTAGAAGAGTTTTCATCTGATAAAAGATAAACAGATTTAAAATCATTTTACTGTCCTTGAATCTTGAGATTGTTTGTAAACCTTTGGGGGTACCTTAGGTCATGATCAAGATAGGGATTTCTGGATACTTTGTTGGTATATTTACTTCAAGATTTTATAGCAGGTTGTCAAAGATTGTGTGGAAGAGTGTAGATCTGGGCCTCCATTTGTGCACATATCCTGGTTGAAGGAGTATTTTAAACCTTTTGAAGCATTCCTACTATTTAAGTGTTACAAATTTCTTGCAAAGGTCCTCAAAGAGTTTGGTAATCTCTGGTTGGTCTTGTCTAACATCTCCCAACAAAATTTCATTCAAAATAAACTAACCCTACCTTATACTACCCCTACATTGCATTGTGTGTTAACAAGAGAGCACAATCCATTTACAAAAAATGCACAAAGCAAATCAGGATAATACTATGTCTCTAGCAGCCTCAGCCTTGTTTTGAAACATTTCCATCATTTAGTAGTGACAACTCATTTGAGTTTGAATAATGGAGAATTGATCATGTTTTCCCAAGGCCCCTTCCATACAATATGAAAAATACAAGGATATCTCCACCTCCTTCACCAAACAAAGGCTACAATATAGGTTCTCTTGCCTTGGTTGATAGGCACAACCTAAAATAGTGAGGATCAAGATCAAAATCCTTCTGAGGTGCTACCCACTCCTTCAAATCTTGAGGTGCTAACAAGTCAGATAGATGTCTCCCAGCTACAAATGACATACAAATCATTTATCTGCCTCTGAGTGTCTTGTGCAAATCCATGATGCTGCTTGAGTTGTGAAGGAGATTAAGTTTGGGTACCAACACTAGAGTGGTGCCATTGCCAGGGACTTCTTGGAATTTCTTGGTGGTTTTGAAGTATTTGAGGGGTTTGAGCATTTGTGTATTCAAGTATTTGAGCTACTGCATTGTCAAGATATCATCCTATGTTTCAGATCTGCAAGTTTTAAAGCAAAGGTTTCAAGCTCAGTCTGCCCTTTTTCATTTCCCAGTAGTTTAGACACTTTTTATTGCATTATGTTTGGTTGATTTAAGAAGAAGAAGGTCTGGTTTATAAAGCCTTGCAAAGTTATCAGTATTAGCAAACATTTGACAAAATTACTTTAGTGCATTCTTGCACAACTGAGGTGAAATTCCTTAGTGGCGACTCCATGCTGATTTGAATTTGGAAATACCAGTGTCTTAAGCTTTCTGTCATTTATTTTTGTGTTGTTGATCTCTGCAAAACTGGAGGGAAGAAGATCTCTCTTCCTTAAAGACTCTGCTAAGAAATTGTTCTCAGATTTAAGAAATTCAGAGTTGGAAGGGAGAAGAGTTTGGAAGGTGGTTAAAGGTCAGACATCAGGAAAAGATATAGTCATTGGTGAGAGAGATCAGCCTTTGGTAGAGGACTATCACTCTTCTTCAAGTGATTCTGATTCAAGAAATCCTCTCATAAACTTGTTTGCCTCAGCTAGTGAAGGTCCTTCTACTGTACCTGGTAAGTTCCTTCTCCAATTTGCACCTCTGTGTTTTAATTCGAGTCAAACTTTCCAAGAAAATCAGCACTTAGAGGATACCAGTCTTGTGAATCACATTTTTGAGCCCCAAGGATATTGTACTCCTCACCAGCTTGTTTCACCTCCAAGATCACCCCCACCAAACAATATGGCTCAGCCTAGACCTCCATTTGTTGTTAACACCTTTGGTCCTATAAATTTTAGAGGAATGGATGGTTACCCAAATGCTGTCCCACAAGATGTCAGAAATAGGTTGCCAAAATTCCAGGGTAACAATGTTATTACTGGTGATCAGCATCTCAAACTTTTTGATAATATGATGGAATATTTTGAGATAGAGTTTGAAGATGTGTATATTAAGTTGTTTATTCATACACTAGAAGAAGATGCTAGGGATTGGTACAAGGCTCTACCTGATAACTCTATTGATTCATGGACTGAAATGAAAAATGCATTTAGGTTGCAATATGGAGACAGGACTGATCCTAGATTTCTTTTGTCTGAGTTTGAGAATATCAAGAAGAACCCTAATGAATCAGTCCATGACTTCAACACAAGGTTTAACAAAACTTTGAGAAGGCTTCCTGTTGGTTTGAGGCCTTGTGATGAATCATGTTTAATCAAATATACAGATGCATTTGATAAAAAGGCAGCCTATTACCTAAGAGACAAGAACCCAACCAATATAAGACAAGCTTTCACCATGGCACTTCAAATTGAGAACAATATCAAGGCTGTTGGGAAACCTCTTAAGAGAGATGGTGTAAAATTGATAAACCCTGAAAAACCTCAAGCTAGCAAAGGTGCTGATTTAGAAGAGGTTGTGAAGACTTTGGCAGGGGCTGTCAAAGAAATCTCATACAAGTTGGCAAGAGCTGAGAAGGGAATTGGGTAGACTTCACAAGGTCAGCCTAGGCAGCAGGCACAAGATAGATTTGGCAATCACCATAGGAATGAGCAGAGGTTTGATGACAAGGGTAAAGGGCCTGTTGGATCTGCAAATAGACAACCCCAAACACGTGAAAATAGATTGGTTCCTGACCCTCTAACTGCCAGGGTTGCTGCTGTTGATGAAGTTGACTGATATGGATTGGTGTGATAGATGTTTTCTTCCTCATCCTCCATGTGAAGTGGACCAACAAGTTGATGAAGCTGATAATGAGGATGGAACTGATGATGATATTTGCATGGTGGGTTGTTCTTCAAGCTCACAAGGAGGAGCAACATCTACTGAAGTAATAAGTGCTAGGACTGCTGCTACCTTTTGGGATTGCATCAAGTGGGTACAAGTCTTTCTCCCCCCTCATGCTCTTGAAGTTGATGTAGTGCAAGCTTTTGAAATTCCTAACAATGACTTTGAATACTTGAGAGCTTTGATGATTAAGAAGTATGATGGTGGTATCCCTTCGGAGGAAGATAGACAATTGTTGATGAATGTTGTTGTAACTCAAGAAAAGGACTATAACACTAGAAGAAAAGTTGTTAAGGGAGTTGGGCCTCAAGCCAAAACTAAAACACCCTTGCTCACAAGCATTCCAAAGGATGCTCCTAGGAAAGAAACACTTGCTAAAGGTTCTGCTGTCCCAAACAAAAATTGTAGTCCTTCTCATGCCCAGGCTGCTAGGAATACTTCTCCATCTGATGAACCTTCTTGTTTCCCTTCCAATGTTGTCTTACCAAAGAATGTTCCATATGATATTTCCCAAGTATTGAGCCAAATTAAAGTGAGTGTTCCAATTATTGAGTTGCTTAGAATTCCTGAGCATAAGAAGAGAGCATTTGAGTACTTGGGATTGAAAGAAGAGAAGATTACCCCAAGCAGAAATGTAAATGTTGTTGAGACTCCTCTTCAAATCATTGCTGGCCTTGAAACACCACCAGTAGTGGAAGATCTTGGAGAGGCACCTGAGGTATATTTGGGGACATCCTTGGTTGATTCCCAATTGAATGTTGATCCATTCTTTACAACTTTGCTCATAAAAGATAGACTACTTCACAATTGTATGTTTGATTCTGGTGCATCATGTAATGTCATGCCTCTAGAAGTCATGAATGAGTTGGATATCAAGGTGACAACTACCTATGGGAAGTGTACTACCATGGATTCAAGGGAAGTGCCAGTGGTTGGTTGTGTGAAGGGTTTAGTAGTGCAACTTGCAGCCTATCCGGGTAAGAATTTGAAACTGGATGTTGTAATTGTTGACTACCCTACCAAATGGGGTATGCTTTTGTCAAGAAAATGGGCTGCAAGTGTTGGTGGTAGTGTTCAGATGGACATGTCTTTTTCCACCATTCCCATTGAGGGCAAGCCTTGTCAAACTCTATGGTGAAAAGAAAATGTTGCACTTGATTGAAGATCCCAACAATGCTTCCTATGAAGTGTTATTTGCTGATGTAGATGCTGAACAATTTCATTGGCTTTGCTGATGGAAAAGAACACAAGATGGATAGATCAAAGTTCCTTGATATGGTAGGTTCTCCTTGGACCTTGCTATTTGATGGAGCTTGCTCCAAATTTGGAAATGGTGCTGGTATAGTTCTGCTTTCTCCTAGTTTAGAAGAGTATGTTTTTTCCTTCAAACTTAATTTTGAATGCACTAACAATGTTGCTGAGTATGAGGCATTGCTGTTGGGGTTAAGAATTGCATGGAAGTATGGAGTAAGAGATATTGTTGCAAAAGGAGACTCAGAGCTGGTTGTCAAACAAATAAGAAAATTGTATGCTACAAAAAATCAGCGTATGAAACAATATAAGCATGTAGTTTGGGATCTAATTGAAATGTTTGATTCCTTTAACATTGTTTACCATGACAGAGGTCTTAATGCTGCTGCTGATAAGTTGGCAGTGCTGGGTTCTAGATTTGAAAATTGCACCATTTCACCTTATTGTGAATACAACATTGAAGTCCTGACTAGGCCAGTTGTCCCTGATAATGTGAAACATTGGCAAGTCTTTAACAATGATGCTCAAGTGCTCAGGTTCTTACAAAACCAAGGTGAGTTTGTAAATCAGAATATTGATTGGGAACCAATGGTATGCATGACTGAAGGAAGAGAAACTTTGTTTGGAAAAGATATCATCCAATTGAAAACAAACACCATTCCTAGAGGTCTTGTTGCACTTGAGTCAAATTTTAACAATGTTGATTGCATCATAAATAGAAAGATGTCTGCTTCAAGGGATGTGGAAGAGCATGACTTGGGAACAAAGGACAAACCAAGGAAGGTTTGGTTGGGCAGCAATCTAAGCAAAGAAGAAAAACAGTCCTATGCCCAACTCTTGAAAAAATATCAAGACTGCCTTGCTTGGTCCTATTCAGAGCTGAAAGCATATAGAGAAGATTTATTTCAGCATGAGATCCCTCTTGAAGAAAATTCCAAACCATTCAGATAGAGGAAAAGGCCTATTAATCCACTTCTCTCCATGAAAATGCAAGAAGAGTTAAAGAAGTTGAGAGATGGAGGTATTATTCAGCCTACTAGATATTCATCTTGGGTTGCAAACCTTGTGCCAGTTAGAAAGAAGAATGGAGACATCAGAATTTGTGTGGATTTTAGAAATCTAAATAAAGGCATCCATGAAGGACAACTATCCCTTGCCAAATATGGAAAATATGTTGCAGCTTGTGACAGGGTCAGAATTGCTTTCTACTTTGGATGGTTTCTCCAGATACAATCAAGTGGTTGTCAAAGAATCAGAAAGACTTAAGACAACCTTCACTACTCCTTGGGGGACTTATGTTTTTGTTAGGATGCCCTTTGGATTGATGAATGTTGGTGCCACTTTTCAAAGGAGCAATGGATGTTGCTTTTGCTGGTTACATCAATGAGTTCATTGTAGTTTACCAAGATGATGTGACTGTGTTTTCAAGGCAGCGAGGTGATCATTTGCAACACTTGGAGAAGATGCTGATCAGATGTAGGGAGTATGGAATTTCTCTTAATCCAAAGAAGTGTCATTTTGGCATGCAAAAGGCCAAGTTGCTTGGACATATTGTATCTAAAGATGGTGTTATGATAGACCCTGAGAGAGTGGAAGCAATCAACAAAGTACCTATCCCAAGAACCAAGAAAGGCATCCAATCTTTCTTTGGCCAAATCAATTTTATTAGAAGGTTTGTTTCCAATTTTGCTGAGCTAACTCTTCCAATCACAAGCATGTTAAAAAAGGATCAAGTTATCAGGTGGGAGAAGGCTGCCATTCAAGATTTTGAAGGAATAAAGGATGCACTTAAGCATGCACCTGTTTTAGCAGCTCCAAACTATAAGAGGCCTTTCCAAATCTTTTCCTTTGCCTCTGAATATACCATTGCTTCTGTTTTGTTACAAAAGGATGAGAATGGGGCTGAGAGGCCTATTTCCTTCTTTAGCAAGGCTTTACAAGTAGCTGAATTGAAGTATACAATCATGGAAAAACAAGCATTTGCCTTGGTGAAAGCAAAAAAGATTTTCAGGCCTTATATATTGAGCTCAAAAGTTGTTGCTTATGTTCCCCACACCATGGTGAAAGACATCTTATCAGAGATGGAGATCTCAAGAAAAAGATGTAGATGGGTGAAAAAATTGCAAGAGTATGATATGGATATCCAAACCACAAAGTTAGTAAGAGGTTTGGGTCTTGCTAAGCTCATGGCTGAGAGCAACTTGCAAAATGTAGAAGTGAATCAGCTAGAGGAAGAAAGGGCAGATCTTCTTGAGAAATTGATGAGTTCTGAATGGTACAAAGATGTGATCTTCTACCTCAGGCACCTATGCTGTCCTAGTCACTTGAATAAAAATTAGAAAAGAGCCCTCAAGCTGGCTTCTCAAAATATATCATAACAAACCTTGGGCTGGCTTGGAAGAACCCTGAAGGTGTCCTCTTGAAATGCATAACTGAAGATGAAGCTCCCAAGAATAGTTGCTGATTTCCATGGGGGAGTTTGTGGAGGAAATTTTGCTGGGAGGGTGACAACACATAAGATTTTGAGAGCTGGTTATTGGTGGCCTACTCTTTTTAAAGATGCAACCCAGCTGGTTAGAAAGTGTGATAGTTGCCAACGTTTCTCTGGAAGACTGAAAGCTTCAGGCTCCCTTCCTTTGCAGCCTGTATCAATTGAAGCCCCTTTCAAACAATGGGGAATGGACTTCATTGGTGAGATTTCAGATCCTTCTAGTGCTGGTCATAAGTGGATTCTTGTAGCCACTGATTATTTTACAAAGTGGGTTGAAGCAATTCCATCTAAGAAGGCAACACACCAAGTGGTAATGGATTTCTTGTTGGATCATATCATATGTAGATTTGGAGTTCCAGTTAAGATTGTATCTGATAATGCCATGTGCTTTAGAGCCAAACCTTTAATGGCAATGTGCAATGAATATGGGATAAATCTGACTTATTCTTCAAACTACAACCCCCAAGGGAATGGACAAGCTGAGTCCAGTAATAAGAACTTTCTCAAGATCATTAGAAGGACCTTGGAAATGAACAAGAAGAAGTGGGGAGAACAATTGAAGTTTTTAGTTTGGGCTGATAGAATAACTCCTAAAAGAGCAACTGGTAAAAGCCCGTTTGAATTGGTGTATGGAACTCAGGCTTTGCTGCCCTTACACCTGCAATTATCTTCATTTCAGTTTTCCCAATAGTTGGAGGATCAAGAGCATGGCCCATATGAATCAAGGATCAATCAAATTATTGAGCTTGATGAGGAAAGAAGAGCATCCCATCAGAGGCATATCAGATTTAGAGAGAAATTGAAGAAGTTGTTTGACAAGAAGGTTACTCCTAGAGCCTTCAATGTTGGAGATCTGGTTTTGCTGTGGGATAGTAGGCATGAAGACAAGGGAAAACATGGCAAATTTTGATGCATTATGGATGGGCCCTTATGCCATTGACATCAGAATTGGTGAACATACCTTTTTTCTCAAAGATCTAGATGGGGAATTGTTGGAGCTGCCTGTTAATGGCAGACATTTAAAACATTTCTTGGATTAAATCCCCAAATTGAGGTATGCACAAATTGTACATTTGTATAGTCCTTGTTCTTGCTTTGTTTTTTGCTATTGGTTGGTGTGTGGTTTTCCCTTTTGTCCTTGGTAGCCATTCTGGTGGTTTTCTCGGTCTCATTTTTGGTGGTAATTCTAGTTTTTTGGGCTGCCTTATTTTTGACTCCTTGCCCAATGGTTTTTTGGCACTTGGTCTACATTTTGTCCTTGTGGCACTCACTGGGAGTGCCCATCCCCAAGAAAGAGCCAATGTTGGTGCTAATTCTCAGTTTGCATAATGTGCCCTAATGTTCCATGTCCAAATTTTCTCACAAATGTTTTATTGTTTGATTTGGTGATCTGCAATTCGATCTTCCCAATTGAATGCTTTGAAAATGCCCAAGATCTTATTGTTTTTCCCTATTTAAAACAATAATCCAAGTTTCCCCCTTTTTGTGCCCTAGTTTTTTCAAATGGTCAGGTTGTGTCATTTTTCCTTTGTCAAATCATGCAAAAACTTGAAATTGATCGAATCTGAATTGTTTGCAATTAATTTCCCAATCCCAGGTTGAAAACAATGTCAAATCATGATTCATTGGTTTAAAATAAAAAAAAATCCTCCCTTGTCAAAAATTTGATTTCTAGGGCATCCTCTATATTTTCCACGTTTTGACGGTTAGACGGGCGTTTTCTTCCCTGTCAAATTCATCCTCTGCATACAAGGGCAACGTGGTGGGTTCCTATTGGCCGAGGATGGTCAGGAAATGTTTCTAACTTATTATTTTGAAACTTTTGGCAAAATGGCACATTTTGGCTCACTTTCTGCAAAGAGTGCCTACGTGGCACATTGTGATTGGTCAGAGGATTGGCGGGTTGTCCTTATGAAATTTGGCTTTCATTTTGCAAAATTTTCAAAGTCAATTTTGGCCCGAAGGCATGCAGTGAATGGGAAGAGGACACGTGGCACAGAGGACATGTGGGTGGAGGAGGGAGTTGGTGATTTTTTTGTGTTTTTGGCTCAAAGTGTTAAGGGAAATTTTTGACCCGAAGGCCCTCACCAATGAGAAGTGGACACGTGTCCAAGAAATGCAAAAAGTCAAGCAAGGGGGCTGAAGGAGGTTTTTTGTGATGATTTTGAATCCAGAGCCAAACTTCAAATGGTAGCGGGGCTTGGGGAGGTTTGAGATTTTTTGCCTTTGGAGGAAAAATCTCAAATTTTGGGCCGAAGCTTTAGGACCAAATAAGCTAAAAAAACACATGTGTCCAATTTGTGGAAAACGGTATTTTGGGGAGTGCGGGCCCGGGGAGAATTTTGAAACTTTTGCAAATTTGGCAGGGAGGTTTAAAGGAAGAATTGGAGGCCTAGACCCATATCGAATGGAGAGCGCCACGTGGCAGGGAAGAGAGTGGGATGTTCGGGCCCTGCAGAGAATTTTGAGAAAAATTTCCTTTTTTCAAAAAAGGAGCAAAATGGATAGAATTGGCCCGTGTTTTCAATGGGGCCCACATATGGACATGTGGCGGGTCCAAGGGGAGAAGCGGGGAAATTTTGCAAAATTTTCCAAAATTAAAAAAGGTCACAAATGTAATTTTAAAGATGGGATCCCAATCCAATGGTGTTTTGACACGTGTCCCACTTATCCAAAGTCAAAAAAGGTAATTTTGGGCTTATGTTTGGGATCTCATCTGCCACGTGGAGGATGGTATTTAAAGTTATCCAAAATCGATGACAACTGTGCATTCTTCCTTCTTGCCACCATTGGAGCTCTAGGAAGCTTGGATTCATCATTTCTTCATCAAATTTCATCAAATTTTATATGATTCTACATCGTCTTGGCCTTCTGAGTGCATTGGCACATTTTTATGACCTAATTCCTTGATCTATGGTGTTTTTGATAATTTTTTCTCAGGCCCGATAAAAAACGTGAAAGATGAAAATAAAAAATTGCAGAGGTGAAATGATGAGGTGAAAAGGTGAAAAATGATTAGTAAAAGATGCTTGCATGCCTGAATGATAAAAACGTGACCCTGGGGTGGATAATGATCCAAATTATGTAATGATTTAAATTTTTGGGCATACCTGGCATTCATCGACCATTTTTCTATTTGCTGTCCCTTTCTGTAAATCATGAAGTTTTTGTAACAAATTTGATCCCATAAGCATATTCTTTTCTTGGGAAGTAAGACTCCAAGCTGGCATAGAGTATATATCATATTTTTGGAGAATTTTGTAAGGAGGAGAAAAAGGATGAGTAGAATTTTCAAGGAAAAAACTGAAAGAAGCCCATTTCTCTGGAGAAAACCGCTTGAGAGCCATTTTCAATTCCTATTTTGCATCAGATTTTATCATGTTGAGTTGGTTTCAGTTGTAAAGCCATCAACAAGCTCTGAGATTGTTCTCATGACATTCCCCTGCTGATATATTTGATCATTTTTTGATTATCTGGTTTATTCTCTTGGCAAAGTTTGCATATACTTATGTTTCAGAATGTTTTCAATTTGTGTTTCTTGCTCATGTTGCAATCTTGTGTTTAGGATCTCTTTGATCATACATGGTCTCATTTCTTGTTGATGGTTTGATGACATCTACAATCTTATATCCAGAAGAGCCTTCATCTGATAAAAGATAAACAAATTTAAAATCATTTTACTGTCCTTGAATCTTGAGATTGTTTGTAAACCTTTGGGGGTACCTTAGGTCATGATCAAATAGGGATTTCTGGATACTTTGTTGGTATATTTGCTTCAAGATTTTGTAGTAGGTTGTCAAATATTGTGTGGAAGAGTGCAGATCTGGGCCTCCATTTGTGCACATATCCTGGTTGAAGGAGTATTTTAAACCTTTTGAAGCATTCCTACTGTTTAAGTGTTACAAATTTCTTGCAAAGGTCCTCAAAGAGTTTGGTAATCTCTGGTTGGTCTTGTCTAACATCTCCCAACAAAATTTCATTCAAAATAACTAACCCTACCTTATACTACCCCTACATTGCATTGTGTGTTAACAAGAGAATATAATCCATTTACAAAAAATGCACAAAGCAAATCAGGATAATACTATGTCTCTAGCAGCCTCAGCCTTGTTTTGAAAACATTTCCATCATTTAGTAGTGACAACTCTTTTGAGTTTGAATAATGGAGAATTGATCATGTTTTCCCAAGGCCCCTTCCATACAATATGCAAAATACAAGGATATCTCCACCTCCTTCACCAAACAAAGGCTGCAATATAGGTTCTCTTGCCTTGGTTGATAGGCACAACCTAAAATAGTGAGGATCAGATCAAAATCCTTCTAAGGTGCTACCCACTCCTTAAAATCTTGAGTGCTAACAAGTCAGATAGATGTCTCCCCAGCTACAAATGACATACAAATCATTTATCTTGCCTCTGTGTGTCTTGTGCAAATCCATGATGTTGCTTGAGTTGTGAAGGAGATTAAGTTTGGGTACCAAAATGAAATATTTATTTAAAAAATGAATGAGATATCTCAAAATAAGATGACTTAATATTAGATGGGAAAACATGTCTCACTTTGTTAACGTATCAACCACAACTAAGATAAAATCACAACCTTAACAATTTTGGGGTAAATCAGTGACAAACTCCATATGTATTCTCATTTCCAATCATGGGTTGAAAAATGTTGTAATTAACTAAGTTTCTTTGTTATATTTTTTTACCTATTGAAAATTTAATCTTTGTTGTATATAATTTACAAATGTCATGTTTCGTTTAAGACCAAAATAAGTTTCTCTTAATTGACAATTTTTTTGGAAACCAAGATTCCCAAAAATAGGTATAACATGAGAATACCTCAATATTTTTCACATTTGTAGACAAAAAATCTATGTACTTGTGAACATTTATAGTTTCTAAAGCATAATAATGTTATACATGATTCCTACGTAAGAAAACTAGTGGTTTACAACTCCTTTTGATCTCTTGATTGCTTTATCTATTGCACTTTACTATCTTTACACATCTTACAACTCTATCGACACTTGACTGATTTATCTTTTAATGACCTTGGAAACTAGCACCCAACTAAGACATAAGCACCAAAGTGCTCCTATCCCTCTTGGGTGCTCCTTCCCTTTTTTATCTTATTCTTACTCTTTTGGGTTCTTTTTATTTTTGGTCACCTTTTAAAACTTTGGGTCAGCCTTTTAGTTGTCAATTACAAAATTCGAACAAAACAATCATATATATACTTAGTTACTTCTCTCAAATAAGGGACCAAGTATCATAATCATTATCTGTCATCACCTAAGTTGCACAAAGGCACATGAGAGTTACAAGGAATACATTTAGCACATCCATACAAGGGACAAGGTTTGCATTATCTTGCATACACAACATAGGAGGGGATTTCATTCTATTCCATCACACACATTCTACATACTTGGTACAATCTACATCTAGCCCGCTATCATCATGAAACTTGCACAAGGGCAACCTAGGGAATCATTTAACACATAAATACAGAGAACTACATGAAGTATGAGATGTAGTGCAACACTCGGTCATAGGTTCACTCTTCGGGTGACCACTGAGGTCAGTAAGACTCCACATTCTACATTTTTTTATTATATTTGATGTGTAGGTAGTTATCTATTTTACAGGTTACGGGTGTGATAAAAACCCTAACAATGAATTCAAAGCAATAAGGAATGAGTAACAAAGGATATATTCCAACCTAGAAAGAATCAAAACCTGAGTATATATGGGTGCCCAACTCAGTCACTGGCATCTGGGGAACTCTTGTCCTCCAATGGGAACTTTTATCTTGTGTATTTATAGGGTTTTTAACCCTCATTGAGTCTTGACAAATTTTTTTCCAGTATGTTCCAGTAGATACTCAGGCTAGGTCACTCCCAGGTCTCGCATAATCAACTAAGTCATCCTCCCCTCTCATTTGCTTATGGTTTTACATTTTTGAATGCTTATTTCTTGTACGTACTATACATAATTATCAAAATATCATTTTTCATAGTAGTTACTTTGAAATAAAGGTTTAATTCAATTTATATTACATCATTTGGTTAACCCATTCACTCGAACTCTACCTTGCTTTAAGGCATTCTTATGATCTTATTCCATGGCTAAGACTTATAAACCCTTTATCGATGAAGATCGTAATGATCTACAGGCTCATATTGTTGAAAACCCTCAAGAGTTAGATATATTATTATTCTCTGCACGTGATGAGGCCACATGGTTAGTTGAGCTCAATCCCCCAGTATCCAATGATACTTTTGTTTCTATTGTGACACTTCCTCCTCATGCCGCCACCACTCTTCCATCTACATCTAATGTCCTGATTTCTATGCCTACTCCTACAAATCACTTTACCATCCCTATTACTTCTCACACTTGATACACCTCCTCTTTAAGAACTCCAGACCTAGCTTCATTATACCATGATTTAGAAACCTAAATTCACCAATTACAAAAAAACCTCTTCATCCTTCTCCCCATCTCTATATTCCTCATTCCTCCTTCATATCCCTTTCGCACCCACCATCTCCTCTTATCTGCTTCCTCCTAATTTTTTCATACCTAAATTTCGTATGTTCTATGGCCAGGACGACCCTCAGGAATACCTTCGCTCCTTCCATTTTTCCTATCTTGACTATGTTGATGAAGTTACATTGTTGGCTAAATTTTTTCCTCAAAGCTTAAATGACATTGTTATGCATTGGTTCTATGATCTACTTGTCCACTTGGTAACATATTTTACAACTCTAGATGATGTATTCCTTGCTCATTTTTCTATAAATACCGACACTAAGATCTCCTATGCATAATTAGCTAAAATAAAATAAGGATCTAGTGAACATCTTGCAGACTATGTCTCACATTATAAGAACAACCTTTCCAAAATGATCAATGTTCTAGCTAATTTGGAATTACAAGATATATTCATTCAAAGTATTTTTCCTCCACTCCAAGAGAGTGTCATTTTTGAGACTTCTCCTTCCTTTGATCAATTGTGCCACACACTCAAATTGTGTGAAAACAAGCTAGTATCTATGGGTAAATTAAAGTATTATGATATTTATTCCTCCTCATCTTCCAACCAGTTTCATAATAAATTTGTGTTTAAACCACCTCCCAAGCCCACTGACGTTAAAAATACTGTCAAAGTTGTTTCTCCACCAGCCATGATCCAATTACAATCCACGAGACACACCTTTAAAAAGTTACCTTACACACCTCAATTCTTATTACTGCAACTCATTAAAATTAATCTAATTAATATCCCTCCACCGCTCAATCTCCATCCTTCTCAACCACATGGTTGTAACTACAATGAAAATACACAATGTGATTATCACCAATGCAATGGGAATTCTACTGCTTGTTGTTTTAGGCTTAAACATATCATTCAATATCTCATCGATGATAATGCAATCGAGATCCCAAAGCCCTCTACTTCTAAACTGGTCAATGATAATCAAAATCTTAAAATCTTTAATGACCCATTACTAAAACATGAAAAACCAACTACTAATTCATCTGGAAATCATGCATATCATGTTTTTCCCCCCTTCATCGGGACCACTTGATTTTATCATTGTTATTGCTGACATTCCACCACCAATTATTACATTTTCGAATCATGATTATCATGCTACATTTTCCTCTGATTCACTACTTATTAATTCTTCTATTGGTACTCACATAGTCAATAATTATGGTTCATCCCTTGGCCCTTTCCAATGCATGCTATGTGGAACTCCTATTAGCTATCAACTTTCTAAATTCACAAATCATGTTTCTAGACCCTAATTCTTATGGACACGTCCTCCTTACCATTACTATTGGGTCCCTTACTATACCAACATCATTCCTTGTTATATCTAAAATCAAGGGCTATACATGGTCTTAGGTCTCCCTTGGCTCTGTGCTACCCAAGATATTCCTTCCATGTTCCATTTATGCCTTAAATTCATTCAAAATAAGAAAGTTTTCACCATCAAAGGTATTCTAACACTACATCATTACCTCGGCCCACTCTTTCCTCTATTTCAGCACTAGTCATGGTATCTAGGCCTCCTACACCTCTCAAGTCTAAATCTATCTCTACACTTAGCTCTCCCATAGTACACAACCCATGTCATGAACTTGTCATCCTCACTGGTCCATGAGTCCACCTCATCGACATAAGTCCCCTAATTAGGAAAACCCTTCATATAGGTGTTATCCACCTCCTTTACCACATTGGTCTCCCTCACATACAATTATATACTCTCCTACACCACCAGTTCTAGACCATGGTCACATTCCCTCTCTTTCTTGGATACCAGATAAGATGCCCTCGTTCTTCGCTATTGTCGGATAACCTTATATCACTCACACACTTGGGTGTATCATACTTTCTCCTCCCCTTTATCACTATTTTTTGTCTCTATTAGCTTATTTACTACACTTCATGCTCTATGCTTCCTGTCTACCTTTCTAAGTAGTATCAAATATCTAGTACACACACCATACCATCATTACCCTATGATGCAATCTTGTTATATGGTTCATGTTTTAATGTTGAGGGTGTAATTCCTCCATGAACCCAACTTGTCACACCTTAGCTACTCACGATCTGTGCTTCATGTTTATCTTTTTGAGCATCACCACATCTCTGGTAAACATAGTTTACCTTCATTACCTGATGATGCACTCTTGTTATATGGTTCATACTTGGCTATTGAGGGAGCATTCCTAAATGAACATCATCTCACACACATATGCTAGGTGGAAACACAACCCCTCTCATATACACATCTTGCATATTGCAGCACACCATCACTTTCACAATCACTTGTACATATTGGTTGTATTTACTCTTGTTAGTTTATACTATTTATATATTACGCTTTTTTTCCTATGCTAGATGTATTTTTAGTATGTCCTTATATTTTTCTATACACATGTGCATTCACGTGGTATCTTGAGATGGATGTAGGAATTTTATAGATTCTTACATGATGCATGATGTTTGACACTGCTCTTTATGTAACAACCTCATTTTAGAACAATAGAACAAGAATTTTTTTTTTTGAAAAGTGATTTCTAGTTCTAAATACATAATTTAGAACTCACAGATCATAACAATAATTATTATAACAGATAGCCATATGCAGCTGTAATGACTCAGTGTACCACCGATCTATTCATTCCATGACTCAGTGAACTACCGATCTATTCATGGGTATCATAGAGTTGGCGTTTTTATCTGAACACTTCACTCTTGCAGTTCTCTTCCATAATCCGGGATTTCAGAATGCTCTGTCCAAGGAACCTATCTGAATAATTGTTACCATCATTCATTGGCATCATGTCCCCTAGACTAGGTGACATAGGACAACGCAATCAGCAACTTGCGATACTTTGGCCAAAGATTTGAAACATACTGTTCGTGTCTCTTATTCCTTGAGGGCATGCTCATCAATCTGGAATACATCCTTCACCCCACTCCGATGTTATATAGAACATATTATACTGATTTCTGTCAGTCTCCCCTGTCCCAAGTTTTCTCTTAGGAACGGGTTAACATCATACTCATGTTATAAGGATGCTCTTGAAGACTAGGGGTAAGCTGACATACTGGGTCACCCACTGTTACCCCGTGTGTCAAGGTACCCCGAGTCTCAAAGAGGCTACCTCATAGCATGTCTATGGTCCTAACTGGTCCCAAGGAAAAATCTTGTTCGAGTTTCAGGTGTAAATCTTAACGATCAATGCAAAAGGGTGTTGCCATAAGTCACCTGCATTGTTGTATCCTCGAGAAGATCCTAATCTTCTCGAAGGTACAACCTTGTAGTTGACATGTGTCAACATCCTATAATACTGCCTCAGGAAGATTTACATAACTTCAAAAAGTTACTTAAGTTGAGTTGAATTAGAATTAAAGGCCCTCCTAACTGGGTAGTCTTTTCCCAACCCAGAATTTCACACCTTAGAGTTGTCTTACGTAGTTAAGTTCAATTTCACAGAGAGAAGTTTAATAAGATTTGAGACCTCATTAAGGTGTCCATCGGTTCCTAATAATCTTATTCCTCAAAATTGGGCAATATCCCTAAGTTCTCTCATAAGGAAGCTAACTAAACCCATAAGGGTTTATATCATCTCTGAAGACTGAAATATATCTGACTTATTGTTATTAAGACACGGTGATTTAAAACCATCAATTACGTTGCCTTGACTTTGATCATTGTTAGGGAGTAATAGATTACTCTTCCAGTTATAGCTACATATCAGGGCGTAGTTTAATCTTAACTTCCCAAAAAGGTAGTGGACTAATTTCCAATTTAGCCTTATTCATAATATAAAGGAATTTACTATTCATTCATGAAGTATTCAGCCACATAATTTTTACAAGGCTTACTTAGGGATTCCAACTAGCTCCCATGGCATAATAATAAAAATGCACTCTCATTCATTCCAACACAAGAAGTTCAATTCAACAAATAAAAAAAATGCAGCCACATAGGTAACAATTTCCCCTTTTTATTTCCAAGCCATACAATTACAACTTATGCACTTTGACATATTTGATACAATAATCAACAGCAAAAGAATAATTTTCTTCCTATAGTACAATTAGAGAAATCAAGTTGGAATTCATCATAAAAACTAGATTAAACAATCTGAGCATCATATCAAATCTGCGTGCCTTTACCACTTACGATGACCATCTGCAAAAATTGCTAACACAGGTCAGTTTAGTGAACTGAGCATGATAAGCACTAATTCTTAAAACAATTGCATTCCACCAATTGTTTCCATTAAACAACTTGTTTAAATTAAATCATTTCATCTAATCCATTAACATGAAGCACGTTATTTATCTTTCTAATATTCTAATATTACTTTAAAACATAACTCATATTATAGCTGCCATTTAAACTTAAATCCTTTCAAATGATTCATATTACACAATAGAATAAGAAGAACAAAATGAATCAAAAATACCTAGCCACCTGAAACCAAGGGCAGTATCCATCCTAATAAAATTTCTTCATAAAAGAAATGAAATCTTACCAACACATGTAACCAACAGATTTGCATTAAATAATTCAAACAAAGATAGATTATAACCTCAAGAAAATTCAACTGATGGGTTTTCCTTTATACTTTATGTATAATTTCATAGATATTGATTAGTTTACCAACTATTAGTACAATACTACTTTCATACAAGTAGATAACTGAATTATTCAAACAGAGTAATAATATAGCCAAAGATAAGGAAAAGAGACTTCTATCCAGATACAACGCTTGCCACTCTCTCCACATATTTTAATAATCTATTCATCTCATGACCATGCTGAAAGATGCATATAGACATTCTAAAGAAGGAAGCATTCATAATTTCCAGAAAGTGAGAGAATACTTTCATATTCCAAAGATTCTATATCAAAATATAATTTACAACTTAAGAGAAAGAACAGAGGAATTCAGATCTCCATTTCCAACACGTTTAGGACTGTACCACCTTTCTAGGAGTAATGCATATACAATCAATCTTGGAATTCAATTAGAGTAGAAGAGAAAGCAAGAAAATCAACACCCAAGTTTACCATTAGCTCCAATCTGGTAGAACTATTTAAAAGGTCACCCTAAGATCCCAAGGGTCTTGCAATTGCACATTAACAAAAGCCAAAAATTGCTATATATGAAATACATATACGTTCAAATATCAGTCCACAATCCTGATCCAAATAAAACAGTCTACCCTTCCAAATACAAAACCTAATTTCCATTCATACAGATCCAGGATTACCCACACGTTGCTAGGGAACAGAGTTCCTCAAGGAAAGATTTCTCTCGGTCAGGCTGCGTTCCCATTAACCAAGTAAAGTCGAAAAGAAACAATAGCTTCACTGATATTCATCACATACAGAACCCATAATCATTGACCATCCAAACCCTTTCCAACAGAGGTATAGGATTGTATTCAACATATTTCTTACGCATGCGACTAAACCAGTCAAGCTCAATAGAAGGAACTACAGTTTCATCACAATCCAACTATATATTCACCTGAAGCTTTCAAGCAATAAAAGAGTTCATACAACCAAGCAATAATCAATAAACCAACCAAATTAGACACAACAATTCTTTTCGTGTCATTCTTCAAACATGAAATCATCTAACACAATGTCTAACATGGTACAGTTAGGAAACTCATTACCTTAGATGAACAAGAGACAAGGAAACAACATATACAGAAGTCGAACCCATATGTAATCATAGCAAACACTTCTATAGAAGTCAAACCCATAATGTAATCACAAAAAACACTTCTACAGAAGTCGAACCCATAATGTAATCACATCAAACACTTCTACAGAAGTCCAACCCATAATGTAATCACAACAAGGAGAGAAGATAAAAGAAGTAGATTTCAATAGGGTCCACATATAACCAGGGATTCCCAAATCATCAAGAAAGAAGAAAACCAATACATTTCTACCAGCCAGGCCGACTATACAAAATCATCTGAACAGAGTTGTTCTAATGAAAGTATTTAAAGGAAAGCAAGATTTTTTAAAAGTTAGGGCCTATCATGCCTGATAGTGTCACTTAAAAATTCAAAGAAGACCTCTGAATTTTCTCACACCTTCTCTTCTTCCTCCACGAAATATTAAACAGCAATAAATTATTTCCTCCATGCCTTATATACTTCCCCTGACAGAGAAGGAAGCTAGAAACTCTCAAAGTTTCCATGCAACATAGAGTAGAGGGTTGGTTCACAGAACCAGAGCTTAAGCAGAGTGAAAAACAGAATGCATGGAAAACCAAACAACCAAACAATATTCCTCTTGCATGCCTTCCCAAGCAATCTGCGCTCGGGAACCAAAGTTCATTAATTGCATTAACTTCCATCCTCCCGCCTATTTTCCATTGCCACTGACCACCAAAATTGGTGATCGCCAAAATAAAACAAACAAACATTCCCATACTTGGTGATACTGCCACGTCAGGTTACATTAGCCATTTGTAACCTCCGCCAAACCTGACAGCATTCCAAGTCCTTCAACCTTATCCCCCTCATAAATTCCATGGAAACCACCGCCCATGACTCACGACCCTTCTTAGGCCCCCCTCCATTCTTATCATTAGTTAAGATAGGTTAGAAACATAGATTAGATCATAGGGTAAGACATTAGTCTCACTTCCATAGCGCTAGGTGTAGTTAACTCTTAGGAGCATTAAGCTTATAGTTTACTGCTAGGTTAGACTAGTAATTATTTTAACCAATAGGTTATAGTTTAGGTTAAGATTATTAACCTTAACGAATCTTGTCTAGGTCTCCAAAATAGGACCAATCAGTGTTAGAGTCCATACTGGATAAAACATTCCTGTAAGGAGTCTATTCGGCATCAATAAATTAAGCTTTCGGTATAACATAAACATCTTACCTGGCTTAAGGTCCAGGCCTTTCTGATGTTACGATATCTGGAACCAAATTTCATTATCATGATCAGCCTGAGTTAACTCTGGGATTGATCATTCAAAACTCATTCAGACCTTGTAACTTTCGTAAGGTCAATAAATTTTTGTTCATCCTTAAAAAACTTAAAACATTCCTTGGATCAATGCAACTGATCCAAGGATGAGTCACAAAGGTGGATAAATCCACAATTCATCTAGAAATCAAATTGAACTCAAGTGCAAAGAATGAAAGAAACAAAAGAGTCTAAGCATATTCCGGCTCAGTCAAGATCTTCAAGAGCAAAGAGGATACAATCCATATCAAACATGACTTCCCAAAACCAAAGGAACATGTCCTTATACAGACGAAATCATATATCAACACTTGAATTCTCAGGAGAAAGTAACAACAGTTCAGGGTGTTACATGCTTCCCTCCTAAAAGATTCATCATCCCGATGATTACATCCTTTGATTTACCTTCAGGTCAATCAATTTTTTGGTTCACAAAACCAATTACTAATTTCAACTCGAATAATTTCAGAAATTAATAACATGATACAATTTATTCAACCTGATAATGTTTGCCCCAAAGATGGCTTACATAAAGACATGAAAAGATAAATCCATATTAATTATATATTTTTTGTCAACAGATTCCATTCTGTTCAAAAAGAAAGGGAAAAGCAATTTTCATCTCTTCCAAATTTTACCAAGTTGCACTTTCTTAGTTAAATTGGTCCCACTGGACCTTACATTGCTATATTTCACGATTTCTCAAATGCAATTGGCGAGTTTCCAGCACTCGTGTGGGTTTAAACACGATTATTCCTGGGTCTTGGACCTGCAAGGAATTCTAATTTAAAACATGTGACAAGTCTGAAACGTATTTCTTAAGCAAAGAAATATGGAAAACATCGTGCATGTGAGACAAAGTAGGTGGTAATGCTAATCGGTAAGCTACAGGATTGATTACTTCGACAATTTTGAAAGGTCCCACATAATGAGGTGACAACTTGGTAGCCTTGCCAAAAGTTATGGAACTCTTTCTGGGTTTAACATGAAGAAAAACCTTTTCACCAAGTTCAAACTTTCGATCAACCCGATTTAGGTCAGCATAGCTCTTCTGCCTATCTGCTTCTTCTTTCAATAGTTCATGAATCATTTTAACTTGTTTTTCCATTTCAGTGAGGATTTCTGGTCCAATTTAAGAGAAGAGTGATATGTGTTGTTGTATGCAAACTCAACTAATGGGAGATACTCTTCCCATTTATACTGTTGATCCATGCAATACATTCGTAACATATCTTCCAACACCTGATTTACTCTCTCATTTTGTCCATCCGTTTCTGGATGATATGCAGAACTGAAGTTTAGTTTAGTTCCAAGAGCTGCATTAAACATTTTCCAAAATATTGATGTCATTCTAGGATCCCTGTCAGATATAATCAATTCTGGTACTCCATGTAACCTGAAAATTTCTTGCACAAATCTTTTGGCTAACACTGGAGAATCATCCTTTAGATTTCCAGCGATGAATCTACAACTACCAAGATAACATCATGTTTATTTCTCGTCACAGGCAGTCCTTGTACAAAATCCATGCTTATTACTTTCCATTTATACTGCGGTATGCTATAGGGATATAATAGACCAGCAGGGTGCATGTGTTATGCCTTAATCCGCTGACATTCCAGACAATGAGTCACAAAATCAATAACATCCTTTTTCATTCCTTTCCAGAAGTATTGCTGTTTTAGATCAGCAAGCATTTTAGTAATACCCGGGTGTCCATAAAAGGGTGAATTATGAAATTCAGCTAACAATTTCTTTCTCAAATCATTTAGCAAAGGTACGTATACTCTATTTTCATAACGTAAGATTCCTTCATTATCAAAATGAAAACCTTTATACCTTTCATCTTTTGGTTCTGCAGCAAGTGCTACTTTTACTTACTGAAAGTATATATTATATTCTGAGGCACTTTTTACCTCATCTTTAAACTGAGTTCTTAATGTTATAAGAGCAGAAATGTGCTTCCTACGACTTAGAGCATCTGCTACTCTATTCTCTTTTCCTTTGATGTAGCTAATATCAAAATCATATTGAGAAAAAAACTCTAACCACCTTCACTGTCTTGCATTTAGATTAGGTTGAGTGAAAATATATTTCAGCCCTAAATGATCAGTTTTCAACTCAGAAGGTTTCCCAAGCAAATAATGTCTCCAAACTTGAAGCGCTATGAACAATTGTAGCAAGCTCTAAATCATGAGGGGCATAATTCAGCTCATGTAACTTAAGTTTTCTACTTTCATATGCTATGACTTGATTATTTTGTAACAAAACACCTCCAAGGCCTTCCCCAGAAGCATCCGTTACAACATTAAAGTCTCCATTAGGGTCCGGTACAGCTAATATAGTTGCTGAAGTCAACTGAATTTTCAAACTTTTAAAAGAAATTTCACACTTATCATTCCAAATAAATTTCCTATCCTTCTTCTATAATGGAGTTATCGGTGCAGCCACTTTAGAAAAATCCTTAACAAATTTTCTATAATAACCAACAAGGCCCATGAAGCTTCTTACTTCATGTACATTCTTTGGTGCAGGCCACTCGGTTATTGCCACTATTTTTGAAGGATCTACTGCAATTCCTTCTTTACTAATGACATGACCCAAATAGTGAACTTCAGTATCAAAGAAAGAACATTTGGATAACTTCTCGTATAAATTTCTTTTTCTCAAAATTTCCAAAACTATCTTCAAATGCTCATTGTGCTCTTCAACACTTTTAGAATATATGAGAATATCGTCTAAGAATACAAGCACAAACTTGTCCAAATATTCTTGAAAGATATTATTCATTAAGTTCATAAAATCTGTGGGTGCATTAGTTAATCCAAAGGGTAAAACCGTGAATTCATAATGTCCGTACCTGGTTCGGAAAGCTGTTTTATGAATATCTTCTTCCTTAATTCTTAATTGATGGTACCCAAATCAAAGATCTATCTTGGAATAAATCGATGCTCCACGCATCTGATCAAATAGATCGTCAATTCTTGGAAGTGGGTATCTATTCTTGACTGTTGCTTTGTTTAACATCTGATAATCAATACACAGTCTATGTGTTCCATCTTTCTTCTTCACAAATATTACTGGCGCTCCCCAAGGTGAAACACTTGGCCTAATCAAACCTTTAGACAAAAGTTCTTGCAATTGTGCCCGAAGCTTGACTAACTCTGTAGTATTCATCTGATAAGGTGCCTTAGAAACAGGTTTCGTCCCTGGTTTGATTTCAATGGTGAAGTCAAATTCCCTTTTGGGTGGTAAACCTGGTAATTCCTCTGGAAATACATCCTTGAAACTTTGCAACAATGGGTATCGTTTCATGGAATCATAGTCTTCTTCTGAAAATTTAGATATCTTTACTGCATATAAATTACATCCTTTGTTCTTAGCCTTTTTAAGTTGCATAGATGACAGTTTCCTAACTGAAATTTCCCGTTTCACACCTTGAATCTTTGCTGTTTTTAGCCAATTATCAAAACATCCTATATTCTTTTCAAAGCAGTCTACTTTTTCTTTATGGTCAGCTAACCAATTGACGCCGATGACAACGTCATAGGACCCCAAAGGTGTAACATAGAGGTCAACTTCCATGGAAAAGTTAGGTAAGTCAAGGACTACTCCAAAAAGACACATACTCACTATATGAACAGAGTTATTACCATACTGTACAGTCCAAGATTTATCCATTTTTCCAGCTTTTCTTTTAAGTTTAGAAGCGAGTTTACTAGAAATAAAACATTAAGTAGCTCCTGTATCAAAAATAATAGTGACAGGTATGCCAAATAACTTACCTGGAACTTCTATAGGTGTTACTTGCTTTTCAGCTTGCTTGTCTGCTACTGCAACATGTATCTTATGCTGCTGATTACGATCATCCTTCTTCATAGGGTACTGATTTGCGTAGTGGTCTTTGCCACAATTATAGCAGCCTCCTATAGGTCCCTTTTTAGGCTCAAAATTACTTCTAGCCTTAAAATTATCACGTTGTCCTCCATAGGGCTTCTACCCATTGTTATATTTTTTGGCAAAACTATCCCTTACATTTCCAGCAGGTTTATTCACTGTCGTTTTCTTATTATTATCCACTGGAAACTTACTTCTGTTTCCAAACTTTTTCCATGGCCCCTTCTTGGGTACAAGTGAAGTTGAAGAAGTGTTTGCAACCTTCTTCCGCACTTCCTCTTTATGAGTAGAAATAGCCTTTAATTTCTGTTCTTGCCTTATGGCTTTTTCAACAACCCCTTCCATAGTGGTTGGGCTGTGAACATCGACCTCTCCTCCTATCACGGGATTTAGTCCCATGATGAATTTCCGTATTCTAAACTTCTCATCAGTTTGATACTGCGGTACATACTTGAGGAGTTTCGTAAACCACTCCCAGTATTCAGTTACCGTTAGCTTTCCTTGAACTAAGTTCTAGAATTCTGTCATTTTCTGATCATAGAAAATTTGTGGTAGCCAAGGTTGCCTAAAATAGCCTTTAAATTGATCCCAAGTAATATTGGTCTCATCAATATTTAGCTCAGCTTTACGAATGTCCCACCATGAAGATGCTTCGTGGGAAATCTGATAGGATCCCTAAATAGATTTGGTTTCCTCCGAGAAGTTTCTTATTGCAAATTACTTCTCCATCTCGCTGAGCCAGTTCTCAGCTCCATCTCCTAATGTGGTGCCATCATATTTAGGTGGACTTATCCTTTTTATATCATTAGTGAGTTCCGCTGCCAACCTAGCCTTTTTGTTTTCTGGTTGGACAGGTACATTTCAAGTGTTATTACCAACACCCATATCAGGGTTGTCCTTAGGAGGTAGTTGATTGTTGTTACCAGCTTCATCATCCTCCTCGTTTCCCATTACCTGTTGTTCAAGTACAGCCAAACGATCTCTTGTGTCCAATAGGGAAGCAAGGATCTCATATAGTTTTTGGGTTGTTGCTACCCCTCCCTCTGGTGGAGCATTATTTGCAACGTTCCCCCTTGTTTTAACCATTTTCTGTTACAAGAAAATTTAGGTTTTTATTAGATTATGGACACAATAGGTCCAAGAGCTGCAACCTTCAGCTCTGATACCAAGATGTAATAACCTCTTTTTAAAACATTAGAACAAGATTTTTTTTTGAAAAGTGCTTTCTAGTTCTAAATACATAATTTAGAACTCACAGATCATAACAATCATTCTTATAACAGATAACCATATGCAGCTGTAATGACTCGGTGTACCACCGATCTATTCATTCCATGACTCGGTGAACTACCGATCTATTCATGGGTATCATAGAGTTGGAATTTTTATCTGAACACTTCACTCTTGCGGTTCTCTTCCCTAATCTAGGATTTCAGAATGCTCTGTCTAAGGAACCTATCTGAATAATTGTTACCATCATTCATCGGCATCACGTCCCTTAAACTAGCTGACATAGGACAACGTAATCAGCATCTTGTGATACTTTGGCCAAAGATTTGAAACATACTTTTCATGTCTCTTATTCCTTGAGGGCATACTCATCAATCTAGAATACGTCCTTCACCCCACTCCGATGTTATATAGAATGTCTTACACTGAATTCTGTCAGTCTCCCCTGTCCCAAGTTTTCTCTTAGGAACGGGTTAACATCATACTCATGTTATAAGGATGCTCTTGAAGACTAGGGGTAAGCTGACATACTGGGTCACCCACTATTACCCCGTGTGTCAAGGTACCCCGAGTCTCAAAGAGGCTACCTCATAGCATGTCTATGGTCCTAACCGGTCCCAAGGAAAAATATTGTTCGAGTTTCAGGTGTAAATCTTAATGATCAATGCAAAATGGTGTTGCCATAAGTCACCTGCATTGTTGTATCCTCGAGAAGATCCTAATCTTCTCGAAGGTACAACCTTGTAGTTGACATGTGTTAACATCCTACAATACTACCTCGGGAAGATTTACATAACTTCAAAAAGTTACTTAAGTTGATTTGAATTAGAATTAAAGGCCCTCCTAATTGGGTAGTCTTTTCCCAACCCAGAATTTCACACCTTAGAGTTGCCTTACGTAGTTAAGTTCAATTTCACAGAGAGAAGTTTAATAAGATTTGAGACCTCATCAAGGTGTCCATCAGTTCCTAATAATCTTATTCCTCAAAATTGGGCAATATCCCTAAGTTCTCTCATAAGGAAGCTAACTAAACCTGTAAGGGTTTATATCATCTCCGAAGATTGAAATATATCTGACTTATTGTTATTAAGACATGGTGATTTAAAACCATCAATTACGTTGCCTTGACTTCGATCATTGTTAGGGAGTAATAGATTACTCTTCTAGTTATAGCTACATATCAAGGCGTAGTTTAATCTTAACTTCCCAAAAAGGTAGTGGACTAATTTCCAATTTAGCCTTATTCATAATATAAAGGAATTTACTATTCATTCATGAAGTATTCAGCCACATAATTTTTACAAGGCTTACTTAGGGATTCCAACTAGCTCCCATGGCATAATAATAAAAATGCACTCTCATTCATTCCGACACAAGAAGTTCAATTCAACAAATAAAAAAAATGCAGCCACATAAGTAACAATTTCCCCTTTTTATTTCCAAGCCATACAATTACAACTTATGCACTTTGGCATATTTGATACAATAATCAACAGCAAAAGAATAACTTTCTTCCTATAGTACAATTAGAGAAATCAAGTTGGAATTCATCATAAAAACTAGATTAAACAATCTGAGCATCATATCAGATCTACGTGCCTTTACCACTTACGATGACCATTTGCAAAAATTGCTAGCACAGGTCAGTTCAGTGAACTGAGCATGATAAGCACTAATTCTTAAAACAATTGCATTCCACCAATTGTTTCCATTAAACAACCTATTTAAATGAAATCATTTCATCTAATCCATTAACATGAAGCACGCTATTTATCTTTCTAATATTTTAATATGACTTTAAAACATAACTCATATTATAGTTGCCATTTAAACTTAAATCCTTTTGGATGATTCATATTACACAATAGAATAAGAAGAACAAAATGAATCAAAAATACCTAGCCATCCAAAACCAAGGGCAGTATCCATCCTAATAAAATTTCTTCATAAAAGAAATGAAATCTTACCAACGCATGTAACCAACAAATTTACATTAAATAATTCAAAGAAAGACAAATTATAACCTCAAAAAAATTCAACTGATGGGTTTTCCTTTATACTTTATGTATAATTTCATAGATATTGATAAGTTTACCAACTATTAATACAATACTACTTTCATACAAGTAGATAACTGAATTATTCAAACAGAGTAATAATATAGCCAAAGATAAGGAAAAGAGACTTCTGTCTAGATATAACACTTGCCACTCTCTCCACGTATTTTAATAATATATTAATCTCGTGACCATGCTGAAAGATGCATATAGAAATTATAAAGAAGGAAGCATTCATAATTTCCAGAAAGTGAGAGAATAATTTCGTATTCCAAAGATTCTATATCAAAATATACTTTACAACTTAAGAGAAAGAACAGAGGCATTCAGGTCTCCATTTCCAACATGTTCAGGACTGTACCAACTTTTCAGGAGTAATGCATATACAATCAATCTGGAATTCAATTAGAGCAGAAGAGAAAGCAAGAAAATCAACACCCAAGTTTACCATTAGCTCCAATCTGGTAGAACTGTTTAAAAGGTCACCCTAAGATCCCAAGGGTCTTGCAATTTCACATTAACAAAAGCCACATATTGCTATAAATGAAATACATATACGTTCAAATATCAGTCCACAATCCTGATCCAAATAAAACAGTCTACCCTTCCAAATACAAAACGTAATTTCCATTCATGTAGATCTAGGTTTACCCACACGTTGCTAGGGAATAGAGTTCCTCAAGGGAAGATTTCTCTCGGTCAGGCTGTGTTCCCATTAACCAAGTAAATTCGAAAAGAAACAACAGCTTCACTAATATTCATCACATACAGAACCCATAATCATTGACCATCCAGACCCTTTCCAATAGAGGTACAGGATTGTGTTCAACATATTTCTTACGCATGCGACTAAACCAGTCAAGCTCAATAAAAGGAACTACAGTTTCATCACAATCCAACTATATATTTACCTGAAGTTGTCAAGCAATAAAAGAGCTCATACGACCAAGCAATAATCAATAAACCAACCAAATTAGACACAACAATTCTTTCCATGTCATTCTTCAAACATAAAATCATCCAACACAATGTCTAATATGTTACAGTTAGGAAACTCATTACCTCAGACGAACAAGAGACAAGGAAACAACATATACAAAAGTCGAACCCATATGTAATCACAACAAAAACTTCTACAGAATTCGAACCCATAATGTAATCACAACAAACACTTCTACAGAATTCAAACCCATAATGTAATCACAACAAACACTTCTACAGAAATCGAACCCATAATGTAATCACAGCAAACACTTCTACAAAATTCGAACCCATAATGTAATCACAGCAAACACTTCTACAGAAGTCGAACCCATAATGTAATCATAGCAAGGAGAGAAGATAAAAGAAGTATATTTCAACAAGGTCCACATATAGCCAGGGATTCCCAAATCATTAAGAAAGAAGATAACCAATACATTGCTACCAGCCAGGCCGACTGTACAAAATCATTTGAACAGAGTTGTTCTAATGAAAGCATTTAAAGGAAAGCAAGATTTTTTAAAAGTTAGGGCCTATCATGCCTGATAGTGTCACTTAAAAATTCAAAGAAGACCTCTGAATTTTCTCACACCTTCTCTTCTTCCTCCACGAAATATTAAACAACAATAAATTATTTCCTCCATGCCTTATATACTTCCCCTGACAGAGAAGGAAGCTAGAAACTCTCAAAGTTTCCATGCAACATAGAGTAGAGGGTTGGTTCGCAGAACCAGAGCTTAAGCAGAGTGAAAAACAGAATGCATGGAAAACTAAACAACCAAACAATATTCCTCTTGTATGCCTTCCCAAGCAATCTGCGCTCGGGAACCAAAGTTCATTAATTGCATTAACTTCCATCCTCCCGCCTATTTTCCATTGCCACCGACCACCAAAATTGGTGATCGCCAAAAGAAAACAAACAAACATTCCCATACTTGGTGATACTGCCACGTCAGGTTACATTAGCCATTTGTAACCTCCGCCAAACCTGACAGCATTCCAAGTCCTTCAACCTTATCCCACTCATAAATTCCATGGAAACCACCGCCCATGACTCACGACCCTTCTTAGGCCCCCCTCCATTCTTATCATTAGTTAAGATAGGTTAGAAACATAGGTTAGATCATAGGGTAAGACATTAGTCTCACTTCTATAGCGCTAGGTGTAGTTAACTCTTATGAGCATTAAGCTTATAGTTTAGGGCTAGGTTAGACTAGTAATTATTTTAACCAATAGGTTATAGTTTAGGTTAAGATTATTAACCTTAACGAATCTAGTCTAGGTCTCCAAAATAGGACTAATCAGTGTTAGAGTCCATACTGGATAAAACATTCCTGTAAGGAGTCTATTCGGCATCAATAAATTAAGCTTTCGGTATAACATAAACATCTTACCTGGCTTAAGGTCCAGGCCTTTTTGATGTTACGATATCTGGAACCAAATTCCATTATCATGATCAGCCTGAGTTAACTCTGGGATTGATCATTCAAAACTCATTCAGACCTTGAAACTTTCGTAAGGTCAATAAATTTTTGTTCATCCTTAAACTTAAAACATTCCTTGGATCAATACAACTGATCCAAGGCTGAGTCACAAAGGTGGATAAATCCACAATTCATCCAGAAATCAAATTGAACTCAAGTGTGAAGAATGAATGAAATAAAAGAGTCCAAGCATATTCCGGCTCAGTTAAGATCTTCAAGAGCAAAGAGGATACAATCCATATCAAGCATGACTTCCCAAAACCAAAGGAACATGTCCTTATATAGAAGAAATAATATATCAACACTTGAATGCTCAGGAGAAAGTAACAACAGTTCAGGGTGTTACACTTTACCAATCTTGTCAAGGCTCCTGGGGCCATCTACTTTTTCTACTCTCATAATCCACACATCACAGGTCGTATTGTTATAATATTTTCTACTTTTCGTCACTATCACTTGCCTTTCATTGATATATACATGATTTGAGACACTACTTATATTTCTAACATGTTAATGGGTGCTTCATGTGTAAAATGTTCCTTACAAGATTCTATAAAACCATGGCTATCTATCACTTCTTGCTTGTTATTGTTTGCGGGATATGCCATATGTCATGATTTTTCATTATCCACTTACGACTATTACAACCATGATTGTATTATGATATTGTGAGCATTTTCCCATGTATGAAACCTAATTTTCCACGGTCCCTCTTGTCTTCATAGCATGTTATATATTTTACACTAGTTAAAACTTGTTTCTAGCCTACATTGTTTGCATTTGTCTTGGTTTCTACCATGCACATCCCCTACCCCTTATAGGTATTCACTCTCAGATATGCATTATCATAATCAAGTTATCTCCTTTGGGTCACATCCTCCTACATTCATCACGTGCACCCCAAATGAGAGGGGAATCTATTAGATGTACAATTCACCCTTCCGGTAACTCATAGCTCCATAGTAAAACAACAAAATATAGAAATGGAAAAGGTACATAATTACAGAGTGGTCCAGAATAAAACTTGGATCACAAACATAGAGAAGACACTAGCGCCCTATAGTAGACATGAACAATGGCCACTTGTATCCCACCTGGGCATTTCTATCTTAGTGGAAAAAATAGACAATTTATCAATTCATCATAGTTTCTAGCAGGTTACAATATAGATCTATAGTATTGGGCACTTGCCTTCAGTCATTGAATTCATTCAATTGGCTACAATTTAGTTATAATATGGTTACAATTGGTTACAAATTGGGATGTACCAATCTATAGTGGCACTTATTTCAGAAGCATCATGAAAGGAGAGAAAAATATACCTCTCTCCCCAACACTCTTCTCTTGGCGTGAGATTGCCCAAAAAAATCACTTTTGGCACGAGATCACCTAAAAACCTCACCTTTGATGGCATGGCACCAAAATCCGTACCATCTCCAAGAAAAAGATAAAAAATTTCTATCCTTTACTCTCTCATACATAAGGTGCACTCTTTCCTTAACTATTACTTTTACATAATTATACATATGTTACTCTAATTTTTCACATATGGAACTTTAACTACTATTTTTCTCTTCTTTTGCAGGTCCATCCTTACAAGAAGCATCTCACATCTACAAGCATAAGCTCTAGGAACATGCTACTATGTATACACTTCACCCCTATGGTATACCTCCCTTTCTTAGTTTCCACGCTTCACATTACGATCACTTCATGCTATTTTTTCCACTCGGCATGCTATCAGATACACTTATCTTTGGTTCACAAGGTACACATCTTCTATCTACTTTATGTTATTGAGTATTCACTCAACAACATAAAGAGGGGGGAAAATGTAGACATAAAATCTATGCACTTGGGTACATTTCTAGGTCCTAAAGCATACTAATGTATACATGATTCCTACGTAAGAAAACTATTTGTTAACAAATCCTTTTGGGCCTCTTGATTTCTTTATCTATTGCACTTTACTAGCTTTACACATCTTACATATCTATCAGCACTTGACTAATTTATCTTTTGATGACCTCAAGCACTAATGCCCAGCTAAGATAGAAGAGTGTAGGCACTCCTGTCCCTCATGGGCACTCCTATCCTTATTTCTCTTCTTCTTATTCTTTTGGGCCCTTTTTAATTTTTGGCCACCTTTTAAAACTTTGGGTCGATGTCTCAGTTGTTAATTACGAAATTCAAACAAGGGAATCATATATATAATTAGTTACTTCTCTCAAATAAGGGGCCAAACATCATAAGAATTATCTATGATCACCTAAGATTACACAAAGGAAAGAGAGCATTATAAGGCATACATCTTGAACATCCATACAAGGGACAAGGGTTGCATTATTCTACATACACAACATAGGATGGGAACACATTCTATCCCATCACACACATTCTACATACTCAGTACAATTTACATCTAGCCCGCTATCATTGCGTAGCTTACACAAGGGAAACCTAGGGGAATAATTTTACACACAAACACATAGAATTACATGTAGTATGAGATGTAGTGCAACACTTGATTGTAAGTTCACTCTTTGGGTGACTGCCGAGGTCAATCTGACTCCACATTCTGCATCTTTTTTATTAGATTTGATGTGGTTTGTGGACATGTGTAGGTAGTTATCTATTTTGTAGGTTACATGTGTGACCAAAACCCTAACAACGAAGTCAGAGAGATAATGAATGAGTGACAAATATTATCTTTCGACCCAAAAAGACTCATAACCTGAGCATCTAACTAGACACAGGTGCCTAGATCAATTACTAACACATGGGGTGCTATTTTCCTCCCATGGGTTCTTATTTCTTGCACATTTCTAGGGTTTCAAACCCTCATAGATTCTTGATGACACTATTTCCAATCCGTTCCAATAGATACTCAGGCCACACCACTCCCAGGTTGAGCATACTCAACTAAATCATATTCCCATTTCATTTATTTAGGAATTTACATTGTTGAATTCTTATTGGTTGTGCATACTATAGATAATTATTAGAATATCATTTGTCATATTATTTACCTTGAAATAAAGGTTAATTCAATTTATATTAAATCAGCTTTATGTCTTACAAATCAAGGATTAAAAGCCATCCCTTCTTACACAAAAGTTCATTATTTTCTAACAACACATTTAATTAATTTTGATTAAAAGAAATAATTTTAATTATAAGGGGCCGTCTCTCCCATATAAAACGTTAAATTTCCTCATTTTATAAATATATTATAAATTTTTAACTCAAATAAAAAATGAGATGTGATTCAATATTATGTGTCTATGATATTGAAAATATGAGCACCCCAAATTATTATAAATGTATATGCAATAATTTTGTTAGTGGAATGCATAATAAGTTAGTCAAACATTAAAGAGAATCTAAAAAATCTCTTTTTGCTATCTTATATAAAAATTGATTGGTTTACAATGAATTTTTTTTAATATTCAATTTCTAGCCAACTCGTCCCTATTGTGGTTTCAAATCTCAAACACTCAATAGTAATTAATTATTATTGGTATCATTATGAAAAAAAACACTTCACTAAGGGGAAACAACCACTTGACCCACTACTTAGTAAGTGGGGTACACTTGTTTTCCTCAAAATGAGTTTTTTCTAGTGTCATAATTTTATTGATTACTATGCCTTGATTATTTTAGGATTATTTGAGATCCTACTATGTTTATTTACATTTAATGTTGACTTAATATTGTATAACGTCTGAGTTCCCAGGTTATCATATACTTATTTATATGTTTGGTACATTATTACTTCCTTTGTAAAAGCGTGTAAAATATCTTAATTATGTTTATGAAATCAAATTTATACTTAGATAAGGTTTTAAGTTTTATCACGACTAAATAAGGAGTAGTTCCACTCTAAATCTTGGATCTCAATGTCTTTCTTTAAACCATTGATTGTGATGTCAGATTGTGACACCCATTTTTGATTTAAATGAAAAAAAAATATTCTTCAAAACCATTTTGTTTTCATTGATTACAAAAAGAAAGTTTATTTATGCCATTAAATCCGATCTTACTATTTTAGGTTTTGGTTGTGTAAGTAAAGAAAAACTACAATAATGAAAGATAAAAAAACACAATGCAAACCTTCTCATGACATTCCAATCCAAACCTAAAGTAGATTGTGAGAGATTTTGAAGCTGTATAACCTTGTAAAATGAATAATTTTTGGGTGCTCTTGAATGACCTCCAAACATGGGTGCAATTGCTACAAACACAAAGATTTTGGCTTGGAAATTTAATAGAGTTATTGTATTGTGAATTTAAGAGAGTTTGTAATATAATATGCCTAAATTTTATAGAGGTAAAAATATTTAGAAATTTGTTACAAACATGTGAATGCACATGCTAAAAATAGCATTGGATGAGGTTGCAGCAGTTGCAGGAATTTAAATTCCATTTAGGGACAGTAATGGGAATTAATGACATAAGTTGTATCTAGAAAGGTGGTTGTACATGAAATTCAATTGCCCCCACCTTTCTAGGATTCTATAAGTGCAGTTGAATGGACTGGTGAAGTGGAGTCCAAGTGGATTCTATTGAGATGAGGATGTGGGGTCCAAGTAGAGTCCATGTGGGGTCCAAAGTGGTTGTTGAATGTGCATACTTAATTAATTAATCATTTAATTAATTAATGATAATTAACTTAGCTAAAGGGGTACTAGGGATTAATTTAATTAATCATAAGCGTGCAATAGTATGAATTAATCAATTTAATAAATTAATCATAAATGGATGAATAATAGGGTGTATTGGGATAGCATTGGGAACAAGTGAGTGATTTTGGGGTGTTTACATTTGTCCCTCTTTAAAGTGCTATTGTGAAGTAATAGTTCTTTAATGATAGTAGACACATACAACATAATAAGAAAAAAGTGATGAAGCATTAGGATGTCCCAAAAAAATAGGAAGTGGTGAAACATTTGGATGCCCCAATGAGTAGGATAGTAGAGGAATGCCCCCTTAAGAGGGTGGATGACGTAGTAAGGTGGTGGACAACCACTTGATAGGAACAAGACAAGGGATTAGAACAAGGATGGGAAAGGATTATGATTATAGCATGAGCATCATGTGAAGAATAATTTTAGAGAAACCTTATTTTTACTATTGCACAATAAATTTGTCACCATGATTATGAAAGAATCAAGATGGGTAACCAAGATGTGTGTAAACAAACACATAAAACAAAGAAAAGATAAAAAAAGGAAAAAAAACCCAATATATAAAGTAGGTGCATGCATCAAGGTTATAAAGAAACCAAGATGTAATCACACTACTTGCAAGTGGTCTAAAAAGTAAACATAACAATGTAACATAAAGTCAAAAAATAAGACAATCAATTATGCCCTAATGCGTGCCACAATGATGATTAAGTAGATGACAAATGCTACCAAATGAAAATAGGATCATATTGGAGGAGTGGAGTTAAAGTGATGAATTATGACACTCTTTTTGGATCCATTGTGTAAATGATTGAAGTTAAAATTTCTCCAGGTGAAGTTATATCGTGAAGGAAAAATAATTTTGTGACTTGCCCTAAGCAGAGTTAACATATCATGCAAAGGGAAGAAAGTGATAGCTGTAATATCAAAATGATCACTAGGGTAAAAGATAAAAGTATGAATTTTATTAGGATTGTATTGATATGTTGAAAGATTCACTTCAAGGGTTTTCCAATTGTAGGATTTCTAGGATAAGTGAATGTTTGTTCAAAAAATTTGTAATTTTTTTTATTTTTTTAGATTTTTGAAATATTTGTTTTTTTTGGATGTTTAAAGTATTTGATTTTTTTTTTTTTGGATTTTTGTGAGTTTTGAAAGATAAAAATGCAAACAAATGCAAAAAAAACATGAATACACAACAAAAAGGAAAACATTACATGACTTAAAATAAACCAGGAGGAAAAACACAACACATACAAGAGACAAGAAAGCATGAAATAAGCATTGAAAACAAACCCAATATGAACAGGAAGGAACCACACCAAAATCATATGTAAACTAACATGAAAATAAATTTTCCTAATAATTGGTCTACAAAAAAGGTAAACAAAGTACAACAAAATGATAAACTGAAAGAAGTAAAAGCATCATCACAATGTTGACAAACTGCAACCGTATAATACAACATGTAAAAGTGACATCTAATGAAACTTTGAATGTGTTCCAATTTGAATAACTAGACAAATTTGAATGCCTCCAAGTGATAGCTCAGAACGTGAGAGGATAGGATTAGGCCAAAGAGTACAGTGATACTTAGATACTCCAAAATATATTCTTGTCAGATCCCAGTGAAGTTTGATTTGTATTAGATTAATATGTAAAATTCAAGTGTGCCCCAAGCAAAGTTATATTGCGAAAGGGTAAATGATTTCCTCGAGCATATATATACACCACAGACAATAAATATGATTGTCAAAAGATGATATGGTACAATCATGAAGAGCGTCGTGAAAAGATGAAATTGTGGAACTATGTTATCCAGTTGTTGAAAGTTGGAAACCATTATCTGAATGTTTTGATTGTGATAGTTTTATACTATTTTTTTGGTTTTTTGGAACAATTTTATATTGTTTTCATGTTTTTGAAAATAATTTTATATTGTTTTTGTATTTTGTGAAACATATTTTAATGTTTTTGGTATTTTATAACTCGGTAAAAGAGGTGCATTGCTTGAAAAAAAGTGCAAATAATTAGAAGCATTCCATTCCATTGGCATGAAATGTAGATGATAAAATGATAGGGTATTTCACTCTGCTCGTGACTTAGTGAAACTAATGAAGATGTGAGGGCTCATCACTGAGTCCAAGGACATGAAAATGAGGTGAATATTTATATGAAATTTGATGATAATGGATGCAATGACACAAGGTGTAACAATGATCTATATGAGAAAAATGCAGCTCATCTCTAGTCAAGGTTATCTTACCGATTCCAAGATGATTCCACTTTATAGATTTTGACTTGACTTAGACCGTTGATGGCCTAATGATTGGAAAAATTTGTTTGAAGGAATTGTTGTCTCTCTTTAACATGAGCAAAAAAATTACTTTTGGGGATTTTTTTATTAATCACTTTGATTAAGATTTCATAAACGATTTATTGGTTAATTGGTTTTGATTTTTGTGAAGGACCCCTACATGTTACCCCATACCATCAGTAAAAGGAAAGGACTCAACACTGAAGAAAAAATTTAGGCAAGTAAGGCATTTCTCCATTCCCAATATCATACTACCAGTAAGAAGTATGGGCTTATCACCGAAGATTTTGAAGGAAAAAAGGTGTAGTGATTTTATATTCTTTTTTTGTCTTTTTAGATTTGATTGAATTTTCCTTGTATGTTGATAGTGTGCTTGTTAGGAAGGAACATTCTACCCTCAAATCTCATCCTCATGATACTAGAAAGATGCAAGGGTTCAACACCATAGATTGATATGGGTGGTCAGAAAGGACCAAGTAAAGAAAATTAATGCTTTCTGTTAAAGAGAGAGCTTATTTGAAAGGAGGAGTTTCCATCAATAAGCTTCGAGAAAAAAATGTAGGTGAAAATATCTGAAATGGTAAAAACCATAACATGGATGAGACACACAATTCCCCATAGGAACAAGGTTAACTTGTGTCATAAATAGATGAAGGAAAATATATGATGATGATTTGATTAAGATATCTTCTAGTAGAAGGAATTAT
The DNA here is from genome assembly GCA_019776745.2 of Taxus chinensis. Lineage (NCBI taxonomy): Eukaryota > Viridiplantae > Streptophyta > Pinopsida > Cupressales > Taxaceae > Taxus > Taxus chinensis. Next base: position 984,110,400 of record CM034146.1, read on the forward strand.
TAACATTATTTATATGCACTTTGTCATTTCTGATTGACAAACAATTCTCTAATACAAAGTTTTATTGTTTTTTATGCTTTTTAAGTTTTTTAAATTTTGGTGGATGAGGATTTGAAATGGAATTAACAAGAAATAGGCCCATGTTTATTGAAGGTGAAGGGTCCTGAAATACGATACTTGTGCAGACGAAATCCAAGTTAAGAGGGGGAATCGAAAGATTCGATAAGTACAAAAATGTGAGACTTGGGCGGAAGAGGTCCAAGTCAAAGGAGTAAATCCAAAGATTTGATAAGTCTTGCAATACGAGACTTGGGTGGAAAAATTCCAAGTCAAAGGAGTGAATCAAATGATTCAATGGGTCTATAAGTACTAGAATTAGGTGGACATGCTCCAAGTCAAGGGATGTGTGATTAGATTAGTCTTCGATGAGATCAAGAGACATATGTGATGTTAGAAGAAGACTATTGATGTGGGGAATATGTTGAGATTCATATTCACCCATGAGTGAAAGAGTGTGATAAAAGAAGGATGGATATCTAGATGTATACCCAGGGTTCCTTAGATGCCATAGAGAGGAGATGACTAAAGTTACTCCTTCTAGGTTGTGAATTATTGGATTTGACAAAATATTTACAATTAACGCTTGAAATGGTTAAATAATAATATTCCTTGGGTATACATACCTAATAGAGTGTACGCACAAAGATGTATTGATAGGTAGGAAACATTGTTGATGAGATTCTTGCAATATTGATCATTTGAGGTGTAATGGACATAAAAGGCTGTGTTGTCGCAAGTGTCTAAGCTTGTTGTTGTATTTCGACGACAAGACTAGATATGTCAAACATAGGATCCATAATGGAATCAATCTCAATGGCTCTTGATAAAGGACCCTCATCTATTAAGTCAAGGGTTGAAAGAGATTCTTGAAGAAAATTCAAACTCTTGTTAGGTGTTATAAGATTGTCTAAAATAGGTTCAATGTCAGTTTGGAATAAAGGAGGAAAATATGTAGAAGAAATGGATTGATTTAGAGAGAGAGATACTTGACCTTCATCATGATCTCGTTGAATGTTAGTATGTACAGAAGTGGGGACAATAGTTCACTCTTCAGTAGAAGTGGAAATTAACATATCATCAACCATAAGAGCTTTATTTTCAAGCTCGATAGAGATGGTTCTGGCGTCAATTAAGTCTTGGACATAATGACAAAGAGGCATAAAATTATTAGTAGAATGGCCATACATGCAGATGGTATTTACACTATCAGATGCATTGTATGACATAGGATCAGGTACCCCATGAGAAAAGGGTATTTTAGGTGGATATGCAATCATGTTAGCCTTTACTAATTGTTGAAAGGAACTAGATAGACTCTCTCTGAGAGGTGTAAATTGACGTTCAATGGTGTGTGGAGTAATGTTGTCAATACAAGAAATGGTGGATTTATAATCAACGTTGTTCACGGATTCTCCATGTTTATGAGATTTACTCTTTGTATCATGGTTAAGTGGTAGGTCTTCAGTCACTATATCTCCATTTTCAATGAGGTCTTGGATAAAATTGTGAAGTTGTTTACATTTTTCTGTTTGATGACCATCTATGTGATGAAAATCACAATATGTGTTAGGTCTATACCAACCTGACTTAGGTTCTCCTTTAGGTAAGGGTTGCGTGATATGGTAAGTGACCATATTAGCACTTTCCAGTTGTTTCAAGATTATTGAAAGATATTCCCCAAAGATGTATATTGTCTTCAATTGTAATCAAAAGCAGGAAAATTATCTTGTTCTGGAATAGTGACATATGATTTAGACTTAATTTGTTTCAATTTATTGTTCTGTAAGTTTTACACGTTGTGATTATCTATGACACCATCATTGAAAATGTTACGGTTACGGTTAATGTATGTAGGTTTATCATGAGAAGTGTTAGTGTTGATGTCGAATCGCAGCACCCCTGGGACTCTACAACACGATGGGTTGAGAATCTTAGTACGATTGCATAACATGGAGCTTTTCCCAAGTGTGGGACATTTTGAAAACAGAAAAGCTCTCCGGATGAAGGCCGGCTCCTATTCCTCTGTTCAAATGCACATGTAGAAAATGTAGAGGGTTTACTAAAAACCTAATCTAACTTGCCAAGGAGACAGGGTAAGAAAATGCATAAAAATAAAACCTAAACTACAAAGGTGATGCACCGAGGAATGAAGAACACCTGTCTAGCCAATAAACACATACCATTAAAATGCAATGCGAGATCATGTACAGATAGCCAGATTCACAGTGAAGGATCAGGGGGATGCAAAAAATGAATACAGAGAGGGTTGAGAATCATCCACAGACATGCATTAATTTGCTCCAAAGATTGATACAACACACTGCAAAATGCCAAGAGGCAAGGTTGCATTACAGTTCCAAATGGGAGGTTTTAACTCCACAAGTTCACCTGCCAAAGAGAAGAAGGGAGGGGCAAAACAAGAATGTCCAACATTTAGAAAGAAGCCCCTCCTTATAATTTATAGGAAGAATGAGAGAGAAAAGAGAGAGGAATTCCAAATCTACCCCAACCACCTCCAGGTTACATTTAACTCATCTCATAATGATGGTAGGTGAGAACCCCAGCGAACCCAAAAGTTGCAAACTATATTTTGCATTTTTAAGAATTTATTCTCACTTCAATTAAAGATATCCAGTCGTAGTTAGACAGAGGACCTTGTAATCTTTCCGAAAAGTCCAACCTTGCATGAATCCGAGCTCCCAGTCAAAAGTTATGGCCATCTGAATATCTGCGCCAGGGGCTACTTTTCTATCAGCGCTCGAAATGTTGCGCCCCCTGAAGGAGCGCCATAGGCGCATCCATGTGTGTGTCGACATCCTCTTACGTGTGCTAAGGCACATCCTTTGCCCTGTCGACACTCATTGTCATGCGCCTCTTCTGTGCACCAAGGGAACATCCTTTACCCTGTCGACACTCATTGTCATGCGCCTCTTTTGTGCGCCAAGGGCGCATCCTTTACCCTGTCGACACTCATTGTCATGCGCCTCTTCTGTCTGCCTTGGCACATACATTTTAGTGTCAACACTCATTGTCATGCACCTCTTCTGTGTGCCTTGGCGCATACATTTTAGTGTTAACACTCATTGTCATGCACCATTTCCGTGCGCCTTGGCGCATACATTTCATTTTCGACACTCATTGTTGTGCACCACTTCCGTGCGCCTTGGCGATAAATGTCAGGGATTTGAGCTTCTTTGATTTCTATAATATTCCACTTGTCTATATCTACCTGGGGGAAGATTTATACAACAGTTAGGTTTATTGTTATTATTGCGATGATTATGATTGTGCGAATTGTCTTTGTAATAAGGCTTAATCAAGCCTTTAGAAATGAGGGATATTTTAATTTGAGTTCCTTTTTTCGATAAATTCCTCAAATCTATTAAGGTAGTGCATCTACATATGAAAGGACAACTTGTCATTAATGTTAGGGATGAATATGCTAACCATCTATTTTTAAGGGATTGAACATGGGAATCAACTTGTGATTCATCACCAACGTTGTAAGAATTGTGCAAAGCTCTCACTTTTTCATTGTTTGGCATTGCATAAATCCATCATAGTTATTTTAGAATCAAGGTTGAAAGAGAAATGTTTGAAAAAATTATCTGAAAGGTCTACATAGGTAGAGATAGATCCCTTTAGAAGGTGTATGAACCAATCCAAAGATTGTCCACCTAGACTCTTATGAAAGAGGCATAAGAGAAATATATCGTTGTAAGCCATCTCTTGACATGCCATGAAAAATTCCTTGATATGGTCTCTAGGATTAGTTTTTCCCTTGTATTTTTCAAATTTAGGAATCTCAAAAGAGCATGGGAAGGGTATGCACAAGATGTCCATGTTGAATGGGTATGAATATAATTCATAAAAATTAATTGTTTTGCATTATTTTTGCATGCCTAAAATGGGTTTCCTTCATCATTTCCCACTCTTGGGAAAATGGTGAATTGTTTTGTGGGAAGAATGGTGATTTTTCATTCGTATGATTTTTGTTCTTGTTATTGGTTTTAGTATGATTTTTGAAGGTGTTGTCACTCTTCTTCATGTGTTCGATACCTTTGGCATCATTGTTAGTGACTGTAGAGGATATATTTGTTATGTTGTGGAGCATTTTTTCATGTGTGGAAGTGTTGAAGACTATACACTAAGAGTACTGTACACTTTCCACAGTTGTCTCACTGGGGTTCAGGATCGGGCCGAGCCCCGAGTGGTGGTTCTGGGGGGTGTAGCCCCCGAGATTTATTTTTGGCCTCAAAAAACATGCCTGATATTTTGGGAAACAAGCTCTTCTCATATGGGTGGGATTTTTGTCCCATAAGTTTATGGGATGGTTTTGGCCCATGGTTTTGATACCTATGGTATTGTAAAACTACTTAATTAGTTGTCTACTTATGGGGTTTTGTGCATATGGTAGTGTTGATGTAACATTGCACATGTGTGTGAGTTCAAGTGTGAATTATGTAGAGTTTTTTGAGCATATATCTAAATAGATCTTGGTATTGTATTGAGAGAGAGGTGGCTTGTAATAAAATTTGAGCAAGTGATTCTTAGTGGACGTATCCCAAATTGGTGTGAACAACATTAAATACTATCTCTTTATGTTGTGTTCTTTTTTATTCTACACTTTTATTTTAGATCTGTAATATTTTCTGCATATTAGTTTCTATTGTTGTGATTCTGTGAGGTATTTTTCTGCATATTTTATATTTCCTAACAAGATGAGCCAATTATTTTGTCATTGCATTGATTTTATCAAGCAATCCTTGGTTGGGATTAGAGAAGGAAGCATTATATTTTCCTTTATCATTGGCATTTGTTTTACTTGGTTCTTTTTATTCATTGTTAATTGACTTAGGTGGTGGGACCCTTAAGGGATTTAGGTTGAGATTTTTAAGGCTTTCAATTTATCCTCATCAAAGTTCAAGGGAAATATTTCTCCCATTTCAAGGAGATGAAGAAGGAATTGGTATTTGCTTTTTCGTAAAGTGCCATCAATGGTAAGGTTTTTAAGTTTGTCTTTGTCCTCTTCATCCGAGTTGATATGGAAAGGGTTTATTTCCTCCCATCGAAAAGTACTATAATCACGATGTCATGTTCCCAACATTTTTGAGAGAGTATATGAACAAGAAGAGGTGTGATAGAAAAAACAAGCCTTATTAAAGTGAATGCTAAGATGGAAGAGGGAAGAAGACGAAAAAGCGTAACCCTTAGCGAAATGAGTGCTAAAAGGGAAGAAGAAAAAATGGTTAGTTGATTGCCCATCTCTTAACAAAATTAAAGTTAAGAGGAAAGGTACTAAATGAGGTTAGATGCCCTCTATTCCATAACAAAAATTGATGTTAAGGAATAAGAGGCTTTAACAATATAGACGTGATCAACTCTTAACAAATGAGCGATAAGATTGATGAAAATATGTAAAAAGGTAAACTCCTAACACTATAAATGTTAAGTGAAATGAAAAGAGGGACTTCAAAACTTTAACAAAAGGAATGGTTCTAAGGTGGAAGAGAGATTAAAGTGTGAATGCGATCAAATCTAATCAAAATGAGTGATAAGAGTGATGAAGAAGGTGGAATTCATAACACTTAAAAAACTGAATGATGGTAAGGTGGAAAATGGGTTGAAATGTTAGTTTAGATGATTCTTAACAAAATGATTTTTAATAAATATTAAGGAGGAATTAAATGGCTTCATGGCACTTTACAAACGTGAACATAAAGAGGGAAGAGACAAAAGGTTAGAGTGTTTAATTTGTGGCAAATTAAGTGTGACAAGAGGAGACTTAAAACATATGTTAAGGGAAGATACTTAGGAAAATGTGAAGAATTTACTTGAATTTTAAAAAGATGGATGGTAAATGGGAGACTTAAGAAGATGATGAATGATGTAAAATCTTAACAAAAAGCATGTTAAAATAGGAGACAAAAAAACAAAATGAGAGTACCAAAAGAACGATAAAGTAAATGTCATCACAAGAAGTGAGGTAATGGTGACGAGAAGGTCCAAACCTTGCAAAATTGGAAATGAGAGAAAAAGAGGAAAGTGATGGATTAGTGAGCTCAAATTAAAGCAACATGCATGATTTAAAGAGAGAAGTGAATAAAATACGAGAATTTCATCAATGCAAAAAAGTGATTGTAAATTTCAATGACGTAAGAGTGATGGAAGTGAGATAGAAGAAATGTCTTTAATGCAAAAAAGTGAATGTGTAATGCAATGACGTAAGAGGATGAGTGAAAAATAATGAAAAATGTCAAAAATTCCACAAAGTAAATGTGAAATGTGATGATGTAAGAGTGTGGAAGAAAGATAGAAGATGTTATCAATTGAACAAAGTGAATGTGTAATGCGATAGCGTAAAATAATGAGAGAAAGAAAGTGAAAATGTCGACAAGTCCAAAAAGTAAATGTTAAATGTGACGATGCAAGAGTGTGGAATTATTACAGTTAAACAAGATAATGTTAAACTTAGTACTTATGGTAATGAAGGATCAAGGTTGTAGATACCTATAATTTGATCAATGCAATCATATTACTAACATTGAACTAAGTATTATATCTCCCGCAAATCAACGACACTTCATCAATTAGGCTCATCTTCAACTCAAAATCCTCTTAATTAACTACTATACATTGATTAAGCCTCCTACCATGCATTTGACTAATAAAACTTCTTATTGGCTAACTCTCGCTTCTAGAACTTCTAAAATCTATCAAAACCTCCTCCAGATGCTCCCAGAAAGCTACCTAAAGCTTACTTGGGATTCCTAATTAATCCCTAAAGATTAATTAGATTTTAATCCTACTCAAAAAGTGCTTTGAATTGTTAAAAAATGAATTTTGGACCTACCTTTTATCCCATATGCACCAAAATCATACCATTCTTAGAATGGGAAACCTATAAATAGAACCCTTCTCATCATTTCTTAGAACACTTTTCCTTCTCTATCATAAACTATAGGCAATTAGGATACCGAGCAATTATCCATTGAGCTAATATATTCATAGTGCATCCATTAACTCAATCTTGAGTAATATGCAGAGAAACAATATAGCCTTGTAGCCATTAATGGTGAGATTCCATTCTCAAAACTTGAGATCATACTCACAATCAAATCTGATTGCTAAGGATCTTCTTAGGTTCATTTCAAAGTTAGCATTAAAAGAGTAGAGATTGATTTAGGCATGTTAGTTTGATTTTTTTCAAATTTATATCTGTTAAAGAAATTACCCTCCTTAAGCTCTTATCTTGATAGTTCTTGTTAGGTTAGTTTAAAGCTTTGGAACTCTTAGGTGTTTAGTTTCAAGGATTATAGCTTTTCTAATTTACACATGAACACATTTGGCATACCCGGTGGGACTTACTCCATATCCATAGAATTTGATGTCAAGCTTTATAATTTGCATCATTTTTTCTAACCATTCCATGCATTTTGAGGATTGAATAGATTTTTCTAACCTTATATGTGTTAAAATATTCCTCTTGTAGGAAAAGTTAACGGGTTTCTGTTAGAAATCGATTTAAATAACAAAGTTATGGCCTGTTTGCATTCTTAGAAATCATTTTTCCATCCTTTTTTGTGTAGTTCTAGGTACATGCATAAGTGTTAAGAGGGGGTACACATACGTTCAAACTTGCATGTACTTGTTTACTGGGGCACACATACGTTCCCAAACACGTGCACATGCTACCTTACCCATGCATATGCTCCACTATGCTTTTGAACCTCTATGCTAAAAATTACTAGGTGCACACATATGCAAGGAATGGTGCAAATACACTTCTAAATGCATACATACATCTCTTAGGATGTGAATACGCTAAAAGATCCCTTTGTGTTATCTTGGTTTTTGACAGATGTGCACATACACTCACAGGGGTGTGTATACACCAAGAAGGGTGCACCGGTGCCTCTCGGCCCATGCATATGCTAAATACTAACTGTGGTTTTGATAGAGGAAAGTATAAATTACTAGGGACACACACATGTTGTTAGGAGTGCACATTCATCATAAAGGGCATGCAAGTATTGTAGTAAAGAGTTAAAAACCGTGTTAAAATAAAAAAAGGTTGTTTCTTTGGATTTCATAAGCATTTTGTAGTCAATTTTACTCCCATTATAAGAGGAAGGAATCCCATGCACACCAGCCTATCACCCAATAGAAGCTAAGTGCTCACCCGAGGCACACGCGTGTGTCGAGTCTCTCTTTTATGTGAGTTTCTAGTGGGAAGCATTCATCAATGATTACTATAGGAGTATTCAGGAAAGAAGTTTAGACATACAAAGATTACAAGGCTTAGGACAACTTTCAGATCCTTGTAGTTTCTTCAGACTGTGTGTTTTAAAATACTCCATAACACATAATATAACAGAAAGAAAGCTACAAACATTCATTCATAGCATGGAAAAAGAAAGAGAACTTCTATGAATGAAATATACATGAAACCCACTGATATTCATATCTAATTGTAATAAGTAACCTCATTGTATTCATTGGTTCATTACAAAGAGCCATATATGGCATACTGTAGTCATACACATCACTAGGCTTGTATAACTACTCAAGAATAGAAAAGAAATTACAATGCTGAGCTTAATACATCAGAGCCCCACTTGCAGTAATCCTGCAGATCTCTACCCATGTTATCTTTGTGTGTGTGTATCTCTCCTATCTTCTCCTCTTAGGTCTATATCTCTATCTCCACACACCTTTCTTGGTCCGTAGGCACTTGTATTTATCACCTTCCCGTGATGCCAACTCACCTTGCTGCACCCTCAAATCCGTTGCCAAGTGTCGAATGTGGTCCTTCAGTGAGCATGTTTCCTCAAGCTTGAGCTCTCCACTCCATTTCATGATGGTATTCTAGAAGATTCCTTTGCTAGCATGCTCTTTCTTGGTCCACATGTTGTCAGGTTGGCATGTTATCCGCATGCAACTGATCATGCTTTTCACATGTTCTACCGTTGTTGCTTGAATCGGATAATTCTAGAACCTCCTTTCACATGCCGCGTGCTATATGCTTCCTTGAGCCTTTTCTCTTGCATGATTTTATATTTTGCACCATCCTGTAACTGAGGTCCTGTGCGCTTACGTGCCTTCATACTTAGTCAATATTTCAGGAGCCCAACATCACCCCACACTACGCCTATTCTACACCCTTAGAAAAATTCTACTTGACCAAGGTGTAAGTTGGTTCAAATGGAACCAAGACGTAGATAAATATTACAAAGATGAATAAGGAATGGAAGAATAGGGGAAAGAATGAAGAATGGGGGGGGGGGGGAAACTAAACCAAAAGGCTGGGGAAGTCCTTCCACAAGACTACCTCCAACTTATTCCATTTATTGACCTCACTCTACACCTTCTAATAGAGGTCGCCAACCAGGAGGTTTACCTCATCAAAACTTAGGCCAGCTCCCTGGGAGCCCAAAGTGTCCATAATTTGTTCCATATATTTACCCAAGTCTGCGAGCTTTTCCATTCTCCTAGTAATTTGAGGATATAGTTCCTTTAGTCGTGTCTTGGTTGAGCCCCTTAGTGCCTCAATCTCCTCAGATATTGTTTCTACTTCCGTCAGGACTCTATCCTACTCCGCCCTATTTCCTTTATTATACTCCTGGAACTCTTTCATCTATACTTTGAGTGTGATGACCAAGGAGCTCACCACCTTATCTCTATCTACACATATGTCTTATGCGGCCTCAGTAGATTGGAAAGTAACCTGCACATCTGCAAGCACCTTGCTATACTCGGCAACTAGTGCTATCACCTTTAACCGGTCCTCCTCCTTTAGGCGCGCGACTACTTCCTCCGTAGATTCCAATGCCAAGGGTCACCTCTCCATGGTGAGGATGTGCGTTAAGTCTTCTAGGAAATTCCAACATCGGTGCATACCTCTAGGGGATAGGCATTATATCTGGGTGTTTCAAGATGATGGAACTTTTTATCGAGGCTACTTTCTTGTAGACCTCATGCACCTTTTCCTTTTCCTCCTTGAGCTCCCACCTTAGCTGTGCGCTAATTAATTCCTCCTATTTTATGTTTCTAGCCACCTTAGCCCATTCTTCCTCCTTCTTGGCTATCTTTCCCTCTAAAGCCCTTATGTTATTGTTCCACATGAATAGTCTCACCTCCATTTCCACCGCGACCTTATTTAGAGCATTACATACTTGCTCATTTGTGAGCTCCTGGGAATTTACTAAGGGGTTGTCTCCCTTAGACTGTAGTAGTGTGATAAGTGCCTTCTGGAAGACTTCAAAGTCTGGCTTGTCGACGTGGGATTCAAATTCCCAAGAAAGCATCTTCTTAGACCTAGGGTACGTACCCTCCTTCTCGAACGATCCCATGAATATAAGCCTTTTGGTGGGTACCGTGCTCTGGAATTGTGTGCATAACACCTTACTTGAGTCATCCACATAGCCCATCATCTACCTCTGTTCTACATCCAGAGGTCTTCAACCCGAGTGCGCGCCTTTGGGGAAGCTGATCGTCAGAGCGGGGCCTCCTAGGCTATCATGTCCCTTTTCACTATGCTCTTCCCTTCCTTCCTTTAGCACTATGTCTACGCTCCACTCTAATTCCTAGTCTACAAGGATCTCGAGCATCTTCTTCACTTCTTGCTCTGCCACTTTGGTTATCTGCTCCTTGGTAAAATCTATGGCTCTTTATCCCTCAGCTTCCTTCTCTTCTGCCCTTGTATCTTCGGTGCCCTCACTTCCATGTGAACCTTTGCACCACGTGAATATGAAATCTTGCTTCTCTTCTCCACTCTCCTCCTCCAAGTCATAGACACTAGCTATGCGAGGTTCCAAAGGTACCTTATCTTTTTCTGGCTCTTTCTCCTCATCGCCACCCTCTTCACTCTCATCCTCTCCTTCTCCCAGATATCTCTCCATGCCGTTGGTCACCTCTGAGTTAACTTCTTCATCTACCTTTTGCTTCTTCCCGAGAGGTTACTTATGGTCAGGAGATTCTACCTTCTCTTCTTCCTCTTGGGACTCCTCCAAGGTGGTGGGTTGTTTGGGCACCTCTACTTCTACCGTCCTCTCCTTTACTGGGGACTTCTTCCTCCGAACATAGGTGCTTGGCTTGGCGCTTGTAGAAGACATGCTCACTGTCTGAGTAGTTGGTAAACTCAGTGCTCTTTCGTCTCCTTTGCCCCTCTTCTTAGACACGGAATTCTTCATTCCCAGGGGGTCTTCAGGTATGGAGATCTCATCCACCAAGTATGCACCATTTTCAAATTTTGGCCTTATGCGCATGTATACATGCACCACAGATCCTCAAGCAATAGGAAGTGTTATTGGTCTAGTCATGTGGATCTCGTGCGACATGTACTTTTCCACGTACGTGCGCTTACCTCCGGAATAGTTTAGTTTCTTCCTCATATCCCTGTGTTCCTGGTCAAATTTACCTAGCTCCAACCTTAGCTTTTTTGACTCTTTAAATCTGTTCACTCCTGCTTAGAAGTATTGGGTAGTGAACGTGAAAGGGAGCTTGCACCAAGGGCTCCAAGATTCTTCAACAAGTTTGAACCTACCCAAGAAAAAGTGATGGTAAACCACAAACTTAGCTTCTCCTTTTGTGGCTACTGGGAGTTGTTCGGGGATCCTCCATTCCACCCCGAATGCATTTCTCAAGTGTGTATACCATTTTCCAAACCGCGCTTTGTGGGGATCTATCATTGTATCACATGCATACTTTTTAAACCTCTTCGTGGGTGAAGGGTCTTCGAATGGGTACTCCCAAACAAACTTATCTGGTGCATTTGACACTCCAACTTATGCAAATATTATGGTGAGTAGGACATTGCCAAAGAGGATCCTATCCCATTCCTTTGCACACTTTACAATTTCCTCAGCAATGCATGTGGACAAGTTGTAAATAGTACCCTCTGCGATCTTCCTGTAGACATGTAGCCATGGCTTGTTGACTTACGTCCACCTTTCTTGGCCATTCAGTTTCGTTACTAGGTGCATGACCATCTTCATAACTGGGTCCTTGATGTCTAAGATGTCATAATACCCCGACCCTTTCTTGCAGCCATACTCTATGATGGTCTCCTAAATAGCTTCCTTGTCACTAAGGTCATATTCCAGGCTATCTCCCTTGCATATGAGGCCTGTAAACTATGTAATCAACTCGGGAGTTACGCGCATCTTGTGCCCAACAAAGTGGAAGTAGTCCTTGTGCACTTGAGACATCAACGACTGGTACAAGTGATCTGGCTTTCCAAAATAAGGCAACTCGTAGAGTTGCAACAACCCCGCCTTCGCTAGCTTGACCTTCATGTCATCATTGTAGATAGGCAACCCTTCAGGTGTTTGCTTGTTGGTTGGGTGTACTAGTTCTAATGTCATTTATTTCTCTATAGTGATGGTACGGTGATTATAGTCACTGATTGGTATGTTCCTCAAATGGGATTCCCATTCCTTTCCCATCATTACTCCATCAGGGTACTGAATTTCTATATACCATTCTTCGTTTGTTTCCACCTCGGACTTTGGTTACTTAGCCTTCGATTTGACCTTCCCTTTCTTTGGTGCCATGGTCGAGGTAATTGTATTACTCCAGCCCTCTCATTGTTACTCTGATTTCCTTCTCCCAACCTTTGATCTCAGATTTGTGATATAAATCCCCTAAACATGTACCCTAGTTTTCCGAACCCTAACTTCGATAAATTCTTCAAAAAACATCTTTTCACTTCATTCCAAGCCTGTGTAATTCCTTCTTTCTAGTTCGCAATCTCAAACTGGCTCTTTACTTGTTCGATCACACAGATCTTCTCTCTGATCGAATATGAAGAAGTCCTAGATTATATCTTTCGCTTATATATCTAACTCTTCATTTCTACAAAGTAAAATGAGAGTGCCCCGACCCTCTATTTATAGTTTTTCCTTTTTCTAGTCATTAAACACTGTAATTTACCTACCCATTTCTTTGTTCATTTAATGTGGATTTTTACAATAAAACCCATCTTTAGTGCCTTTACTCACATGCCCTTGCTACGTGAAAGATCCTCCAACCTTCTGGCATGCAACCAATCCAACCTGACAGGAAACTCTTACGTGCACTCAGCCCGCACTGAAGGCACTTCCTCTATCCAAATTCTCACTTTTTCCTACCTCATGTTACTTTAAATGCGCTTCATTTTCCTTTGTATGTAGGATCTATGAGCAGCTTTACCCTGACATCAACCATTGTATATTTTCTCTTCATCTCTCTTTTAGACCGGGATACTCAACAAGGCTCTTCAACACAAATTCCTTGGTACTTTTAATCATGCACTTCTTCACTTTTATCCACCCCACACTTAAACTTTTCATGGTCCTCTGTGCACTCATAAATTTTCCAAAAATAACAATAAGGTTACCAGTGCCTAAGGTGTAAAACAAAACAACAACGCGAAAGGGAAACACAAGGAAAAGAAAATGTGTAAGGGAAGATTCTAGATTAATTGGAAAAAATTCCTTATTTACAAACACCAAAAAGACTTATTTATAGTAGGGCTTCAGCCTACTGCCATTGAAGTGTCTAGGAAACTTCGTTCCATCCAGCACTTATAACTGGCACATGCCCAACTCAAGGATGTATGAGATTGTGTAGGGATCTAACCAATGGACTTTCAACTTCCCAGGATGGCACAAAAATTTAGAATCATACAGTAACACAATCTGCCCAACCTCAAACTTATTTTTTCTAATATGGTGATCATGCCAAGCCTTTTGCTTTGCCTTCTCCACTGTTTGGCTCCAATGGGCAAGCGATCGTCTCTCATCTTGTTTCATTAGTTCATCAATTCTTTCTTCCAGCGCTTGTTTATCAGCTAATCCTCCTACACATGCTATTCATAGAGAAGGTAACATAAATTCAACCGGAAAAACAACTTCCGCACCAAACACCAATTGAAAAGGTGTGGCTTTATTTCTTCTTTTATACGTAGTCGTATAAGCCCGTAAAACTACTGATACCTTGTCATCCCAATCCTGTCTTCGAACATCATAGATATTGGTCAAGGTATGACTTACTATTTTGTTGAATGCTTCCGTTGTTCCATTTGCTTGAGGGTGATAGGGCATAGTCTTATGATGAGCCACTATGAACTCAGATAGTAGAATCCTTAGTCTCATTTAGAAAATGTGTACCCATATCACTAGTCAAACTTAAAGGGCATCCATACCTTGTGATAATGTTCTCCCATTGGAACCTTACCGCCATTCCTGCTGTGCAATATTTAGTTGGGGCTACTTCTTCCCACCTTGTGAGATAATCTATGTAAGTGATGACATAATGTGACCCAGTCCTACACGCTGCCGGTGTAATAGGTCCTACAAAGTCTATCGCCCACTTTTCAAAAGGCTTCGTGCTAGGAATAGGACGCAAAGGCATTTCATCTCTCCTTCCTAGTCTGCCAATGCAATGAGAGTGATCAAATGCTTTGCAATAATATCTACAATCCCTTTACAAGGTTTCCCACCATAATCTTGCCATTAAAATATTGTACGCGGTGGCATCACCTACGTAATTCCCACCCAAACTTCCTCCGTGTGCTTCCTCCATTATGGCCAGGCACTCATGTTCTAACACACACTTGTGCAAAACTTCATCACATCCTAATTTGTATAAATATCCACAAATCAACATGTAAGGAGTGATGCGTATGGCCAACTAATTTTTCTCCAATGCCTTCTTTCCATTTGATGCCACACCTTCTTTTTAAAAATATAACAATCTCTTCCAAATCTGAGGGTGCACGCCATTATCTAAATAGTTGCGCGTCAAGCATTATTTCCTCAATACTTTGTGTGTCCTCTCCTAAATCAATTCTTGACAGATGATCAGGTCCATAATTGCTTTTTCTGGGTTTCACTACAACGGCGATCTCAAACTCTTGAAAAAACAACACCCATCGACATATGCACCCTTGAAGAATGGGCTTGTTTACTAAATAATTTAATGCTATGTGGTCGGTGTAGAATACAAAGGGTGTTTCCAGCAGATACTGTCAAAATTTTAAAAGTGCATAAATCATTAACAATGCCTCACACTTGGTTATGGTATACCTTTTCTCTACTGGTGTTAACTTTCTCCTCGCAAAATAGAGAGGATGATCAACAATCCCCTCACCCTGTTGTGCAAGTACTGCCCCAATGGTGGTTCCTGAGGCATCTACATGGACATGGAAAGGCTTGTCCCAAGAGGGAAATCACAAAATAGGTGTGGCAATAATCCTATTTTTTAATGTATCAAATGCCCTCTGCTATGCCTTTCCCCAATGGAAGGTACTTTTGTGTATAAGCAGCTCCTCTAAAGGCGCAACGATATTGGCATACCCCTTAATGAATTTTCTATAATATCTCGTATGCCCAAGGAATCCACGCACTATGCTCTGGCTAGTAGTTTCCCTTAACCCCACAATAACTACAACCTTAGCAGGATCTACCAACAAGCCCTCCCTACATATGATATGCCCTAATAAATTCCCAAAGGGTGTAGCAAACACACACTTCTTAATGTTAAGGGATATCCTTAACTGCCTACACCTTCTAAACATTAATCTCAAGTTGTCACAATGGTCCTTAATCAGACCATATACTATCTAATCATCCAAGTAAACCTAAAGAAACTTATGAATGAAGTCCTGGAATGCTTGCACCACTATGCACAAAAAGACAACATGCACATTTTTTAGCACAAAGGGCATGACCGTATATGTAAAACTTCCCCACTTAGTGGCAAAAGTTATCTTCTCCTGGGCTTCCTTTGCAATCTGGACTTGGTGGTATCCTAAAAATCCATCCTTAAAGGAATAGATTTTGCGCCCAGCGACTCCTTCCAAAATCTCTTCAGTGAAGGGGGTTGGAAATGGATCAATGACACAAACTGCATTCAATTCCATATAATCCACACAAATTCTAATCTACCCATCCTTCTTGATGCTAATTACCATCAAACTTATCCATTCTAATCCTTCTATAGCCTCAATGATCTCAGAAGCTATCATTTTATCTATCTCCTCCTTAACCTTCACATGTAAGTTGGGATTCATTTGGTAGGGCATTTTTCTAACCGAGTGCGCAACTTCTTTCAGTTTTATCCTCATCTCCCCCAAGGAATGGTGGACGCCTTTTAACTCATGGTACCGACACGTAAATAAATCCTCAAATTCATGCAACAGATCAATGATCTTTGATACTTCCTTCTCCATCCAATAGTCCCCAATAATAGCTTTCTTAGGTTCTTCCCCTGAACCGATGTTAACCTTCTTTGTCTTTAAAGGCTCATGGTAGGCACGCGCGCGAGCATCTACACTACCCACCACTTTGCGCATCCCCATAGAATGGATAAAAATTGAACTCTCTGACTCCTCTCCATTAACCACATATACTAAAATTCCCTTTTCCTTTTCTAAACACATGCGGTCAAGCTGGGATTCTTTTGTTTCTTCAATCTCTTCGAATAGCACCTCCAATCTTGGTTCACCTAGTAGTTCTAACAGCCTATCTTCTTTTTTGGCACTATCCCCCATTGTAAGGCACTTGATACCTTGCAAGGCCTTATCAACCGATGGTTTGGTACTCTGATACTCAAAGGCTTGAATAAGATCAGCCGCAAGCTCTTTCCAATTCCTTATTTGGCAGCGTGTCTCCGAATGAATGTAACATCCTCATTTTAGACAATAGAACAAGTCAATTTTTTTTTTTGATAATTACATACTGGTTCTAAATACATAATTTAGAACTCACAATTCAAATAACCATTTATATAACAGACAACCATATGCAGCTGTAATGACTCGGAGTACCTCCGATCTATTCATTCCATGACTCGGTAATCTACCGATCTATTCATGCGTAAAAAGAGTTAGTGTTTTTTTTTTTAACACAACACTCTTGCGGTTCTCTTCCCCTAATCTGGGATTCAGAATGCTCTGTCCAAGGAATCTAACTGAATAACTGTTACCATTATTCATCGGCATCTCATCCCTTAGACTAGGTGAATTAGGACAACGCAATCAGCAGCTTGCGATACTTTGGCCAAAGATTTGAAACATACTGTTCATGTCTCGTATTCCTTAACGGCATACTCGTCAATCTGGAATACGTCCTTCACCCCATTCATATGTTATATAGAATGTCTTATACTGACTACTGTCAGTCCTTCCTTTCACAACTGAATCACTCGGAGGCAGATTAACAAGGTGATAATGTTATATGGATGCCCACGAGGATTAGGGATATGATGACATACTGGTTCAACCTTGCAGTTCAACCAGTGTGTCGTGATACCCCAAATCTCTGAGGCAGTCTTATAACATGACCACGTTCTTAATCGGTCCCAGGGTTACTCGTGTGAAATCAAGTGTAAATCTTAGCGATCAATGCAAAGGGTGTCGCCATAAGTCACCTGCATTGTTGTAACTTCGAGAAGATCCTAATCTTCTCAGAGGTACAACCCTGCAGTCGACTTTATGTCGTCAACCTTTAAATCCGCCTCGAGAAGATCTACCCAATACCAAGCGTTACGCACTTAAGTTTAAATTACTTTTAAAGACTTTTCCCTAAGGTTAGCCTTTCCAAATCCCTGGATTCTTTGTCTTAAGACGACCCTCCTCTAAAAGACTCATTACATGGTAGAGGTATTACGGTCAAGCTCTCATCAAGGAGTCATTAGAATACACTGATTCTAAAGCAACAGAATGGGACAATATCTCATAACCTTTACTTGAGATAGCCATCTGAACTCCATTTGATTGCCTATCAGTTCTCTTAACTAAATTTATATCATACTTTTTAGTTTAAAGATATAAATGATTAAGAATCCAATTTACTATTGTCCTGATATACTTAGGACTAGGGATTAGTAATTTAATCCAGTTTTGTTTAGCGTTCTCTTTTAGGCTCAATTTTAACCTATCTTCTAGAAAGACAATTATTTAATTCCACTATTGCTTTTGCTAGATCAAATTAGAACTGCTAAACACTCATAAGAATTTAATCTCATTTACTTGCAAGCTTTCATTGTCAATCACAAAAGCATCCATATTATACAATAATAACAATGCCCTTTCGTTACATAAACCGAAGAAGGTCATCTTCAGAAATAGAATACAACACATAAGTATCAAACACTTATTTCCATTCCTTTCAAAACTATACAATTACATTTTATGCAACAGCATACTTGATACAATGCTAACGGAAAAGAAACATCTTTTCCCATATAGTACATCTATAACATCAAGCTGAAATTCATCACAAATCAAATAAACAATCTGATCAGCTTGTCAGATCTGTACTGCTTTTACCTCTTACGGTAACCATCTGCAAAAATAGTCAACATGAGTCAGTTCAATGAACTGAGCATGATAAGCACTAACTTTTAAAACAATTGCAATCCATCAATTGTTTTCATTAAACACCCTGTTTAAATGAGATCAGATATTCACATAAGTAAACATAATCAGACTAAGCCCTTGTAATACAAAATGATTACAAATATGTAACTCTGTCATTGTTACAAAATAGTCTTAATCACTTTCTAATATTTCATCAAATATTAAGAAACAAGGAACGAATGTACCCAAACAAACATTGAATCCAAAATCACAACATTGGTCAGATTGTTTCATTCTTCCAAAAAAGGGAAATAACATAACAATTCGGGATTCCACCAATATGTTACAAACAAATTCCCACTGTTAGTCAAATATCATCTAATATTAGCATAAAGGAAGAGAAAGAACCAAATCATTCATACTTCCTTTCACAAAAGTTCATTACTGTACCGTCTACTCACATATGAAATACATTCAACCAGTATAGCATACGAACAAGTCATTCAAACAACAAGGAAGAATCACTGTTCTAAATCACGAAAAAGAACACAACGAAGGCTCCTGTATAGAAACCCGACATTCAACCAGTCAAGAATCAATCCAGTAATGCCCAATAGACTATATTGCCTTTTAGGCAATTGGGCTTTGACACCAGCTGAAAACTATGAAACTACAAGACGTATCACTGAAAATTTCTGAACAACCTCAGTTGCAATCAAACAGGAGTCTAAGGTAGAATATGCAAATCTATACTTACGTTGTCGCACACAATATTTCTAAAGTCATGCATATTCAATCGGTTCAGATTAAATGGAAGCTAGAACACGAGACATACCTATTCATGCTCAAGGATCTCAAAAGTGTCAAAGACAGAAGTCCAAATGTCAAGTTCAGAAAGAGACAGAAGCGATCCAGTTACCTTGCCGCAGCAAGTCTTAGTGTGGTATTCAAACAGAGGTAACAATTCAACAAGTTGCATATGAATTCATACGAAATATTCATCCATACTCAAGCATCTCAAAAAGAATCAGACAGACAAATGTCCAATGCTCTGATTTCAGACCATGAAACAGTGACTTAAACACGCAATCATTCAAGAACTCCACAGAGTCATTCAAATGAAGGCAACAATTCAAGCAAATGCTGTATATTCATACTGTGCACTGTTCATCGGTTTTAATACCCATAACCGCTGAACCCTACAGCAACATACTAAGAACTTGGTTGATAAATCCTTCAATGCCATCCATGGTAATCATTCAGAATTAAACAAGTGTAAGCAAATCGAATACCTATTTCAAAGCAAGGAAATCAACTGAGCCGCTTCGAAGCTTTCGAACAGCTTACACAAAAGGAATGCAAATGCATACTCAGGAAATCTATACTCATTATTTATTACAAATAACCGCGGCCTCAGAAGACCTGTTCCTTTCTCTACAAGGCTTCCATGAAAATCAAATAATAAAACTCTAAGGATGAATCTACATTCTCAGCAGTAGATAGCTTATATACGATTCAATCATGGACTCCACTGAGTCGTAAAAATAAAGTATAGATGTATCAATATTATACACAGTCAACAAATAATCCCGTTACCACGAATAACAAGGAAGAACACTTCCACTGGGTCGCAAAGACTACGGTAACACAACAGTTGCCTGTTCCCAAGCCAAAAATTTAGAAAAACAAATGAAACCCAAAAGTATCATTAGTCACTGTCAACAAATCCCACGACAGAGTTTCCAAAATTTCCTAATAACACTGAACAATCAAACAGGTATTCATCAGTATCATTCCCTACAGTTTCACAACAAGTATTGGCGATCACAATCGACAACCAAACAGTGGTCATATACTACTACACAAGTATATTCGAAGGGTTCATGCCAAACAGGCCGAGCATTCATACCTTTAAATAAATAAATATCTCACATATTTAAACCAGAAAGAATACACAAAACAAATAGAGCCGAAATTCGAATTTCAACAAACACCCATCTAGAGGAAATTGAAAAATCGAACCAGAAGAGATACAGTGCCATAAATCAAACAAGATCTCCATAGAAAATTCATCTAATTTTCTCAAAACATTTGAACAGAGTTGTTCTAATGAAAGCACTTGAAAGACAGCAAGCTATTTAAAGGTTAGGGCGTAACATGCCTGTATTTTTGATCAAATTTCCGAAGCAGACCACAGGAAGAGCTCAAACTTCCTTTTCTTTTTCCACGATAAAGCGACCAACAAAATTTTGCTGTCTCCATCACATATATATCCTCCATGACAGAGAAAAGAGCTAGAGAAAGTTCATACTTGCCATGCAACTCAAAGAGAACTGGTGCGGAGAACTAGTAAACAAGCAGAGAGAGAGAGAAGACCGAAAATCGCGACAAGCCAAACAAACCCCCAAATTTCCCGTTTGCATGCCTTCTCACGAGTTCCGAGCTCGACTTTCCAAGAATATTAAATGCCATTAAACCAACTTTCCCGCTTAAACTCAACTTCCACCGACCGCCAGAATTGGCGACAGTCCAACTAAAACTCAAGTTCATTTCCAAACTTAGCAAATTGCCACGTCCTTACAGGTTAGCCGTCGCTTAAGCCTCCGCCATGACCTGTCCCTCATCCTTATCCTTTAGCATTAATTGCCATAGAAAACACCGCCCATGGTTCGCACACCCTTCATAGGCCCCTTCATAATCCTCCTCAATAGTTAGGTTAGTAACTTAGGTTAGAGTTTAGGGTAATACCCACACTAACCAATTTACACGTAGTTACTAACTTAGGATATTAACACATAGCCTAGGTCTAGGTTAGATTAACAATAATCTAACCCCTAGGTTAGGTTTTAGTTTTAGGTTACTAACCATTAACAATTCCAGTTAGGTATAGACCTTGTCCTGATATGCTCAAGAAAAGACCTAAAATCATACCTTCTAGAACAGGAGGTCAGCTCCTATACAGTTCATTAGGCTACAGGAATATACATGACAACGAATCATTACTTGGTCCACAATCGAGACCTTCCAGATATACTTCAATATCGAGAACCAATTCATTTCCCCAAGATCAGCCTGAGTCATACTCCTGACCTGCTTAATCAATGCTTCCATACCTTGCAACCTGTTCAAGGTCTGTGATCTAATTCATCACAAACAAATTTAAAGCATTACTTGGATCAATTCCACTGATCCAAGACTAGATATTATAGATGAATATCTCTATAATTCATTCCGTGATCAGATTAATATTCAGACACAAAATGAAATAAATAAAAGAGTCTAATCATATTCTGACTCAGTCAAGATCTGCAATCTGCAAGGAAATTACAATACATATCAAGCATGATTTCTAAATCGAGGAACACATCCTTATACCAGAAATCACATATCAACACTTGTATGTCCAGGAGAAAGTAACAACAGTTCAAGATGTTACAATTCCTATGACTAGAAGTAAGTTGAGATATTTTTGGCCATGTGGGAGGTATAAGGTTCATCAAGAATTTCTCTTCACAGCCCTAACCCAGTTCTTGAAGAAGGATGTTACTTATGAACCTTGATGATGGTGGGTATATTACTTCTAGAATATCTGACAGAGAGAGAAATTCTTACCTCAAGCCATTCTAAAAGGCTCTCCTGATGCATAGCCCACCAATGAGCTTCTATTGATCAAGATGTAACTCAACTTCTCCCTTCATTCCTTTTCATTTTTCCACTAAGCTTCTATCTCCTGCAGAAAGACATTAGGGAATGCTCCTATAGAGTACTTGGGAAATTCTTTCCCCCCAAGGCTCCGAATTGTGCTTGCCTTAGTTACCTTAATCACCGATCCTCTCAACTACCATCCCATTAATTCGTAAGTCCCATGCACCCAATTATCACATGCTAGGCTGGTGGTATCACTTACTGACTGAGCATCCTCAAACTAGATAACCCTGTTAATAGGGTGTACCATCTTAGGGTCTTTGATTGAGATGCACATAAATCTTGTCCAAAAATTCTTCTCCCAATGGTTCAATCTAGGGCGCTGACTTCCCATCAACAAGGGGTATAAGACCCGCTCCTCTTTGTTCTAAAAAATGATGTACCCTTTGTTGAACCAGAGGTCCGCATTGTTCTTGTAACACCAAGGGTGCCCAAGTAGTGCTGGGAAATTTTCCACCTCGGTGAGCGCCAAGACTTCAAAGTCCCTAGTAAACTTGGCTCCCTGGATAGTAATAGATACATCTTTCAAGACACCGATGGGAATTCCTTAGTCTTGTTTTCCATATATAACACATTTGAAGATGGCTGTAACATAGGTCTCCCCATCTGATTCAATGCATCTAAAGTCAAAACATTAACCTCCACACCAGTGTTAATGAGTATATTACTGATGAACCATCCATCCACAACTGCATTCAATGTAATCTCCTTATCAATGAAGGCTGTGAGGGGGAAGGTTTGTGTGCAAGACCTGCCTCTCGTTCTCTTCTCTGGTACGTGGTACCTTCTCTCTCAGCAAGGATCCTAGCAAAGGAATGATGTTCTCTTGCCTTAGCATTTTACACACCTCCTTGAAGTCATCCAGGTCATACTTTCTGTGCCTCGATCCTCCTTCCTGGTTCCTCCCTCCTAGATTAATCCTTTAGACACTAGATCTCCCCTTGCAAGCTTCGAATAACATCTGTGGTGTCCTGATATATCTCCTTCCTGA
The DNA here is from genome assembly GCA_019776745.2 of Taxus chinensis. Taxonomy (NCBI): domain Eukaryota; kingdom Viridiplantae; phylum Streptophyta; class Pinopsida; order Cupressales; family Taxaceae; genus Taxus; species Taxus chinensis. The sequence goes on from CM034146.1 coordinate 984,133,499, forward strand.
TGCGTGGGGTCTGGGTAATTTCCATGAACAACCTTTCCTATCGAAACAAGGATCTTATGTCTTGGTATCTCTCATTACGCATGTGGCTTCTACCATTATTATTACCAAAATAGGCTCCAAACCTTCATCCCATGTTACCTGAGGCATCCATTGTATGTCTGCCTTCTTGATGCCAACCATCATAATGCCCTTGTCCTTCTTGTAATTGTTGATTCATATGCTCATATAACTCCGGGAACTACTTATGCTTATTTCCGCACCATGAGCACTACAACAAGTCTGGAGAACTCACGCTTATAATGTTCTATAGATCCTTATCTTTTTCAAAAGCTCTTTCTCCGTGTTGCCACCCTCTTCACTCCCATCCTCTCCTTCTCGTAGATATCTCTCCATGTTGTTGGTCACCTTCGAGTCAACTTCTTCATTTACCTTTTGCTTCTTCCCGAGAGGTTACTTCTGGTTAGGAGATTCTGCCTTCTCTTCTTCCTCTTGGGACTCCTCCAAGGTGGTGGGTTTTTTGGGTGCCTCTACTTCTGGTGTCTTCTCCTTTACTATGTGGACTTCTTCCTCCAAACATAGGTGCTTGGCTTGGCACTTGTAGAAGACATGCTCACTGTCTGAGTAGTTGGTAAACTTGATGCTATTTCCTCTCCTTTGCCCCTCTTCTTAGACACGGGCTTCTTCATTCCCAGGGGGTCTTTAGGTATGGAGATCTCATCCACCAAGTACATGCCAAATTTGAATTTTGGCCTTATGCGCATGTATACGTGTGCCACGGATCCTCTAGCAATAGGAAGTGTTATTGGTCTAGTCATGTGGATCTCGTGCGACATGTACTTTTCCACATACGTGCGCTTACCTTCGGGATAGTTTAGTTTCTTCCTCATATCCCTAGGTGTTCTTGGTCCAATTTACCTAGCTCCAACCTTATCTTTTTTGACTCTTTAAATCTGTTCAATCCTGCTTAGAAGTACTATGGTAGTGAACGCGAAAGGGAGCTTGCACCAAGGGCTCTAGATTCTTCAACAAGTTTGAACCTACCCAAGAAAAAGTGATGGTATATCACAAACTCATCTTCTCCTTATGTGGCTATCATGGGAGTTGTTCGGGGATCCTCCATTCCACCCTGAATGCATTTCTCAAGTGCGTATACCATTTTTCAAACCGCGCTTTATGGGGGTCATTGTATCACATGCATACTTTTCAAACCTCTTCGCATAGGAAGGGTCTTTGACTGGGTACTCCCACAAAAACTTATCTGGTGCATTCGACACTCCAACTTGGAATACAAATATTATGGTGAGCAAGACATTTCCAAAGAGGATCCTATCCCCTTCCTTTGCGCACTTTATAATTTCCTCAGCAATGTATGTGGACAAGTTGTAAATAGTACCCTCTGTGATCTAACTGTAGACATGTAGCCATGGCAGTTGGTTTGCGTCGACCTTTCTTGGCCATTCAGTTTCGTTACTAGGTGTAGCGACCATCTTCATAACTAGGTCCTTACCATGTCTAAGATGTCATAATACCCCGACCCTTTCTTGTAGGCATACTCTGTGATGGTCTCCTGAATAGCTTCCTTATCACTAAGGTCATCTTCCAGGCTATCTCCCTCGAGTATGAGGCCTGTAAACTGTGCAATCAACTGGGGAGTTACGCACATCTTGTTCCTAGAACAAAGTGGAAGTAGTCCTTGTGAGCCTGAGACATCAACCACTAGTACAAGCGATATGGATTTCCAAAATAAGGCAACTCGTAGAGTTGCAACAATTGCCTTTGCCAACTTGACCTTCATGTCATCATTGTAGATAGGAAACCCTTCAGGTGTTTTCTTGTTGGTTGGGCGTACTAGTTATAATGTCATTTATTTCTCTATAGTGATGGTACACCTCCCCCTAGTCATATGACTGGTCATTTTTTCACCCCCCATATGGGATGCCCATTCCTATCATCAATACTCTATCAGTGTAATAGAGGTAGGGGATACCATTCTTCGTTTGTTTCCACTTCAGACTCTATACTTTAGAGCTGACAGAAGTGCCCTTCCCTATATCTGGTGCCATGGTCGAGGTAATTGTATTACTCCAACCCTCTGGCCTTGGAAATCTGCCTTCCTTCTACCCAAACTTAAGTAGCCCTGAACTCGTGATATAAATGGCCCTAAACCCATGCCCTAATTGGCTTCCGAACCCTAACTACTATACCATTCTTCCCATTAATGTCTTTTCAGTTTAGTTCCAGGGGGAGGGTAATTCCTAGTCCTTATAGTTCAAGGTGGCTCATATACTAGAGATTTTTACTTATTTGATCACTTAGATCTTCTCTCTGTTCCAATATGAAGCATTGGGCCCTAGCTATAAATCTAGGCCGCTGATGGAGATGCTATAACTCTACCCACCCTGGAAAGTTCCATGAGAGTGGGAAACTCTCTCTATCCATAGTCAGAACCCCTTCCCCACTTAGATAGGAAATGGATCATGGAAAACTAGCTTTACCTCCCTCGTACTATCTATCATATAGATGAATGCACCATAATATAGAGTATTCAAAACCCTTATCTAGTTGGTGACCTGTTGGTGCAGGAGGCATCCTATCTCTGCGTGAAAGCTCCTCCAACCTCTCTAGCGTGTAACCAATCCATCTTGACAGGAGACTCTTACGTGCACTCAGCCAATGCACTGAAGGAACTTCTTCTATTAAGATTCTTGATTCTCTCACCTACCTCATGTTTCTTTAAATGTGATTCATTTCCTCCTTTATACATGGGATCTAAAATTAGTCTTCACCCTGACACCAACCATCCTTTTCTATATTTTCTTTTCATGCAACTCTTTCAACAGGGCCATACTCAATCAAGGATCTTCCAACACAATATTCCTTGGCACTTTTACTCATGCACTTTCCTTCACTTTTACTCCACCCCACACTTAAACTTGATGTGTAGTCCTCTGCGCATTCATAAATTTTCCTGAAAATAGTAACAAGGTTACTAGTGCACCTAAGGTGTAAAAGAAAACAACAATGTGAAAGGGAAACACAAGGAAAGGAAATGCATGTAAGGGAAAATTCTAAACTAACTGGGAAACACTATCTTATTTACAAACACAAAGAAGACTTATTTTTAGTAGGGCTTCATTCTACTGCCAATTGAAGTGTCTAGAAAATTTTGTTCCAACTAGCAGTTGTAACTGGCACGCACCCAAATCAAGGATGTATGAGATTTTATAGGGACCCAACCAATGGAATTTCAAAATTCCCAGGATGGCGCAAAAACCTAGAATCATACAGTAAGACCATCTTCCCAACCTCAAACTTCTTGTTCCTAATGTGGTGATCATGCCAATGATTTTTTTCTTTTCTTTCTCTTTTGTTTAGCTCTACCTAGCGCAAGTGATCATTTTTCATCCAGCTTCGTCAATTCATCAATTCTATCTTCCAGCACTTGTATCATTAGTCTAACCCTCCTGCACATGTGATATTCATAGAGAAGGTAACATGATTTGAACTAGTAGAACCGCTTCTGCACTAAACACCAATTGAAACGGTGTGGCTTTGTTTCAGCCTTTTTTAAGTTGTTCTATAAGCCCATAATACTGGTTGATACTTTGTCATCCCAATCTTGTCTTCCGAACATCACAAATTTTTGTCAGGGTATGACTCAGTATTTTATTAAATGCTTCCATGGTTTCATTTGCTTGTGGGTGATAAGGCGTAGTCTTGTGATGAGCCACCATGAACTCTAGATAATAGGATCCTCATGGTCTCAATCAAGAAAATGTATATCCATATCACTGGTTAAACTTAAAGGACATCAATACATTGTGATAATGTTCTCCCATAAAATATCTTTCCATCATGTGGCTACTGTGCAGTCTTTAGTTGGGGCTGCCTCTGCCCACCTTGTCAGATAGAGTCTGTGCCAGTGATTACATAGCATGATCCTATTCCTACGTGTTGTTGGAGCAATAGGGAAAATAAATTCTATATCCACTTTCTCAAAAGGCTTCACCACTAGGGATAGGATGTACAAAATAATTTCATCTCTCCTTCCTGGCTCTGCCAATGCGCTAATGAGAGTGGTCACATGCTTTACAATAGTCCTCTGCAATCCCTTATATAGAGGTTTCCCAGCACAATCCTACCATTAATATCTTGTACGTGCGGTGGTGTCACCTACATAATGTCCACCCATACTTCCTCCATGTGCTTCCTCTATGATGGCAAGGCACTCATGCTCTAGTACACACCTACACAAAAATTCATCAGGCCCTAGTTTTTATAAGTCCCCAAAAATCAACATGTAGGGAGCGACATGTATGGCTAGTTACTTTTTCTCTAAATGCGTTCATTCCCTTCTGGCACCACACCTTCCTTTATAAATACTAGCAATTTCCTCCAAATCTGAAGGTGCATGCACTGTAACCTAAATCAGTTATGCATCTAGACATTAGTCTCTTCAATACTTGCGTGCATCCTCTACCTTGAATCAATTCTTGAAAGATGATTAGGTCCACAATTGCTTTTTCTGGGTTTCACTACAACGGTGAACTCAAACTCTTGAAACAACAAACACCCATCGACATATGTGCCCTTGAATAATGGGCTTGTTTAATAAATACTTTAATGCCATGTGGTTGATGTAGAATAAAAATGGTGTTGCTAGAAAATACTGTCGAAATTTGAAAAGTGCATAAATCATTAATAATGCCTCACGCTCAGTTGTGGTATAATTCTGCTCTGTTGGTGTTAACTTTCTACTCGCAAAATAGAGAGGATGATCAATAATCCCCTCACCTGGTTGTGTAAGTACTGCCCCAATGGTGGTGCCTGAGGCATCTACATGGACATGGAAAGGCTTGTCACAAGAGGGAAATCGCAAAATAGGCGTGGTAATAAGCCTATCTTTTAATGTATCAAATGCCCTCTACTGCGCCTTTCCCCAATGGAAGGTACTTTTGTGTCTAAGCAGCTCCTCTAAAGGTGCAACGATCTTGGCATACCCCTTAATGAATTTTATATAATATCTCATATGCCCAAGGAATCCACACACTATGCTCTGGCTAGTAGTTTCCCTTAACCCCACAATAACTACAACCTTAGAAGGATCTACCAGCAAGCCCTCCCTACATATGATATGCCCTAATAAATTCCCAAAGGGTGTAGCAAACACACACTTCTTAATGTTGAGGGATATCCTTAACTACCTACACCTTTTAAGCATTAATCTCAAGTTGTCACAATGGTCCTTAATCAGACCATATTCTATCTAATCATCCAAGTAAACCTAAAGAAACTTATGAATGAAGTCCTGGAATGCTTGCACCACTATGCACAAAAAGACAGCATGCACATTTTTCAACACAAAGGGCATGACTGTATATGTAAAACTTCCCCACTCAGTGGAAAAAGTTATCTTCTCCTGGGCTTCCTTTGCAATCTGGACTTGGTGGTATCCTAAAAATCCATCCGTAAAGGAATAGATTTTGCGCCCAGGGACTCCTTCCAAAATCTCTTCAGTGAAGGGGGTCGGAAATGGATCAATGACACAAACTACATTCAATTCCATATAATCCACACAAATTCTAATATGCCCATCCTTCTTGATGCTAATTACCATCAGACTTATCCATTCTGATTCTTCTACAACCTCAATGATCCTAGAAGCTATCATTTTATCTATTTCCTCCTTAACCTTCACACGTAAGTTGGGATTCATCTGATAGGGCCTTTTTCTAACCGGGCACGCACCCTTCTTTCAGTGTTATCCTCATCTCCCCCAAGGAATGGTGGACGCCTTTTAACTCATGGTACCCACGGGAAATAAATCCTTGAATTCATGCAACAGATCAATGATTCTTTGATACTTCCTTATCCATCCAATAGTCCCCAATAATATCTTTCTTAGGTTCTTCCCCTGAACTGATGTTAACCTTCTTCGTCTTTAAAGGCTCATGGTAGGCACGCGCTAGCATCTACACTACCCACCACTTTGCACGTCCCCATAGAATGGATAAAAATTGAAAGCTCTGACTCCTCTCCATTAATCACATATACTAAATTTCCCTTTTCCTTTTCCAAACACACGCGCTCAAGCTGGGATTCTTCTGTTTCTTCAATCTCTTTGAAGTGTGCCTCCAATCCTGGTTTACCTAGTAGTTCCAACAGCCTATCTTCTGTTCTGGCACTATCCCCCATTGTAAGGAACTTGATACCTTACAAGGCCTTATCAACCAATGGTTTGGTACTCTGATACTCAAAGGCTCGAATAAGATCAGCTGCAAGCTC